>CM053785.1:1028926929-1029605679 GCA_028749045.1 Cupressus sempervirens
AGTGTGAAGCTCAAACCCAACCAAAGCCACTTTCCAATTGAGTTTATGGTAAAAATTGGCAAGAAAGTCATGATACACAAAATTCTTGTAAAGAATAATCTTTTAACATAAATTACACATCGAAAATATACACAAGACATAGAAGTTAGTCAACTTGGAAAAATGTTGCTTCCACATATCGATAAGAAAAATTTATTCCTATTAAATACTATGACAAGGGTACATGTTTCAACCAACTTGTCAAATGGGAAAACACCAAGAAAGAGGCTTTGACCAATCTGTCAAAGTGTAATAATAACAATAATTTAAGAGAGTAATATATGTTGGAAAATGTCATTACAATAAACAATTGGTTATTTACAAGAAATCATAACATGCTAAGATGAAAAGTTTCCCTTACAAGAGCTCCAGAAACCTATTTTGTATAAAAGATTGGGGGCAAGAATATTGTAGTAGTGTGTTTCCACCCTAGCACAAAGAAATTATGCTTCTCAGGAATATTTCCTAATTTGGAAGATGCCTAGCATAGATAGAGGAAATCTAATCAAGTAAAATTGAGTAAATCAATGGAGATTCCACATTAATATAGTGTTATCCCTATTTTTGTTAATGTTAAATTTCCCTTATTAAGAAAAAATAGGAGACTCATATTGTATTCTCATTCAGTTTTACCAAATTTTTTCTTGTTCAACTAGGTGGTGTCATAGGTTGAATTGTTGAATTGTGTCTAGGGGTAAAACTATGATGATTTATTTCTCTTTAGGCTAGCCCAACTGACTCAACCAACTGGAACTCAATTTAGCTAGTATTAAGTTGAGTAAAGACTTGACTAGGTCCACATAAGCACCATGTGGTGCCTTAGAGCCCTCATTTGAATGGTGAGGGGAAAGAGAGAAAGAAAAGGGACTAGAAGGTATCTCAACACCATTTGAGGAAAGTGGCTTCCATTTATTCTTTTTTTATTATTTGTAAATTTTATTTAATTATTCAACATATGATTTAATTTTTAAATTATTTTAATACCCAAAATATATTATTTTTATTTATTTATAATAAAATTTATAAAATTAAAATTTTGATGATTTATTAGAAAAAATATTTATTTTGTAATTGTGTCATCTTAAATCGGAAGCTCTTCAATTTAATGGTGCTTTAACACCTATTTAATGTGAAATCATCATTTATTTGCATCTCTCCCCCTTTCTTCTCCTTCCTTCTCATTTCTCCTAAGAAAAATTATGGTAATACTTGATAAATCCTCTTTGATGCTCCTATTTCATGGTGTAAATATCGAGGTGGGATCATACCACTTAGATCCTTTGTTTCCTTATTCTAATCACTTTGAATTCATTTTCCACAATATAACGGTATTATCTCAAAATCTTCACATTGATTTTTAAATCTGGGATCCATATCAAGAACTTGAGTGTAGCAAGGATCTAGTACATCCTTGCTTAATTGGGAACATAGTGCATCCATGCTAAGCCAGTCTAGGATACATTGCATCCCTGCTAAGGTCCTATCTTGGGGTTACTTCTTGGGTCCCATGTTTAGATTACTATAGGGTGTTAATTTCTAAGTCTAGTCAGCCTATAGGAGAAAGTTAATTATGACTAGTTTATAAATCCATCCATTTGCCTCATTTTGTAACACACACAAGAATCCACAAGTTGCATCAAATATTCACTTGCACTACCACTGAAGCGTTCAATTTCTCAAGAACTCAAGTAATTTATCTATTGAACATCAAGGATTCTAGTATTCATGAAGAAGGAGTTTATATAGCATTCAATATCTCCCTCAATACATTCAATTTTAGTTTTTGCATCTTCTACATCCATTCATCCTCATTCCTCTTGATCTAGTTCAATTGGAAAAATGAGATCATTGTATTTAATTTGAGAGATCCTACTACTGTAAGGTAAATTCATACATTTAATTTACATTCAGATTTTCAATTATTTTAATTTCAAGGGTAATTCATAAACTGATATTTGACTAAGGCAAAATGCCATAAATAAAACAAAACCATTGTTATCATAGGTTATAAATCTCAAAAGGAACAATAGGTTACAAATTTTCATACCTTTTTTTCAATCCTTGGAGTTACAAAAAATGTTTTACATTTTGAGATCATCAATCAATAATGTATTGCATCCCTACTACCTTAAATCATCCCTACTTAGAAAAGTTGACTCTACCAAATAGCCAAATAATTTTTGGGTGTCAAAGATTTTGTAGTATGATGTTTGAGTCTTAGATTATTCCTTGATTGAAATTCTAGAGACATCTGAAAATCAAATATAAAGTTCTTCATTCTTAAGACAAGTTCTCTAATTACCTCCTTTATTGTAGCACATCTACTTTCTACGTCTATTGTTTTGGTTTCATTTCATTATTATTTCTAAACTACGATTTTAAGGGTTCCTGTAATCTTTCTCCTATTATATACCACTAAATCTTTGTTTATATTGGTGCCCCTTCATCATTTGGTTAGCACTAATCTTCTTAGATCTAATTTTCTTAGAATTAAAATTGAAATGATTGATTTTATTTATTCTCCTTTAATTTATTAGGATTATGTGATGAACTTAGGTTTACTTTCCTTGATTCACATTTTTCTATAAATTTCTGTGTATAAAGGGAAATATGAAGCAATCAAATTTGGTCTCAACTACTTCACATTTTGGGGGTTGACTAACCTTTTAATTGAAAGGGAAGTCAGGGGGATTTACGCTTTCAATTTCAGCTCTAAGGTAACTATATCTTACAATATTAGTGTTAACCAAATGGTAAAGGAGCTTAAATACAACTAGAAATATAATGGAACTATAGAGTTTGTGAGATAATGGAGTTTGAGACCAACAAAGTTGAATGTTTGGATTAGTCAAAATGTGTGGATGACAGGGTAAAAGCATAGATTTGTGTGACCTTTTAGGATCTCTACACCTATTTTAGTGAAATCTAATTTCTCTATCAAAAGCTAAAAATACCATTTAATAGATCTCAACATCAATATCATCATTATATAAATTTTATAGTGTTTTGATTAGTTATACTATGCTATAATTTTAAACTATTATAAGTAGGTATTTTACCATTTGATAAGATGCTCCCTCAAAAAAAGATAAAATAATAGTAAATCATATTAAAAAATATATTAGTATTTTCCCTAGAGGAGATTGTTGAATTTGAGAATTTTTTTTCTTTTCAAAAATATGTAGATTTGATAGGGAATTTTGGACAGGAAATAAAAACTATTGATTTCTAATAAGGTCAAACTTGAGTACTTGTAACAAAGAAAATATATATTGAAAACCAATATTTCTTTTTTGTTTCCTAGCTATGCATGTCATCTATAATATATTTTTAAATTAGGGAAAAAAATTATAATTTGCATATACTTCTTTGATGGGAACTATAACCTATATATGTCACAGTTGAAAAAAGGACTTAAATTTTTAGAAATATAGAATAAATTCTTACTCAATTTTATTTTAAAAATTATAGGCATAAAATTTACTTGATTTCACACATTTTATCAGTTTACATCATCTCCAAATTTCAAGCACAAATACAATTTTTATGTCATTTAATTTGAATGGTTTGCATTTTGGGATATTTTATCTTAATAAAAGGTGACACGAGTTTGTGGTTTTACCCAATAAGGATTGATGAGATGGTGTATTCAATGCATTATGAGAGTTTATTAAGAAGTTTCTAGAAGAAGGATAACACAATGATGTAAGGATCCAATCAATCTGACCTAACCCTAAGATATACAATGATGTTTAAGCAAAAAATAATAAAAAATAATTATTTAAGGAGGCATAAGAGATATTTTCTACTGTTGGTTAATTGTTGATTGACAATCTTAAGGAGAAGTTAGGAAGAGGAGTAGTAGAGGAGAAGTGAAGAGATTAGTGAAGTGTGATTGATTGAAGGGATGCCAAGAAGATCAGTAAGGGAGATGTTAATGGTGTTGCAATGTCTTAATTGGAAGAGTTCTTCTGAAAGGGGGGGGTGAATCAGAAGTATTGTCCTTTTATCCACTTTTAATCCCTTAATAACATATAATTGAAATGAATATGCATGCATCTAAATATTAAGCAATCATGAGAAAGAAACTTGCATCACCACATAACACTTGAGATTTTGGTAACCTAGAAACCTTCCAAGAATAAGAAGGTAAAACTAGGGTGGGGATGATACCCACAAAATCACTGCAGCAATAATGTTTAACCACTTCTGATGGTCTGCCCTGTTAAAGGCCTACCCTATTAAAGGCTTTACACTTTTTCAATAGTGACCTGGTTAAAGGATTTACAAAAACTTTACATGAAGTGTTACCATGTTAAAGAATTTAATCACATTTTTAAAGGCTCTACAAAATAGCTATTAAGCTAACCTATCAACATAGGGTTTCCTTTCTAATACAATGGCTAAAGAGTATTAGGTATAATAAACCTGATAGCTTACAATCTTTGATTGCTGAATACAGGCACTTGATTTGCTCTCTCTAATCTTGAGTCTTTGAAATTTGATATCTGTTCGTATCCCTTGCTTTGTTTCGATCAACTGAATGTCTAATTGCTACTCTCTTCCTCTAAGTCTTTTTACTCTTCATTTTTAACTCCACTATATTTTTCTCATACTCCTTTATCCATTCATAATATGATGAGATTTTTTCTTTCTTAGAAAGACATTCAAAGACTTTGGTTTAGGTGTGGATCTACAATCCATATTGAATCTCTATTTCCCACACATTCCTTGCACTTTTGTTATTGGTTGCATGCCTTCTTCATTTTTCTAATTGACAGCATATGGTTTGCATAGGAGAAATAAAAGATTCATTCTTATCTTTTTGATCCTTCTAGATTATTCAATGTTGGCCATAAAAATAGTTTACATATGAATTAGTGAAGTTACAAACTCATATGTGCATTCTATGTTACTCGACACTTACTAATTGATGATGCTCATCACATATAACAAAACTATCTCACTTGACTCCTGTTGCGTTTCTATTTTGCTCAGCATCATCTGTGACTCGGCACCTAAATATCTCTCAGCTCCTATTTTCAAAGTGAGTTGTGTTTTATAGATCAAACCTATTGTTACGTCCTAACCATTATGGCTATTAAGATCCTTTAATCAAGGTTGAACTAACACTCATTTTGTAAATCCTTTAATCAAGGTGAAATTCTAATGGATTGATCCAAATTCCTCTAACAAGAGAACTCCTAATAGGAGGGTAGTTGCACAAAGATGAGTCTCAATTCTGCAAAAATCCATTTCATGGAATGAGACTTCTTCATAAATGGGCACTTGATTTTTAAGAATCAGGTGCCTGTTATGGTTTAGGCACCCAATCCATATTCAAAAGTTGTGTGCCAAATTTTTTAAAATATAAAACCTATTTTTATGGACTATTTTTTGTCATTTTTGCTATTGACAATGACTTTGGACACAAGAGCCCAATTTGAGCTTGGAAATAGGAGCTTGATTGGAGTTTTCTACTGATCCCCCAACTAATTTTTCACTCTTCTAGGTATTATAATTTATTTCATTATTTTTAGTTTTTTTCTTTACAAATTGGTCAATTTGTTTCTTTTTTGTTCACGATTAATAGTTTTATATATGTAAATTTCTAGATTTGCATTGTAAATTATTGTTTTTTATGGATTATTATTCAAATTCTATTTAGATTATGTTTTCTCTCCTCCCTTACTCTTTATATTGTCTTTCTCTCTCATCTCTTCATCTCTCCTCCCTTGAACTATTTGTTAGAATATACAATCCACTAATATATTTGAGAGGGGGGAGGGTGAATTAGTTATCCAACTAATATCACAATTATCGACCTTAAACAAACTTAACCATATGAGTAATATAAAATGAAACACAACAATATACTCATACACAATAACACTAGATATGTTAACTAGGGAAACCCTTGATTAGAGGGAAAAGATTGATGGTGATGGTACCCATAAGATTATGTACTAATATAAACATTCATTGTCAAAGGATGGACCCTATATGAGTCTATGAGTACATTTAAGACATATGAGTTCCTATACGAAGAATTTGAATCCCTATTAGGAGATTCCAACCCTATTAGGGGCTATGCCAACCCTATTAGGAGTTGTGGAAGATAGATAGACTAACTACCCAAATGGCTTCAAGGGAAAGACCAATGAACCCATTGTCCAAATGATCTCTATGTTATTCCTTACACAATAATAGAATGGTACTATATTGTGGCTTCCTCTTTCTTTGTCCTTTCAACTGGACTTCTACTCCTTCTGATCTTGTAACTGAATCACAAATCTCACATCCAATAATCCCTTGGATCGCTTAGTCACATTCAATAATCACTCTTCTCCTTTTTGCACTTTGCACTTCAACAATGATCACAATACTTGGATACATATTATAAACAAGGAAACCATCTTTCCTTTATACCATATCTTCATAATAATTCCTTGATTTGGCCTTGAGGCTTTCTCAATTAATTAATTACAATTACAATATCAATGTTGGCTCGTAGACTATACAAAACTTCATAGATGTGATACTAGGACTTGTGCACTCATTGATGTAATCAACTTACTAACCTTTGTTACTGCCTAATTGTGCATTCGTCATTACATCTCAGATGTAAAATAGCCAAAAAATATAAGGAACTACTTTTCCAATACTATGTCTTTGAATTGTTCTCTATAAATTAGGTACATCTTCCATACATCTTTGACTTAGACATTGTGCTCTTGACCACATGATCAAGACACTATGTTGAACATGTCTATAACTATGCATCACCAAACAATAAAACCATTATCTATACCATCAAGATCTATGTCAACTACTTAGCTAGTCTTATAGAAATTGTGCTATGTTGACATCAATGATAAACACGATCATGAATGCAAGCATGCCAATACTCTTCAATGCTTAGGATACTCATCCCAAAGTAGTATCATCAGAATTCATGCTAACAATCTCCCCATTTGGCATTGATGGTAACATATATAAAAAACATCTATGTTCCAAGAATACCAAAAAATGTTTGGTTGCTGCTGCTAACCAGCATTAGTTCTCCATACACTAAAAATAATCTCAATCACAATAGATGCACATAGGTCCATACTCCTTCTTAGACATTAATTTTTTACTTCACACTAAACAATTTAGAATACATCAAATCCATATTCCTACTTTCTTACATGAATCTTTCTAAATCTACCTAGAGAGATATCTCTCCCCTGTACTTAGGAGATGCTCTACCCCATACCTTAGGATATGTTTTTCATGCACATTCTCCCCCATTGACATCAATATCAAAGACCTCAATCTCAATGTTACAACATACCAATTGCTAAATGCTAATTGCTAATATGTTGTACCAGTTCATCAACTAGCTCAAGTTTCCAAAGATACTATTCAATACCAATCAGTAGGAGTCCTCAGTGACTCAGATCGTAACAAATACTCCCCTATATGAGAAGCATCAATATTTCATCTAGGATAACAATAGTGTTATGTACCACTAGACTAGCACTCTCTGCATCATCTACTCATAAGTAGGCGAGGGTATAACCCCAAGAATACCTCTCAAGTACGCAGTAGTATATTTAGGAAAAGGCTTCATAAAGATATCTGCAATTTGATCTCTAGTACTCACATACTCCAATCTGATCCCTTTTTCTATAGCTTTCTCTCTTAGCACATGATACTGAATAGATATATTCTTAGTCTTAGAATGCACTACAGGATTCTTAAACATACTCACTATACTTGTGTTATCATAGTAAATGACTAAAAGTTTTTCAAACTCAATTCTAATTATCTTTAGCATTTGCTTCATCGACATAAATGGATTACAATTAATTTTTTTTGCAACATACTCTATCTTAGCAATACTTTGTGAAATACAATCTTGCTTCTTACTTAGCCAAGAAACCAATCTTTCTCCAAGAAAGAATGCTCCACCCTTGGTGCTCTTTCTATCATCCATACTTACTTCCCAATCTACGTCAGTATATGCACATAGAGTGAAATCACTCGATTTGTCATACCAAACTCTATAATTAGATGTTCCTTCAAAATACTTGAATATTCTCTTCATTGGTGCAAAATGATATTCCTTAGGATTAGCTTGAAATCTAGCTACTATCCCAGCTGCATTTTCTAAATCTAGTATGGTGTGAATTAGATACTGCAAAGCTCTAACCATGGATTTTTACTTCTTCATCTCTATTGTGACTAGTTATTTTAGGTGTATCAACTAGTTTACAACTTTCTAAACCAAATATTTTCAAAAAAACTTTCATGTATTTAGCTTGTGAAATGAAAATACCATCACTATTTTGGACAATCTATAATTCTAGGAAAAACTTTGTTTCTCCTAGCATGCTCATTTCAAATTCATTCTTCATTTCTTTAGAAAACTTATCACTTGCTCCATCATTACCTCCAAAAATGATGTTATCAAAAAATATTACAATAATCAACAAACCATTTTCAATTTCTTTCAAATACAAGTTATTGTTTTTCATACCTTTAGCAAATCCAAGCTTTGGTAAACAACTATCCAATCTTGCATACTAAGTTATAGGTGCTTGCTTTAGACCATAAAAAGAATTCTTTTATCTACATACCATGTCATTATCTTTTGATAAGGGAAAACCTTCAAACTACTCAATATATACCTCTTCTTCAAGTTCTCCATTTAGAAAGGTTGATTTAACATCCATCTAATAAATCTTGAACTCTTATTTGTTGCATAAGCTAGGAACATTTGCACTACTTCCATTCTAGCTATAGGTACATATGCCTCCTCCTAGTCTATGCCTGTAACACAACAAAAAAAAAAAAAAAAACTAAGCTATGAACAAACATAAAGAACCATGGAATTTTTTTTTAATTTAATCATCAAATTGCAAGATCAAGTACAAAGATTGAATCATTCTCAGAATTGTAAACCTCAACACAAAAGAATATATCATCAAAACATCTTTCCATAAAGATGTCTATACATAATGAGTTCAGTACAACATTGATGAACAATATCATTCAAAGACGTCTAGGTCCCACAAATGAAATTTACAAGTATCAAATTTAGTTTCATGAAGTAACTACAATAGTCTTCCTTCACACTAGATATTCAACTTGAACACTTGAAAATAACCCAAACATGCAACACAACACACAAAGGGCTCAGTACACACTGAGTTAAAAAGCGTAGTCCACCTGCATACATGTCAGAATTGACACACACACACATATAAAACCTTAAAGAAGATATCTGACCACATAACCTAGTGCAATTCTAATATTACTATGCAAGAAGTAACACCTTCTAAACAATGCAAAATTAAACTTGCACTAAGAATAACTAGTTAATGAACCATCTATATACTGAGGTGTCATCACTATGTTGCTAAGATACTGCATCTGTATATGCTAAGCCCTTAGACAACACATAGTGGGGTTCTCTATAATACTCGTGAAATGACGCAATAGAGACCTGCCTTATTCTCCATACTTAACCATACTAGTTTAAGTCATAGGTAAGGCCAATTATCTTTTATTTATAATTAAACCTCCCAATTCATCTTAAAATTATCACTAAATTTAATTAACTGAATAGAATAAATCAATATTTAGCCACCTCGATATACGTTCACTACAGCTATCTTTAACATACACATCAAACAAATATTCTAAGAATGTACATGTAACTAATAATAAGTCAATTTTCTCATGATATTACATTCTTCATCTTTTAAAACTCTCATCTTCTACTATCAATTTGAAAGTAAACTTAAGTTATTTTAATAATAGAAGTAAATACTACAGTATTGCAATCTCGTAAATATCACTAAACTGCTACATCAGTTGAATGATATTTACCAGTCGCAGTACTGTACTACTTATCTCTACTATTATAAAAAACTAAGCTTAACCTCCGAATTGGCCAAGATAATAATACAATGTACATATGATACCCTTGTTTCATCACACCAACATATATCATAATTCATCTCATATCTTAATATGACTTTCCATTTTATCTAAGAACAGAAATACATCTTATTTCAAAACAATCTGTAAATGCTTATTAAAACACTTCATAATAAAATCAAGTATTACTAAATCCAAGTGCAATCAATGCTAAACAAAAGAGAACCTACAAGGTTACTGAATGTCCAAGTGTCTTTTGATGTTTTACCACTGTTTAACGGTGAGATACCACCTAGTTATATCTACAATCAGCATTTAAAATACAATATCTAAATTAAATTTGAAATATGACTCACAAAGATGTAATATAACTTACATTACATCAATGACCAAAAAAAATGAATAAGATGCAAAATCCCAAAAACAGTAAGATGCTCACAAGCTGTTCGCATAATAACCTTGGTGATACAACAACAACTACCTATATGTATGCTCTCAAATTTAATGTCTTGTTCATTTGCAACCAATTCACAACAACAGTTATTTATAACTCAAGTCTCCATCATAAATTATGGAAAAATTTATACTATCACAAAGTTTCCTATCTGGAACAAGTTTTCTTTTAAAACATTTGACAAAATGTCATTTGCAAAACTATCACCAAATGTTTACTAAGTTACTGTTTTCAATAATTTAACCATATTATCAAATTTGACACTTTAAAAAAAAATTTAAAAAATGACAAAACCCTCATATTACTCATCAATATCATAAAACAAGGTAACTCTCATAAGGAATTCAAACTAACAATGTTTAGACATTATATCGACCATTTTTCATGAAGATATTTCAAAAATTTCATTACCCATAAAATGCTATGCAAATAACATGATAATTTAACTTTGTTATGGTTTCACACAAGCCATTTGACAAAATGCCTCTGCCCTTGACAACAGACACGAGGCCATTTTTTAAAACATTCTCAAGTCTGAGGCCGAGCCACTCTCATTTTGATATATATTACCAAATAAGCTGGAGGTATGGGTTCTCACAAAGCTCATACCAAAGGGAGCACAAAACTTGCTCGCAAATAACACAACAACCAGCATGCTCACTGCGACATCCATATGCTTCTCACAAAACTCAACTTGGTGGGAAACATATGTTTGAGCCGAAGCTAAATAAACATAAATGAAGCAACTTCCAGTCAAATTTGTCCACAACTTCTACATTCAAAGGTGAATATATGCAGAACTATGCATTGCACGCAGAGCATATACTCATCCCTGAATGTAAAATTTTACAATATGTAAATCTAATAACTTTTACATTATGCAAAAAGAAAGTAACATGGCATTTGCAAACATAGTGAAAGAGTGGGGTAATAAATTGCCCCCACCTGAAAAACTGAAGATGGAAGATTTTTTCTTCAATTCAACTTGATGCCAAAACCCCAAAAATTGAATCCAACATTGGTGAGCAAACTCTACAATGTCGACTCACACAATTTGTAGAAGACTTCACAATGGAGTGGAGCAGAAACCCCATAAACAACAACAACCAACTAATGAGAAATAACTCCATTGAGTTAAACCCAATATGCAAGTTAACCTTCCAACCAACTCCCATAAAAATGCCGATATCTCAGCACAAAATCATAGATGTAAAATCAACAGAGCAATGTGGCTTAGAAACTGGCCCATAACCAGCAAAACAACCTGACTCACATCAAGATATGGCTGACTGAAACTTCAGTGCCATAAGTTCGGCAGTACCAAGTCCACTGCCATGAATTTGGCTCAAAAAAAATAACGATGTTACCCTCCTTCATAGCAATCGATACCCATTTAGGGTTACATCAATGCTAAATGTTTGAGAGGTGATTTAACTCTTTTAAAAAAAAAAAAAAAACCAAATAAAAATGTATATGCCAACCTCCACCTAAGGTGTTGGACCTTTAATCATAAGAAAACACATATATAAATATATAAATGCAAACCATGGTTCCCTCAATTAATAATTCAATATGAGTCATGAAACGAAACCATCTTAAGGTTAACATGATCTAAATATTTAATCCCTATATAGTAACATATATGAAAGTACAATGAAGGATTCTGAATAAAAATAGCATATAACCATTTAAGTATATTTTCAACATCAAGTCAACATACATCATGAAATAGAATGTAGTAAACAAAGAGTTAAAAACATAATAACATAATCGATAATCTATCAACTTGAAATCAATGATATGCCAAATTCAATTCATAAAATCTAAAATCACATTTATTGCTAAAACATAGTTCTTCACAAAAAATATGTTCAGCATCAGTCTCATGATTCAACAACAGTATTATAACCAAGTTCTATAGAAATTCAATCATAACATTGGAACGAAATCTTAAAACAACAAAGTCCTAATTTGCAGAAAAACTTGAAGTAGTGGTTAGGCATGACACCCTCCCCCTCTAGGTTTTGACTTAGTCAGTAGACAAGAATGGATGAGCTGCTCTCATCATTGTAGTGTCCTCCCAGGTAGCAGATGTTTCATCATTGTGGTCCCATAGGACCTTTACCTGCCATATTTCTCTCCCTCTTAAACCCATAGTTCTACTTTGAATGATCTGCACTAGTTCCATCATGATTTTTCCATCCATAATCGGCAAATTTTTCCAATCAAGAACGTGAACAATATCAAGTATATACTTATGTAGAATTGAAATGTGAAATACATTATGAATGCATGAAATATTTTGTGGCAAGGCAAGTTTATAGGCAACTGGTCCAGCCCGTTCCAAAATTTCAAACAGACCCACAAATCAAGGTGCTAACTTGGATCCCTTTCCATATCGAATTAGACTTTTACGCGGTCTTACCCAAAGAAACACTTTATCACCCACCAAGAATTGATGATCAATTCTATGCTTATCAACATATTTCTTCTATCTATCTTGAGTAGTAATAAGGTTCTCTCTGATCCTTTTAACTTGCTACTCCAAATCTAGCAACATATCAGGTCCTAAAAGAGTCTTGTCCTCCAAATTATCCCAACTGAGAGGCATCCTACAAGGTCTAGCATACAATGCTTGAAATGGTCCATACCTATGGAACTATGATATCCACTATTATAAGAAAACTCTAGCAAATGTAGATACTCCTCCCATTTATTCTATCTATCCATTACGTACATCCTAAGCATGTCTTCTAGAATCTGATTGACACATTCAGTTTGTTTGTCTATCTCTGGGTGATAAGCTGAACTAAAATTCAGCTGAGTACCTAAGTCTTGTTGCATGGATCTCCAAAGAGAAGATGTAAACACTAGATGTAATGTCCCCTTTCTAGCATTCATAGCATGATGTTGTCGTTAGCCTATTTACCCACAGTCCCATAGGCTAACTAGGACATTAAATGGGCTTAGAGGCCATTTGGCCTAGACAGTTTCAGTTGCAGGTCTTTCTGAGGGGTTCTGGGGCAACTTTGGGCATACTTACTATTTATAGTAAGTCATCTTGGACATGGCCAGACATTCAGTCATAGGGGTAGGTTGATGGTAATTGTTTAAAATCGACAGGAAAAATTATTTATCATTGATAAGATTTGTTATGCATTGATAAAGCCATTTTATAAAGTTAAATTTAAATATTTAACTTTATTAATGCATAGACTGTAGTTTGTGGGAAATATTTAAATTAAAAGAGTTCCCTTTATTTCTATAACACATTGGAGACATAAGGTACATAAAGGGAGTTATGTTTTATCCCACATTGAGAAAACAAAGGATTGAGCTCTTGTGAGAACACTATAAAAGAAATGGAAGAGCTTTTTTTTTGTATGCTTGGATGAAGATTAATGTTATGTTGTTGGATATCTGATTATTAGGCTTGGAGGACGGAATCCCTCTTTGCTAGCATTCTCTTCACTGTTGGAAGACACAGTCAAGAGGATCAAGGGTGTTTTCACTTCAGGAAACACAATGGGTTTCATTTGGGGCATTCGCATAAAGAAATTTACAAGGGTTGGAGGTGTAGATCTGAAGTTAGTTATTGCTATAGTGCCGCATGAACAGTATTTTGCTACAGTCGGCATGAATAGTATTTTGCTACAGTATGGAATGAACAGTGTTGGTATCAAGTTTACTTGTTTTTCTGGCTGATTAGAAGTTTGGAGGGCTGCCGACTACATCTGCAAAATCTACGGCAACTAATTCTAGGTTTCTTCTGTCAAATTTTGATACTTTGCATAATAATTGTTGAATACAAGTCTGAATAGTTGTTGCGGCCTTTAAGGTAGCTGTAAGTGCACATCTACATTTAAAAATCACCCTTTATTAGCAGATTGAAAGAGTTTCCAGAATTTTCATATACTGTTGAATGTGTGACAAGTGTCTCTGAAAATGTTATGATGTGTATTATGCATTTTAATGTCACTTCATAGTTGATCGTAAATCTACTCATTGGAAAGCAATTTATTGAGGAAATCAGCTTTATGAGTTTGCATACAAAGTGTTTGACAATATTCCTTAAGTTAAATTTCTACAAGTCAAAGTTCAAATCAGGGGAGGATATTACACTAGATCCCTATCAGAAATAATCTTTTTAGGAATACCATGTAACTTAACTACCTGTTCCATAAAAATCTTGGCAACCATTGCTGCATTATAGGATGATCTAACTGGGATAAAGTGGGCAACCTTAGACAAACGGTCCACTACCACCATAATAGTGTCATGCCTACAAGCTGTAATAGGCAATCTAGTAATAAAATCTATAGAAATGGTGTCCCATTTCCATTCTGGAATATTGTGTGGTTGCAATAGTCCCGCAGGGTACTGATGTTTAGCCTTAACCCACTGACACTCCAAGCATCGAGCCACAAAATATGCTATGTCTCTCTTCATTCGAAGCCAATAATAATGCTTCTTAAGGTCAGCATGCATTTTTTTGACACCCGGGTGAGCTGAATATGGTGCTTTGTGGGCCTCAAACATAACCAGATTTCTCAGATCACCCGAATCAGGAATGTACACACTTCCTCTAAAAAGTAGTAAATCCTTAGTATTTACTAAATACCCCTCAAAATGCCCTTCCAAGATGCTGCCACTATCGATAACTGCCTTAACATCCTGAAACCAATGGTCTGAGGAAAGGTGCTGTAAAATCTTATCCTTAAGATCCACTATTAGGATCAAAGAAGATAATTCATGTCACCTTCTGCTAAGTGCATCAGCAACAACATTCTCCTTGCCTTGCACATAACTAATCCCAAAGTCATATTCACACAAGAACTCCATCCATCTTTTCTGCCTAGCATTGAGGTCTGGTTGTGTGAAAAGATACTGAAGGCTTCGGTGATTAGAATGTAACTCAAATCATTGTCCCAAAAAAAAATGCCGCCAGTTGGTCAAAGCTTGCATGATCGCTGCAAGTTTGAGATCATGAGTAGGGTAATTCACCTCATGAATCTTAAGCTTTTTGGACTCATAAGCTATAACACATCCTTCCTACATCAACACTAACCCTATGCCATCCAAAGATGCATTAGTGAAAACCACAAACTCCTTAGCTGAATTAAGGACTGCCAGAACGGGTGCACTGGTCAAACATTCATTAAGTTTCTGAAATGCTACCTCACACTCCTCTGTCCAGACAAATCTCTTTGCATTTCTCTGAAGAGACATGATAGGATGTGCTATTCTAGAAAAGTTTGACACAAATCTGCGGTAATAGCTTGCTAAGCCCATGAAACTATGGACCTTGAACACATTCGCAGGTGCTGGCCACTCTACAATAGCCTGAATTTTGGATGGATCTATAGAAATTCCATTCCCAGAAATGATATGACCTAAGTAAAAATTCTTAGACTTGAATAATTCACACTTCAAAGGATTGGCAAACAGTTTGTTCCTATGAAGGCACTCCAAAACTTTCTCTAAATGTTGATCATGCTCCTCTGCAAAGCAAGAATATACCAAAATATCATCCAGAAAAACCACTACGAACTTATCAAGGAAAGTTCTAAGCACACTATTCATAAGGCTCATAAAAATAGAAGGTGCATTAGTTAACCCAAATGGTACTAGCATGAATTCGTAGTGCCCATACCTAGTGCGAAAAGTTATCTTATGAATATCTGCTTCCTGGATTCTAAGTTGATGATATTCAGATTTCAAATCAATCTTCAAAAAGACTCGGGAACCCTTGACTTGATCAAACAAGTCATCAATTCTAGGCAAAGGATACCTATTCTTAACAGTGACCTTGTTTAACTGTTTGTAGTCTATACAAAGTCTCAAGGAGTCGTCTTTCTTCTTGACAAAGATTACCGGAGCACCCCAAGGTGATACACTAGGACGAATCAAACCTTTCTCCGAAAGCTCCTCCAACTAAAATTTAAGTTCAACTAGCTCTTGAGCTGTCATCCTGTAAGGAGTCTTGGAAATTGGTTTCGTTCCTAGTACTAAATCGATCCGAAAATCAATTTCTCTTCTCGGAGGTATTCCCAAAATTTCTTCAACAAAAACATCCAAAAATCTTTGTAAGACTGGATGATCACGAGAAGAACCTTTATCCATGGAATCATCTAAGTCATTTACCACTATGGCAAACAAACTGCAGCCTTTTCGAGCACACCTTGCCAATTGCTTGGTAGAAATTGTCCGCAAGGAGTTGGGTCTCTTGATTCCAGCAATAACTCTAGCTAATCCAACATTATCCAAACAAGTGATTATCTTATCCTTGCAATCCAAAATAGCTTGATGTTGTTCTAACCAATCCATTCCCAAAACTATGTCATATGATCCTAAAGGTATAACCCTAAGGTTCGCTGAAGTAGTAAAAGGTTTCATTTGAATCTTACAGTCAGGAGCAACTATATCAGCATTCACCCTACAACCTGACACTAACTCCACTTGCCATCTATTCCTTGCCTTAACCACAGGAATTCCACTATAAGCAACTAAAGTAGAAGAAATAAAGGAATCTGTAGCTCTAGAGTCAAATAAAATAGATACTTTCATACCTTGAGTATTACCCTGAGCTTCAATAACTGTGTTCTGATGTTCTACTTGCTTCTGATCTAGGGTAGCAAAAACATGATGCTTAGGTCCAACCTTCAGTTTGTCCCAATTAGGGCACTGAGACTGGTAATGACCTATCTGACCATAATGATAACGCTCAACAGATTTTTGAAATCCCATATTCTGACCAGAAAGGTTAGGAGATGGGTTATTACTTTGCACACTTTGAGGTGGTTGAGATGGTTTAGGCCGTTCTGAACCCTTGGAGTTCTTACCAAACTTTCTCTTCTTGAATTTCCCAACAGAAAATCTTGATTTTGAACTATTCTGAGGAGGCTTTTGATTCTTATTGACATTCAGGGTAGGTAGATCCATACTAGTTTTGTATGAAGTCCCATGATAGCTAGACTTCATCTCAATCAGCTTTGCTTTCTCCAAAACTTCCTACATAGACATAGGTCTAAAAGTTCTCACTTCCTCCCCAATCTTGGGCATAAGCCCCCTGATGAAATGTTGTATCATGGCTTTATCATTTTCTGCCTAGCCAAAAAACTTCTTAAGCTCATAGAACCTACGTTCATAAGCTTCCACTATAGAGCCAGACTGCATAATCTGAAAGAACTCCTCTGCACGGGCCTGTCACCAATATTCTGACATAAATCTCTCCTTGAATCGCTCTACAAAGAGCTCCCAAGTAACTAGAGAGATATCAATACCCAGCTTCTCCAACTCCTATTCCCACGACAAAGAACTAAATCCCCTCAAATGCATAACCGTCCATCTTACTTTCACGTTACTCAAGTAACGGTGTAAGATAAAGCACTGCTCAATATTCAATAGCCAAGCCTCTGCTGCTGTACCTTGTTTCGTACAATAAAATAATGGCCCTTTTACCTTGGAAAGATCCTTGAGCTGAGCTCTAGCCACTGGATCATCCTCTACAGGAAGGTTAATACCCTGCACAAGAGGTACCCACACATTTGCACCCCCACCAGGAATTTGGTTATTAGTATCCATATTATCGAGACGTTCCAATATCTATTGGAGTACCATAGCTTGATCTGCCTGGTTATCTTGATTGTTTCCAACCCCAGCATTCTGATCAAACTGATCATCCCCAACATTTCCTTGGTGCCTAGGACCTCTACCATAGCCCTTGCCTCTACCTCTGCCTCTGCCAGCAAGGTTATCTTTAGGAATACCGCGACCTTGAGTTCCTCTAGTGATGGGAGGCATGATAACAACCTAAAACAATTAACTGTTAATAACACATCGAAAATGAGAAAAACCCTAAAACCCAAGAGTCCTGGTTAATCTAACCTTTGCTCTGATACCAAATGTAACACACTACAAACAAAAAATAAAACTAAGCTATGAAAAAACATAAAGAACCATGGAATTTTTTTTTCAATTTAATCATCAAATTGCAAGATCAAGTACAAAGATTGAATCATTCTCAGAATTGTAAACCTCAACATAAAAGAATATATCATCAAAATATATTTCCATAAAGATGTCTATACATAATGAGTTCAGTACAATATTGATGAACAATATCATTCAAAGATGTCTAGGTCCCACAAATGAAATTTACAAGTATCAAATTTATTTTCATGAAGTAACTACAACAGTCTTCCTTCACACTAGATATTCAACTTCAACATCTAAAAATAACACAAACATGCAACACAACACACAAAGGGCTCAGTACACACTGAGTTAAAAAGCGTAGTCCACCTGCATACATGTCAGAATTAACATATATATATATATATATAACCTTAAAGTAGATATCTAACCACATAACCTAGTGCAATACTAATATTACTATGCAAGAAGTAACACCTTCTAAACAATGCAAAATTAAACTCGCACTAAGAATAACTAGTTAATGAACCATATATATACTGAGGTGTCATCACTATGGTGCTAAGATACTACATCTATATATGGTAAGCCCTTAGACAACACATAGTGGGGTTCTCTATAATAGTCATGAAATGACGCAATAGAGACCTGCCTTGTTCTCCATACTTAACCTTACTGGTTTAAGTCATAGGTAAGGCCAATTATCTTTTATTTATAATTAACCCTCCCAATTCATTTTAAAATTATCACTGAATTTAATTAACTGAATAGAATAAATTGATATTCATCCACCTTGATATACATTCACTACAGCTATCCTTAACATACACATCAAACAAATATTCTAAGAATGCACATGTAACTAATAACAAGTCAGTTTTCTCATGATATTACATTCTTCATCTTTTAAAACTCTCATCTTCTACTGTCAATTTGAAAGTAAACTTAAGTTATTTTAATAACAAAAGTAAATACTACAATATTACAATCTCATAAATATCACTAAACTGCTACATCAGTTGAATGATATTTTCCAGTCGCAGTACTGTACTGCTTATCACTACTATTATAAAAAACTAAGCTTAACCTCCGAATTGGCCAAGATAATAATACAATGTACATATAATACCCTTGTTTCATCACACCAACATATATCATAATTCGTCTCATATCTTAATACGACTTTCCATTTTATCTAAGAACAGAAATACATTTTAATTCAAACGAATCTGTAAATGCTTATTAAAACACTTCATAATAAAATCAAGTATTACTAAATCCAAGTGCAGTCAATGCTGAACAAAAGATAACCTACAATGTTACTAAATGTCCAAGTGTCTTTTGATGTTTTACCACTATTTAACGATGAGATACCACCCAGTTATATCTACAATCAACATTTAAAATACAATATCTAAATTAAATTTGAAATATGACTCACAAATATGTAATATAACTTACATTACATCAATGACCAAAAAAAATGAATAAGATGCAAAATCCCAAAAATAATGAGATGCTCACAAGCTGTTCGCATAATAATCTTGGTGATACAATAGCAACTACCTATATTTATGCTCTCAAAATAATGTCTTGTTAATTTGCTACCAATTCCACAACAACAGTTATTCATAACTCAAGTCTCCATCATAAATTATGGAAAAATTTATACTATCACAGAGTTTCCTATTCGAAACAAGTTTTATTTTAAAACATTTGACAAAATGTCATTTCCAAAACCATCACCAACTATTTACTAATTTATTGTTTTCAATAATTTAACCATATTATCATATTCAACACTTTTAAAAAAAATAAAATAATGACAAAACCCTCGGATTACTCATCAATATCATAAAATGAGGTAACTATCATAATGAATTCAAACTAACAATGTTCAGACATTATATCAACCATCTTTCATGAAGATATTTCAAAAATTTCATCACCCATAAAATGCTATGCAAATAACATGATAATTTAACATTGTTATGGTTTCACATAAACCATTTGACAAAATGCCTCTGCCCTTGACAGCAGACACGTGCCCATTTAAAAAAAAATTCTCAAGTCTAAGGCCAAGCCACTCTCATTTTGATATATATTACCAAATAACCTAGAGGTATGGGTTCTCACAAAGCTCATAACAAAGGGAGCACAAAACTTTCTCGCAAATAACACAACAACCAGCATGCTCACTGCCACATCCATATGTTTCTCACAAATCTCAACTTGGTGGCAAACATATGTTTGAGGCGAAGCTAAATAAACATAAATGAAGCAACTTCTAGTCAAATTTCTCCACAACTTCCACATTCAAAGGTGAATATATGCAGAACTATGCATCACACGCAGTGCATATACTCATCCCTATGTAAAAGTTTACAATATGTAAATCTGACAACTTTTACATTATGCAAAAGGAAAGTAACATGGCATTTGTAAACAGAGTGAAAGAGTAGGGTAAGAAATTGCCTCCACCTGAAAAACTGAAGATGGAAGATTGTTCTTCAATCCAACTTGATGCCAAAACCCCAAAAATTGAATCCAACACCGGTGAGAAAACTCTACAATGTCGACTCACACAATTCGTAGAAGACTTCACAATGGAGTGAAGCAGAAACCCCATAAACAATAACATCCAACTACTAGGAAATAACTCCATCGAGTTAAACCCAATATGCAAGTTAACCTTCCTACCAACTCCCATAAAAATGCTGATATCTCAGCATAGAATCACAGATGTAAAATGAACAGAGCAAAGTGGGTCAGAAACTGGCCCATAACCAGCAAAAAAACTCGACTCACATCAATCCTTACATTTGTGCATTCAACTATTGTCTTAGTTCTATAGTTGAAACATTTGTAAGCTTTGATTTTTAACCAAGAAACATAACTTCATTACTTCTTGGATCAAACTTACCACTGTCATCATCTCTCTTAATGTAATATTTTCTCCCAAATATTATGAAATTCTTAACTAGTGGTGAATGACCAAACCATAGTTCATAAGGCATATTTCTCATACCATTTCCAATTTGTACTCTATTCAAAGTATATAATGTTGCATTGATTTATTCTTTGAAAAATGTCTTAGAAACATCATTTCCAAACAACATTGCTCTTTCTACTTCTGCTACTAATTTATTTCTTCTTTCAACAATCAGATTTTTCTTAGCTATTCTAGGTGTAGATAGCTGCCTTTTGATACCATTGTCTTCACAAAATATGTTAAACTCTCTAGAGGTGAATTTTCCTCCTCTATCAAATCTCAAACACTTTATCTTAACACCATATTCATTCTCAACTCTATTCTTAAATATCTTCAAATTCTTACAAGCTTCAAAATTATCTTTACGAAATGTTACCCACATCATTCTAGTGAAATCATCATCAAAAATCACAAAATATCTTTCATCATAGAAAAATCTTATTCTAGAAGGACCACTCAGATCTGTGTGAATTACCTCAAGCTTCTTTGTGGTAGTGAACTTCTTTCTAGGAAATGATGCTTTCTTCTTCTTAGCCAAAATACATTACTTACACACAATATTAGTAGGCTTTGTAATCTTCAGAAAGTCTTTGATTGCAAAAGTGCTACTAATTTTCAGAATATTATGAAAGTTTTTGTTATGAATCTTCTATGCCACAACCAACTGTTATCCACTTTAGGTACCAAACATGTCACTTTATTAGGATTCAAGTGAAATGCATTACCTTTGTATCTAGTGCTAGTTCCAATCATCTTACCATCTCTATCTTTGATAATGCGGGTCTTCTTGGTGAATTGCAAAAGATAAGCCTTCTCCACAAACTATCCAACACACAATAAGTTATGCTTCAATCCATCAACAAAATAAACATCATCACTATTATTTTTATCATCAAGAGTAATGGATCCAATTTGTATTATATGATAGGTTGCATTGTTACCAACTTTAACAATACCTTCGTCACAATTCTTGAACTTAACAAACTTGTTCATATCACTAGTCATGTGATGTGAACAACACATTGTCAATTATCCAGTTAGATTTCTTTTCCATTTGGAAAACTAGAGCTCTTTCTTCTATAATTTCACTATTAAGATCATCTTCCTTGATAGCCACAAATTCTAATTCATCAAAACTTTCACTTTGACCTTTTTCATCAAATTCTTCATCTTCATTTGCATACAAATAGTCTCTATCTCTATCTCTTCTAGGTTTGATGTAGTGCCCACCCCTAGTTCACATTTTGTTATCGTTGCTGAACTCTTTTAGAACTAGTTTTATGTTGTTGGTTAGCAACATTCTTTTGAGATTATCAGATATTGTGCTATGGATTCAGTTTATTATGTGATGAGATTACTTAGACTCTATATTTCATGTATGTATGATGATTATTTTTAGTGTTCACAATTATTGATGATGATTATTACATTGCTTTCAATTATTAATGATGATTAGTAAGATGATTTATTATCATATGTGCTTTCTTATGGATACTTACCCCATACTTGCATGTGTATGGTGTGCGTGTTTGCCTTGCGTGTTTGCTTTTGTATGGCGTGTCTGATGTGGTTAAGGAAGGGAGTTGTAGTCACCTACTAGTCGGGATCTACACGATGCACCACTTCCTACCATTGTTTGTTTAGTTTAGTATATATTGTGTTTGTACATGCATGGTTTTTATGCAGGTTGTAGGTACCGGGTATCGACTTCCCTGAATTTCCAGGATGAGTGTACCCTATCACATTATCTCAATGATAAGAGAGGGGAGATAAATTCTCAAGTCCAAATCCCAACCCTTTGAGCCATTTTTCCTAATTGGAAAATTAGGACAAGTATCTGAGTTGAATACCCACCGAATGTGTCGGATGACATATTTCATGATTTTTAATCCTTTAGATTTATTTTGTATGATTTGTTCTATGATGGGTTTTCATATTTTATCTTGGAGGTCTATGGTGAATTTTCTATTAATTAAGTCTTAATAAATAGATTTAATTAATAAATTATTTATTTGAGAAAATTAATAAAATATCATGAT
Source organism: Cupressus sempervirens (assembly GCA_028749045.1). NCBI lineage: Eukaryota > Viridiplantae > Streptophyta > Pinopsida > Cupressales > Cupressaceae > Cupressus > Cupressus sempervirens. The sequence goes on from CM053785.1 coordinate 1,028,950,319, forward strand.
CTTTGATATTTTGATTGTAATTAATTAAATGTGAATTATTGGAGAAAAGAAATTAAATAAAAGAAAACTAGAAATTAAAATTAATAATAATTATAAAATAATAATAAAGTAATAAATAAAATAATAATAATAAAAGTTATAAAAATTAAAATGAAAGTTATAAAATAATGAAAGTTATAAAATTTAAATAGAGATTATTTAAAAAGTAAATTGGAGTTATAAGCTTGCATGGGAATTAACATGTGTCAACAACACGGGGGTGAGTGCATCAATTAAGCACAAGGTGTCTACAATTCTATGACTCATCAAAAAGAATTGGAAAAGACCCATGCTTATTTGGTGACACCTTTCAGCGGTTTCAAGAAGCATTGCAAAGGTTTCTTGAGAGCTCTTGATATTCAGGCATTCATAGAAGCTTAAATGAAAAGCTTAATGGAAGCTACAAGTTTAATGGAAGCTACAAGCTTAATGGAAGCCTCGAGCTACAAGCTAAAAAAAAAAAAAAAAAAACTTCAAAGCTTACATGCATGAGAGAAGATTCATATGCTCATATATTTTCTACTTGCTTCTATGCTCCTTCTAGCACCTCTAATCACTTGGAAGATTTGATCGGCTTGGATTATTGGAAGAATTGTGAATGATGGAGAAGGAAGAGATTTTCTATGGACTTCTGAGGCATGGCAAATTAGCATCAGTGTCTAGGTGCACTCGTAATATTCTCATATTCCCTTTGCACTCTTTCTCTTCTTGTCTTCATCATATCTGTTTTATGTGTCTGAATACTCTCTGTATTTGAAATTGGAATCTAGATATTTTATTTGGATGAGACGAAAACAATAGAAAAATCCTAGATCCAATTAAGGAGAAATAATTAGATCTTAATCGGGTTTGGGTTCGAATTTATATTGTGAAATTAGATAGACAAGATTTGAAATTAAAATAAAAATTCTAAGATGAAAATTCGTATGATTAGATGTAATCTTTCTATCAATTTATATTTTCAGATGCGTATGGACAAACCCTTTTATGATTAAATTTAGAGAACAATTATTTTAATAGGAAATTCTTAATTCATCACAAATTGACCTGTCGCTACCCCTTGGATAGACCTGAACTCAGTCATTCATAAATTTTTATCAGGATCGAATTTATTCGATTGCTCTAGTCAGAATTGGCGCAACTTGGCCCTCTCCAACATATTTAAATTTCAGCCTGATCTAACAGTTCATTAGGGAGATATGACCGTCGTACCGAGACTATTTTATTCAAAGAGAGATATTTCTCCATTTTCCATAACCAAGAGTTCTTTATGCTTAACTTCACAAAAATAATATATATCAAAGCATGGAATGAATTAAAGATAGTATTGAAATCTTCCCTTATTAGAAACTTACTAATATGCAATAGTTTTATATGGTTTATTATCTAATCTAATTAAATCAAATTTAATTAAGATTAGTTAATAGTAGAAGTGGTGTAATTAATTATTAGTCAATCTAAGTAAATGGATGAGAGAAAATTAAAAGAAAATAGATTTTAATATAGTTTATATAGTGGAGTTTTTATAATGTATATTGAATACTATTTAATATATATTACACAATTTTAGAGTTGTTTAATGAAGATGATAATGTTAAGAATTTGGAGATTATTCATGTTAAAATCTACAATGAGTCTTATTGGTTTGTGATAGGGATCTCTTTCAAACAACGTTTATATAGACAAAATATTATTAGAACAATTAGAAAATGGAGTCTAATGGTTGATTTTAATATTGATTAAATAATTGTAAGATGATAATTTATATTATGTTGATTTAAATTTAGAAACTCTGAATGATATTGGATTAAGACTGAATTATTATGTTATTGGTTAATACGTTTGAATACCTTAATGGAGTTAAGAGTTAGCCAAATATTAACTAATGAGTTTATGAAAGGATTCTATCGATTGAGTATGTATAGTTTGAGGAGTTTATTATTTATTAATGTTTGTAAGGACTAGCAAACTATTAATAAATAATGGTTTAAATAGATATCAACAAATTTGATTAGAGTTAATCTGGTGCAGATTATTTATTGATTGAAGTTTGGTAAAAGATAATAAATTTTGGAGTTGAATTATAATTGATTTTTAATCAATTGATATTCATTGAGTTGATATTATAACTATGATATTAATAATTAAGTTGTGCGATAGAGTCTTATTTGAAAAGATTAATAATAATATGAATTTGTTAAGGGAATGTTGGTATTCTTTGAAAGATGACGAATATGGTCATTTAAGATTTTCAATAATTATTATTGAATTATTAATATGATCTTTTGAGTATTGAATTATAGTTGACTTTTATCATACAGAATTATAGTTAGTTATTAGTCAACTGATATTAATTGGAACGTTGCTATGATTATGTAATTATTAATTAAATCAATCAATGAGAGTTAATTAGATTTAATTAACAATTAGACTAAGTAATGAAGATTTAATTGATATAATTCTTTTAATAAGATTGTAGAAATATTGATATCAAGTTGATAGGTCTTATTCTTATAACTTGAATGATGACCTTAGATATTTAAAGGTGAAGACTTAGTAATATTTAACTGAGGACTATTAGAATATGAACCTATGTTAATTGATTGATGTAATTGATCATTTTAATAAAGTTATCATCTCTTATTCGAAGAATGATAATTGGTCCTCTTATAATATAATGAATAATGATCTAAAAAAAGTTGAAAGGTTAATCAATTAGAATATGGATCATGGTTAAATATAAAGAACAATTTAATTAAGGTCAATGATGATCAGTTTAGTGAATATTTATCCTTAAGTTATTCTTAGGGTAATGCTATCAGAGAACAATTGGGTTGACTTATAGGTCAAATGATGAAACTTAAAACACTTGAAGTATACTTGCAAACAGAAAACTAGAAACCCCTACACATTATTCAACTATGTGAATTTAGTAAATCAAAACATGTGTTTGCATCGTGTATTCTATATGCTTTTTGTTTTGGGTTTTGGGTTGACTAGTGTTGACCAGTCCTAGGTTGTTACCAGAAGCTCAGAGGTTATGAGATATGATGGCATGTTGATCTTATTTGGTCTCGATCTTTATAAGCCCAACCATGGTAATGTGATCATATGCTCTATGAAATGTTTGTATTTATTGATTGTTATTGTTCATCAGTCTTCATGTGTGAAGCTGAGATGTATGTGAATGAGACACTTGAGCTAATCATTTTTGAGTCATCGATCAGTTATCCTTGGATTATTTTCTAGTCATCATGATGGGACTGAAATATGGATTTATTTCTTGATTATGTCATGTTGTGACATGTTTGACTCAACCATTTTGGAGTCTTCGATCAGTATGATTTTGAGATATTCTTGGTTGCTTGTTGAGAACCATTTATCTTGAGATATATTTTGGTTATTGAGAACCAATTGATACCTATGATTATCAGTGATGCCTTCAGTTGCCAATAGAGAACTATTGTGGTCATGATTTTCTATGGATGCTTTTTTAGATGCTCATGGAGATTTGATGATTCTTATCTTGGAGATTTGATGATTCTTATTATGGATATTTGATGCTTTTATGCATATTTGATGATTTTATTATGGATTATCTTTTATGATTTTGAAATTTATGATTTCATGAGTTTAGGGTAGGTAATCTACTTGTAGTGTCGGGAAGCGGCTTGCAATGGGGGTCGGGGCCCTAAGTGGTTGCCAGGGTAACTCATTGTAATTTCAGTTAATAAGTGATAACATTTACACACTAAATGGGGATTAAATGAACCTAAAAAGATAATTGTTTTGGTTCTCGCCCATGCCTTGAGTGCTTGTACAAGCTAGGATGGGAGTAGTAAGAACGCATGGTTGTGACCGTGCATTCCATAGTATGCCTCTTCAGTATGAGAGGATACTAGTGGCCACATGAGATCAGTACGGACCCATAGAGTTTAGCTAATTTCTAGAGTAACTTGTACGTGATAATTGCGATGACACTTTCTTGCTTGCAGAGTAGGTTTCCTACATGTCTTTGTGTGCTTCTGGGAATTAGATGTCGGTTTTGTGTGATGGAACCTTTGAGTTAGTATACTTTTAGGATTCTTGGGCTTATAGAGATTTGTGCTTTGTGAATTGATATCCTATTTAAGACTTGAGATTATCTCCTCAGGACGGTGGGAGTGGACCACTTAAGTTCCACGCGATCGGGTGGTAGTGTATTTTCACTCTTATCATTTGAGATCCGTCTGAGACACCGTGGCTGGAGTATCCTTGGTTGGTATTTATTCTTCATTATGTTCTTGGAGCATTATGATAGATAATATACCTTATGATGGATGTATTTACTGGTATGTTTCTTACATTGATGATTTGCTTTACTTTGCATATGTTAGTTGATGATTTATTATGCTTTACTTTGCATGTTAGTAGGATGTTTTAGGAGTGACATTCCTACTATGTTAATACCAATGATCTCTTCGGTGCTTTGGTATGTTACGCACGGAGGGATGGCTAGGACCCACAATGGTCTAATGATGCTATTTACGGTTGGGAGGAACCATGCACTTAGTTATTTATGTTTGTGATATATGGTTATCTTTTGTGATGGATGTTTATATCTTTTGTGATGATGTATCATGTATGATATGTGGTTTCATTTATGTTATTGCATCATGGATTAATATTAGATGATGATGATGTACTTTATTTACTTGGATGTTTATTCTTTTAAGCTTTTCATACCCTGTGATATGTACAGTGGATGATTGAGCTAAACTAAAATATAATTACAAAAGGACACTTGTATATTGTTTAGGTACATTGGATGTATCATTGTTATTTCATAAGGATGGGATGTTAGATGAATAGTTAATTTAGATGTGATACAACGTTAAGGGATCTTTAAAGAATGTAGCTTGTTATGTATATATGTTATGTTTATTTTCATTTGAATTCTTGCTATTGCTTCCGCAAATGTTATGAATGGTTTTATCTTTCATGTTTAAAAAAAAAAAAAAATTGTTTGGCAAATTTAGTAAAATTCTTTGGATCCCTTGGCGGGGCATTACATTTGAGCTTTCTATTATACTTTTCCTCTCTTTTAGGACATTTAGATACATAATGACCAAATTCATTACAAGTTTGACATTTAAATATTTTCTTACCATCTTTTTCTCTTCTCATAAGAGGGGTTATTATTTCCTCAATGTTCTTGTCTTTATAAGATCTACTGCTACTATCAAAATCTCTATGTGTGCTTGCACTCCTTGTCAAATTAGGTCAAATGTTCAGGGCACTAAAAGCTATTTCAACTCTTACTAGATTTCTAGGTTGTCTAAGATATGCTTCTACCAATTCTAATCTTCCAAGCAATGTTTCCTATGTGAAATTCTTAGTTTAGGGCATTACTAGCTAAATAATCTAAGATATGGGCTCAAATGGTGTTGTTACGCTTTTCAAGATGTTCTCTATGACTTTGTCAACTTACTTGGTTTCACCATGAGACTGAATTCCTAAAACAATTTCTGACATTTCACCAATATAACTTCTTATAGATTCATCTTCCATCATTATAGCATCTTGAAATGGGCATATCAAATTCTTTAATGGCATTCTCTTTGCATGATTATTAGTACTTTCAAAAGTAGATTCTAATGGTTTCAAAATTTCATAAGATGTTAGAAGTGTCTTTACTTGACTGGAGTTATTGTTTGGAATAGTTGTTAGTAGAGATTCTCTTGCTCTCATGTTACACATGAATAAATCTCTCTCTTCTTCACTACATCCTTCAAGATTTTCTTCTTCAATGATTGTCTTCTTTCCCTTTGTCAAGATCCAATATCCTAGACCCATGAACAATAGACGAGTCTTCATCTTCTCCTTCCAACTATCATAGATGGCCTAATCAAATCTAGGACTATCCTTTTTAAAAAGATTCACCATTGATCTCCCAAATCTATTAAACTTATCCTTCAAGGACCTAATGCTCAGATACCAATTGTTAAAATATATAGTCCATTGGTATAACTGGGGGGGGGGGGGGGGGGGATGAATTAGTTATCCAACTAATATTACAATTATCAACCTTAAACAAACTTAACTATATGACTAATATAAACTAAAATCAAAACAAGATACTCATATACAATAACACCAGATATGTTAACTAGGGAAACTTTTGATCAAAGGGAAAACCTCGATGGGGATGGTACACAGAAGATGATGTACTAATATAAATATTTTTTGTTAGAGGAAAGACCCTATTAGGATTCTATGAATACATTAAATACATATGAGTCTTTGTTAAGAGACTTTGAATCTTTTTTAGGAGATTCCAACCCTATTAGGAGTTGTGCCAACCCTGTTACGAGTTGTCCCAACCTTGTTAGAAGTTGTAGAAGATAGATTGAGCCACTGTCCAAATAGCTTCAAGGGAAAGACCAATGAACCCACTATCCAAATGATCTATGTATTATTCCTTGTAGAATAATAGAATGGTACTAACTGTTCCTTCCTCTTTCTTTGTCTTATCAATTGAACTTCTTCTCCTTTTGATCTTGTAACCAGATCAAAAAATATCTCATCCAATAATCCCTTGTATCGCTTACTCACATACAATAAGCACTCTACTCCTTTTCACACTTCACACTTCAACAATGACCACAATACTTGAATACATATTACAAACAAGGAAATATTCTTCCTTTTATACCATATCTTTATAATAATTCTTTGAGTTGGCCTAGAGTCTTTCCCAATCAATTATAACAAGATAATTAATTAATTGAAAATATAATAGCATTGTTGGCTGACAATCCATACAAAAATTCACACATGTGATAAAAAAATTAGAAACTACTTTCTCAATACTTTGTCTCTAAACTACTCTTTATAAATTAGGTACATCTTCCATACATCTTTAATACAAACATTGCACACTTGGCCACATCATCAGGATGCTGCGATGAACAGGTCCGTAATTGTGCATCACTTGACACACCAAAGAGTGATGAGAATATTTTTCTTGAATTTTTTAATGAATATTTTTATTATTCATTTTTAATTAATGAGTAAGCTAATTTCTGAAATATTTAGTGTATAGATGCCATAATTTTATAAAAATTATTATTATTATTATTTAAAAACTTTAAAAGAATTGTTTGAGGATTGATGACATGCAAATTAATTTACAAAATATGAAAAATTTAAAAGGTTATCAAAGTTTTAGTGAATGTCACTATTTAATGTTTAAGAGATACTTTTTATTAATAAATAATAGAGAAATAGAAAATGAACTCATAACACTATAAAATTTACATTTTTGAAATAAGAAAAGTAAGACCTATAATGGGTTTTTGTTTTATCAAAAAAGTTAATGGGGATGACCATATAAAAATTATGACAATCCCTAGAATTGTTGATTAAATGACTTAGTAAAAAAATTGGTTCATAAAGTCATAGGCTTGGTGGGACCAAGCCTATGCCATGCCTTTCCCCAAGGTAATACCCCATGCAAATTTATGCCCATGCCAAATCCCTGCCCATGTCACTAGAATCAGGCTGGGTACCTAATTCAGATTTAGCCATTAACCAAAATGGACACATGATTCTTAAACAATCGGGTACCTAATTGTTTAAAAATCAAGTGCTTGATTTATAATCAGGTACCTAATTATTTAAAAATTGGGTACCCAATTTTTAAACAATTAGGTACTTGATTCTAATCTACTTGTTGTGCCCCAAAAAATGCCCCACAGACCAATTTTCAATGACTGCAATGATTAAATGACAGTTTTGATCTAAAATAGAATTTTTTTATCATAGTTATTCTATTTTCTTGTCTACTTCTACAATTTGTAAGCTATTGATTTGAATTCAAAACTAGTTCAAACATGGGATCAAAACAATGAAGAAAGAAGAAAATAAAAGTTATGAAAAATGAGGAGATTGCAACAAATAAAGAGAATGAAGCACAATATCAACAAGAGAGAAGAAAAAGAATTAGAGAGTTGAGCAATGTTTCAATGCAAAAAGACATTGAGGATACCATGATGGATGAAGAGGCTAAAGAAGAGAACCCAATACAAAGAGATTTAATTGCACATTCTAATCAAACATTCAATACAGGTGTTTCCCCAAACTCTCAAATTTTTTCTCCTGATGAAATTGGTATTTTTTAGAAGTAGGTTACCATTTAAATGATTTAAATTTTCTTCATGAGAATAGATTGCCAAATAGTCATGCACAAAAAACTCCAATGGAAATGCATGCACCAAAATAAATACCAAGAAAAAATGAAAATGAGATTAGGATTCCAAATAATTGTGAAAAGAAAATGCCAATTGAAAATAACAATTGTATGAATGTAGACATAGAGACACCAATTACTAAAAAAACATGTTAGAATGATACTAAAGTGCCTGAACATAATTTTCATTTTCCTAATGATGTACTAGATAATCTTGAGGTATTGGTTTTATGGAGACAAATTAGGACACATGCTAATAGATTATATTGACATTTTTTTTATAATAAGAAATTTGGGTTTCAATGTTAGGTGATGTTGCAACTAATTAACTGTCTAAAATGTGAAAAGTATTGAAAAGGTTAGGAATGTATGCAAAAGCCAAGAATAAAAATGAGTCTTTAAAACAAGTTGTATCCATTATTGTTAGTGCTTTTGATGTTATCAGAAAGAGAAGTCTCTCTAAAGATAAGAATGCAACACGATGAGTAATAACAATAAATGTATTTGACAAATCAACAACTAGAAAAAGATTGATTAGTAACATAAGTGGATGTCTTAATGTGAATCATAAGACTTTAGAAAGAGCTATAAAGAGAAGAGTTAACTTTGAATGTGATCCAACAAATATTTTGTGGACTCGTAGTGGTAGAGTCCTGAGATGTGATATGAAACTTAATAGTGAAGTTGAAAGCTGGGTTGAATTTTTTTGGCATGATAATACAAGAGTATCACATAATTTAAGAGATGTTCTTAAATTGAGAGTTGGCTCAAAAATAAGTGATCCACATCCTAAACACCTTTAGGACATGATTCAAACTAAATTGTTTAGAAAGTTTGTAGATGGTAGGGTGTTAACTACTACCATTAGTCAAAGATCATTTGAAAAGTGTAAACCATGGTATGTAAGGATTAATAAAGAAATAATAACATGTAGCTGTAAAACTCATGTTCAATTTCATTACCATTATGATGTATTTTGATCTATACATGGTACCATGCATAGTAAAGAAATGTTGTAGGAATGTGGTATAAAAATACCACCTCAAACTATAAAGGATTTCATATCATGTTTTTTTTATATGCTACCTAATGATCAATACTTTCTTTTCAATGCATGTCTTTCCAGTACGTGTGATATGTGTTGCAATCTTTCTTTATTAGATGAATGTTTGGATGAAAATTCTTTAAACAATAATTAGTTGATGTAAAAGATTCAAAACTATTGAATATCCATTGAAGGATGGGAAGATTGGAAAAATGTGTGGTCTAGTTATAGATAAAGTTAGTTGTCATGCATTTCTGGATGAGTTTAAGAGTGTGATCATACAAAAATATGTTAAACACTCTCAATATGCTAGATGGATTGATAAAAAATTTCACATATGTAAGAATACATTTCCAATTGGTACTATACTTTTAGTTGTTGACTTTGCAAAGAACTACACACTTGCACTGCAAGATGATGTACAACCACAATATTACAATTTAGTAAAAGTAATAATTTATGTTCATATAGTTTATAGGCATGCACCTCATAGTATAGAGGAGGATCAAAAAATTTTGAGAGACTGCGATTTCTGTATGAGTGATAATAAACTTCATTCATCTAATTTTTTCCAATATTGTTTCAAGGTTTTTTATGATAATTTAAAAGAGAGACAAGAAGAAATGGTTTACTAGCATTTCAAGGCTACCTATCCAAAAAGAAGATTTTGCACTATTCTCATTTAGTTGTGGCAACAAATATCAAATTAGAAAGATACAATGGGAGACTTGCCATTTAGGTATTATGAACAATTTCAATGGACAAGCACAAGACAATCATAGATGCATTGCAAAAGAGAGAGGATGCAAATAGTATAGTGGAATGACTACATTTAAATCAAACACATGTAAGTTTTTTCTTTATTGTGCTATTTTTATATATGTACTTATATACTTAATTACATGTATGTATGCATTATCAATAGAAAATTAGAAAACTTATATATACCTCTTATTCAAGTCTCAATTACAATTTATGAAAATTTAAATGTTAAGGTGGATCGAACATCAACATCTTGTGTAATTACACATATTGAGTACATACAAATTAAACATATTTACATAGTTCAAAAAGCTCATATTAATTTATTCCTTTATTAACATGTGTTTTTGTTTTACAATTTTATTTTGCAGGACCTCGTTTGAAGAAATGTGCTAAACCAATTTTATATTTTGAGTTCACTTCTATTTATTTCATTGACATGGTCTTACATATATTGTGAAAAATGTTGTAAATATTTGAAAATAGGAGTTTACTTCTATTCCAAAGTTAAAGGTATGCACTTGATATTATAAATTAATTGTCAATTCAAGTAATGACCTCGTATTTATTTCCATTACTTATACATTCAAACATGTTTAAGTTAATGTTTGTATATAAATAATTAAAATTATTAAAATTATTATTCATGTACCATATACTTACAAAATGTGTCATAACATGAATAAAATATGTTGCAATAAAGAAAAGGGTTCATACTTACAACATGATAACATAATAATCTATACTACATACACTAGCATAATAAGAAGTTGTAAAAAAATAGTACATGGTCTAACATATCATAACATGATCTATGAAGTCAAAAAATACATATAATATAGTTAACTTTCCTAATACAAAGTGTATCAAAATAAACAATATGTATCATAAAAATCAATCTAAAGGTGCGAAAAATACTTAATCTATCTGATCTATAGTCCTCTTTAGTACACGTGAAGAGGACTCAAATGGATCATCCTATGTAACATGAGCTATCTCATCACATGGGACACCCCATGAGGTAGGTGGATCATCCTGTGTAACATGAGGTGTCTCATCATGTACATACATAACTGAAATAGGTTTCAAAATCTAGCTTGGAAATAAATTAAATATTTATTACATAATAAAAATAATACCACATGAGATGGGCATGCCTCTGTAATGGGAGGCGGTACACTATGAAAGCTACCAAATGCAGTAGTGGCAAGGTCCTATAATTTACAATACCTAAATTTTTAAAATTTGGTAAAGAGCATAATAAACTATGTATGTACATCAATCACAATAATCAACTCAAATGATTATGTAGGTACCTCCATCTCATTTAGTCCCATACTTTTAGCAACACTCATGGCGACATAGCCCTAAAATCATGGATACATAAATGTTGAGTCAAAATTATATATACATGAATTACATAGTATCAAAACTAAAAAGTACATAACTTACATTACATTTTTTATAAACTATAAAAACATGTATATATCATACCTAAGTAGTAGCCAATGTCACAAATGTGTCTAAAGATATGCTACCATGATGATCATCAGCATGTCTCACATAGTCAAAAGATGGAGTCAAAAATAAATTATACTAAGGTCTATATGGATAAGTATGATCCATCTCTTGTTTGTAAAACCAAAACACATAAAATTATACATGAATCAAAGTTGAAGATTATAAGTTAATAAAAATGTACATTCATAAAAATAATACAAATTATTTGTCTTGAGTCAAAAGTTCATACCATAGGTATTTGAGGTTGTGCCTCAGTGGTCAACGGATTAAGACCTATACTAACATCAGACTATATAATAGTCGATAATCCCTAAAAAATTAGATAAAAAGAACATATGAGCACACGTTATTAAATTTGAGTTCAAATGTAGATTATTTATATTTTAATTCAAAGTGCATACAATATAAGGGATGCTAACATCTGTAGGTCTCGAAAAAAGACTATACTACCTCCTAAGAGGAATAGTATCATCCATCCTCTGTTATTTCAAAATCAACATACATTAATATGGTTAATACAATTACATATCTATGTAGAAAGTAAATAATTATGTACTTTATTTAAATTCTAATTAAAATTTTATCTATTGCTCTTGACTATCACTAAGCTCTCCCTGTAGAAGGTCAACAAATGATGACACATCAATATCATCACTACCACCACCATGGGTAGTGTATGCATCATCATCAAAATCAACACCCTTAACATAATGGTCATCATGTGGCACATCAAATTTACTCTAGGGGCCTCTGCATATATCTCCACAACTAGTACAAATGTGTCAAAGTGGATGAATATCTCTTACTTGCATCCACTACTCTACTAAATTTCCCAAAAGGGAACTCAATAAAGTAAGAGAAGATGACACTACTTGATGATGATGTCACATTGGGACAATTGGTGGGAGAAGATGTACAAAAGGTTGATGCCATATGCAATTCCTTGTATTATCACTCATCTTTGCCCCAGGCCTATCTTGAGGCATCTCTCCACCAACCCTATGAGATTATCTAATATAAAATAATTTGGCTTCAAACCCAATTCAAATTCAGCCCATAGCTTCCTAAGGAAGTACATGGGCACCTCTTGATTTATGTGTGGTAGATGGTCAAATACCATCCACCATCACTCCCAAAAGTGTCCTAATATACACAAATGCATGCAACATCTAATTTAAATGTGAGGGTTCTTCTTGCTAATCTTAAGACCCTTCTTAGGGTTTACAAAATATCTTGTAAAATGTCATTTATTTATTTTGAGCTTATGGACCTCTCTATAGGATAGGCTATCAACATAAAATACACACATATTTTTCCTCCATAATCTAAAGCTATCAATATCACAATCCAAAGGCTCTATAGAGTGAACAATACCTTGCATACTATCTACAAGGTGAAGTAGGTAAGAGCAGGGTGGGCCTTGTGCTTAATGGTCTCAATATCACACATGAGATCATGAAGGTTGCACCTCATGGTCTCCCTTAGATCCTCTATAGTAGGTTTTAGAGGAGGATTAGGTGGTTGTGGAGGTTGGGGTGGAGGTAGAGGTGGAGATGGATGGAGCATAGGTGGGGGTGGGGGAGAGGGAGGGGGTGGGGGTGGATCCATCAAATATAATCTTCATATATGTTTAAATAGCATAAAAACTCACAGAATTACTATTTAATAAAATAAATCTAAAATATCAATTATATAAATGCACAGATATTTAGAACCATATCAATTAAATAAATAAAGTTAAACACTTAAGTAAACTTTAATATTAAGGATAATTGAACATTATACCAAATTTAGGCCTAATCATAAAATAATACTCCAAAAAACTATATCAATAAATCAACTTAATGTGAATTCTAAACATATCTTATATAAATATGTTTATGATTATGCCTTAGCAAATTTGTATAATTAAGGTCAAATATTAAAAAAATTAGGATTGAACATATAAATAAGATTGTGGTTTGGGTTAGGATTTAGGGTTATCCATTTATAATTAGGGTAGAGTAAATAGCATTATTATTGAGGCACAAAATATAAGATTTAGGATTAGCATTATGATTGGGGCTACTCTTTTTGGGTTAAAATGCAAGATTTTTGTTAATGCTAAGTGTATGCATCTTGAATGAGATTCCCTTATAAGTGCTATCTATGTAATATAATATCACACATAATTATTGTTTTATAAAATGGTTAAGACCAATCACATAGATAATAATAAAATGTAAAGATATTTGCATTTTTTATATATACCAAAAGGTAATGGGACTTGAAATATCCTAGAAAAAGTGTTGCAAAAATGGTCATAAGAAACAACATAGACAAAGAAAGCATGGTATACCATCTTAGAAATCTAGATGGTGATAAATATTATTACTCAAAAGTGGAGTTAATATGGTGATACCACTAAATGGAAGAGGGAAGTATAATGACATTTTATTTCCCTTAGTGGCCATATCCAAAAGTGGAAGGGCAGTATACATTGGTATTGTAAAGATGGAAATGACAATTTCATTTTGTTTATTCTTATGGAAAACATGGCTTTATAAAAAAAATATAAAATTTACCCCATGAGAAGGGAATTATTATTTTTGTAAGGCTAAAGTTTAAAAATCCCAAGTGGCTCACTAAGTTGATCAGTACCTTGGGAATTAATAATGGTAATTTAGAAACCAATTTAATCATTATCAAGTAACATAATGAAGGTTATATATATCATGGGCCAAGTAGAAATATTAATTTTCCTTTCCATTCTAGTAGTGACACTCTACACTTAAGGTGCCATCATATGGATGTGTTAATTAGGATTACTCATGTAAGACAATAAAAAATGCTTTTCGTAGGGGTAATTTTGGAGAATAAGATTTAAAAGGTTGATTTTTGGGAATGACTTAGTAATTTACATACAATACATGTGAAAACTATCATTGCCACATTTTTTGTAGTCCTATTGGATCTTAGTAAACCAAAGGAAATGGCATGTGCTCTATGAATTAAACTATTCAAAAGGGTTTCTCAAGAGGTTTAGATGTTAAATAACTATCAAGTGATATGTACAAAATAAAAGGAGGTGAAATTTTTTTCCCTTCTCAACTAGGTGATGTTTCAACAATTGAATAGAGGTGTCCATGGTCATAAGATTTAGTGCCCTTTTTAAAAGAAATTATTGGAGCTATTAATGAACAATAGAAGAAGGTGGTCCCAAAATTAATGGTTTTAGAAGGTCTTTTTAGTGAACACGATGAGGATGTATTCAAATGTAACGAAAATATTGTTTCTCTCTCTAGTACAAAATTTAGTAAAGAGGCTAAGTTGGAGACTCACATAGATCGTGACCTTAGATGTTTAGTGAAGATTTGTGTAACCAAGAATGTGTATGAAAAAGTGGTGTTTACTTATAGGAAACTTCATGTTTGATTACTAGATTACAATTATGTTTTGTGTAAATGTCCATGTGTTTTTCTTTCTTATGGAAGATTGGATTCTTGGTCAAATTTATGACACTCTAGCTTTGACAATAAATAGTTATATTTCCCAAAAAATAAAACTCTTGACCAAATAATGCTTCAAGGAAAAAAATACAAATTTAAATTAGACATAGACATGAAAATATTTACACCAATGTCTAAGTATAAAAACCATTCTAAATATAATTTTAAGTCATAATGTTTTAAATAGTAAGAAAACATGTCCAATGTGAACAAACCTCATGCTAAAAGAATCAAACACATATCTAAAGATAAAATTCATATTGATTGAAATGTATTATTTACATAAATTATGTTGAAAAGTTAAGTCCTACATATTATGTGGAGAAATTAAAAGAATATAAATCATAAAATATCATTATCAAGAGAAATATCAACACATTAATACAATTAGATTATAAGTGTATAAAATAAGTTTTTCTTTAAGTACTATTTTATAGTTTATCATTTAAGATTCTAATATTTCTTCAACCCAATTTAAAATCATTAAATAATGTTTTCAAATGTAGGATTAAGATTACTTTTCTTTATGGACCTACTATTATGGTTAACTGTCTAGGGATCAAGTGTTAGGTTTAAGATTTGGAGTTACAATTAGAATTAGG
Organism: Cupressus sempervirens; assembly: GCA_028749045.1. Classification (NCBI taxonomy): domain Eukaryota; kingdom Viridiplantae; phylum Streptophyta; class Pinopsida; order Cupressales; family Cupressaceae; genus Cupressus; species Cupressus sempervirens. Next base: position 1,028,966,006 of record CM053785.1, read on the forward strand.
GTTTAACATTAGGATTAATTTTATTAGTGATTAGCGTTAGGATTCTCAATTTTAATTATATAATTTGGTTAAAATTTAAATCAATGTTAGGGTTAGGCTTAGAATTATGGTGAGAGTGAATTTTACATCAAGGTTAATTATACGTTTATAGTTAGTGTGTAGTTTTATTAAAAAAGATACGATCATAAAATTATTGATAATTTTGTTGTAAAATTTATCTAACTAAATAATGAAATGATAAATGGATATGATGGTCCAAATAATTTGGAGTAGGGTATTTAAAATTATGTTTGATTTGGACCCTAAAACATTAAGTTTATTGAAAATCACAAATAGAATTTAAGAGCTTGTCCATGTTTAAATAGCATAATTAGGCCTAAGGTTGTGTTAAGGATAAATGGTTATGTATGATTGTTTAGAATTAGAGATTTAGTTAATGTTAGGATTAAAGTGTTAAGCTTATGATTAGAGTTACATGAATCAAAGGTTTAGAGTTAAAATTATGGTTGTAAGGTAAGGGAACACATTATGTAATACCCACCTAAGGGATCCAAAGAACTAATTGAAAGTTTTAGTAAGTAAGCAATAACATACAGTAATACATAAGCAAACATAACAGATTACATTCCTTGAAGATCCCAAGACATTGGGTCACATTTAATTTTTAAAAAATACTAAGTAAAATAAATAACACATCCACATGAAAGAATAACTATAAGTTCAATCCATTCAAATAATATACATTTGTTTTGAATGCCACTTGGCATTAATTTGGAATGCATAATCATCCACTGTACATGTCACAAGGTATGAAAGGCTGAAAGAATATGCATTTATAAAATAGATTAAATCATTCCTTTTAGATCTATGAAACAAAGTACAATACAATAAGTAAAATCATTAAATGCTCAGTTTTATGTTTGGATCCATTGGCAGAGCATTACACATTAAATACTTTGTTTTATATTTAGGGTTTAGATTAAATTATTATACAGTTATGATTAGGTTAAGGTTAGACTTAAGAATATAGTTAGTTTTACTTTCTTTGTTATATGGTTTACAAACTAATTTATAATTAATTATTATTTAGTTGAAATAAATAGTAATTAAATGTTTAAACAATCTAATTTACATCTATCTAATCATTCAACATTGTGGTTTTTTATTAATACATCAAAACATCTAAAATAATAAATTTTAAATGAACATATATGAAACTATTTAAATGAAAAAATACAATAATCTAAAGATAAAACTATTAACAATGGAAATTTACAATTTTACCTATTAAAAGTGAAAAAATAATAATAAACTAATGGAATTATAAAGTGTAAAACTGAAAAAAATGAAATAAAATAATAGAAAACTAAGTAAAATACTTGGTATGCCGAAAAAGAGCAACATGGGGTTAGTAGAAATCCAAAAATGGGCTCCCATTTCTATGCTTAAATCGGGCTCCTATTTTGCACACAATAAAAATGGCTAAAAAACCCCAAAAAATTGGGTTTTGTAGTTTTTTCGCAATCAAGTACCTAATTTTTAAAACACACTTTGGGAACCCAATCCATATTAAAAAATTGAGCAGCCAATTTTTTGATTATGGATTAGGTGGCCAAACCATAACCAGTACCTGATTTGTTAAAATTGGGAACTCCTTTCTAGAAAGGTCTCATTCCATGAAATTGACTTTCACGAAATTGCGATCCAAGTTTGTGTTATTACCCAATAATTGCAATTTAATTTTATGTTGTGCATATTAAACACTAACCAAAGTTAAGTGTTAGAATTTACTTAAACCTACACTTGACAGTTATGTATGGTTATGATTCAACGTTTCTTTAACTCTAATATATTAAATCATTGGCATCAATATTTCCTCCTCATTTTGATATACTCAAGTAGTTAAATATGTATTAGATGTAAATATGTTGTTTTAAAGATGTCTTTATATTGATATTTTACATTTATTTTAGTTAAAAAGCAGTATTGTTAATTTTTTTATATAGTTTATATATCTATATATATATATATATATATATATGTATATATGTATATATATATATATATATATGTATATATGTATATATATAGATATATACATCTATATATACATATATATATATATATATATATATCTATATATATACATATATACATATATGTATACATACATATATATATATAGATATATAAATATATATATGTATATATAGATATATACATATATATATGTATATATATACATATATATATATATATATACAGATTATATCCCATGGATCCACCCTTAGATTATATATATATGTATATGTATATATATATATATATATGTATGTATATGTATATATATATGTCTATATATATATTATATATATATATACATATACATATATATGTATATATACATATACATGTATATGTATATATACATATACATGTATATGTATATATGTATATATATGTATATATATATACATATATATACATATATACATATACATGTATATGTATATATGTATATATATGTATATATACATATACATGTATATGTATATATATGTATATGTATATATACATATATAATATATATACATATATATATGCATACATATATACGTACATATATATATATATATATATATATATATATTCCATGCACCCACCCTTAATTTTTTTAATGCTTAACCCTTAAATCCTAAATGCTAGATTGTAACCTTAATTTTTTAATCCAAAAAGTTAAATCCTAAATCTTAACCAACATATATCAATGCTCAGTCTAGTAAAACCTAATTTTGTAAATGTAAACACTTTAGAACCCTAAAGTCTAAGCACCATCATAACACTAACTATACTGCTAACTCAAATCATAAACATAATATAAATATATAAATTATATGAACACAAAAACATTAAAATGTAATATATAAACCCTAACAGTTTAGAACCAAAAGTCTGATCATAATCATAATATAATAAAAATTATAGTTATGTATGTTTATAATTCAATTTTTCTTTGATCCTAATATATTAAATCATTAGCATGAATATTTTGTCCTCATCTTTTTGATATACTCAAGTAGTTAAATATGTATTAGATGTAAACATACAATTTTAAAGATTTATTTATATTGATATTTTATATTTATTTTAGTTAAATAGTAATTTTGTGAATATTTTTATGTTGTTTTATACATATACAAATTATATTTCATGGAACCACCCTCAACCCCACCCTACCCCTCCATCTCCATCCCCACCTCCATTCCCACCTCCAGGACCACCTAGTCCTTCTCCACCACCTACCCTAGAGGAGTTTCTTGAGAGCATAAGGCCCAACCTTCACAACCTCATGTGAGGCATACATACAATTAGGCATGAGACCGATCCCACCCTCACCTACTTCACCTTATAGATAGCATGCAAGGCATTGTATAGTCTATAGAGAACTTAGACTATGACATAGATAGCTTTAGAGCATGGACACAAAACATAGATGCCTTTTCTGACAGCATGTCATATAGATAGGTCCATCAGCTGAAAACAAATAAGGGACATTTAGAAAGATATTATGTGAAGCCAAAGATGGGTGATGAGATAAGTGAGAAGAAGCCCTGCATGTCTATTAGATGGTGCACACATCCCCACATATCGGATCACTTTTGGTAGTGGTTGTGGATGGTATTTGACCATCCACCACACACTAATCATGAGGTGCACATGAACTTTCTTTTGAAATTATAGGTAGAGTTTTAATTGGGTTTAAAATCCACCTAGTCCTCCTCCACCACTTACCCTAGAGAAGTTTCCTAAGAGCATAAGGCCCAACCTTCACGACCTCATGTTAGACATACATACTATTAGGCATGAGACCCATCTCACCCTCACCTACTTCACCTTGTAGATAGCATGCAAGGCATTGTACAATCTATAGGGCACTTAGATTGTAACATAGATAGCTTTAGAGCATGGACGCAAAACATGCATGCCTTCTATTCTGACATTATGTCATATAGATATGTCCATCAGCTAAAAATAAATAAGGGACATTTACAAAGATATTATGTGAAGCCAAAGATGGGTGATGAGATAAGTGAGAAGAAGCCCTATATACCTATTAGATGGTGTACACATCCCCGCATATTAGATCACTTTTGGGAGTAGTTGTGGATGCTATTTGACCATCCACCACACACTAATCATGAGCTGCACATGTACTTTCTTTGGAAATTATAGGTAGAGTTTGAATTAGGTTTAAAATTGACCTAGTCGTCCTCCACCACCTACCCTAGAGGAGTTTCTTGAGAGCATAATGCCCAACCTTCACGACCTCATGCAAGACATACATATTATTAGGCATGAAACCCATCCCACCCTCACCTACTTCACTTTGTAGATAACATGCAAGGCATTGTATAGTCTATAGAGCACTTAGACTTTAACATAGATAGCTTTAGAGCATGGACACAAAACATGCATGCCTTCTATTCTAACAACCTTTCGTATAGATAGGTCCATCAGCTGAAAATAAATAAAGCACATTTACAATGATATTATGCGAAGCCAAAGACATGTGATGAGATAAATGAGAAGAATCCTTGTATATCTATTAGATGGTGCACGCACCCCCGCATATTAGATCAATTTTGGGAGCAGTTGTGGATGGTGTTTGACTATCCACCACACACTAATTATGAGGTGCACATCCACTTTCTTTGAAAATTATAGGTAGAGCTTGAATTGGGTTTAAAACTCAATTATTTTGATATATAACCATTTCAAGGGGTCAGTGGACATATGCCTCAAGATAGGCCTGGGGACAAGCTCAGTAATACATAAAATGATTCCCATGTTGCCAAGTGTGGTGATTTTGATGATGAGGTGTATGCTACTCATGGTGTTGCTAGTGATGATATTGATGTGTCCTCATTTGTTGACCTTCTTTGTTGGGAGGAAGATAGTCAATAGAAGTAGGTAAAAATTTAAATAAAATTAATAAAGTACATAATTATTTACTTTCTACATATATGCATAATTGTATTAACCATATTAATGTGTGTTGATTTGCAATTAATAGAGGATGTATGGTATTATTCTTCCTAAGAGATAGTGCAATCTTTATTTGAAACCTTCAGATGTTGACATCTCTCATATGGTATGCACTTTGAATTACACTTTAAATAAAGTACATTGGAACTCAAATTTAATAATGCTTTCTCATGTATTCTTTTTATTTGATTTTGTAGGGATTGTCATCCGTTACATAGATGAATTTCTAGGTCTTGATCCATCCACTAGTTGGGAACAACCTCAAATACCTATGGTATGAACTTTTCAAGGAAAATATTTTTTACTATTTTTATGTACATTGTTATTAACTTATCTTCAACTTTTATGCAAATATAATAATTAATGTTAGTTGTAAATGTAATGCCCCACCAGAGAACCCAAAATAAATTAACCTAAACTTTCACTAAGTTTTCCCAACAATTTTTTTAAAGATTATAATAACAAGAGATAATATAGTGGAAGCAATAACTCACATTCATAAAAACAATCAGTAAAAAAATTGTAGAAGTTGATGAAATCCAACTTCATAGCTCACCAAGATCACCTACACGCAAATAACCTGTCAAAGGGAAACCAAACAAGAAAAATGTATTGCAATTGAAAATGAGATATGAAATACAATGAGAGAGGCCAAATATAAAGGCCTCAAGGAAGCTTGTAGAACAAGCTAGAAAGTACTAGAAGATAAGGTTGACAACTAAGCATATGTCCACAAAAGGTGGGATATCCTTGAACAAGGTGAGAGCATAAGTATGACTTTAAATAGGAACAAGCTCTCATGTTGTCAACAACTCATTAGCTACAACTATTAACTAGATGCATTAACCTAAGTAAAAGAATAAATAATTATTTACTCTAACACCCCCCCTTAAGTACAACTTAGGGGAATGCCTTAAGCTCACAAAACTTAAGATGAAATGCAGAATGGGTCCTGGCAACAAGGCCATGTTAGGTGACCATGTACAATGCAAAGAAATGTAGCCTCTAAAAATGGAGAAGAGAGAAAACCTCATGAGATAAGGCCTCTCCCAAAAAGAGGTTAGAAACCCTAGTAAAGGAATGAAGAAGCCTCTAGCTAGAGGAATGTCCTATAAAATAAGAACAAAAAGTGATCATGAAGAGCATAACTGAAGCATGAAGAAGCTGAAAATTATAACATAAAAAAGAAACCATTAATCTGAGGAACCTCCATGGAAGAAGAAGGCATGAACTAAGTGTGTCTATATGGTAGATGATCCATCTCACTGAAATGCATAGGTAGCTATCCATTGAAATCACCTAGTATATAGGATCAACTACTAAATACATAGCTCACACTATCAAACCATTGAACCAAGTAAGCATTAGAATAAAAAAATAACCCACCCTTAATGTAGACAGGGTGAGATGATAGGCAATTGAAAAAGGTGGGCCAAAATTCTGTATAGAAAGAACCAAGAACGACGAGAGAGTTGAAAAGGTACAAACACCTATAAAGGCATGGTCACACCAACATTGCATGGGACAAAAATGAGGAGGGAACAAAAATGGCAAAAAACTATCCCCCCCATGGTGCTTTATAAAATAGTACTAGTACAACTATTTGAAAATAATGTTCATGAACTCGAAATGCAAGAGTGGCTCTTTATCTTAGCATGTTTGTGTAGAGATGCTTACAAATGATATAAATAATGATTAGAAAGGGAAAAAGGTTGATAGAAAAGATAGTATAGCCCAAAACAAAAGATCCCATGCCATGAAAATGATCCTTGGACCTGGAACACCCAAGATATCCACCATAGAGTAAAAAAGTCAAAAACATAATAGAAAGGGCATGGGGCAAAATTTGAAGGAAATGACAACATTTTTGAAAAGATGACAAAATCTTCTTTCCAAAAATATAACATTTTCAAAACATAGAGATGGAATACAAAAGATATGCTTGCTAGAGTAAAAAATAGAACTTTAGACTTCAACTACAAAAATGAGTAATAAAACTACATCAAAACCTAAAAATACCTACAAAAATGTCTCCATCTCAGAAATAGCTTTTCAGCACTTCTTTCAAATTGGAAAAATACCTCTGTAAGCTCAAGATATGGCCAAAAAACCACAAGTGTGTCAGAAAGAACCCTGAAGAGCCTGCAGAGGTGCTAATGTAGGGTGATGTCAGGTTGGCATCCATAAACAACTAGCTTAAAATTGATAGGTACATGGCCATTACAAAGAAAAAGGAGCCACATGGTGTGCCATGTGGTAATGCCATGTGGAAAATTCTAATTGGGTCAAGTGACATTTCAAGGGCCACATGGCATATGCCAACGTGGTACTTGTGCCACATATCACCAAGAGACTAGTCCAAGTGGCACTAAAAACTTCCATGAAAGGCCATGCAGTTGTAGGTGTAGGTGGGGCTATGGAGTGGCTGCTACCATTGGTTGTAGTTGCTATAATGGTGGTTTTTGCTGGTGGCAGTGGCTGGAGGAGTTGTAAGCCACTAGTGGTAGGTGGGAAGCACATGGGTAGTGGCCGAGGTGCAGTTTCGCTGGGTGGTGCAGCTGGCTTCAGTGGCTCCTAGGTTATGTATTGGCTATGCAATAGCAACTCTATGATGGTGTGGTGGTGGCCACTCGGCAACAGTGCATTTTTTTTTTAACAAAATCATCTGAATGGTCCATACAACAGGCCTAGGCAAAACAAATTTTCCTCTCGAAGCTGCTATCAGAAAATTGGACAAATTTTATATGGATCCTAACTATAATGGGCCTTCTAAAGTCAATGGCAACATCTGTTTAGGCCCAAAGTGCTCCAAAAAAATGTTGTTCCCTTGGATTGAAGAAAAAATCACAAAAAAATAGGGTTTGTGCCTCTAAATCATAACTTCAAAAATCTTTCTGCCAAGAAGTAGTAGGGAGGTTCTAATACCATGTAGAAGTTGATGAAAGCCAACTTCATAGCTCACCAAGATCACCTACATGCAAATAACCTATCAAAGGGAAACCAAAGAAGGAAGAGGTGAAGCTTGGAAAAACACTAAACAGATCGAGAGAGAAGAAATTGCAAACAAAGAGAAATGTATTTCTATACAATATGCCTTGAAAATGAGTTATGAAATACAATGAGAGAGCTTGAATATAAAGGCCTCAAGGAAGCTTGTATAACAAGCTAGAAAGTGTTAGAAGATAAGGTTGACAACCACGCATATATCCATAGAAGGTGGGATATCCTCGGAAAAGGTTAGAGGATAAGTATGACTTTAAATAGGAACAAGATCCCATGTTGTCAACAACTCATCACCTACAACTATTAACTAGATGCATTAGCCTAAGTAAACTTAAGTAAAAGAATAAATAATTATTTACTCTAACATAGATTACATCTCTTAAGGGTTCGATGATGTTGAATCACCTATAAAATTTTATTAAGACTAAATCTAATACATAATATATCCACATCATGGAATATCCATAAGTATAAATCTAATGATAATATAAAATTATATAAGATGTGACATGGCATAACCAAAATGCATAATCATCCTCTATAAATATCATAGGGTATGAAAAGCTCAAATAATATACATCATGAATAAATACATCATCTCAAAAGATCTCCAATAAATCAAGTACAATACAACATAATATAACCATCCAATAGAAATATAGGATCAAAATGAAAGAACAACTACATAGGCACATCCAGCAATGACATCCAGCTATCAGATCTCAATGGTATACGAAACACTACCACCCAACCTTATGAAACCTATATGGTTGACTCCCACTATGCTAAGGTGATAATATCAAGTCCCATATGGATATCAATCCATAAGTCATAATCAACATCTAGGTCAAGGAAATCTTCATAGCAATCTATCTCAAAGGTACCAAGACACAAGTAACATCGAATCCTAGAGGCAAGAAAGATACATAGGAAATATACTATGTAAGTGGGAAAGTGTCATCACATGAGTCAATTCTATGTTTACCCTAGCAACCCTCTGGACTCTTACTCCTTAGTGTCTTTATGTAGCATTATTATCCTTTCTTATAGACAAAGAAGTACAATGAGATAAGGTCCCAACGAAGTATCCTCTCTACTCCCATCCTACCCTATACTAGCACTCAAAACATGGGTGAGGAAAAATATTGACTCTTATTAATTAATTTTAAACCCATTTAATGAAATGATATCACTTACTAAAATAACTTATAATGGGGTACCTAGGCAACCTCTTTAAGGCTCTGGCCCCCATTGCAAGCCACTTCCCAACATACACATAGATAATCTACCCTAAGCTCATGAAAAGTACAACTCATAAAATGCCAATTTTTGCCTTAGTCATATACGAGAAACTAGAAAGTACCTAAAGATAAATCACAATATTCACCTCAATCTTATACAAGCAACTAGAAAGCACCAAAAGATGATTGAAAACTCAAAGGTTACAACAAGAAAGTTGCAATAATCACCTCAATCCTATACGAGTAACTGGAAAGCATCAAAATATAATTGATCGAAACTTAAAGGTTACACCATGTAACTCACACTATTCACCTCAGTCCTATCCTAATGGGAACACAACCCAAGAACAAAATGGAACCAACAGAAAGGGAAAATTATATTAACTAAGAAAATAAGCTAGTACAAACAGTGCAGAGAAAATAAACTTCAAAACATGCCCTAAGGGCTTACAATAGCATAAATCTGGAGAATCTATCTCCTTTTAGCAACCCCTCTCAAACTCCACTCTGAACTACCTTTTACAATGCCAAAAATCTCCTTAAATAGACCCCGGAGGGTTAAGGACTAGGAGTACATTCTAGAAAGTGCTAGTAGGCATCCACTGACGAAATAGAAGGTATTGGAAGCTGCGTTAGAAGTTGGTGCAAATCTAGAAGAATCCAGAAACGGTAACCGAACTTCCGAGAGGCATAACTTTTGAACTGTAGCTCCGATTGACGAACCATTTACATTTTCAAAAAGCTCTCAAAGTGCTCTATAGCCCTATGGACCAGCTTTGCTCATCCCCCATTTTTTGACCCTTTTTGAGGTCATTTAATGCCCCAAACTTGACTTTGAAGCATTCTTAGGAGGTCTCCAAAACTCGAAAAATTGCAATAACTTTCAAACCATGGGGCCTATTGACCTGATTCTTTTTTTGGAATGCTCTAAATCATGATTACATTCATTTGGCCAATTCACACCTTCTAGTTTATCGAAATGATGGCCCAAATACATGCTCCTATTTTTTTAGGATTTTCAAACGCACTGATAGTTGAACTATGAGAGTTGGAACCTTTATTTGAGCCAAATGGGTATCCAAAAATGTAAAGACATGAAATAGAAACTAAGACTAAGTACATTTTTTTGGGTGATATAGGATTGCCCTTATACCTCTGGATGCTCCTGCATCAGACACCCAGGGTAGATTGATAAGTGACCCTGTCACTTTATGGAGGGTATAGGAAATCCCAAATGGGAAACCTTAGCTGCTGAAATCTAAGTTGAGTCCTCGATCGACTGTCCTTTCCATTTGACCAAATACTCTTCATATTGCCTGTTTCTGGTATTCCTACCCACACGATGACCTAGAATGTCTTCTATCTCCTCCTTCTTAGAAGCAAGAATTGGACATGGCTCTAAAACCAGCTCCTCATCTGCACCATCATCATGATACTCTGTTAAATCTGCAATGTTGAAAATGGAAGAAATGTGAATACCATCTAGCAACTCCACCTCATATGCATTTCCTGAGTTATGTTTCTTCAAAACTTTGTAGGAGCTAAATTTCTTCATTTTCAGCTAGTTGTAAGTACCAACTGGAAATCTTTCTTTTCGTAAGTGCACCATGACTAGATCCCCTACTTGGAATTCCTTATGTCTTCTCCTCTGATCAACCCTAGCTTTATACTCTTGATTCATATTGATAATGTGTTCTTGAACCTCCTCATGTAGATGCTTGATGTGTTCAGTAAATTCCTCAGCTTCAGCACTTGTCCTCTCCCCTTGTTCTATCTTCCTCAATTCTGGTGTAGTCCTTGGGCTACTCCCATATACAATTTGAAATGGTGATTTTCCAGTACTCCTATTTATAGAGTTACTATAAGCAAACGCTTCCTGTGGTAGAATCAAATCCCAACCCTTGGGCTTATCTCCAACTAAACATCTCAGCAAATTGCCCACACTTCTATTTACCACTTCTATTTGGCCATCAGTCTATGGGTGATGCGTGGAACTGAATTTCAATTCTATTCTCAACTTTTTCCACAATGTCCTCCAGAAATATGCCACAAATTTAGTATCTCTGTTAGAAACTATACTCCTTGGAAGACCATGTAGTGTTACCACCTCTTTGAAAAACAAGTCTGCAATATGGACAACATCGTGAGTTTTGTGGCATGGAATGAAATGTTCCATTTTGGAGAACCTATCAACCACCATGAATACTGAGTCATTACCCCTTTGTGTCCTTGGCAATCCAAGAACAAAATCCATACTTATGTCCTCCCATGGCCTTGATGGAATAGGCAATGGCTGATATAGGCTAGTATTTTGACTAAACCCCTTGGCAACTTGACAAACCTAGCAACTCTGTACAAACTTCTTCACATCCTGTGTAATTTGAGGCCAAAAATAATGTTCTCTAAGAATTGCAATGGTCTTATCCTGACCAAAATGTCCTGCCATCTCTCCGCTACGTTTCTCCTTAATCAGATTTTCCCTCATGGAACTCCTTGGAATGCACAATTGACTACCTTTGAACAACATGTCATCCTGAATCAAATAGTCTAACCAGTTGGTTCTATCTACAACAACAGGTTCTTTACAAGCTTTCCATGCTTCAGCAAAATCAGGATCCTCGGGGTACAAATTCTTGAGTTCATCAAACCCAACTACTTCAACCTGCATTGTTGTAAGCAACAACTGTCTCCTACTTAGTGCATCTGCAACCTTGTTAGATTTTCCACTTCTATGCTTCAACACAAATGTATAACTCTGCAAGAATTCTACCCACTTCATATGCCTTTGATTCAATTTACCTTGGCTATTTAGGTACTGTAATGCCTGATGATCAGTATACAAAACAAATTCCTTTGGCAATAAATAATGCCTCCATTTCTTTAAGGCCTGAACTATTGCATAGAACTCTTGATCATAAAAACAATACTTCTTCTTTGTATCATTCAATTTTTCACTAAAATATGCAATAGGCTTACCATCTTGGCTTAATACAGCCCCAATAGCGCTACCACTAGCATCACAATGCACCGGGAATACTTTTCTAAAATTTGGAAGTGCCAACATAGGCTGTTCTATCACCTTCTTCTTCAGCAATTCAAAACTTCTCGCAGCTGCTGCAGTCCATTTGAACTCTTTTCTATCCCCTCTTATTGTATCAATTAGAGGTGCACATATGCCACTGAAATTCTTAATAAACTTCCTGTAAAAACTAACCAGACCATGAAATGTTCTTACCTCAGTAGCAGACCTTGGAGTAGGCCATTCCAAGATGGCTTTTACCTTCTCTGGATCCATTTTGAGACCTTCAGGTGATATAAAAAATCCCAAATAGACTAACTCCCTTTTTGCAAAGACACACTTCTTTAGATTAATTAACAGTTTCTCTTCCCTTAGCCTTTCAAGGACACTACGAATATGTAGTAAATGTTCTTCCAAAGTCTTGCTGAAAATTAAAATATCATCCAAATAGACAATAACAAATTTTCCCAACAACTTCTTAAGTACCTCATTCATGAGCCGCATGAAGGTGCTTGGGGCGTCCGTCAATCCAAAGGGCATGACTAACCACTCATAAAGACCCTCCTTGGTCTTGAAGGCTGTTTTCCACTCATCTCCTTCTTGAATCCGTATTTGATGATAGCCACTCTTTAGATCTATCTTTGTGAAGTACTGAGCCCCACTCAAGTAGTCCATAAGATCATCCATCCTTGGTAAAGGAAACTGGTACTTTATGGTTATCCTATTTATAGCTCAAGAATTTGTACACATCCTCCACTCTCCATCCTTCTTTGGTGCAAGTACTACAGCTACTGCACATGGACTCAGGCTCTCTCGAATCAAACCCTTCCTCAACAACTCCTGAACCTATCTATTTAGCTCCTTTGTTTTAGTAGGAGTCATCCTATGAGCAACCTTGTTAGGAAAACTAGCTCCTGGAATCAGATCTATCTGATGACTGATTTTCCTTACTGGTGGCAACCCATCTGGATCATTATCAGAGATAATATCTCCAAATTCCCCTAGTAAATCTGAAACTTCAAATGGTATTTCACTACTACCTTCTTTATCTTTCCTAGGAATCAAAGCATAGCACATACACTGATGTTTCATGCCATCTAAGAACTTCCTTCCATCAACAAGACAAATCCAAGCACTGCTACATACCTTTTCACCTTCCTTTTTCATGGGCTTCAATTTGTGGTGAACTCCATCCTTTATCAGAGAGTATGTGTTTGCATGTCCATCATGTATTGCATGTCTATCAAACTGCCATAGTCTACCCAACAATAGATAACAAACATCCATCGAAATAACATCACGGAGAACTTCATCATGGTAACTCCCAATTTTGAATTTTACTAAACATTGTTCACTTACCAGGACCTTATGATCATCTTTTACCCAAGAAATCCGATAGGGTTGGGGATGTTTCTCCCTCTTGACCTTTAGCTTAGAGACCATCTCTTCTGATACCAGGTTATCAGTGCTACCACCATCAATGATCACGTCACACCATTTATCCTCACACTTGCATCTAGTACAAAACAAACTCCTTCATTGTCCTGGTTCATTCTCACCACTTAGTAGGACTCTTTCATTTACCAAGGTCTCTCCTCTTTCTACATCCTCTAAATGTGATGATTTTGCATCCTCATCCACATAAGCTACCCTAGCTTGGCCCTCAGCTCTCCTATTTGTCCTTCCTTGTCGTTGAGGGCATTCAAAGGCACGATGACCTTCTTCATTGCAATGGAAACAGGTACCATGAAAGCCTCCTCTTCCTTGTCCATGTCCTTTACCTCTTCCTCTTTGATTTCCAAAGTCTTGATCATGGGAGCGGTTGAAACCCTCATTCCTCTGGTTTCTTCTAGTACCCACATCTTCATTTTTCTTTTGGGTTTCATTGCGGCCTCCAAATGATCTACCGCTTCCCCTTCCTCCTTGACCACATCCTCTTTGTCTTCCTTTAAACCTTTTATTCAACTTCTCTTCAACTCGTAGGGAAAACTGGTATGCATCTTCAACGCTGGTCATTCTTACTAGACTTAATTCCTCTTGGATGCTAGGTTGCAACCCATTGATATAATGAGCAACCTTCTCCTTATTTGCTTCTGCATGCCCTGCTCTAATCAAGAGTCGGTAAAACTCCTCTGTATATTCTTGAATTGATCTTCTTGCTTACTTTAACCCATGCATCTTCTTAAACAGATCAAGCTCGTAGTCCACAGGAATGAACTGCTTCTTCAATTTTTCCACCATGCAATCCCATCTTGTGATCTTCTCTTTTCCTCTTCTAAGTCTTTCCAGTTGAACCTCTTGCCACCAGATTTTGGCATGGCCTTTCAGTTTGGCCTTTGCAAACTTAACCCTATCTAGGTCCCTTATATCCTCATACTCAAAGTATTCTTCGAGTTCATTGATCCAATCGATCAACTCATCTGGTTTCAGATTTCCTAAAAATATACCCACTTCAATTGTAGGTCTTTTCCCAAACTTAGTAATGGCCCTAAAAAGCCTTTCCTCTACAGGATTCAGAACTTCCCCGTCAGCTTCCTCTTCTGGTCCCATTACTTCCTCTTCATTGTCATCCTCACTATTGTCACCTGCGGCAACATTTTCTCCTCTACGAAGCTCCTCTTGCAATGCTTGTAATTGCCTATGGAGGGCTCTAACCTCCTCAGGATCAATAGCTCTAGCCCTTTTGCCATGCTCTCTTCATGGAGGCATCTTCTAACTCGAACCCACAACCACATAGTCCTGGTGCAAACTGCCTCACAGTCGGCGCTCTGTCTACACACTCAGGAAAACTGGCTCTGATACCACTTGATGGGAACACAACTCAAGAAAAAAATGGAACCAATAGAAAGGGAAAATTATATTAACTAAGAAAATAAGATAGTACAAATAGTGCAGAGAAAATAAACTTCAAAACATGCCCTAAGGGCTTAAAATAGCATAAATCTGGAGAATATATCTCCTTTTAGCACCCCCTCTCAAACTCCACTCCGAACTACCTTTTACAATGCCAGAAATCTCCTTAAATAGACCCCAAAGGGTTAAGGACTAGGAGTACATTCTAGAAAGTGCTAGTAGGCATCCACCAACAAAATAGAAGTTTCCGGAAGCTACGTTAGAAGTCGGTGCAAATCTAGAAGAATCCAGAAATGGTAACTGAACTTTCGGGAGGCATAACTTTTGAACCGTAGCTCCGATTGATGAACTGTTTACATTTTTGGAAAGCTCTCAAAGCGCTCTATAGCCCTATGGACCAGCTTCACTCGTCCCCCATTTCTTGACCCTTTTTGAGGTCATTTAATGCCCCAAACCTAACTTTGAAGCATTCTTAGGAGGTCTCCAAAACTTGAAAAACTGCAATAACTTTCAAACCGTGGGGTCTATTGACCTGATTCTTTTTTTGGAATTCTCTAAATCATGATTACATTCATCTGGCCAATTCACACCCTCTAGTTTACCAAAATGATGGCCCAAATACATGCTCTTATTTTTTTTGGGATTTTCAAACGCACTGATAGTTGAACTATGAGCGTTGGAACCTTTATTTGAGCCAAATGGGTATCCAAAAATGTAAAGACATGAAAAAAAACTAAGTATAAGTACATTTTTTTGGGTGACACAGGATTGCCCTTATACCTCTCGATGCTCCTGCATCATATACAAGCAACTAGAAAGTACTAACAAGCAACTAATAAAACCTCATCATAGAAATACATGAATACATCACAATGGTCAAGAATAAAATATTGTGACTGAAATATATATAACATCATCATAGAATAAAATGTTGGAAATATAAGAGGAGTAACTAAGAGGGGAGGGGTGAATCAGTTACCACAAAAACAAGTCCAAGTCCCTTAAGATGTCAATACAATACAATACAAAAAAACCATTTTGATTATACTATTGTAGCTCAGTTAGCACTAAATCACTTGGTTAACACATTAACTCAGTTTATACTAAGAATGATTATCACTCATTAAACACTCAGTTAATACTAAATATATGCATTGTTACTTGGTTAACAATCAACATGTAGATATTATGAGATTAAATGTGATCAACATTAATTAACTTAGTTGTAGAAACATAAAGCAAATAACATGAACACATGAGACACCGATACTTAATGTGGAAACTCAATTTGGAAAAACCACCAATTGCAACTAGTTGCTTTTTTTTACTCTTCTAAAGTAAGCCCTATTAGGAACCAACCCTATTAAGGGTTGAAAAACACACTATTAGGTGTGACTGTATTAAAGGATTTAATTCACGCTGTCAGGAGTGGCCTTGTTAGAGGTCTTTAGACACTTCTATCTAGGAATGCCACCTTGTTAGAGGATTTGGAAAATAGTAATTAGGCTAACTTTGTTAGAAGATTTGATTCATTACTACAATTATTAGAGAGTAACAATGATATGACTTGATTGTTGATGCACCTATATTTGCTGATTTCATATCTCTATTTTGGTTTGAATACTTGATTCTCCTTGATTAGAATTTTTTTGTAGCTTGGTCAACTTGGATACTTTGATATCCTTCAAATTTTCTTCCTTGATTTATCTTTTCAATTCCATGCTTCTTCTTCTCAATCCAATTCAATCCTCAACTTGACCTTATACTTATATGAATAAACTTGTCAAGTCAGCTTGAATACAATTTCAAACAAATGAAATATATCGCATGAGTCAACTAGAACTAACCAACAAAACTATCAGATAAAATATATTGATACAAGAAAATCCTTCATTAGCCAAACCAACTCAATCAACACTAATTCAAAAATGGCATTCCTTCAAACTTCCTTTGGTAACTGAGTGAGCTCGATTGACACTCATTCCCAAGACAACTTTTCTTTGGTAACTAAGTGAGCTCGGTTAACATTGGTTCCATATAGACTTTCCTTAAGTGACTAAGTGAGCTTGTTATATAATGATTGTGAGCTTGGTTAACATTGAAATGCTCATCATACACCGGAACATCCTTTGACTCCTGACTGATCTCAACATAGACTAATTTCCCAATATATACTTGACATTTATATAACATCAAAGGCAACATAAAATTGAATGATTATATTTAACATAAAATCCCCCAAGCCCCTGGTAAACATCCTAACTATTCAACATACTAAGTCAAACAAAACTCCAGTAAAAATAAACCATACTCCATATCAAGAAATTTAACAAGTGTTTTCATAGTTCATTTGGTTCGAAAGCATACAAGCTTGATTCACAAACAAGGTTCTAGTTTTCATTTTCCAAAATGTCACAGTAACAAAAAAGTTTTTGAGTTCACAAAACAAATGAAGTTTCCTTAATATAAAATTATTTACATATAAACTATACCATTTAAACATAGTTTGAGTCTTATTCAAAATGAACTAGTAATGATTCCTATTAATAACTATTAAATTTAATTCTAAAAATGAGATATGATTTCATATTATTAAATAGAAATAAAAACAAGTCCATTAAATTAAATTCAATAAAAATCCATTAAATTTAATTTAATTAAACCATAATTTAATATGTTAATAAATTAATCTTAACTATAATATAAAGTTTTCGTTTTAATTAGCTAATATTTAAAATTTATAAATAATTAATAAATTAAAATAATATAATATATATATAATAAAAATAATAATAATTTAAAATAACTGATATAAAAAGTATTATTTAAAAAAAAAGACTTTTTAAGTCTTCCCCTTTTAAAGTGGGGGCTACTAGTAGCCACATGTACTGCCGAGGTAGTTGTGCGTACTATAGTGTACAGTGAGGAGGAAAGGAGAAGGGGGTTGGAGGGGCCTGGTGGCCCCCTCCCACCCAAAACATATATATATTACATTTTTTAAAAATGTATATATATAATTACATTTTTAAACAATGCAATATATATAAGGCTTGGTATACAACATTTTTCGGCCATCCTTTTACTTAAATATCATTACGAAAATAGATTTAATAGGGCAATGAAATTGAAAAATCAAAATTTATGAATTAAATCTAGTTTTCTTTTCAAACCCTAGCCTGATCTTAATTTTCTTAAACAATGTAGTTTCCAATAAGGATTTTCGATTGATTTCTTTCTCAAAAAAATTAATGAAAAATAACTTTTCTCAAACAAGGGTTTCTAATTAATTTCAATCACAAATGATAATAAATAGTAAAATAATGTCAAGGGTTTCAACCCAAATTAATTTTGAAAATAACTTCATAACAAACATGGAGAAGACAAAGGAATTTCAAACGGAACTTTCTGTGCAAATGTCAACAAGATCCTTCCTCGAGTTGATGCTAACTAGACAAATGTTGGGAACTCACAAGGATTCTTGTCTTATTGAAAACCCTCTTTGTTGAAATTTGCTCCTCCAAAGCTTGTGTGTGGAGAAATGAGTTCTAATTTCTGACTAAAGAGTTTTCTCCTTTATGGTTTTGGTTTTGCAAACATGTAAACCCCTTTTCTTTATTATTTTATTTTTATGTTAATTTCATGTGCAAACTTTTACATTTTTTTTATATCAATAAACGGCTGAAGGCTAGATTAATTATTATTATTTGTTAAGAAAAGGTAGATTTGAACCCAAGACCTCCCACATGGGAGGCTCGCAAGTTTCTGTTGTGTTGTAGACTTTTTCCTAAAACTTTTGCATTTTAATTAAAATAAACTTTACTCTCTCTCTCTCTCTCTCTCTCTCTCTCTCTCTCTCTCTCTCTCTCTCTCTCTCTCTCTCTCTTACACACACACACACACACACACACACACACATTACATCACAAGATGTCTTTAGTAATATATTTATTAATTCAGCTAATAATGATATTTAGAGTTTATAATTCAAATGAAACTCATAAATAAATTAGTATAAAATTAAATAAATATAATTACGCCAAAGTTAGATCTTTATTCAAATATTTTAAATTTAATTTTTTATTTAATTAATTTCTCAATTAATTAAATATTATTAAAAATTATTTCTTCTCTTTAAATTTTTTGTTAAATTAAATCATTTAATTATTTCTCTATTTGATTTAATTATAACTAAAAATCATAGTAGACCCACAAATCTAAATAAGGCAACAAGGTACTAAATCGAACCCAATGGTCAAAATCTCAAATTAACATCACTTGACAAATTCAGAAGGATAAATAATATGTGTTACTTAAATCCTACTTTTTAGGACAAGTGGCTTAGGGTTAGGATTTGGACTCAAGAGCTATCTGGACCCTCTTTTACCATTGAGATACTACAATAGGGCAAACTCATCTTAGCAATTTAGGGAAGTTGATACTTGGTACCTATAATTTTCATAAAAGATGAGCATGTAGGTCTATACATATAAATCTAAAATAAACATGGAATGGTAGGGAGTGGTGCATCATGTAGATCTTGACTAGTAGATTACTACGACTCTCTCCCTCAACCATATCATAAACATCAAACATAAAGTAAAACATACATGCACACCATACATATGTAAGTATGGGGTAAACAACCATAGAAAAATGCATATAAATCATCCATCTAACTATCATCATGAAATAAGTGAAATCTCTATATGAACATACATATATTGTTATCAAAATACTAACCTTGAACACATGAAATAATTGAGTACAAAGTGGTTCATCAAATATATCAACTGAGTATGAAATATCATCCAATCAAATCTAGTAACCAAGTAGTACTAATCATAAAACATAGCCGCAAAGCTAGCTTAAAAGAATTTGACAATAAGCCATGAAAAGTAAACTAAGGGTAGGAATTACATCTACCCCCTAGACTTAGGTTTACACCTAGAAGCCTACAAACAAGATAAAACTCAAGCACTCAATGTTTGAGTCCCATTTGACCATTTCCCCCTATAGGAGGATAAGAATCCACTACAAACACCCTCTAAGAACCAATATGTTCTACAACATCCAAGAAATAACAACAAAGATGCTCACAGGTCAACAAAAGTATAATCCCTTAAATCACAATCATAGGAAAATATGTTTGAAATCGAATTCAAGAGTTATTTGATTTTTTTCCTTTTCTTTAGCTTTAAGTATATTTTAGTTTTGAAGTTCAAGTTTTCTAATTGTAATATTTACATATAGTAGTTTATGTTTTTTTTAGTTTGACTAGTTGTCACCTAGCAGTGTGCCAATATACCCAGAGCTCCCAATGTAGAGAACCTAGCTCTAATACCAGATGTAACGCCCCACTGGAAAACCCAAAATAAAGTAACCTAAAGTTTCACTAAGTTTACCGAACCTTTTTTTTAAAGATTATAATAACAAGAGATAATATAAGAGGAAAAATAACTCACATACATACAAACAATCCATAAATAGATTACATCTCTTAAGGGTCCCATGATGTTGAAACACATATGAAGTTTTATTAACACTAAATATGATACATAAAAAATCAACATCATAGAATAACCATATATATGAATCCAATGAAATAATATAGAGTTATATAAGATGCCACATGACATAACCAAAAAGCATAATCATCCTCTATACATATCACAAGGAATGAAAAGCTCAAAGAATATGCATCATGAATAAATATATCATCTTAAAATATCTTTGATAAATCAAGTACAATAAAACATAATATAACCATCCAACATAAATACAAGATTAGAATGAAAGGAATAACTGCACAAGTACATCCAACAATGACATCCAACTGTCAGATCTTAATGGTATAAGAAACATTACCACTTGACCTCTTGGAACCTAAATGGCCCACTCCCACCTCTTTGAAGAGATAATCTCAAGTATCACATGGATATCAATCCACAATTCATAACCAATATCTAGGTCAAGGAAATCCTGATAGAAATCTATCTCAAAGGGATAGAGACATAAGCAACATCTAATCCTAGAGGCAAAAAAGACATGTAGGAAATATACTATGTAAGTGGGCAAGGGTCATCACATGAGCCAGCTCTAAGTTTACCTTGAAAGCCTCTCTAGACATTGGCTCCCTAGTGTCCCTATATGGCATTAGTATCCTTTTGTATAGACAAGGCATACCAATGAGGTGAGGTCACAACCAAGTATCCTCTCTACTCCCATCCTAGCATTTACTAGAGCTCAAGGCATGGTTGAGGAAAAATACTAACTCAAGTATTAATTCATTTTAAACCCATTTAATGAAATATTTTCACTTATTAAAAAGACTTATAATGGGTTACCCAAGCAATATATTTAGGGCTGTGGTCTTTATTGTAAGCCACTTCCCAAAAAACACATAAATAAACTACCCTATGCTCATAAAAACTACAACTCATAAAATTAAAATTGTCACCTCAGTCCTATACAAGCAAGTGGAAGGTGCCTAAAGATAAATTACAATATACACCTTAGTCCTATACAAGCATCTAGAAAGCACCAAAAGATAACTAATCAAAAACTCAAAGGTTACAACAATAAAGTCACAATAATTACCTTAGTGCTATACAAACAACTAGAAAGTATTAAAAAATAATTCATCAAAACTCAAAGGTTACACCAAGAAACTCACACCATTCACCTCAGTCATATACAAGCAATTGGAAAGCACCACTAAGCAATTGGTCAAAACTCATCATAGAAATATGTGAATACATCACAATAGATAGGAATGAAATATCATGACCAAAATATACATAGCATCATCGTAGAAAAAAATCCTCCATGCCTCTGGGAAACATCTCAACTGGTCAACACACTAAGTCAAACTCAACCCCAGTAAAAGTAAACCATACTCCACATCAAGAAATTTAACAAGTATTACAAACAGGGTTCTAGTTTTCATTTTCCAAAGTGTCATATTAATAACAAAGTTTTTAAGTTCACAAAAGAAATGAAATTTCTTTAGTATAAAATCATTTAGATATAAACAACACTATTTAAACATAATTTGAGTTTAATTAAAAATGAACAACTAATGATTCCTATTAATAACTATTATATTTAATCCTAAAAATGAAACACAATTTAATATTATTAAATAAAAATTAAGAAAAAATTCATTAATTTTAATTTAATAAAACTCCATTAAATTAAATTAAACTTAATTATATTTTAATATGTTAATAAATTAATCTGAACTATATTATAAAGTTTTCTTTTTAATTAACTAATATTTAGAATTTACTAATAATTAAAAATTAAAATAAAATAACATTTATTTTAATCTAAATAATGAAAATAATTTAAACAACTAATATAAAATTTATTAGTTTTTAAAAAGACTTTTTAAAGTCTTCCCCCTTTTAAAGGGAGGTTGTTAGGCAACCACATGTGCTACCAGTAGTCGCACATGTTGCCTAGGCAGTCATGCATACTGCAGTAGTAGCAAGTGCAACCTACACCATAAGATGAGGAGGAAAGGGGAAGGGTGTTGGGGGCGGTGACCCCCACCCACCCAAAACATATATTTTTCTAAAATTACTTCTTTATTTATTATAAATTACATATATATATATATATATATATATATATATATATATATATATATATATATATATATATATATATATATCATTCATTTCTAGGTACATGCCTAGTATAGGAAAAAAGATTCTATCTCCCTTAAAAAAATAAATCTATAATTGCCAAAATAGATCTAATAGGGCAACAAAAGTGAACAATGAAAATTTATAACTTAAATCTAGTTTTCTTTTCAAACCCTACCTTGATCTTAATTTTCTAAAATAATTTAATTTCCAGTAAGAATTTTCTATTGATTTCTCTCACAAACAATTCAATAACGAAAGAAATTTTTTCTCAAATAATAGTTTCCAATTGATTTCATCCATAGACATTTTTAAAAAAATGAAGAATAGTAAATTTAATGGCAAGGGTTTCAACCCGAATTAATTCTAAAAAGAGATTCATAACAAATAGAGAGAAAACAAAAGAATTTTGAAGGGAAATTATTGTGGAAATCTCAACAAGAACCTACCTCATTATGATGCTAACCAAATGAATGCTCGGAACTCACAAGAATTCATGTCTTCTTGAAAACCATTTTTTTCTAAATTTGTTCCTCTAGACCTATGTGTGGAGAAATAAGCTCTAATTTCTTAATAAAGAGCTTTCTCCTTTAGGTTTTCAGTTTAAAAAACACACAAACCCCTTTTCTTTATTATTTTATTTTATTTTAATTTCATGTGCAAACTTTTGCATTTTAATTAAAATAAACTTTATTAAATTTATTCTCTCTCTCTCTCTCTCTCTCTCTCTCTCTCACACACACACACACACACACACACACACACACACACACACACACACACACACACGCACACGCACGCACGCACGTGCATGCGTACACGCACACACACACGCACATGCACACACGCGCGCGCGCGCGCACACACACACACACATACACACATTAAATCACAAGAAATCTTTAATAATATATTTAGTAATTCAACTAATAATAATATTTAGAGTTTATTATTAAAGTGAAACTCCTAAATAAATTATTGTTAAATTAAATAAATATAATTATGCCAAAACTAGAACTTTAATCAAATCTTTTAAAGTTAATTATTTAATTTGATTATTTTCTCTATTAATTAAAATTTGATTTTTCTTTATAAAATTTCATTAAATTAAATCATCTAATATTCCCTTAATTTGATTCAATTATAACTGAAAATCACAATAGACCCACAAATCTAAATAAGAAAACCCAATATAAAGACTAGTTACTAAATCAAATTCAAGGGTCAAAATCTTGAATTCACGTCACTTGAAAAATTTGAAAGGGTAAATAATCTGAGATGCTTTTCCTACATTATGGGACAATTGGCTTAGGGTTAGGATTTTAACTTAAGAAATATATCCCCTCTTTTAGCATTGAGATACTACAATAGGGCACACTCATCCTGACAATTTAGAGAAGTCAATACCTGGTACCTACAATATGCATAAAAGCTGAGCATGGACATATACATATAAATCTAAACTAAAAAAGGAATGGCAAAGAGTGGTGCATTGTGTAGATCCTGACTAGCAGGTGACTATGACTACCTCCCTCAGCCACATTAGAAATGTCAAACATAAGTTAAAACATACATTTATACCATATGCATGCAAGTATGGGGTAAGTAACCATAGAAAACTACATATAAACCATCCATAGAACTATCATCATGAAATAACTAAAATCACGATGTGATAATACATATATAATTATCATAAGACTAATCATGAACAAATGAAATAACTGAATATCAATTAGCTCATCAAATATATCAACTAAGTATGAAATAGTGTCCAATCAAACCTGGTAACCAAGTACCTTTAATTATAAAACACAACCATAAAAGTGGCCTAAAAGAATTTGACAATAACACATGAAAAGTAAACTAAGCGCAGACATTACATAACAAATAGGGAATGGATCATACTTTTCCATGTAGGCCTTATCATAGTCTATTTTTGAGTTCTTCATATTTTGACCATTTTTGACATGTCGGCTTCTAGTTTTGAGGCTCAACCTCAAATACATAATGTGTGTACTTTTTCAAAATTGTTTTGTTGTATATGTATGTTACTAACTTATATCTACAAATTTGATCCATTGACATTCTATTTTGTAACTCTGGGCCATTGGACTACATGATTATCATGGTAGTATATCTCTAGACACATCTATGACACTAGCTAGCATTTAAGTATGATATATGGGTAAAAGCACAAAGTTGTATCACCTTTCAAGTTGACTTATTAGAACAATTGAATTTGATTATTTCTATCTAATTTTTTATTTTTTTTTCAAATATATTAGCTTGATAAATTTATTATAGTTAAGTTATATATGGTCTCAGACATTTCCAATTGGAAATGTCTATTAAATGCATGGTTTATACTAGTTTGTATCCAATTACTCAAGAAATAAAATTATTTCAGAAAATTGATACTTCAATAACTCTTACTATTTTTCATGATATTTCTTTAATAACACATAAACACCATTTTATAGAGCACAAAGTCAAGAGTACTCTCATACAAAGTTTATGGTATTTTAATTAGATATAGTATATTATAATAAAAAATTTCTACAAGTACATATTTTAACACTTGAGAAGATGTTGATTTTAAGAAGGAAAAAATATTAAATCATATCAAAAAAATTGAAAAATCGTATGAAGTTCTAAAGGAGAGATTCCTTTTCCAAAATGTATAACTTTTTTTTTTTGTTAGAACTGATTTATTTTTAAAAATGTGGTGGGAGATGAAAACTATTGATGTTGGGTGAGTTGAAATTTGAATCATTATAAAAGAGAAAATATAGGTCTAAAGCCGATTTTTATTTTTTATTGTTCTAGCTATATATGTTATCTATAACATAAGTTGAGATCAAAAGGGAAATGAGTTTATTTCCATATAATTTTGTGGTGGGAAGTAGACTCCTATTTTTTAGTGTTTTCGGTAGCTAAAATGTTGTCTTATCATGCTATTGTATCTAGTATAGATTCTTATGTTATCATGTTGTATGTATGACCCATTTTGTTTATTTTGAACTCCTATATTTAAAACAAGTGAAGTCATATCTATGTAACACAATGTGAAGGACATAAACAAAAGTAAACTCCTATTTTTAAATGTTTACATCATGTTTCAATTGAAATAAAAATTGGTTAACGCATTTCTTCAAACGAGGCCTTGCAAAATAATTTAAAAAGAAAAAAGAAAACATAAGTTGAAATGTTAATAAAGGTATAAACTAATAAGACATGTTTGTACTATATAAATATGGGTAAGTGCAAGATCATGGTCAACCAAACTATGCTCTTAAGTGACAATAAAAAATCAAAAAATTAGGGTTATGTCAACTCATGCAATTTTTGACTTGTTATAAACTTTATATCAAAAAGTTGAGACCAAAGAATCTCTAAGAAATTGAATTTAGTTTCTAAATTACTAGGCCTTGTCTAAAAAAGAAATTGATTAGTCAAATTTTTGAATTTGAATGTAATAGTACAAAAATTTTAGGACAAAATAAGAAGTAGATGTATGTCTAACCACCTTAATCAAAATTAAATGATAACATTCTTTTAGTAATATTCTAGATATAAGAAGTAGACTCATGCCTAGATGCAAGACATATTTTTGGGTATTTTTATACTAAATAATAAATCTATTATTATTTTTCTACTTTATTATTTTTGGAATTAAGAAAATCTCATGTCTGAGCACATTAACTAATTCAAAACTCTCCAAAATTTAATTTAATTAAATTTTTTCCTTATAGTAGAAGAAACATAGAATGTGATACATCTTTTGAATTTTAAAAATGTTGTACCATTTGAAATTTATAGTTTTTTTTTCAAATAATGGGTCAATCATTAGTTTATATGTAGCTCCGTTAGAAAATTTAAGTAATAATTACTTACTGGACTCATAATTTGACAAACTTTACATTTATGGAAAGCTAAGAACATTGTTAAGAAACCTTTTTCATTTCATCAAATTTTGGTGAAAAAAGGTCATCAATTACATGTTTGAAGTAAAAAATACACAAGAACAAACCAAAAACACATTTTTGAAATATTTTTTAAGTTGATCATATAAGGTTGGTATCGAAAGATATAGCAGGTGTTAAAAGGGTATTAGTTGTTTTGGTTTAGTATTAGGATGGGTGGGAAAAAGGTTGGAATAGGTTTTGAAATGCTTTGAGGCATTTCAGAACTACATATTTTTTAGATCGACATTTTTTAGCACACTATGATCCTGCACATACCCATATGTTTAATGTATGTACTCACTCTATGTAATTACATAAGATGTTGATGTTGGATACACCTTAAACATTTAATTTTTTACAAGTTATACTTGAGACCTAAACAAGAGGTATGTGGGTATGTGCAAGATCATGATCAACCAAACTATGGCCTTAAGTGGTAATGAAAAACTAGCAAATCAAGGTTATCTTAACTTGATACATAAGTTTAAAGTAGTTATGGGATTCATATCAAAAATTTGTAAGAAAAGAATATGTAGGAAATTGAATGTAGTTTCTAAAATACTAGGCATTATCTAGAGAAAATATAATTTGATTTGTCAAAATTTTGGATTTTAATACAATACTATAAAAATTTTAGGGGAAAAATAAAAAGTAGGCATATGTCAGACCACCTTAATCAAACTCAAATAATAATAGATATAAAAAGTAGACTCATATCCGGACGTGACACATATTTTTGGGTAATTTTATTCCAAATAAGTAATTAAATATGATTTTTTTACTATAACTTTTTTCAGAATAAAACAACTCTTGTGTCTAACCACCTTAACTAATTGAAAATTTTTAAAAACTAAATTTTTTTTTTTTTTAAACTAGTCAAAGCATATAATGTGATACGACTTTTGGATTTCAAAAATTTTATACCATTTGAAAGTTATAGTTATTTTTCAATTAGTATATCAATAAGTAGTTTATAGATATCTCCATTAAAAATAAACTAAGAAATACTTATTGATCTCAGAATTTGATAGCAATTATATCCATGGAACCTTGAGAGTGTTATCAAAAAACCCTTTTCATTTCATTGAATTTTGATGAAAAAAATATTGTTAGATGGCTACTTGAAGTCTTTGTGTCAGGTGAAACATGTCTCAAACACATTTTTTGAGTTGACCAAAAAAGTTTGGTAAATACCAAGCCTAATCAGGTACCTGAAATTTGGCAACAAATTCTTTTTTTCAAAAATTGTTTGCCCAAATTCTGGAGGGAAATCAAGTTGGCAAACTTGTGGGAAATCAACTATATTGTATATTATTATTTATTATTACAATATATATTAGTATATAGTATATAATAATAATAATAATAAATATAATAATTATTAGTAAACATAATATAGTACTATATATTATTATTATATAATCTAGTAATATATTATAATTATATTTAATATATAATCATATATTATTATTATATAATATAGTAACATATTATTATTATTTTATTGAAATCATTTACAAATCTTGTGCTTATTTAAGCAACAACATGCAACTTACAAGCCTATTCAAGCTCCTTACGACCAACCACACTAGAAATAACAATTGGAAGACCAAGAGTCATATATATTCAAGCTCCTTATGAGCAGCCACATTAGAAATGCATCAAAAGGGGTCATAGGTTATCCTATCACCCCTTTCAACCCATTCCAACAAATAAAATAGGTCCTTAGGGTTCCTAGGACCCCAAGGGACATATATTGTTATCAAATATGTTAAAAGGGGTCATAGTATATCCTATGATGCCTTGCAACCCATTTGAATAAATGAAATAGGTCCTTAGGGGTCCTAGGAGCCCTACAGACATATGTTGCAATTAAATGATCAAAAAGGGTCATAGTATATCCTATGACCCCTTTTGACCCATTTGAACAAATGAAATAGGACATATGTTATCATGAACTGTGTCGAGTTTGACCCATTTGAACAAATCAAATAGGTCCCTATCCCTAAGAACTGATGAATAAGAAGATGAAAATTATCGAAAAAATTTAGTAGTTCATACTATATGAGGCAAGGTATACATGTGCAATATTTTTTCCAATGAATATTTAATTCATATAGTGTACAATCATATTGTAGAGTTTTTGTATGTATATAGTTAGGATTATGGTTTATCTAATTAAAAATATGGTAAATATAAACTTAGGGTTGCTATTAACTTAATATTAAGGGTTTACTGGATTATGAATATTTGGTATTAGGTTTTATTAGATTATGAATATTTAGGATTAGGGTTTATTAAATTATGAATATTTAGAACTAGGGTTTCCTACATTATGGTTTTTAAATTATGAATTTATTTAGAACGTAGTGAAATAGGACAACCTACTAAGGTTGGAGAAGGTTCATCCCAAGTTCAAACATGTATGTATGCATGGATCTCTCACAAGTACAAACTCTCTCTAGATTTGTACCTATCTAGAGGCAAACTTTATATCTTTGATTTTTAATTTTAGAGAAAAATCCCCTTACAAACTTGCTTTATTTTATTTTTTATATCATGCAAATGCAGTAGTAGATGATGAAAATTTTGGACATTAGGAAATTGAAGATGAAGCAATGGATATCAAAGAAGGGTCATCTAAAGGTTAGATAAAATTGTATTTAATAGTTCATTTGTTATGCATATACACATATATGGAATCTAAAGAGAAGTTGTATCTTAAGTCTTTATTTTAATTTTCCTTGCAGCCCAAGATCAAACAATAAATAAGAATATTAATCTAGCTCAAATTTTGAAGAGAAAAATTAATCATAGAAACATATATCATTTAATTGAAATGGATGAAGAAAAATTAAGAGAATATGCTAGTCAACTGACACATACTACGAAGAGGAAATTGAATAAAAACTCTAATGAAATAATTGCACAATTTGAGAATCTTGATACCGTGGAGAAAACTCAACTATTAGTAATTTCACTTCTTAAAGATGAATTAAAAGAGCCATTGAAACTATTGGGTATAAATACAAGTGTAAAAAAGAGGAAGACTTCTAAACTACAAAAAGATATTGTTGAAAGTGTTAAGGAAGGGTTACATTCCATTGGGAAAAAAGCTAGATCTACAAATAAATCCATTGCACAAAGAGTCATACTAGCATTTGTTTTAAATAAGAAATTATTGAAAAAGAGACAAATCTCTTCACTATCATCTCAGATTGGGTATATTTGATAGACAATATTACATTATTTGAAAAAGAGAAACAATTTGGATGATAGTATATTAGAAGGAAAGTGGGTGGTAATGTATAGAGTTTCTCAATCTAATAGGATTGTGGAAACAATTAAGAATTTAGTCATTCAATCTTGGATTGATAATACTTTTCCTTCACCAAATAGAAAAGATTTCATCAAGTAGAGCATTGGGCCTAAGGAGTATCTTCAACATGCAAAACATTTGTTGGATGTCATGCAACATGAATTGTATGTCTCATTTTGTGATTTAAATCTTGACACAAAGATTGGACAAACAATGCTTGAAAGATTGAAAACCTATTTTGTGAAGATAAATAGATCTTTTGAAACATGTTTTTGTGAATATCATGTTGAATTTAATTTGTACTATTAAGGGTTTAGAAAGATGATAGAAGAAACTGGTGGTTCTCAAAATTATTTTCATAAGTGATTAAGCCAATTCATAACATCAATCTTATGTGAAAAACCAAATGATCGTGCAATAGGTGAAGTAGATTGCATAAGAGGAACTTGTGAAACATGTGGTAACTTGACCAAATTTCTATTGAGAGTTGAAGATACTGATATGATTAGGATGGTAAAATGTAAGATATATAAGTACATAAAGTTAGAAACAAAACAACAAGGTTGGAATATGTAGAGGGTGACATACTTGCTAGAGAATTTATATCAAATTTTCATAAACTGATTCAACCATATAAATGTCATGGATTTTTTTCTATGTGGCAAGTAGAACAATTTCAAACACTAAGAGAAACTTTCTCACTCAAGAAAATTTTATATGTTGTTGACTTTGCACATAATTACTCCTTCATTTCTCAAAAACAACTTCAAGTGGAAAACTACTATATAGAGAAGGTTATTAATTTGGTTCAAGTGTCTTATTGACATGCACAAATTGATTTGGATGGTGTGGAAATTACAAATCAAGCATGAGTCATTAAAAAAGAGTATCAATTTTATATTATTGATGACAAAGAACATGACACACATTTTTTGGAACATTGTTGTAAGACATTTTTCGAGTATTTGAAAAACAAAGGCATAATAATGGAAAAAGATTTTGTGTGGTTAGATGGATGTGTGACACAATTTAAATTAGATAGACTATTTTATACATTATCTAGATATCATCGATACCTTAATATACCACACATTTGGAATTTTTTCAAGAGTGGATATGGAAAGGGCGAGCATGATGGTGCATGATCTTGTATCAAATGTGCTTTAAGAAAGTATCAAATTGATTGTAAAGGATATCACATTAATAATGCTCATGATGTAGTTGAGTAGTGCAAAATATATTTTACGATGCCATGAAATAGAGATAACACATCATTGCAAGTGGATCAAGTCATACCAATCAAAGTGTTTTGGGAGGTATTAGGTATAAATTAATTTGAATATTATAATTGAATCAATTTTATATTTAATATATATGTGATAACTAAATTATGGTACACACATGTTTAAAACTAATTATTATACATGTGTGTATGGACCTTACATTCAGGTGTCGATAAAAGATCAATGCATGCATGCAAGAGGGTAGAGAAGACATGATATTTGCATTTAGTTATGAGTACAAATAGTAATGTGTGGTCATTGTACGCAAGACAATACTCATGTTTTTTTCCTAATTGCATTGATGAAAAGTATGATGGTTGCATTAATCAAAACTATGATGGTTGCATTAATCAAGAACGTAGATATGTGGGTGAATGGACTTTGGTGCCATTAGATGTTATCAATAGGAATGAGTTTGAGGATGAAAAATATGATGATGTTTCATTGATTTCTATTGATTATGACCATATTTTAGGATTGATCAGAGTTTTTATGAATATACATACAAGTGTATTTGTTTTATAATTTTTGTTTACACACACACACACACACACACACACACACACACACACACTCATGTACATGACACCACAAATTTTTATACATATACTTTGTATAGGCAATGTTTTTGCAGTCATGGTGGAACCTAAAAAGGTAGACGGTGTTAGCTATTATTTATTGTGTTGCACCATACAAAGAGAGAAGCTAACAAAGACTAAAATAAGCGATGGATTTATGTTTTCCATAGGTTATTATATAGTTGAATCATGTATATTTATGTTCATATATGTTTTGTATGAATTTGAATTTATTGACTTATTTGATCGACCTATATGTAGGCTCTATTGTTGTACATGGAACGTATTTGAAGCAAAATAGAGTACTTAAGAATAGGATTCATTTCACTGATTATCAACCTAACAGTAAGATATATCAATATAGTGACCATGTTATTTCCATTGGTCTAACTCTTCATCTAGTCAAAGGACCTGTAATACATAAGTGGAGGCTTGATGTTTGAAATAACTTGAACATTTTGAAATTTGGTTGAACTATTTAAAATCTGAAATTTGGTTGAACTTGATCATTTTCAATTTTAAATTTGGTTGAATTAATTATATATTACTTTTCCTCTTTCATTTAAATTGTAGAGTTTAAATTGTGATTTGTAACTAATTATAGAAATTAGGAACTTGTATGCAACTAGTTAGTGTATGCGTGAATATGTGGCCTTTGCTAACACACACACTTCAACACGGTCATTGTATGCAGATTCATCTTAGAATGAACATTGGATTGTTCATCTGAAAATCAGCCAGCAAAGCAACCTGTTGCCTTCTATCTAAAGGGAATTGCTTGTCAAATATCCTCAGATTTGAGGTGTTTAAGCAATCAGACCCTGTAAGAACGAAGGATTTGAAAGAAAATGCAACTAATCTATATGAGAATGTAGATTAATCTAGAATGGAGTATGCACATTTAATCTAAGAACATGTAAAGGAAATTATACTAAACGTATGCATATTAATTCTAGAAAATGAATATGGAAGTAGGGAGCTCAAATGAATGCACAATCTAGCAGCAATTCAATGCAAATTCTCATTCAACCTCTTTCCAAAATGAAGAGATGAGGGTCTCTTAAATAGACTTTCCTGGAATCCATTAACGGTTGAGATCGATTTCAATCAACGGTCAGGATTAAAGGTGAAGTTTAGTTATAAAGGAAGATTCCCAAATTAAAGGGAGTTAACTGATTTAATTCCTTTTTGATCAGTAGTGAACTGAAAATTTCCCTTTTTGAACTGAAGAAGGTTTTTAGAGAGATATTTAATTTAATAAAATGAGATATACTCTCATAATTACCTTTTCTAATTAATTAAATAATCTTTTAATTAATTAGAGATACTTTTCTTATTTAATTAAATAACTTCATTTAATTAATTAGGAATGGCTTCCCATTTAATTAAATAACTTTTTTTAATTAATTAGAAATACCTTTTCTATTTAATTAAATAATTACATTTAATTAATCAAGATAGGTGTATTTATTAAATTAAATAAATTTAATTACATAGTACATTTGCCTTAAGATATAATTTAATTTAATTAAAGTATAAATACTTATAATTAAATTAAATATTAATCAATAGGTTTAATGTGACTAATATAAGTAAATACCATAGGAATTAAAAAATAAGCATGATGAATGTAGATTAGGGTTTTTTGCATCTGACAATTAAGTCAAGTAGCGAGTAGTAGAATAAGAATTTGCCTAATGGAATAGGACTTTAGGATTGATCAAAAATAGACCAGAATTGGTATCATGGCAATGAGCCAATTTTGGGGTATTACATTTTGCCCCTCTTTGAATGAATGTGCGAGCAACACATTCAATTCAAAGATAATCAGAAAGCATGATGCAAACATGAGATTGGTTCCGAAGTTGATTACATGGAGACCAATTAATAAGCTTTTAAGGAATATCTCTAATACAGAGCTTAATCCGAAGGAATCCAAGTAGAGCACTTAGATACCTAAGATCAATAGCATTTAAAAGACTATCTCCAGAATGAAGCATAATCTTTAAGGATCCAGACTGAACGTCTAGATACCTGAAATTGATAAGCATTTAGAAGATTATCTCCAAAATGGAGTTTAATCTTCAAGGATCCAGATAGAACACCTAGATACCTGAAACTGAAAGCATTTAGAAGATTATCTCCAGAACGGAGCTTAACCTTCAAGGATCTAGATAGAACACCTAGATACCTAAGATTGATAAAAGATAACAAGGTCCAATCATGAGTCGTAGAATCATCCCTAGAACGAGGCTTGATCCTTAGGAGTTAGGATTTAGATTGTCCTAATACCTGTCCATCGAACTCTAAGAAGAGTTGTTATAAGGTTGATCAATTGATGAAAAGATAAGATAGATGACAAAGATGCCAGATAGAAGGGAACAAGATGCCCCGAGTGATGAGATGCCCCAAGTGATAAGGACATAAGATGGGAACTAGATGCCCCGAGCAATAAGTATTTAATGATGTAATCATCCTACCCCCTTGGGAGCGAAATCTGAGATTCAGCAGAATCTAGAAGAGATCAGAATGATCTAAAGAAGATTCAAGGTTGATTTGAAATGATTGCGAAGTTGCAAAGACCAAGGTTGACCAAAAATTGACTAGATTTACCCACATTTGACTTGAGTTGACTATTTTCAAAATGAATTTTGAAAATATGGAGAATGTAAATTTGAAAGGATTCCAATAATCACAAATTACCAAAAAGATTTGGGCTGCACAAGTGTTCGATCGCGTCAGTCCCAAAAAATTTAAAACATATTCTTGAGGCTCTTAGGTGTGTCAGATTTTGAATTTGATCCCGAAAATGGATCCAGAAGGGTCCAATTAGCCAGGGGTGTGATTTTTGGGCAAATCTGAGCACTTTGAAAAATTTGGGTCAACAGCTATATAAGGGCTCAAAGGGTCATTTTCAATTCATTTGTGCTTTTGTCTTGTAGTGCTTCTGAGCTCTGATAGAGACATGGCAGTGAACATGAGATATCATCATTTTGAGTTCTCTAGATGACACAGCCGACTAGCAAACTATGGACCACCGATGAGTCATCGATTTCCCATCTTTGTACTTTTGTTTTCATGCATTCCGAGGTCATTTATTGCATGTTTTAGCATATTTAGGAATGTTTAATCTTTCTTCGCGTGAGACCGATCTCTTCTCACGTGAAGATCTTCTTTCTTTGAGTGAAGATTCAAGGTTGTCTATTTCTTCGTGCATGGCGTGAGGATCTTCCCATGGGAGGCATTTGTTTTCGCACGAAGAAAGAGATTCTTCGCGCGAGGTGATTCGATTTTCATTCGAAATCCTCTTTTCTCACGCAGACATTGCTTTCTTCGTGCGAGCAACTCTATTTTCATGCGAATGCATGATTCTTCGCATGAAGAAAAAATGTCTTCACATGAAACTGGTAGAATTTTGCGCGAGATTTCATGAATTTTGCATGAGATTCCATTACAGTTTTGATTTTCGCACTTAAATATTGAATTTTAGTTCATTTTGATGCTTCATTTTGATTTGATATTGATCGTTTGTTTGTCATTTTTTGTTGTGTGTGTAGGAGGTCTTTGGAGATGTTTCATTCAGATTGCACTATTTACCATATGGAGAGTTATTGGGGAGTCTAGATGATGTAGATCGAGCACACATTGCCCGATTGGGTTTGTCTTCTTTATGTCAGATTCCAGCCGTGATGGTGAATCACGACCTTCTCACTGCATTGGTAGAGCATTTCCATTTGGAGACAAACACATTCCATTTGCCGATGGGTGAGATGACCATCACTCCAGAGGACATTTGGAGGATCTTGCGAATTCTCTTTCATGGTGCCCGAGTTATTTATGATACAGTGCCCTGAGCAAGGACCGGGGCATTATCAGTTGTGTTCAGGAGAGAGCTATCAAGGGGTAGGGCCATCAACTAGGATGAGCTCATGCACACATATGGACTAACACATAGGCTAGCATCCATGCTAGCTATATTCCTAAGCTATTTCTTATGTCCTGAAAGAGGATAGCATGGTTTGGAGTGTGGATGGGGTGCCATACTCCGCAGGATGGTTGAGGCACCAAAGATCTTTGGGTGGGGTCAGTGCATGCTGGCTCACCTTTTTCATGAGATGCATGAGGTCATCTTCCATGAGAAGAAGACCATGGTAGTGAGAGTTAATGTTTTGCAGATTTGGGCTTGGGAGCATCTTCCCATATGTAGGCCAATTTTTGAGGATGCCAGAGAGCCTATGGAGCCCTACATATGTAGATATCGAGGGTATATTACCCAGGCCCACATGGGTAAGATTGAGCACTGGCAAACACATCTTGATGACTTGGTGTCTATTATATGGTGAATCTGGAGAGAGATAGAGGACTAGAATGATGCCCCAAAAGAGTTGCCATGGGTGTTTAGTTCTTGACCTCTGGCAGGTAGGACAACATCTGTCATAGAGAGATTCATGATTACACGAGTGTGGTGATAATATAGTCGACCACAGGACATTTCATATGAGTATTGTGCCTATGCCAGGGTGCAGAGGGACATTGAGTAGGGGTGGCCAACATAGATGGATCCAGGGCAATCCATGATAGACATTCGTAGCCTAGCTGCAGTTTAGTGGGATTACCTGCCAGTGATAGTAGATGCCGGGGTGATGCTTGCATATCAAGAATTTTTGATTAGCCATCCATTCCCATGTTTTATAGATCCAGTGGGGATGGTAGGGTAGGCAGAGAGATAGGCACCCCAGCAGTAGCAGGCATAGCCATAGTCGCCAATTTAGCCACGGCAGTAGTCATGAGTCTAGCACCGGGTTCAACAGATGTAGATTCCCCCACGTCAGATGGGATCAGACCCAAGTGCCAGGGATAGTGGGAGTGGAAAGAGTTGACACTATAGGCAGAGGATAGAGGAGGATGCCCCTCAGTAGGAGGCTCCATAGTAGCAGGTACCACTACAGCCACAGGCACCACCATAGCAACAAGCACCTGAGATGTTAGATGAGGATATGCCAAATCAGTCAGTAGGTGGGGTGTAGGCATGGTATGGAGGTACCAGGAGCAAGTTCGTGCAATCTCCTGACAGTTGGGAGAGTTGCAGATTGCAGTAGTAGTCCAGGATGTGCAATTAGTGGAGAGATAGTGGGAGACATATCATCAGAGGGAGCATATGGAGACTGTAGAGCAGAGGCTGGAGCTGGTGCTTGACGAGATCAACTTTCAGTCAGCACGAGTA
The DNA here is from genome assembly GCA_028749045.1 of Cupressus sempervirens. NCBI lineage: Eukaryota > Viridiplantae > Streptophyta > Pinopsida > Cupressales > Cupressaceae > Cupressus > Cupressus sempervirens. The sequence continues at coordinate 1,029,003,189 of CM053785.1, forward strand.
GCTTATTATTATGCTGCTTATACCAACACGGTACCGGATGAGACATTGCAGGTTCAACAATTCTCTCAATACACATGAGAGTATAGAGGCGCACGACCTCCTATCAGGCTAGATATGCCACCACGGCCTCCACCACCTGTTGTGCCTACTCCTACTAAAGGCGTGGGTTCAGGACAGAGTTAGATGCTCTATATATGATTTTTTATTTTGATCCTTGGCTATGTATTGATTGGTGTGCTAGCACCACATGTATCATTTTTTATTGCACTCGAGTAGCACCCATTTTTTTACTGACCCATTCTTTTGATATATATACAAGATTTTAAGTCGAGTATTCTTGTGAACATGTCATTGTCTATTTTGTTTTTCTTTGATGTACATGAGATGTATGTTGTACTTAGATAGAACACATATGTATGAACTGACATCTCATGTAGTGTTGCGTGTTTTTGGTTGACCGTCACAGGTATTCCATTGAGGAGCATGAATCAATGAACCAAATGCTTGTGCAGCCGTGGAGAAATCTGATACATGTGTAGTATGAAAAGAATGACCATCGAATTTCATGCTTATGCAAATGATGTATGTAATGCAAGACTATGTTAAATACAACCCTAGGTCTAGTTACCAAGCCTCGATGATTTATCATCACTAGATATAAAATAAAGCTGGTATATTATACAATTTCCACTGACATTGCAATCATGGAAATATGAATATAACATACATTATTGGTTTGTCAAGATTAAATGTAAGCATTCAAGGCACAAGAAGCTAGAATGACCAGAACATTTGTCCCTTTTAATGTAGCAAGTTAACATAAGCATCACAACATAAACGCTAGGATGACTTGAATGTTTCTTGCATAATAGGCACACCAAACACACAGGAGATCCCTCTTATGCTAAGTACTCAGTAATCATTCTGTCCACAACAACCCTTGTGTTCACAACCTAAGACAGTAGTGTGCTAGATATACTCGCAGTGACCTGTACGTTCACTTAGTAGGATGAGTATCAATATGTACTATAGCATGAAGATTTCACTCCAAAAAACAAGGAGAAGAACTAATGTCATTGACTTATCTGTATAAAAGGAGTCGAGGTACATACAGCCATCTAATACGAGATAGAGGCTCTTATAATGGACACCCCTCTTATAAGAATATATCAACTTATTGGAACTAAATTGCAAACAGAAAGAAAAGAAAATATCATGCCCCTAGTCATTACTTCTCTAGTCAAAGATGACATCATCAAGTTGCTCGAGGAGATATGATAAAGCAAAAAAAAAGAAAACAAAGAAAATGCTCAGCATATCCAAACAAGTATATCATTTTTGAGTTCAATGTTTTTGGGATTGATGTCAAGTGTCAATGTCCAGAACAAGTTTGAAAGAAATCTCATCAGTAGGGTGACGACAGTAGGCAGACGCAATCAGAATGACTGGTGACTAAGGTCAGAGAGAAATCTTCATGATGAAGAACCTAAAGAGGACTAAGCGACATTAGACAGACACAGCCAGGATGACTGGTGACTGACGCAAAAGAGATCTTCCACAAAGGAATCTTGAGACATGACCCGAGCAACGGTAGCCAGACATAGCTGAAACAACTGGTGACCATTGCAAAAGAGATTCTATGAGGAGAATCTCGAAAAGAGATTGTCACTAGTGACAGTAGGCAGATGCAGTGAGGACCACTGGTGACTGTCGCAAAGGAGATTCTATGAGGAGAATCTCAAAAAGAGAGTGACACTGGTGATAGTAGGTAGATGCAATGAGGACCACTGGTGACTGTCGTGAAGGAGATTCTATGAGGAGAATCTCAAAAAGAGTGACACTAAGGGAGAATGTCCTCGAGCTGTGACAAGACTCAATCCATGGATACATGAGCAAAAAGAAAGAAAGAAAAAGAATGAAAGCAACTATACAGAATAGCCAAAAGATGCACTACAAGATGGAGCATTGGGAAGAAAAGGTGCCCGTTTACCAAGGTTTCACCTTCTTGGGAAGATCTTGCTTTTTTTTTTTTTTTTTTGCTACCATGATGACTGTTTCTAGGTATTCACTAATGGAACTTTTCTGTTTTTCAATTTTTTTATTTTATTTTATTTTATTTTGAGATTTTATGTGATTTTTATAAAAAAAAAAATTTAGGACTTTTAGATATGTATAGAGAGCTTGCTGAGATTAGATCAATTATAAAACCGCTTCAGGTGGAGAGTGTTGATAGGCTCTTTAAGCACTTCTCCTTCAGTTGTGGAAAGCTGATAAGTGCCAGATCCATATACTGTAGTGATGATGTACGGACCTAGCCAGTTTGTTTCAAACTTTCCTTTTTGCATTATTTGTTGTTGATTCTTAGGGTTCTCTCTCAAGATGAGGTCACCCAGCTGGAAGTCACATGGCCTGATTCTCATATTGTAGCTTCATGCCATTCTTTGTTGATATGCTCATAGATGATCACATGCCACTTGTCGTCGTTCATCCAGTAACACAAGCTCTTGAAGTTGAGCTATCTTGTAATCATCATCAGTTATAAGGCATTTTATGGAGATTCTCAAGGTAGGAATCTCAACCTCTATTGGAAGCACAACATCCGCCCCATACACCAACATAAAACGAGTCATGCCCATTGGAGTTCTAATGCTTGTCCTATATGCCCACAAGGCTGGATTGATCTAGAGATGCTAGTCTCTTCTTGACTTACTGACTGTGTGATGAAGAATTTTGAGGATTGCCTTATTGGATGCCTCAGCTTGGCCATTACCCTGGGGGTAATAAATGGAAGACCAATGTTGTGTAATCTTGAATTTCTTGCACAGTTCCTTGAGGTCTTTATTCTTGAACTGTCCTCCATTGTCAGTAATGATTGAGGATAGTATACCATATCTTCAGATGATGTAGTTTGTGATAAAAAGTGCTACAGTTTTTCCATCAGCAATTGTGAGAGGGACTGCCTCTACCCATTTTGTGAAATAATCTGTAGCTGTGATAATGAACTTATGTCCATTGGAAGAGGTTGGGTGAATCTACCCCACCAAGTCAAAGGCCCATTATTGAAATGGCCATGTTGTAGTAGAGGGAATCAACTCTCTGGCTAGAGCATGAATGAGATTCCTATGTAGCTGACATTGCTTGCAGGACCTAGCATACTTAATAGCTTCTTGCTCCATTTTAGGCTAGTACTAACCAGCATGAAGGAGTTTAAGAGCTAGTGTCAGGCCATTGGAATGATATCCACAAATGCCTTCGTAAATGTCAATTAGTTCATTTTTGGACTCGTCGGGTTCTAAACACCTAAGGAGTGTTCCATCGAGACCTCTCCTATACAGATCATTAGAAATAATGACATAATGTGAAGCGTTACGGATTAGGTAACGTTTCTCATTCCAAGTTAGACCTTCCGAAATGGTTGGATTATGAAGGTAGGAATAGATGTGATGGTAGCGAGATGATTCTTGTCCTATAATAGAATAGATCATCTTAGAATCAGGTGTGTCATAGGCTGGGTAGTGTAACGCTTCCACCAAGAACTCGTGTCGAAGATCATTTTCTGGCATTTGTAGCAGGGAGGCCAGAGTGGCCATGGCATCAACCACTTTATTATCGACACGTGGAACTTGTTGGAAGGTGATGTGTACAAAATACTTTGTCAAGTCATCAACCATGCATTTGTAAGGAATTAGTTTCTCATCCTTTGTTTGATACACATCATTTACTTGGTTGATAACAAGCTGAGAGTCACCGAAGATGTCCAATTGATCTACTCTCCATTCAGCTACAATTTTCATACCATTGATCAAAGCTTCATATTTAGCAATGTTATTGGTACAAGGAAACAAAATCTTGTATGCTTTGGGCAATGAATATCTTTGTAGTGTAATGAATAGTAATCCAGCACATGATCCTTGTTGTGTGAAGGATGCATTGAAGAACATAACCCATGTATGGTGAGTGAGTGTTAGAATTGACTCATCTGGAAAATCAATGTTTATTGGTAGAAGACTCTATATGGGTGCCTCGGCCAACTGGCCTACAATTGCATGTCCCTTTATAGGTTTGCGTTCAACATATTGGATGTCAAATTCACTTAGTATCATGACCCATTTAGCTAATCTTCCTATGAGAGCTGCTTTATTGAGAAAGTACTTTAATGGGTCTATTTTAGCGACAAGCCATGTAGTGTGGGAAAGCATGTAGTGTCTCAACTTCTAGGAAGCAAAGACAACTACCAAGCAAGCTTTCTCAATAATACTATAGTTTTTCTCATAAGAGACCAATGTTCGGCTCAAGTAATAAATGGCTCTTTCTTTGTTGTCATTGTCTTCCTGAGCCAATAGGATTCCCAAAGATGTTTCAGTGGCTAAAATGTATAAAAGAAAAGGCTTCCCATGCATAGGAGGCATTAGGATTTGTGGATTGACACGATATTGTTTGATCTATGTTAAGCTTTACTCACAATCCTGGCTCCAATTGAATTTCACACCCTTATGTAAGGTCTTTGTGAAGGGTTGTGATTTATCCACCAATTGTGAAATAAACCTACGAATAGATTGAAGCCTTCCCTATAGTCCTCTCATTTGTCTAATGTTTTGAGGTGGTGGCATGTCCATTATTGCTTGTAAATTTTTTGGATCTACTTCAATTCCTTTTGAAGAAACAATATATCCCAACAATTTCCCCGATGTGACACCAAATGCGCATTTCCTAGGATTGAGCCAAAGACTAAATTTTTCCATACGATCTAATATGGGTCCCAAATTGTGCAAATGAGTATTGTGTTTAGTGCTTTTGACCAAGGTATCATCAACATAGTTCTCCATGGTTCTATTCATCATGTCATAGAAAATTGTAGTAATAGTTCGCTGATATGTAGCTCCAGCATTCTTTAAACCAAATTGCATCACATTCCAACAAAAGGATCCCCATGCACATGTGAAAGCCATTTTCTCTTGATCATCTGGCACAATTTTTATCTGATTGTATCCAAAAAAACCATCCATAAGTGAGTACATCTCATAGCCAGCCGTCATGTCCATGATGATATCTATATTAGGGAGCAGAAAGTCATCTTTAGGACATGCCAAGTTAAGATCACGAAAGTCTATACAAACCCTGATAGATTTATCATGCTTGGAAACAAGAACAATATTGGATATCCATTCAGCATAATCAATTGCATGGATGAAACCAGCCTTTAGAAGTTTCTCCAATTTTGCTTTGATGAGCAATGCAACATGAGGGTGCATTTTTTGAAGCTTCTATTTAATCGGTTTGATGCCTGGTGCTATGGACAAGTGATGCACGATAAGATCAAGATCCAATCCTAGCATGTCAGAATATGTCCAGGCAAAATTTATTTATTTTTCCTTGAAAAAGGCAATGAATTGTTCATTTTCTTTAGGTGACAATGACTAAACTAGATGTATCACATGAGGATGTTCTTCTATGCCCAGGTTAATTGGCTGCATCGGCTCTATTGACACTGATGATCTCTCCTGAAAGTGACTAGGAAGGAAATCAAATATCTCATCTGCGGGCACCTCAAAGAGGTTTTCACCCTTGGATACATCTTTTGTTTTTACTTTTTTGGGATCCGACACTGCTACAATGTGGTTTTCACCATCGGAACTCTTGCATTTTTTCTTTCTAATTATGTGACTGAGATATTTGATGTTAGCCTCAATCATGTTGATGCTCTGCTCATTGGTGGAAGACGTTACAAGTTTGATAGCATTTAGGTAATAGGAAAGAGCATAGTCATTTTGGAACGTGGGGACTTTGTTAGATGCATTGGGGTTCTAGTCTATAAGCTTGGGATGTGCGAGTGAGAGAGTAGTGGCTAGTTTAATTGTGTTCATAGTATAGTCATTAAATGTATGGACTAGCAATTTGAGACCTACGGCGACCTCATCCACAAGTGTATTCAAATGCCTCAAAGTATGAACATTAGTAATTGATGACTCTAGGACACTAGTTAGATCAGACCCCCATGACCTAACCCTAGACATTTCACTCACTTCGATTTGATTTTCATAGACATGCACTTGGTCAATGTCTTTATCAATAGTCGCTTCTGAAAGATTGTCAAACTCATATTCATGAGAATCAGTGCTACATGGTGAGAGACTATATAATTCCCCAATAGTAATAGGGACATAATCTCCTTCAGCCTCTGGATTCTTACACAAATACTTAATACAACATGACTAACTAGATTCTCCCTTTTTTGAATGATATTTGAGTTGCTCAGTATTGTCCTTAGAAGAATCACTAGTATCATCCATAGTGCTAACACATGGCACAAAGTCATCTGGCTCAACAAAGAATTTAGTGAGATCATAAGGAATAGGATGAGGGTAGGAATCCTCATCATCAGATTCTTCTTCTTGAGTACTTGACTCAGATTGTGACTCATTTTCAGATGAACTCTCAGGTACGGGTATGAATTTATTGGATCACAAATGGAAAGGGACCTTCTTAAACCCTTGGCTAGTTCTGTCATTGTTGCTTCGAGTTGTTGCTTTGATAGGATCTATTAGACCATTGTTATTGCACCCAATAGGGTCAGTTTCCTTGTAACCAAAATACTTCATAAGCTTAAGACCAGGTCCATATTTCTTAGGAGTGATTTCTTGAGCTTGTTCTGTTAGGTCTACTAGAGCTTCTTCTTTGTAAAGTCATGTAGCAATGGCTCTGTCTTCACTTTCATCTTCTAAGGGAACTTTAGCCTTGACAAAAGAGCCATTAAACTTGATATAAGGTGTTAGTGCGAATGGCTTCTTTGCTTCTAAGGGTCTCCCAAAATGTCGAGGGGACTCTGGAAGAGATGTTAACGACAACACTGGTTCCATGTGGTACTCTCCCATACTAGTTTCTTTCAGTTTAAATGACTGCTCAATTTTTTTTAGCTTATTGTCATGACAATCAGTAGATTCACGATTAGTAGGGATGAAAGAATCAGCAGCTTTGACCATACTACAGGTGTAGCTAGTAGTGGCAGGAATAGTAACTTTGGAGCCATGAAATGAGAATTTAATGCATTGGTGGTATGTGCATGGCACATCGCGCATCTCATGTATCCATGGCCATCCCAACAGAATGTTTTAGGCTAAGGGAATGTCAAGCACCTAATAGGTGACATCCCTTTCGACAGGACCGACATGAATTGGTAAAGTCACAAGACCTAGTGACTTTCATTCTACTTCATCATATGCTTTAATAGTGATCTTTCATCCAGGATCAACAGAGTCCTTAGAATAAACCAATTGTCTAAGCAAAGAAGCAGAGACAATATTTAGGCTAGTGCCATTGTCAATGAGTACCCAACGAACATGTGTCTGGTGGATCATAACCTCAATGTGCAAAGGCCAATTGTGTGGGTGATTCAGTGAGTTGTCATCCTCCTCAGAGAAGGTGATAAGATTAGGTGAGGTCAGGTGACTTACCATGGATTGAAATCACTCAAGATCAAGATCTTGAGGAATATTTGCCTCAGTGAGGGCTTTGTCCAGAATCTTCTTGTGAGCAGGTGAGATTTTAAGCAGCTCAAATATGGAAATGTGAGCATTACTTCATTTCAACTGATCTAGAACACTATAACTAGTTGCAGTCAAATTTGTTATGTGTTTTGCACCTTTACCGGATGGACCAGCAAGGGCTTTGTCTTTGTGTTGTTCAAGATTTGAAGTAGGAGGTGCAAGGCCTTTGAGCACCAACTTTGGATGAGAGTGAGTAACAGTGTTAGCACAGTTTTGCAAAGATGCATTATCCATCGTATTGGAAGTAGGGCCTCTCAAGACAAATGGTGTCCTTGGTTTGTTGTTATCTTGCTTCCCCTTTATGGTAATAACATCACAGTATTCAGAATCTATAGGTTCAACCATATGAATGACATTGTCATCATTGGAATATCTATAGTTGACCTTACTGTAGGGTTCTAGTTTTGAAGTCTCTCCTTTTTCATAAGCTAGGAAAGGCTCTTAGAATGCCTTGTGGTCTAAGTTTTTGTTATGTCCATCTACCACAAGTTCACCAGCATTGATCATGTCCTAGACTTTATGACGCAAGTTCATATAGTTGTTGGTTTTGTGTCCCTTATTTTGGTGATACTCAGAAAATGAAGTCTCATTCCACCATGGTGGACGTGGTTGTGGATCATAGGGATGAGGGTTATCCATTGGTGAGATAAGCTTTTGTTGTAGCAATGTTTTGTAAACCACATCCAAAAGTTCTCCCAAAGGCATATACTCTTGATTGCGTCATGTTGCCCATGAGTTTCTCGATTTGTTTCCAAACGTCTTATTGTCAGGAGGAGGCTTCTCAGCATTTTTGGCCGCTTTGAGGCAATCTGTGAGATTAAATGTTGTTTTAGCATGTTTGAGTGTGAAATTATCAACAACCCCATCATGTACAATTTCTTTGTTCTTGTTGACATGTTTGGTTTTATCCTTGTTGGAAGTGGAACCTTGTTTTGTGTCTCTCTGAAGCGTAAGCTCACCTTTCTTGACCATAAATTCTTCGATACATATAGCCTGTGTAATCATATCTTCAAAGGTACGTGGACCTTGTAGTTGGACCCTATACCCAAAATTAGGTAGGAGGATATCAGTGAAAATGTCGAGCTTCTCCGTTTTTGGGATTTTACGGGAATACTTAGTGTATAGTTGTCTCCATCGTTGGAGTAAAGTGAGGAAAGGCTCACCAACCTTCTGTTTAAGGTTGCTTAGATCTCGAATATTTATAGGATGTTGAATGTTATGAGAATATTGCTGAACAAATGAATTAGCAATTTTGTCAAACGTCTTGACACTAGGAGGTAAATGTGAGAACCACTCCAAAGCCTGACCACCTAGGCTTCTAGGGAATAAACACATGAGGTACGTTTGATTGTGTATAAACTCCATTGATAAAGCACCAAATTCCTGCAAGTGATCTTGGGTATAAGTAGTACAAAAGTACTTGTCATATCTGGGTAGTTCTATGCCTCATGGGAATGAACAAATAGCGTCCAATGTGTATGTCTTTGTGGGTTTCTCTTTCTCATGCATCATCTGAGCCAATTGGTCTTGCATAATTTTCAATAGTTTTTGGAGTTTGGAAGTCCTAGTTTCTTATTCACGTGTGATAATGGTTTCCACATCAAAATGTGTGGGCAGTTTAGCTCCCTCTTGGGCAAGTTTGAGAAAGTACTTTTCTTTCTCTTCGTTGAGTAGGATTCCCATGACCTTCTGAATTTTTTTGTCTCTTAGAAATTTTACTATGTGTTCAGGAAGGATTTCCTCCTCTTCCTGTTCCTCATCAGTGTCATATTCTTTCTCTTTCTCTTTGTCATCCCTAGGTGGTTCTTGATATCGACTATGACTACCATGTTCAGGTTCATGATTAGTCATTATAGGAACGTGTTTAGTTTCTGTATGTTGTGTTTCAAAAGGGTCTGTGGAGAAAGGATCATACATTGTATTTGGGAATGCAGGACCTCTACCTATCTCAGTATCCTCTTGGTAAAAAGGATTCCTAATTTGTTGCAAATTAGAAAATGTTCATTGAATTTGAGATGATCTGGCAAGTGAGGAAGACCGTGAAGATGCCTCACTAGCCAAACTAGATACAGATTGTGTAATGAAAGGTAAGTGACCTCTACCATGATTATGACCCCTAGCATGACCACATCTAAGGTAATTAGGATAAAATACATTTTTGCTTCTGGTTGTGACAGTCATAGGAAAGGACAAGAAACTAGAACCTAGACAAGGACTACACTAAGACTGAGTCTCAAAAAGGACAAGATAAGAGCAAGATAATAGTCTCATATTTAAAGGCTAGAACAGACAGAGGCTGTGACCACTGCAACACAAAGTATGACAAGCATTAAGACAAAGACCAAAAAAAAATTATATATCAGATGAGACTAGTCAAGGTATAAGACACAGGTCTTCAGCTAAGCGAAGTGTCGTTGTTTCAGGATTGTTTACAAATAGAGAGCGATAAACAGATGCAAAAAAGGATAGTGTGTAGGCCGCAAATAGTTAAAACAAATTCAAATTGGTAATGCTGATACAAAGTCTCACAAGAAAAACTTTTACCGATCGTGTGAAGAATTTTTATGGCTCACGCGAAGAAGTTTCTGTCTCGCGCAAAGGTCAGTGACAGTAGTTTAATTTTGCGCAAAGAAGTTCACAGGATTGTGCGAAGATGCACAACAAAAATTAATTTCACGCGAGAAGAAATTGATTTCGCACAAGGAGAATATAATTTTGTGCAAAAAGGCAGACCCATTTTACAATAGTGACTAATTTTGACAAATTTTTTGATCGTTTCAGTAACCAGGCAGATAAACAGGCACATAGAATAGCAAGCAAGTGATTTCAAGAATGTCTAAAAACAATGAGCAAGGGCAAAAGCAACCTTGTGCATGAACAATCAGGTGACTTAGTTTTGTGCTAATCCCTAGGAGAGCTATTTGTGTATATTTTCAAAAGGTTTTTGCAATCATGCATACATCCCTAGAAAATAAAAGTTGGCCTCTCTAAGGTTTTTAGTAATGGTTTGACTCTGCAACTTTTATGACTCACAGGGGTGACCTCCAATCTCGGCACACCGAGGTTTTGACACAGTTCGAGAACTTAATCTTCAAGAGCTACTAGGGAGATCTGACAACCCACAATGAACCACACTCATGGAGATTTTTTCCACTTCGACATTTATATAGCGGTTGTCACTACCATGGCAAAAATGGCTATTACTGCTTGAGGTCCCATCATCACATTTTTCCCTGTAGAGGGATTGTCTGCTACAGTTAACCCTCTCTAAAGGTGAGTGACTCACAATAGTATACCACAAGGGGACTTACCTTCTAGATTCAAGATTTTGACACCTTTTCACATTTAGCCCAATCAAAGCAGACAGATTAATTTGACACGCTAAACTAAGATTATCTCTTAAAGATCTATGATATCATCTCCCAGTGATCTATCAACCTCTCCAAAGAAAGGATGCCTTAATCAAAAAGTTGAAGATTCATCTATCTACGAGATGCTCAAAGTATCCTCCCCACCTACAAGGAATCTGTCTGAGAGGAGTTTCACTAGGAACCCACTCCCTCAAGATCCACGAATAGTTTTCATGGGGGCTTAATTACTATGTGTGTACAGATGTCAATTTTTGAAAGCAAATCTATCCAAAAGCAATCAAAGAGCACAAGGTGGTACACTTAATAGTTTAAGTAATGTGAGGTGAGTCTAAAGATGTGAAACATTTAATCCCTCACACAAGCTAACACAAGTCCACAACTCAGAAACTAGAGAGTTCTAGAAAGCACAAAAGGGTTGCCTAGTGGAGCCTTTAACACTTCTGTCCTGTAGACCCCTCCCCTTTAACGTGGTGCTGATCTTGCAACCACAGGGTAGAACGAGGGGCCGGCAGATTAGCGAGTCCAATAACACAAAATAGCTATCTAAATCTATCACTAGTACCTAAGCCTACTAAATGAATACTAACGGAGATCACACCCTAGTATCAAATTATGCATGTGTTGTAAAATGAAAATATGGAAGGAAACACACACAAGCTTGACACAAGAGATGTCTATTTTAGATCCAAATGAAGTGTTATCAGCTAAGGAAGGTTACCTGGTGATCCTCACAATGCGCTTAGTAGATTTTACCTATTTTTAGCAACTTTATCACGCTTTTCCAATTGTCCTACAAACTGTTGTTATGCTATTCCAAAAAAAATCAGAAAACACAGAAACACTAGACACCATGAGCAGTTAGCAGGAAAACTCAAAAACAAGAAAATCAATGCAAAACAGGTTCTGTTAGTAGAATCTCATGCAAAATTCCTGACAGTTCACTCGAAGAAATTTTTATGACCCGTGCGAAATTATATTCGGCTCATGCGAAGAAATTGGTTTCACGTGAATATTTTTGAATTTGTATGGAATATTACGAACAAAGAACAAAAAAATGATTTAAAAAAATATAGAAAGAGGCCAGAAAAACTTATTTTTGAGCCCCACGGTGGGCGCCAGAAATGTATGTGTGAATATGCAACCTCTGCTAACACACACACTTCAACATAGTCATTGTATGCAGATTCTTCCCAAAATGAACATTGGATTGTTCATCCAAAAATTAGCCAGCAAAGCGACCTATTGCCTTCTATCCAAAGGGAATTTCTTGTCAGATATCCTTATATTTGAGGTGTTTAAGCAAACAAACCTTGTAAGAATGAAGGATTTGAAAGAAAATGTGACTAATCTATATGAGAATGTAGATTAATCTAGAATGGAGTATGCACGTTTAATCTAAGAACATGTAAAAGAAATTATTGTAAATGTATGCATATTAAATCTAGAAAATGAATATGAAAGTAAGGAGCTCAAATGAATGTACAATCCAACAACAATTCGATGCAAATTATCATTCAACCTCTTCCCAAAATGAAGAGATGAGGGTCTCTTAAATAGACTTTCCTGGAATCCATCAATGGTTGAGATCGATTTCAATCAATGGTCAGGATTAAAGGTGAAGTTCAGTCATAAAGGAAGATTCCCAAATTAAAGGGAGTTAACTGATTTAATTTGAGTAGAAAAAAGAGTTAACTGATTTAATTTGAGTAGACAAAGGAGTTAACTGATTTAATTCCTTTTTTATCAATATTGAACTGGAAATTTCCCTTTTTGAACTAAAGAAGGATTTTGGAGAGATATTTAATTTTATAAAATGAGATATGCTCTCATAATTACCTTTTCTAATTAATTAAATAATCCTTTAATTAATTACAGACACTTTTCTTATTTAATTAAATAACTTCATTTAATTAATTAGGAATGGCTTCCCATTTAATTAAATAACTTTGTTTAATTAATTAGAAGTAAGTATTCCATTTAATTAAATAATTTTCTTTAATTGCTTAGAAATACCTTTCCCATTTAATTAAATAATTACATTTAATTAATCAAGATAGGCGTATTTATTAAATTAAATAAATTTAATTCCATAGTACATTAGCCTTAAGATATAATTTAATTTAATTAAAGTATAAATACTTAGTAATTAAATTAAATATTAATCAATAGGTTTAATGTGACTAATATGTGTAAATACTATAGGAATTAAATAATAAGCATGATGAATGTAGATTAGGGTTTTCTGCATCTGACAATTAAGTCAAGTAGCGAGTAGTAGAATAAGAATTTGCCTAATGGAATAGGACTTTAGGATTGATCAAAAATAGACCAGAATTGGTATCATGGCAATGAGCCAATCTTGGGGTGTTACAGTTAGGACATGTGCCTTGAGGGGAATAAATTTGAACACTTGTCTTAAGGGAATGGAATTAGGACTTTTAACTAATTATATATTACTTTTACTCTTTCATTTAACTTTTGAAGTTTAAATTATATTTGTAACTAATTATAGAAATTAGGTTCTTCTATGCAACTAATTAAGACAGGTGACTTGAGGAGAATAAATTTGAACACTTGTCTTAAGGGGATGAAATTCGGACTAGACTTTAATCATATCTAAATATCACTTGCATTATTAGGAATTAGGAATTATGTAACTAATTAGGAACTATGCAAAGCTAATTACCTAACCCTAACCATAACCAATTTCATATGTATACATCAATTTCATAAACCAACATAATGTAACATAATCACACATGTAAAAGAACATGTAATCTAACATAATCTAGCATAAACTAACATGTAGAAGAACATAATCTAACAGAATCCAACATAGTCCAACATAATCTAACATAATTTCTAATATAATAGAACATTATCCAACATAGTCTAACATATAAAAGAACATAGTCTAGCATAATCCAACATAATATAATATAATCTAACATAATAAAATTTAATAGAACATAATCCAACATGTAAAAGAAATGTCTAGAGAATGTATATATGTATGTCAATCATCAAATATGTATAACCTGGATGAAATTTTAGATGAAATAATCTCTCTAGATGAAAGTCTAGATCAAATAATATATAGAATAAAAAAACTATACATCGTTAGGTTCAGGACTATCATCATGACATCTCCTCATAGTGTACTTTGAAGACTAACTATTAGGATGCTCACTAGGATGTGCTTTCACCTATAAATATATTTAAGATAAAGTGAAATCAATGTGCATAATTTCATATTTAATTAATTCTCTTTTAAATTTAAAACTCACATGTGCCTAATTCAAAAAAATTAAAACTCACCTATCCACTACTGACATCATCAAATGAGTCTTGATGGTGTACAAGATCTAGCATCAAAGATGGAGTAAAAGGAGGCATGTACCCCTATAATACATACATGCATGCGTGAAAAAAATCAAATTAAAACATGTATTTAATTACAAAGGCATGATATATATACGTACATAAATTATTAGTGGAACAAACAATTGAAATTTTAAGATGAATGTAAAAATAAAAATAGATTTACCTTTGTAGATGCTAGCATCTAATAATACTCAGACTTCCTAGCATTGATCATGTCCACCAACATATACATATTTTGTTGGACTCATCTAGCTCCATGTCTACATCTATGCTAGCATGACTGGTGGCTAGCACACATCTTAATAATGACAAGTCAAGTGGAGTAACTAGGTGTGATAACATAGAAGTAGAATCATCACATGTCGACAAGTCCATCAATCCTATGGTTGACAAGTTGAAGGCAACATCATGAAGGCTCATATATGAACTCTGACCAAGCCCTACACTAGCTAAAGGGTCTATACTAGTATGTATATGTCCCTATCCAACAAAAGAGTGTTTACTAGGTGGATCATGATGTGTACTACTACCATGACCACTACTTGATTGATGAGAGGAATGTGGCTAAGGATGTGTCCGAATACCACCATGGACATAATGTTGAACATCTAATATGGGTATGCCAAGATTCTTTGATATGAATATATTAGATCCTCAACAAGACTACTCATATTCTCTCATTCCAACACTCCAATGAGACCCTTTGAGCTAGTTAGTGAAGGGATGCCTACTGCATTGTACAATTCTCCTAAAGTTGAAGCATTAGATGATGATCTAGAATAATGATGAGACATCAAATACTAGCCAACCTCATCACTCAAAATAGATCTAACAACTACAACAATCTCTCCAACTACTTGAATCACCCCTCACAATTGAGTGCTACACATGACCTCATTAGTCGATGAGCCTAATATAGGGGAAATAGCAGGTTCCTTCTATCCAAAAAATTAACCTATGTGTCAGTGGCAGATGACACAACTACTTATCAACTAGTCTACCATGCCCTTGTCCTAAATGTGATGGTAAATTATTCTAGTTCACCATCTTGCCTAAGAAAACCTCAACATAAAGTTTTCATGCAAAATAGAGTGTAATTTGGTCATTATTTGGATAATAACCATGAGAAGCAAGGAAGCATGGGTATATAAGTGTAACCATCTATGGATTTGTACACTTAAGGGAAGAATACCCCTTCACATACTTTAGTGGAAGATAATGAGGGAAACATTTCATCTTTAGTGTCTCTTTGGGCACTAAGCCCTGTAACTACTATAGTGAAAGACCTGAAGAGACCTGTTGTCTCTTACTATCAAGGGAAACCTATATAGTACATGTAGAATATGGAGCAGCACCATGAACCTCATCTATAATATATTTGAGGCTCCATAAGATGCTTTGACATGTATTGCTATACACACTAGAGCATGTGCCATTAGCCAAGGATTCGTGAAGTCTATAAATCTCTTGTTTAGTGTGATCATAGAGCTTGTTGAGTGGGATAGGTTGCTAATCTGTAGGAATAACACACTACTGGGGGTGAACAGGCTACTGCTCAAGGGAGGTAGGAGTTGATGTTGCTAGGGAGGGATAGGAGGTTATTGTTGCTAAGGTGGAAAGGAGGTTGTTGCTCGAGAAGGGATAAGAGGCTACTACTCAGGAAGGATATGAGGCTTTTGATCTACCATGTGAAGGTAAATGTATGTAGTATGTGTGTGTGTGTGTATACAATGTGTAAACCTTGAATTTAAATTAAAATATGAGATTTTTAATAAACTTGAAATTTATCAAGTACAATGACATTTAAGAAACTAGAATTTTGTAAACATGAAATGAACATAACATATACAATACACTACATGTGTGTTTTGTACATCCTAAATTAAAATACGACATTTCATCAACTTGAAATTTATTGTATGTTGATGATATTTAAGAAACTAGAATTTCATAAACACATGAAATTAAATAATGAGTGTTTAAACATGAAACAAACATATGTTATGTACATGGACATATAATTTGGTAATCATGAAATGAACATAACATGTACATGTGTAGATTGCACTATGTGCAAAAACCTCATAAAATTGTTTCAACTAAGTCTAGATAGAGTCTAGATCACATGGCTAGACTACGTGCCACATAACTAGGTTAAATATAGAACTAGATTCACTATATAATTTAATAGGTATATTGTCATGACCAAGGCTAAGGTTATGTTAGGTTAAGACTTATTATTAGGGTTATAGTTAGGTTTGGAGTTATAAAATTAGTAGTACATATTTTTCTTGTTGCACATGCCTCATAGTGCATAAATTAATTTGATTAGGGTTGACATTCAAGGTTAATGTCATATCATGATTATGGTTTATATTATGGTTCTATGGCTAGTTTTAGGGTTACCTAGTTTAGTAAGTAAGATTGAGTTTAGGATCATTATTAGGGTTTAATCAAGGTAACTTTTCATTAAGTTAGGGTTAGGAAAATATTTAGGTCTAGGGTTAAAGGAGTGTGTTCAGAATAGTGTTCTATGTTGAGTAAGAAATTATGGTTAGACTTAGGGTTAGTGTACATAATTATCTTTTTATCTTGTTAAATAATTAGTGTTTAATATTAGTGTGAAACTTATGTTAGATTTATAAACTTAAAATTATGATTAGGTTTAGGATTTAGTGTTAAATGTTAAGTTAATATAGTTAGCCCATTAGGGTTTAGTATTACCTAGGATTAAGGTTTATGTTATGGTTATAATTACATGGTTAGGCTTAGAGTTAGGATTATGGTCAGGACTTAGAGCTGTATCGTCAGAATGATGATGAATAAATTAATATAATATTTATGGATCTATAGGATTAAATGTTTAGGGTTAGTGTAAATATAGATTAAAGTTTTTAGTTAGAATTCATATTAGGGTTTTTAAGGATTAAGAAGTGAGGATCATGCTGTAAAAATTTATAATTAGTCTTCACATCATGTTTAGGTTTAGGGATAACTTTTGGGTGAAAAATTAATATAACTTTACGTTTAAGGGTATTTGCAAGATCATGGTGTGCCAAAAAGTGGCAATCTAAAAAATAAATAGCTTTGAAATATCTCACACTATTTCAAAATGTATTCCAACATTTTTCCCATGCAACCTGATACTAAATGAAAACAATTAATATCTTAATAAGGTCTTTTATACCTTTTGTTACCAAACCTATATGGCCAACTTTAACAACATCCCGAAAATGTGCTTTTGGCCTATTTTTATGTGATTTTTACTTCAAAGATGTAGCTAACAACTTTTTTTTCACCAAAATTTGATGAAATGATAAGGGTTTTTTAAGAATGTTCTTATATTTCCATAAATGTAATGTTTGTCAAATTATGACTTTAGTAAGTAATTATTAATTATTTTCTAAATGATTTACATATAAAGTGCTAACTGACACACTACTTTAAAAAAAAACTATAATTTTCAAATGGTACAACATTTTTTAAATCCAAAAGATGCATCACATCCTATGATTCTTCTACTATGAGGAAAAAATGAAAAATTGAATTTTACAAAGTTTTGAATAAGTTAAGGTGGTTAGACATGAGAGTTTCTTTATTCCAAAAATACTAAACTCAAAAATTAATTAATTATTATTTATTTAGAATAAAAATACCCAAAAATAGGTGTCACATCAAAGCATGAGTCTACTACTTATATCTATAATATTATTAAAAAATATTATCATTTGATTTTGATTAAGGTGGTCAAGCATATGTCTACTTCTTATTTTTGTTCTAAATTTTTTGTAATATTGCATTATAATTTGAAATTTTAACTAATAAATATTTTTTTTTTGAGATATGTCCTAGTAGTTTAGAAACTAGATTCAATTTGCTAGATATTCTTTTCTCTCAACTTTTTTTTATATAAAGTTAATAGCAAGTAGAAAATTGCACGTCAAGTTGACATAACCATGATTTTCTAATTTTTTATTGCCACTTAAGAGCATTGTTTGGTTGACCATGATCCTGCACATACCCTTAAGGGTTTACATTTAGGGTTTAGATTTTATGGTTATGGTTAGAATCAAGGTCAATTATAGGGTAAATATATAATGTTTAGAGTTAATATTAGGATTAAATGTACATTAGGGTTTGCATTGTCTTACATGACATTTAGGGTTAGGATTACATGGTTATATTTATTTTTTAGATTGAGTTTTAGTCAAGGATTAATTAGACTTAATATTAGGGTGAGGAGGTCAAGGTGAAGTTCATATTAGGGTTCATATCATGACCTAACCTTTTGGAACTAATACTAGGGTTAAATTTCATGGAAATTAAATTGTTAGGGGTAAGATCCAAATTTAAACACATAAACACAGACACATGTATATATGAAATTAAATTTTAATATATTACAAGTTCAAGTATGTACATTAAAAATTTAAATGTATGTGTACATATCCACAATATGTATGTATACATTCAATATATACATTCAATTCACACACACACACACACAAACAAACATAAATATGTACATATGTATGTGCACACACGCATGTATATATATACATACATATGCATATATACATGTACATGATATGTATATAACATATATGTATATATATATATATATATATATATATATATATATATATAGATACACACACACACATATATATATATATGTATGTATGTATACACATGTGCATGTACATATACATATATGCATATATACATGATATATATAGATATATACAAGATCTATATGTATACATAGATAATATATATACATAAATACATGAGATATATACATACATACAAAAATAAAATATAAAATGAAACTGAAGACATGAAATTACATTTAAAACATATAAAATAAAACTAAAAATGTATAAAAAAAGGTTTCAAAAAGGGAAAATTGTACTTTTTTTGAAGCTACTCAATTTGAATGCCTCTCTATCCTATGACCACTTCTAACCCATTCAAATAAATGAAATAGGTCCCTAGGACCCCTAAGGAGATACATTGTTATGAAATATGTTCAAAGGGGTCATAGTTTATCTTATGACCCCTTTTGGCCCATTCAAACAAATGAAATAGGTCCCTAGGAAACCTATGATCCCTAGGGACATATGTTATCATGAAATGTGTCAAAATGTGTCATAGTATATATCTTATGACCCCTTTTGATGCACTCAAAACAATTAAATAGGTCCCTAGGGGTCCTAAAGACCCCTAGGGAAATTTGTTCTCATGAAATGCATCAAAAGGGAATAGGTTTGTAGGGGTCCTAGGATGCGTAGGGACATATGTTGTCTTGAAATGTGTCGAAAGGGATCATAGGTTATCCTATGAACCCTATACACCAATTCAAACAAATGGAATAGGTTCCTAGGGGTCCTAGGTCCCCTAGGGACATGTGTTATCATGAAATGTGTGAAAAGGGGTCATACTATATCCTATGAGCCCTTTCAATGCACTTGAACAAATTAACTAGGTCCTTAGAGGTCCTAGGACCCCTATGGCCATATGTTGTCTTGAAATGCATCGAAAGAGGTCATAGTATATCCTATGATTCCTTGGACCCATTTGAAAAAATTAAATAGGTCCCTAGTGGTCTTAAGATCCCTAGGGACATATGTTGTCATTAAATGTGTCGAAAGGGGTCATAGGTTATTTTATAACCCCTATCAATCCATTCAAACAAATGAAATAGGTCTCTAGTGGTCATAGGTCCCCTCGAGACATATATTATCATAAAATGCATCAAAAGGGTTTACATTATATCCCATGACCTTTTTTGATGCATTTCAACAAATTAAATAGGTCCCTAGGGGTTCTATGACCCCTAGCGACATATGTTCTCATGAAATATGTCAAAATGGGTCATAGTATATCCTATGACCCCTTTCAACCCATTCAAACAAATGAAATATGTTTTTAGGGGTTCTAGGATCCCTAGGGACATATGTTGTCATGAAATGCATTGAAATGGGTCATAGGTTATCCTATAACCCCTATCTATCCATTTGAATAAATGAAATAGGTCCCTAGGGGTCTTAGGTCCCCTAGGGACATATATTGTCATCAGATATGTCAAAAGAGGTATTAGTAAATCCTATGACCTCTCTTGACATATTCAAACAAATTAAATAGGTCGTTAGGGGTCCTAGGAACCCTAGGGACATATGTTGTCATGAAATGTGTCGAAAGGGGTCATAGTATATCCTATGACCCATTTTGACCCATTTGAACAAATTAAATAAGTTCCTAGGGTTCTTAGGACCCCTAGGGACATATGTTGTCATGAAATACATTGAAAGGGGTAATAGTTTATCTTATGACCCCTTTTGACCCATTTGAACAAATAAAATAGGTCAGTAGGGGTCCTAGGACTCCTAGGAACAAATGTTGTCATGAAATGCATTGAAATGGGTCATAGTTTATCCTATGAGCTCTTTCAACCCATTTGAATAAAAAAAATAGGTCCTTAGGCTCTTAGGACCCCTAAATACATATGTTATCAAGAAATGCATCAAACAAGGTCATAATATATCCTATGACCCCTTTCAACCCATTTGAACAAATCAAAGAGGTCCCTAGGGGCCCTAGGAGCCCCACTGACATATGTTGTCATGAAATGCATCAAATGGGTTTATAGGTTATCCTCTAATCCCTTTCAACCCATTCCAATAAATGAAATAGGTCGCTAGGGATCCAAAAACCCCTATGGACATATGTTGTCATGAAATGTGCTGAAATGGGTCACAGTGTATCCTATGACCCCTTTCAATTAGTTCAAACAAATGAAATAGGTCCTTAGGGGTCCTAGGATCCTAGGGGACATAAGTTTTTTTGAAATGCATCGAAAGAGTCATAACTTATATTGTAACCCCTTTTGACCCATTCAAATAAATGAAATAGGTCCTTGGGGGTCCTAGGACCCCTAGGGATATATGTTGTCATAAAATGCATCGAAAGGGATCATAGTATATTATATGACCCCTTTCGACTCATTCAAACAAATTTAATAGGTCCCTAGGTATCTTAGGACCCCTAGGGGCATATGTTTTCATGAAATGTGTCAAAAGGGCTCACAGGTTATCCTATGAGCCCTTTCGACCCATTCCAACAAATGAAATAGTAATAATAACCATATATATTACTATATTATATTTACTACTAATAATAATACACTAAACTATATTATATAATAATAATACATTACTAAATTATATAGTAATAATAATATATGACTATATATTTTAATATAATAATATATTACTAAGTTATATAATTATAATAATTATATATATTAATATATTATATTTAAAAATAATACAAGACATAACCCAAAGCTCTTGGGGACTATCAGTGAAACATTGAATGCTACAGGACAGTCACATTGGGGCCTATAGTAATGCATCTCATTCTTTAGAGATCACATTCCATTTAGAATCGGCACAACGATCTAAATCTATTCCAAAACTTGTAGTGTGCCTCAGTTCATAGGTGCATCATTGTGTAACTTTGAAACCATTGATCTTGGCATTGAATCATCAATGCCATTATCTCTAGATGGGTGGGTGAACCCTAATAACAACCTTTTTCTCAATGTGGAGAGCCTCCATCATTGGCAACCACCCCATACCAAAGAGTCTCCAAGGTGCTCTAAATGCTTTTGGAGGTTGATCTTCTTAGAGTAGTAACTTAGACCTTGTGGGGGATATTGGTGAAATTTTGAATGCTATAGGATGGTCATGATGAGGCTACAATAACCTATCTCATTTTTGAGAGATCACATTTTGTTTGGATTCAACACAATGATCTCGCTCAATGCCAAAACTTGAAGTGTGCCTTAGTTCATCAGTACAATAGTGCATAAATTTGAAACCATTGATCTTGGCATCAAATCATCAGCACCATTAGCTCTGGATGGGTGAATGAAGCTTTGTGGCACCCTTTTTTGGGCCACAGAGAGCCTCAATCATTCGCGGCCACCCTGTACAGAAGAGTCTCTAAGGTTCTCTAGGTGCATTCGAAGGTTGATCTTTTGAGATTCATAAATTAAAACTCATGGGGGATATCAGTGAAATGTTAGATGCTATAGGATGATCACACAAGGCCTACAATAACCTATCATAACTCTAAGACATCATATTCCATTTGGATTTGGCACAACCATCTTGCTTGATGTTAAAACTTGTAGTATGCTTTAGTTCATAGGTACATCATTGTGTAACTTTGAAACCACTAATCTTGGCATCGAATTATGAACACCATTAGCTCTAGATGGGTGGGTAAACCCTAGTGACACACTTGTTCTAGTCACAGAGAGCCTCCATCATTTGTGGCCACCTCATACTGAAGAGTCTCCAAGGTGCTCTAAGTGCATTTCAAGGTCAATCTTCCAAGGGTCATAACTTGGAGCTCATGGGGGCTATTGATGAAATATTGAATGCTATAAGATGGTCATGAAAAGGAGTATAATAAACTATCTCATTTCCAAGAGATCGAATCATTAGTACCATTAGCTCTGAATGAGTAGGTGAACCATAGTAACACCATTTTCCTAGTTGCAAAGAGCTTCCAATGTTAGCAACAACCTTGTACCAAAGAGCCTCCAAGGTGCTCTAAGTGTGTTTGGAGGTCGATCTTTCGAGGGTCATGACTTGGAGCTCGTGGTGGCTATTGATGAAATGTCAAATGCTACAAGATAGTTAAGAGGAGGCCTACAATTACTTATCTCATTTCTAAGAGATAAAATTCTATTTGGATTCAACACAATAATCTGGATCAATTCCAAAACTTGTAGCGTGCCTTAGTTCATCAGTGCATCACTGGGTAACTTTGAAACTGTCGATCTTGGCATTGAATGTTCAGCACCATTAGCACCAAATGGGTAGTTAAATCATAATGACACTATTGCTCTAGCCATGGAGAATCTCCAATGTTCATGGCTACCCTATATCAAAGAGTCTCCAAGGTGCTCTAAGTGTGTTTGGCCAGTTGAACCATAGTGACATCTTAAGGGGTTGCAGAGATCATTTCAAATTAAACATATATGATATAATTTCAAAGTAAACATTGCATCAAAATTTAATAATAAAGGTTTTTAAGACGTTCTTAAAAAATTATTGCATTTGAATCAAATATAGAAAATATGTTAAAAATGAATGATATTCCATAAACATGAACAATACACATGATCCATGATAAATTGAACAATACTATACTAAATTAATATGTATATCATTGTGCACATAAATAAAAACAAATATATTCAAATACATGCATCCATAGAAAAATTACACAAATATATATATATACATATATATATGTATATATATATATATATATGTATATATATATGTATGTATATATATATATGTATGTATATATATATGTATATATATATATGTATATATATATGTATATATATGTGTATATATATATATATATGTATATATGTATATATGTATATATATATATATTTGTATATCAAAGTTCATGTATCCATAGACAAATTACACAAATGTATATATCAAATATAGAAAATATGTTAAAAATGAATGATATTCCATAAACATGAACAATACACATGATCCATGATAAATTGAACAATACTATACTAAATTAATATGTATATCATTGTGCACATAAATAAAAACAAATATATTCAAATACATGCATCCATAGAAAAATTACACAAATATATATATATATGTATATGTATATATATATATGTATATATATATATATATGTATATATGTATATATATATATATGTATATATATGTATATATATATATATGTATATATGTATATATATATATATGTATATATATATATATTTGTATATCAAAGTTCATGTATCCATAGACAAATTACACAAATGTATATCAAAATACATAGATCCATGTACAAAATATGGCTGATCATGCCATCAAAATGTCTATAATATCAATGTTTCTATATAAAATGTGGCACATGCCATCTTAGAATGTCTCATGATGCCTCTTATGACAACTATACTATCATATGCTACTAGTGGATGATCAAAATGTAGCCTCTTCACTGCACTAGGTGGATTAGATGACTCCTACATAAACATAAAAGGAAAACCTAAAGTTAGACTACTAAATTTATATGATTCTATATATCTAACATTTAATTACTCAAATGCATAATGATCCTTTTTTAAATGAAGGTTTACAATATTAAACTTTCATCATAAATGCCTCTCTTGTCAACCTCCTACACTACACAATAGTCCTCTCCTATGTAAAGATGCTTGGAACCTAGTTGGTTGTGGCCTATATATGTTCAAGTATGTTTATCAAATGGATCTACAACTTAAACTATAACATTATAATTCATACCATAGTAAATTTATAACACATAATCAAGAATTCAAACTACAACTTACCTTTGTTGACTCTTACTCTAGATATAATGGCTGGATGAGCAAAGATACAAAACTCTGACATGCAACCTCATGTGTACTAGGTGTTACCTATGAGGTACAAAAGCCTAATTGTTAATATCATTTAAATAAGTTTTTAATTTGTTTATGAAAATAAGGAAAATAAAAAATTAATGATACTTATACATATGATGGGGCTCTCACTAGGAATGGAAATGCTAGAGAGTCTGTGACACTAAATCTTCCCAGACTCATCACCAGTAGCCATGCCCTGTACAATAAAGAATGTAATTAAATTTTATTACCGCAAACATTTTACAAGAATGCATCACTATTTAATCACTTTGAAAGCACTTATTTACCTTTCCCTTGTCAATGGGTTGTGCCTCACCCCCTGCACTCTATCCCTGATTAGCAAGTGATACCTATAAGAGAAAAGAAAAAGTAGAAACCATATATGCTCGAATATCAAATAGAAAAAATAATGAGAACACAACATAATGTACTGTTACCTCTTGTTTTACCACCAAAGATTTAAATTCAAATCCGCGGCCTATTCAACGGTTAGCCTAAATTTTTTTTATTTTAATGCCCCGACCCGCCAAAGTTCTCTCCGTCATATTTTAAATGGATCAACAGTGGCGCGATCTCGTCATCGAAAGTTGCACGGGAGATAGTATCGGCAACATTGCGCATAATTGCCAAGTGTTTGATGGGCCCGGCGGGTGGGTCATAACGGAGGGTGCGTCGAGAAAGTTTTTCGACGCTATGGCGCTATCGCACGCCAACCAGAAAATCTCCATGGAGACATAGCGCCTGACAGAGATGCTCACGTCGGTAGGTGGGTCACGTTGCCGAAAAAATGTTGCGACGGTCGTGTAAAGTTTGGCAGGTCGAAGAAAATAAACAGCGAGAACTTCAGACAAAATAGCAGGCCCCATTATGTACCTCATCTGCCCAATTGGTGGAGCCCGGTGCCATGGCAGTGAATCAAAAGGAACCATGCATAGATAAGGACACGTCATCGGTTGGGTGCTATGGCGCTATGGGAATTTAGCCTCAATTTTCCCATAGCGACATGGCGCCTGGTCGACACGTGGTCACCTTGTGAGGCCAAGTCGCAAGATTGCCTGGTGGTGTTCCGCTAGGCCAGTAAGGAACCATCGCGTGTAACCAAGCTAGAGTCTCTATTAGTGTGGTTGGCATAGTCAAGGTTTGCGATCTCCACCGTCAGATTTGATTGCATCAACGGATGGCGCCATCTCGCTATGGTAGAGATGCGCAAATATTATCATGGCAACATAGCGCCCGTGCGTCACGTGTCCTGGCAGGGCTGCATTTCATGCCGTCAGAAGTAGATAGGGTGGAGTGACTGACAAATCAACAGGAGGACGCCACGTGTTAGCGGGCCCAATGAATCAATAGGAACGGAGGGTTACGGGAGGTCAGGTTCTGTGATTTTCGGATGAGAAAAGATCAACGGTAGGTGCCATGTCACCTTAGCGAAACTACAAGATTTTTACCATGGCGACATCGCGCCCGATTGACACGTGTCGGTGGGGTCAGGTCTCGCCGGATGCATCATTGAGGTGGCCCAGTTAGTTTGATGAAGGCGGTCAACTGCGGAAGCACTCTCCAAGTGGCAAAACAAAGGATTACGGTTGGCTCGTGTGGCCTAGTCAGCTTATAAGAAATCGAGTCGACTGATAGGCTTGGATGATTCATGAAAAAAGATGCAGAGATGATCGGTGTATCTTGCGTTCTGATCTTCGCGATCATTTCCGACCTACCAGGAATGAATGCAGGACATAAGCACACTCCACCCACCCGATCGATCCATCTACCAGGGAATGTTGTGGTGTCATTTCTATCTTCTGAAGGCTCTTCTCAGAAAGAAATGATATTTCTCGGTATGCAGGCCAGGATTTCAATCAGATCCCCGATTGGATTCTCAAGATAGGAAGTTAATGCCAGTAGGTAAGAAGTGAATGCAACGCAGAAATCTTCAGTTACGCCTGATCTATAAAGGCAATTTTGTAATCTATTCAAAAGGTCGATTCTTCCTGATTTTCTCTGCTACTGCTTGCAGACTTGTAGTGTAAAACCCCTTTATCTCTGAGCCATGTAATAGCCTGTATCATCTCTTTCAGCCATTAGTGTGAATGTGCATCACTTTGCCTCCCATTGGTGTATTGTTGAGATCAACGATCTGCATACTGTATCTATCTTTGGCCTATCGGATAATACATAAGTGAAATATCCTTTTCCTAGTGTCATTCGGTTGGTTTTTTCTGATCTATATGTGATTATTGATCGATACAAGTCTGGATGTGTATGACTTTTGTATCTTATTCTAGTTTTGTAGTATATATATGGGTAGGAATGAATCTGAACACTCTGTTTTGGTGCATCACCACCTTCGATTAGACTAGGTAGATTTGCTTTGACGCTCTCTTTCTCCCCTTCCCTTCTGAGAATAGATAGGTGCACCCTGACAGTAAGAGGAAGCCGGCCTTCTCCGAAGACTCAACCTCGTAGTTCAAGTCCCACAGCTTGGAGGTTGTTTCCATGTTTCACTAGGTTGTCCTTGCGCATAGGCCTTGGACAAGGGTGCAAACCTAAGTGACAACAGTTTTGGAACGCCCGGTGGGACTTATATCAGAAGATTTCATGTCTACTGGTGTCAAAAGAAGAAAGAGTTTATGAGATTAATGCTGAAGAAGTAGTGTTGGCTTCAGTATTCAAGCCTTCAAGAGGTTGATTCATCAAGTACTTGGCGACTCTGAGCATCAACAAATCTATTTTCAAGCCAAAGTTGCAAAAATTCATGCCCAGAGCTGAAACAAGGGCATCTTCTAGAGGTAATTTTCAATATCAAGAACTCTCACTTTCAAGTCCTAGAAGGAGGGCTAGAGCTTCATTATCACTAGTTAGAGGTGGAGTAACAATCAACATACCTGTGAGATCTGTCTCTACTCCTCCTACTGTCCAAACTCAGCCTAGATTGCCATCAGTACTCATCAATAGAACACTTGTTTATATGGCACAAGCAAGAGTTCATCCTTTTTCCACCTTTAATGGTGGAAGTCCTCTGTTGTTAGCCCAAAGACATGATATACCAGTAGCTGCACTAAAAAGCATACCTAATTTTACTGGTGAAACTTCTATTTTCCCCCTAGAGCATATCCAAGAGGTAGCGAATGTTTGCAATATTCATGGTATTACAGAAGATGATGTTGCTGTCAGACTTCTAGCCTCATCTTTAAAAGGAAAATCATTACAGTGGTATAGAGGCTTAGCTCATGGTTCCATAACTGATTGGGATGGACTAGGAGCGGGATTATGCAAACATTTTGAGGATAAGAGTGACCATTTGTCACTATTAGAGCAGCTGACTACAATAAAAAGAGCCCCCCATGAATGTATGACTGATTTTAATTACAGATTCCAAAAGACATGGGATAGAATACCTACTATAGTGAAACCTACCCTTGGTAATGCCTTCTTGCATTACCTTAGAGCTTTTAACAGTGATATTGCCACTACAACCCAAACTATGGGAGGAGATACATTACCTAATGCTTATGAGACAGCCATAAAAGCTGAGAACATTCTAATACAAGGAGGAAAGTTGGCCCCAAGGCCTCCTATGCCTTTCTTTCCTGATGTTCCCAACCACCAACCAGCAATAGCCCCTCTCCCTACAATCTCTACATCGCAAGCCCTTACTCCAGTTCCCCAAGCTTCCACATCCTCAAACGGAATAGATGAACTCAAGGAAATGCTCCAAGGTCTAGTATTGAATGCAGACAAAAGAGAAAAGACTCTGGATAAAAAATTACAAGAGAAGGGGAGGGAGTTGAAGGACCAAGGGAAGAGACTAGAGGATAGTTTTTCTCTAATACAAAAGCAGGCTCAAGGTGGCAAGCCTCCCCAATTGCAATATTAGGCTCCAAGTGGTGGTAGGCCTCCTAATCAGTGGAATAGCTCTTTTGATCAGAATAGGCAGAATAGTCATGCTTTTTCTTCAAGCTCAAATTAGAATAGAGCTATAGTCCCTCAAAATAACTTGGCCCAAGGCCAAGATTTTTGTCCCTCATGTAACTATTCTTATACCTACTGCTTGTGTCAGAAAGCAGAATCTTATTTGGCCCTAACTGTCCAGGACTCCACAGTAAAGCAATCACACAAAGAAGATCATCCCAAGGAGGCCTCATGTGTTCAGAGGTAGGGTGATTGCTCTTTTATGAATCACCAAACGGAGAAACATTGTAATGTAAACCAGGACCCCATCGCTCATAACACAAGAAGCAAGAAGAGAGCTATGGAACATGTTGCTCCTCCTTCTCCTAAGCAGGCCTTAACTTCAAGTGTTATACCTAACACACAAACAACAAATGAGCAGACAAACACTTCACAACAACAAAAGCAAGGTCCAAGAAATGAGGATGCAAGTGATCCTTTTGTTGCCCCATCTCAACCTCTTATAAGTGCAGCCCCCAAAGTTTCTACCAAAATTCCTAGTGCACCATTGAGTGTGGTAGAGAAAATGAAGAGGACCAATGTAAACATTTCCATGTGGGATGCTGTTGCTACCATACCAATGCAGAGGAAGATGCTACAACAAGAATTAGAAAGGATTGAGCCCAAGGATCAGTCATCTACCATGGAGAGTGCCACTAGTTTAGTACAACCAGCAGGAGATGTGGAGGAAAATAAAAAGGTTAGACCTCCTCCATTTTATGTTTCTCTGATTATAGGGGGCAAATTAGTCCATAATTGCATGATAGATTCGGGGGCTAGCAGCTCAGTAATGCCTAGGTGTGTTGCTAATGCTTTAGGGATGAAATATGAGCCCATTGTTAGGGATGTGTTACAACTAGATGGGAGTACTGTCAAAACCGTAGGCATCCTTAGAAGTGTGGAAATGGCCCTACATGCATGCCCTAGTTGTACTATGATTCAAGACATATCTGTTGCCGAGGTTAAGCCCTATTTTTCCATCTGTCTTTCAAGACATTTCACTGCTCAAATTGGTGGATTCATATCTGCTGATTGGTCTTACATGTCATTTAAGACCAGATATGGGGCCAATGCTTCAATAAGAGCAAAACCTCAAGCCCTTCACCACACTGAACCCTACACTCCCAACTTCATCAATATGAATTTCCCTATCCTAGAGGTGAATGAAAATAACATAGTAAATGAGCCTATCACTTCCATAGCAGGGATTCCTGATTTCTTCTTGGATGAGTGGGCAGATACATGTCAGTTTGAACCTATGTTAGAAACCCTTGAGACAGGCCTTAGTACATATTGCATAATAGAGAAGGAGGTTCAAATTCCTGACCTTGTTAGGACTAATGATGACATAAATGGAGTATGGAGTATGTACTTTGATGGCTCAAGGAATAGAAATGGATCAGGGGCTGGTGTTATGTTGATCTCTCATACACAAATAAGATACTACTTCTCTTTTAGGTTCCAATTCAGTTGTACCAATAATGTGGCCGAGTATGAATCCTTGATCCAAGGTCTCCTACTTGCCCAAAAGAGGGGAATTCAAGCCTTGAAAGTATATGGGGACAGTGAGTTGGTAGTGAACCAAGTGAGAAATCAGAATATCACCTAAAATGGTTTGCTCAAGTCTTATAAACATAGAGTATCGGATTTGCTTGAGGGTTTCAATGCATTTAACATTCAGAGCATACCTAGGAAAGAAAATAAACATGCTGATAGACTTGCAGTAGTGGGTGCATCTTATGATGTGCCAGGGAATCTTGAGGAAGAAAAGAAACAACAAATAAGGGTAGTGGTGAGGCCTGCTGTTCCTGATAATAATACTCATTGGCAAGTGTTCGAGTCTGATGAGCAAATTGTAAGCTTCTTGCAGAATGAAGCAAAATTTTCAGAGAGAAAAAAGCTAAGACTACAAGATCAATATGGTGATCAGATCATTCATCTCAGTTCCAACAAGCTACCCAAGGGTCTCATTACCTTGGAGGGTGTCTTTAATCCTGATGATCAAACAAGAGGCAAACGGATGAATCTAGCTGCAGAAAAGGATGACCATGCCCCAGTTACTATTGCTGATGGAAAATCTCTTAACATGGGGAAGGTATGTTCTAAAGCTGAGCAAGAAGATTTCATTCATCTATGTCAAGAATTTAGTGATGTATTTGCTTGGACATATGATGATTTAAAAGGGTTTGACCCTAGTTTGTTTCAGCATACCATAGATTTAGTTGATAGGGTCAAACCAGTAAGGCAAAAATAGAGGCCAGTGAATCCCAAGATTGAACCTTTAATGAGGAAAGAACTATCCAAACTGATTGAGGCTAACATAATTTTTCCTATCAAACACTCATCATGGGTAGCTAACCTTGTCCCTGTGAGGAAGAAGAATGGAGAAATCAGATTGTGTGTGGACTTTAGGGATCTCAATCATTCTTCCCTTAAGGATCACCATCCTCTCCCTTCTATGGAGCAAATTCTGTCCAAGGTCAGTGGGTCAAGGAGATTCTCTTTTCTTGATGGGTTTTCAGGTTATAACCAAGTACTAGTTAAAGAATCTGATAGATACAAGACAACATTTACTACTAAATGGGGCACCTATGCTTATTGAAAAAAGCCATTTGGATTAACAAATGCAGGTGCCACACTCCAAAAGGCAATAGAGGTAGCTTTCAGAAGATTAATTGACAAGTTTGTCTTGGTATACCTTGATGATATAACTGTGTATTCCAAGAATGTGGAATATCATCTTGATCATTTGAGATAGGTATTTCTAAGATGTAGAGAGTTTGGGGTATCTCTCAACCCAGCCAAATGTGTCTTTGCTACAAACCAGTTAAAACTATTGGGACACGTTGTATCTAAGGATGGATTGACCATTGACCCAGAAAGAACAAAAGCAATACTTGCCCTTCCTCTCCCTAAACACAAGAAAGGGCTACAAAGTTTCCTTGGTAGGATAAATTTTGTAAGAAGGTTTATTCCTAATCTTGCCACCATGGTGAAACCCCTTACAGCCATGCTCAAGAAAGATATGGTCTTCTCATGGACCAAGGAGGGGAAGGAGAGTTTTGAAAAGATCAAGGCAGCCATAGCATCAGCCCCTACCCTCATGAACCCAAAATTTGAGAGCGATTTCATCCTCTACACTTTAGGTGGTGAGTCAAGTATCTCTGCTATCTTGACCCAAACAAATAACAAGAATGAGGAGCAGCCCATAGCCTTCTTTAGTGAAGGGCTTAAGGAATATGAAGATTAGTATAGCTTTTTTGCGAAGCAAGCCCTTGCAGTCATTAGAGCCTTGAAGAAGTTCAGACACCTCTTATCCCATAATAGGATCTGTTTGTTGGTGCCCCATGCAAGTGTAAAAGACTTCCTGTTAAACAAAGATGTCAGTGAGAAGAGAGCTGGATGGATCACTAGGGTAATGGAATATGATGTTGACATTCAGATTACCAAATTGGTAAGAGGAAGAGGATTATGTAAAGAAATATTATCAGATCAGAACTCAGATGAAGAAGTTGCCATGGTGATAGCAGAGCAACAGGAGGAAAGGTATGCTGATGGTCCAAGGAGCTGGATAAATGACATGAAGAATTTCTTATTAGGGAATGGATACCCTCAAGGATTGGACAGAACTAAAAGAAGACAATATAGACTACAATCCATTCCCTATGTCGTGATTGACGATATCCTATTCAGGAGGGATTTTAATGGGACCCTGTTGAGGTGTGTTGAAGAGAATCAGGCTAAAAGGGTGATTAGAGAACTCCATGATGGCCCTGATGGCGGCCACTTCTCTGCAAGAACAACCGCTATGAAGATCATGAGGGCTAGATATTATTGGCCATCTCTGTTCCATGATTGTTATAGGTATGTGAGGAAATGTGAGAAATGTACTTTTTTCTCAGGCAAACAAAGACTTGCAGCTCTTCCTCTTCATCCTATTCAGGTGGATCAGCCCTTCACTCAGTGGGGGTTGGATTTTATAGGCCCCATTAATCCTTCATCTAGTGCAGGTCATAAATGGATCTTGGCTACTACTGATTATTTCACTAGGTGGACAGAGGCAGTTGCCTTGAAGGGTGCCACAGAGCCATCAGTTGTTGAATTCCTTGATGGAATTGTATCTAGATTTGGTGCTCCTTCTACTATCATCTCAGATAATGCCAAGTCTTTTGTTGGAACCCAAATTTGTGCATGGACCATGAATCACAATATCTACCTGAGCACATCATCGAACTACTATCCTAAGGGTAATGGTTTGGCTGAATCTTCCAACAAGAATCTGATCAAAATTATGAAGAGGACAATAGAAGACAATCAAAGGACCTGGCACAAGAAATTAAGGACTGCTCTATGGGCTGATAGGATAACACCCAAGAGATCTATTGGGAATTCACCTTTTGTGCTAGTATATGGTAGGGAAGCTAGACTCCCAATCTCATTGGAGTTCCCATCCTTGGAGTTGGCTCATCAGTTGGAACTGGTTGAAGATGATGCCATGTCGGTAAGAATGGCAGAACTAATTGAGTTGGAAGAAAAGAGAAACAAAGCCATGAAAACTCTAGGGATTCACCAGCAACAGATGAAGAGGAATTTTGACAAGAAGGCAAGGGCTAGAATCTTCAAAGAGGGAGATTTAGTTCTCAACTGGGACTTAGACAGAGCAAAATTAGGAAGGCACTCCAAATTTGACCCATTATGGAGTGGCCCTTATCTAATTTCCAGTTGCAAACAGGCCAACAGTTTCCAACTAAGCAGGCCAAGTGGTGAAGTTCTACCCATTCCAGTCAATGGGATCTATCTGAAGCCCTGTTTCTGAAGGGTTGTGAATCTATGTACATAGTTAATCCAGTTGCTTCCTGCTTGTTTCTGTTTTGCAATAACTGCACGAGCACATGGCTCTCTTCGTGAGTCATTTTGATATGTATCACGCTGCTGAGGAGGTCCTATTTTTTTTTGTTTCCAATCATAGAAGTAGAACTAGAACCTTAAGGGTTTTTAATGTTTTGATTTCCTCTTTTAGGGTTAAGGGTTCTTGCAGCTCTCAGTTTTGTGCCTTCTAGGTCCTCTTTCGACTCCATAGCCCAATGGATCATTCTCAAGCACTGGTCATGCATTGAGCAGGCTCATGCCCCCTGCGAGTCACCAGAAGTGTTACCTTTGGTTTTACCGCCAAAGATTTAAATTCAAATCTGCGGCCTGTTCAACGGTTAGCCTAAAAAATTGTTATTTTAATGCCTCGACCCGCCAAAGTTCTCTCCGTCAGATTTTAGATGGATCGACGGTCGGCACGATCTCATCATCAAAAGTTGCATGGGAGATAGTATCGGCGACATCGCACCCGATTGCCACGTGTTTGATGGGCCCAGCGGGTGGGTCATAACGGAGGGCGGGTCAGGAAAGTTTTCCGGTGCCACAGGCGCTATGGCGCTATCGCATGCCAATCGAAAAATCTCCATGGTGACATAGCGCCCGGCGGAGATGCTCACGTCGGCGGGTGGGTCACGTTGCCGAAAAAATGTTGCGACGGTCGGGTAAAGTTTGGCAGGCTAGAGAAAATAAATAGCGAGAACTTCAGACAAAATAGTGGGCCCCATTATGTACCTCATCTGCCCAATTGGCAGAGCCCGGTGCCATAGCAGTGAATGAAAAAGAACCATGCATAGATAAGGACACGTCATCAGTTGGGCGCTATGGTGCTATGGAAATTTAGCCTCAATTTTCCCATAGCGACATGGCACCTGGTCGACATGTGGTCACCCTGTGAGGCCAAGTCGCAAGATTGCCTGGTGGTGTTCCGCTGGGCCAGTAAGGAACCACCATGTGTAACCAGGCTGGAGTCTCTATTAGTGCGGTTGGCATAGTCAAGGTTTGCGATCTCCACCGTTAGATTTGATTGCATCAATGGATGGTGCCATCTTGCTATGGCAGAGATGCACAGATATTATCATGGTGATATAGTGCCCATGCGCCACGTGTCCTGGCGGGGCTGCATTTCATGCCGTCAGAAGCAAATAGGGTGGGGTGACTAAAAAACCAACAGGAGGATGCCACGTGTTAGTGGGCTCGGCGAATCAATAGGAATGGAGGGTTACGGGAGGTCAGGTTCTGTGATCGTCGGATGAGAAAAGATCAACGGTAGGCGCCATGTTGCCTTAGCGAAGCTGCAAGATTTTTACCATGGTTACATTGCGCCCGATTGACACATGTTGGTGGGGTCAGGTCTCACCGGATGCATCATTGAGGTGGCACGGTTAGTTCGATGAAGGTGGTCAACCGCAGAAGGACTCTCCAAGTGGCAAAACAAAGGATTACGGTTGGCCTGCGTGGCTTAGTCGGCTTATAAGAAATCAGGTCGACTGATAGGCTTGGATGATTCATGAACCAAGATGCAGAGATGATCGACGTATCTTGCGATCTGATCTTCGCGATCATTTTTGACCAACCAGGAATGAATGCAGGACATAAGGACACTCCACCCACCCGGTCGATCCATCTACCAGGGAACGTTGTGGCACCATTTCTATCTTTTGCAGGCTCTTCTCAGAAAGAAATGAGATTTCTCGGTATGCAAGCCAGGATTTCAATCAGATCCTTGATTGGATTCTCAAGACAGGAAGTTAACGCCAGTAGGTAAGAAGTGAATGTAACGCAAAAATCTTCAGTTACGTCTGATCTATAAAGGCAATTTTGTAATCTATTCAAAAGGTCGATTCTTCCTGATTTTCTCTGCTACTGCTCGCAGACTTTCTGTGTAAAACCCCTTTATCTCTGAGCCATGTAATAGCCTGTATCATCTCTTTCAGCCATTAGTGTGAATGTGCATCGCTTTGCCTCCCATTGGTGTATTGTTGAGATCAACGATCTGCATACTGTATCTATCTTTGGCCTATCAGATAATACATAAGTGAAATCTCCTTTTCCTAGTGTTATTTGGTTGGTTTTTTCTGATCTGTATGTGATTATTGATCGATACAAGTCTGGATGTGTATGACTTTTGTATGTTATTCTGGTTTTGTAGTATATATATGGGCAGGAATGAATCTGAACACTCTGTTTTGGTGCATCACTGCCTTCGATTAGACTAGGTAGATTTGCTTTGATTCTCTCTTTCTCCCCTTCCCTTCTGAGAATAGATAGGTGCACCCTAACAGTAAGAGGAAGCTGGCCTTCTCCGGAGACTCAACCTTGTAGTTCAAGTCCCACAGCTTGGAGGTTGTTTCCATGTTTCACTAGGTTGTCCTCGCGCATAGGCCTTGGACTAGGGTGCAAACTTAAGTGACAACATGTACCATAGATGTCTCAAGGCTAAATGAAATAGTTGAGAGCATGACATTAACAACTTGTCTAAGGTCCTCCTTAGTCATCAGCTAAAGATGAATGAAGATCACATACATGTAAAAGTTAGTATGGGTTAAAATTACTCTATTATAAAGATTAACTTTAAATCACATATGTCACAACAAAAATGTATAGACATAGTGACATAGTAGGATTCCATGCCTCTGTATGCCCCTCCTCTCTTACATCAGGGTGTGTAGTCTTTGTATGCATGTCTAGTGTATTCTCCTTCTCAAATACAAAATGATACTTAAAAAGATCGCGTATGGGACCTAGCCAAATATTCTTGCACATTATGTAAGTATGGGGGACACAAACATGTGATGAGCTCTTTGATCATGAACTTAGGCTAGCATCATCAACATAGGGAGGCAAGACTGACCTAGCCTCAGATATCAATAGGCTACTCAATTTATTGGTGACTCTAATAGTTTGAGAGCTAGCCTCTGCAATGATATTAGGATGTTGCACTATAAGGGGGGGAAAAAAGTGTCAGCTTTCTTCTGCTACGAAAAGGGTCTATCCTGAGGAGCTCCTCCTACACCCATGTTGGGCCTCATGCTCCAATAGTTCACCTTGAGGTGCAACACAAATTTGGCATACAATTTTTCAATAAAATAGAATGTCACCTCTAAATTTTTGTGTGGAGGTTTGTCAAAAACCATCCACCAATAATCACCAAAGTTCATATGCATAGCCGAAGTTGTGCACCATTTAATCGATAATTTGGGTTTTGTTTGTTCTACTATTTTACTAGTTTTTGGGTTTGCAAAAAGGTTAAATATATCATCTTTAGTTATATTTAGCACCATAATCTCATCATAGTCCAACCCATCATCAAACATGGCATGCATTTTCTCATGCCACTAAAGATAAATATTTTTCTCATTCATAAGTGTTTGAATATTATCCACTATGGTATTTAATGTGGATAACATGGGAGCCAATGCAAGTATATTATTATATGTTGTTTACAAAACCCTCAGTTCGATGAGATTTCCATATATCAAATATTCAATTCAAGGAGGGTTTTGAGCATGTATAGGATCATTTGGTGGAAAATTTTGATGGTGTACTAGATCATTTGGTGGAGGGTTATGGGGAACATTATTTCTTGGCTTAGTGTAATCATTTGGGTCAGCTATGCCTATTAAATTGCAAAACATAATTTCTATTAAAAAATCTAAATTTTAACAATTTCTATTAAAAGAAACCCTAATTTTCAATGATTTCTATTTATAAAAAACTAATTTATATTAAATTCATTCAAATCATAAAATAATACAATTTTTTTTTACCTATATCTAATACCCATTCCTATATCAGATACCCAAAATGGAGCAACACAAACAAACCCAAAATGCAAATGCCAAAATTTGCTCTTGAGGTTTTTTCTAAATTCCATGTCATAGGTTTTGAGTATCCAATCTCATATCAGATACCCAATATGATATTAAGTACCCAATAATGGATTAGATACCCAAAAAGGCTTGGCACAACCTTTTTGCCTTTGTATCAAGATGGGTGAAAAAAAGTTAGAGTAGATTTTGAAATGCTTTTAGGCATTTTCAAACTCCACTTTTTTCACATCCCAACTTTTTGGCACACCATGATCCTGCACATACCCATTTATAAGTTCTCTAATTTTCTATTGATAATGAATACAGACATTTAAATTATATAAGTGCATATATAAAAAGAGCACAATAAATAAAAAACTTACATGTGTGTATTTTGTAGTCATCCTGCTATACCATCTACATCCTCTCTCTTTTGTAATGCATTTGTAATTGCCTTGGGGTATTCCAATGAAATTTTCCATAATACCTTATTGGAGGGCCTTCCTTTGTATCATTCTAATTTTCTATTCATTTCCATAACCAAATGATAATAGTGTAAAATATTCTTTTTAGATTGGTAGTCTTCAAATACTAGTAAACCATTTCTTCTTGTTATGTATGTACATAGCTAGGTGCTAGATACAATGACATACCCAATTGGATACTCAAAACCATCATCATCTACTTTATGACATAACACTTTTTTTCTTAGGTTTCACACATCTAGTTAGAAAATACTCATTATGTTCAACATCACCATCATTAGGTGCAATTTAACAACATAAAAAGTTGTACAAGATAAGATAAAGTACATAAATAATAATGACATGTGTACATAAATAAATAATAGATTAATGATATATAGTTAAAATATAAGTGACATGTACATAAAAATATATAAATTGAAGCATGGTCACAAAAAAATTTAATAAAATTATCCATACTTGGTTGTATGAGGTTTGAAATACAACCATACTCTTTTGATGAAAATGTAGCATTTGGGCCTTCATTTACCATATCATCTTGAAAATTTGTATTAGTAGGCACTAATAATTTATGTTGCCAATATTGCACCCATTTTGTATTCTTGCATACTTCCCATTCACCTACAAGAAAAAGCTAACAAAAGTAAGCAAGTTCCCTAGTCCATATAGTCTAAGTGTTAGAATCTAAACTCCTAAATGAATTTCATTTAGCTGACCCTCTAATTGTCTCATAGTCATATCTTGAAAGGATATTCTTCTCTTCAACTAGGAAAAAGAAATGTCTGATTGTAGAGTTCTGACTTGATCTTGTGTATAAATATTTTTTACAACATTCCACAATTTCAAATGCATTTTTGAATTTGGCTTTTTACTCAAATTTTAATTTCTCTTAGCAAACGGCTGTCTTCATGCATGCACAAACACCATCATGTTCTCCTTTATCATATCCAACATAAAAAAAATCAAAAAATGTTGGATATTAGTTTGCCTATGTGTCCTACTCAGCCAATAGAAAATTCTATTATTCTTGAATTGTGTCATACAATTATTTGACTTGTTGGTCAACTTAATACCTTAGTAATGAAAGATTGGAATTCCTTCCACAATGGTTAGACAATATCATGTGTTTTACTTAAAATAGTATACTGACTTCACTTATTATATCAATATAAGAGCACAAAAATTGGTGAATAGAAAGTATATGCTCTAATTCTTCTTTAAGTCATTACAACTAAAGAAAAGACAATGTTGAAGGAAACCTATGCTAGAAACTAAAATGTCAACTTAACTTAAAGATTAAGATAATACTGCAAATGGAAAACCTATCTATGCATCTATGCTATAGGAACAATTCACTAACTCTATTTTCAATGGTTGTAGGAGAAACAAAGTTCTACCTTACTTAGAAACAATAAGGAAATAAAATCTCTTCTAATGGAATAGTTCAATCACCAAGTGGGTTCCCTTGGATGAGTGAATTGAAAATACAATCAAGATGAGAGATATAATCTTAAACTGTGCATTTTATTCATTCATGGTGAAAGATTGTGGTTGATTAAAAACAAGATCGCACTGGCTACGATAAAAATAAACTTGCTCTATTATTCTTCTTGACTATGCTCAAAGCTTGAACATTCATTATTTAAAGGAAACTACAAGTACTTCCTAAATCTAAGATTACTAATTTAACGAGGATCAATTATAGACTCATAAAGTTTGAAATAGAAACAACATTACCCACGAATAAATCCTCCAAGAATATAGCAAGTTGTGCAAGCTACATTCATGCACTACAACAATAGAAGGAAAGAAATAATTTTCTCTACTTGCAAAGGTTTAGAAATCTGCTTGGCTTTGACTACTCTAGTGCTAAAATGTTGACTCTTGAATACTCAGGGAAAATAACTACAAAACAATCAATGTGGACACACCTTCGATATACATATATTTATTTTGATCACCAATATTAGAGAAAATGTGCAAAGTTCAAATTACCATCCTTGCAAATCCTATGGCTACAAGAGTAAAACTACCAAAAACATAGCATAGATAAGAAAACATTTATTAGCATGTCATACTACTTCATTATACCATTTTTTCCAATGGGTTAAAATAAATATAGCATGTTTAAACTATTCATATTCCTACTTCATGTTTTCACATATATATAACATATCCATAAAAAACCATAAGTTCATATATTCAAAACTATGAAGTCATAACTATTTGCAAGATAACTGTTTAAAAGTAAGATAAAAAGAACTTAGAATGATAGCCTTTGAAGACCCATTATTCCCCCCAACTGTGCTATTTTTGGTCCCAAGAAACCATGAAGTTTATGATTGTAGCCCAAACTCTCTAATCACCAGTTGTCC
Source organism: Cupressus sempervirens (assembly GCA_028749045.1). Taxonomy (NCBI): domain Eukaryota; kingdom Viridiplantae; phylum Streptophyta; class Pinopsida; order Cupressales; family Cupressaceae; genus Cupressus; species Cupressus sempervirens. The sequence continues at coordinate 1,029,043,466 of CM053785.1, forward strand.
TCTCCCTTGGCACATTCTTAACATAATCAAAGTATCTATAATTTACCATGAGCCTCCTCCATCACAAAAATTTCCTTGACATGTCATGATCCTTTGCATTGTCATTCATTGCTAGTATCGGTTGTAGGAGAATGGGAGGTTGAAACCTTAATGGGAGCCAATATTGGTGCAAACTCCTTCCCAAATCGATATACTATGGAATTCTTATAGTAGCAAGAGTTAAATTTTGAGAAGAGTGGGGTTCCCTTATCTTCAGGTCATGTTGCATTTCTTACCACCTTTGTCTTGAATAAATATTTGTTGTTTCAACATCATGAGATGAATTTTGCTCCCAATCTACAAAAGCTTCCCTAGGTATACTTTATTAGATCCATTAGGGTTTCCTAGATAGAAATCCAATTTAGAAATATCTACTGAGAGTTTTGAACTTCTAGTCTCATGAGCAAAGGAGTTGTCATTTCATTCTCCCTGTATGACATATCTTGGTGTTCCTTGCTTATCTCATTCTACATCCTAGATATTACTACTCTCAATTGCACCCCTCCTACATAAAGGAGTGAGTTCTACTCTATAGCATTAGACACTCCAAAGTTATGTAGATATAATTCACTCAATAAATTCTTCAAAGGCAATGGAACAAATTGGAATGCATCATAAAGCTCATGAGGAGTTGAAATAGAGGGATTAAGTCCTTACACAATTCTTGCCAATTTAAAATTTACAAGTTGTTCTTTGAGAAAAAATGCATACACCAGTGATGGTGATTTGCATTCCGTAAGTTCAAGAATCAACCCCATGAATTGTTCAATCCTCCTCTTTAAAATTTCATTTTGGTCTTAGCTTTGCTTCAACTAATGACTTTTTCCATTAATGAAATGTTTCAATTTTTCTCTTTCCATCTTCCACTGTGCTCTTTCCCATAACAATTTTTGGAATAAATTAATGCCTAAAACATGGGTGTAGACAACTTAGGTGGTGGTAAAGGTTCTTGGTTAAAAATCTATATCCAATCAGATGCTAGATGATGAATTTTGTTTTCACTTTGTAGCATGGAGCATTCTCCTTTCCTTGTAACAAGTGTTGTCACCACATTCTCTTCCTTACTAGACTTAGTTGCACATTAGCCAGTGTGTCTAGTCCATCATGATTAAGATTTTCTATCACTTTTTCAACGATTTCTTGTCTAAATTTTGGGTAGTGCTTAGAAGGAAGGTCTTCTAAATCCTCACAAGTGTTCTGCATAACATGGTTTTATTCAAACTCTTCGTATGCTTCAAGCACTTTAGAATCCTTATCACTATCAACAAGTACATAGTTAACACTAAGGTCAACTTTGGGTTGTGGACTCTGGTTATTACACTCATTATCATTAGGTATGTTTTGTTGAAATGTTCCCTTCGAAGAGGAATCCTTCACAAACTCAAAAGACTCAAGGTTGACTATTGGTACAAAAGCTTCAATAACCCTATTACCTTTAGAAAGCCTTGCACTTCACCTCATAGGAGGTATAGATAGGCATGAAGGATTCTTTTTTTTCCTCTTACTTGCATTCACTTCTATAGTAGTTTCTTTAGGAGTTTTTTTTGAACCTTCCTCCCCTTATGAGTGTAGGGTTTTAATGATATAAATTTCACTATCAGGTTGTTGTTCTAATTTTTCCTCTTCTGGTTCCACAACTTTACTCTTTCCTTCCCTAATGGTAGACCCAATTTCTACAGGCAATGGTGTCTTGGGGGTACTAGCAACATCTCTATTTTTACTTTTATTCTTGCTAGAAATGAAGGTATCAGCTTTATAAATCCTCTTCCTTGTTGGTCTAGAATGGGAGGGAGAGGCTTCATGAACATTTTTATCCTGGGAATAACCTCGCAAAAACTAGTGGATGTTCTTTCACTTCATCCAACACCTTGGCCTCTAGGGCCAACCAATCTAGGTTCTACCTCATTTAATTGCAAAAACTCTTCCCATGTCCCAATTGATTATTTGTTTAATTCCCTTTCCATAATTAATATTATCAAAAAATGATGGGAGATAGACTAATCCTTTCTTGATTGTATTAAAGAAGCTTGCTTCTTTACAATATTAAATAGAAAATCAGGAAGATTTACCTATCTATAGTCATGCTAAAAATGAACCAAAATTTTCAAATGTAGAGCATGTAGGTACTTATAACGACCTTCACAAGTGAAGTACTAAGTGATAAATGGTCTTGGCTAGATGAACTCCAAGGAAAAAGATAATCTAGAGGTTCCCTTCTTCTTGTCTTTGTCCACTGGAGGGTTAGGATGCAAACTCAACTGTGCCCTAACCATATGTAAATCAAAATCCTTTACCCAATTTTTTCCTTCCTGGGGTAACATAGTGACTTCAGCCAGCACATCTTTTGTAAATTCAATTTTTAGCCCCTTGACCATTTCAAAGCCATTGTTAAAGGTTCTCAAAAAATGAAGAGAAACCTCTTCATCAAACCCCTTAAGATTGAGGTAGTAGTCTAACCATCCACTTCTACTAAACATCTCACAATTGGCTACATCACCTAGAAAATCCCTGTGATCAATGAGCTCATATCTCTAAAGGGCTCCACCCATTGTTATGAAAAAGAAAATCATAGTGTTACAACACTAGATGTTAAAGACAAAAACAATGATGTACAATTACTACGTGCTTCTTAAATTAAAGATTTCCAAAGCACAAGATCTCATGATTCATAATCTTTTTCTCGTGTATAGGCCTACCACCCTAAACATGTTGCTAATATATCATTAAAATTCAAGCTTCAACTTTTAATGTCTTTAATGTCCTTAATGATGCTATCATGGAAGGACAAGTCATAAAAAATGTGACAACAATCATCTCATAAAACAATAACTTTAAAGTTTACATGTGATTTGAAAATTTGGATAATGAATATCCCCCCCCCCCCCCCCCCCCCCCAACTAAGTAATGGCATGGGCCTTACTAGGATAGGATGTACAAGAGTAATAAATTCAAACAACATGAATTCCTAATAAAGAATGAATAAAATAAAATCTATACAAAGTTATGTGGCATGAACCTAGCGAGTGTTATTGGAAAAGTGTTCTGAAAAAGGTCATTTGAATTGATGGAGTGATGGGATGGAATGGAAATATGGTGAAGAGAGAGGGTGAGGTGGAGTGTATGGTAGAGAAATAACCTTCAAGAAGAAAGTGTTTATTATGGAATTCTTGAATGGAATCAAGAATTAATAGAGGTTAGGGTAGAAGACCTAGACTATTCAACTGTAGGAACAAGTATATCTTTAGTACGATGGAACTACTATAAGAACTCCTTGCAAATGACTCATTTTTTATAGATCTTAAGGTGATGCACATTGACAAGTAACTTGAATCTAATAGGATCAATAGTAGACAACTGGGCCACCCCATTTGGAAATACAAAATACAATTTCATATGGTCTGAACCAATGATTTTGAAACTTTCATAGATTGTATTGGTAATTGGAATCATTAAGGAGTATCCAATCTCCCACAATAAACATTTTATCTTTGATAAACTTATCATGCCACTATTTCTATTGATGTTGGATGAGTTCTGTATTATTTAATGCAGATTTGTGCCATTCATCAAGGCCATTTAAAATCAGAATTTAGTCTTTTTGTGCAATACTAAGTTCCATATGAAGCTCCAAAGTATTCCTTAGTGTCTTATATTCAAACTGCACAAGCATTATGATTGACCTACCATAGATGAGCTCAAAAGGAGTGAAACTTGTTATAGAATTCTAGGTGGTTCTATAAGCCCAGAGAGCTTTGAGAAGGTGTGTGGCCTAATTCTTCCTATGGTGTGCTACTATTTTGGTTAGAATGGCTTCTAGTTTCCTATTGGTAAATTCTACTTGGCCATTAGATTGTGGATGGTAAGGTGATGATTTACCATGCTGAATAGTATATTCCTCCATGAGAGCTATCATATTAGATGTAAATTGAGCTCCTTGATCATATTTCAACTCCCTAGTGGCTCCAAACAATGTATAGATGGATTCATACAAGAACTTGGCAAAATTTTATCCCTTGGATGCTTCATGGGTTTGGCCTCTACCTACTTAGTTACATAATTAGTGTAGACTAAAATATAGGATTTACCTTGGGAAGAGGGTTCAGTAGGACCTATAAAGTTTATCCCCCATTTTTCAAAGGGTGTAATGACTATCTAAGGTTGTAGGGGCATTTCATTTGATTTAGTGGTTCTCCCCATGCATTGACACTTATCACATCTCTTTGTATATCTAGTTGCATCCTTGTGTAAACTTGGCCAATAGTACCTTGTTAATATTTTAAAGGTTGTTCACTTGGCTACAAAATGAGCTCCATAGGGCTCATCATGGAATGCCCTCAAGGTATCATATGCTTCATCTTCCCTTGTGCACTAACATATTACTTGATCAAGACCAGTATAAAACATAAATCTAGAAATCCAACAATAGTTAAAGGTCTTTTCAACTACTAGCTTTCTTAAGAAGTGAACTAGCATCTATCCTATGGTTAGGTAATTCAAAATATCTACATACCATGGATTTTGTGCTGAAAACAAAAAGAGATGTTCATCTTTAAAATTGACATCTATGGCTATAGGATCATTAGGGACATTCAACCAAGAGAGAAATTCAACTACCATGTTGGCCTTGCCGAGATTATCCGCTATTGTGATGTCAAATTCTTCAATAAGTAGCAACCAACAAGCCAATCTTCTTGATATTATAGTCTTATTCATTATATAATTTATGGTAAAGTGGTTAGTATGAAAAAGTATTTCAGTTACAGTAATACAATGCCTTAACTTATTTAGTGTATAGATAACCACAGGTAGCTCCTTTTTAGTGAATGTATAGTTAAAATCTATACCTTGCAAATTTTTACTAATGAAATAAATAACATGTTCAGCTAATTTTACCTTATGACCTAGCACTACACCTATAGCGTAGTCTAAGGCATCTGTATGAATGTGGAAGGGCAGTCCCCAATTGGGACCTCTCAAAACTGGTGTTGTGGTGAGAAATTCTTTAAGTTGTAGGAAAGATGTAGCACACTCAGAGTCTTAGATAAATTCATAATTATTTTTTAACAAGTTATAAAGGGGTGCTACAAGTTGACTGAAATTCTTGGTGAATCTTCTATAATATTTGGCATGTCCAAGGAAACTTCACACATCCCTCTTGTTCTTTGGCATGGGTAAGGTATTGATGACCACAATCTTGGTTGAATCTACTTCAATGGCTTGTGATGAAATGAAATGATCTAGTACTACTCCTTCCATCATCATAAAACATTTTTCACTGTTTAGGGAAAGGTTATAGTCTTGGCATCTCTTGAGTACCATTTCTAAATTTTCTTTTTCTTCCTCAAAAATAGTCCCATAAACAGTAAAATTATTCATGTAGATCTCCATAAAGTCAAAAGATATATAAGAAAAGATACTTATGATAGCTTGTTAAAATGTGGCTAGGGCATTGCACAAGCCAAAAGGTAAAATTGAGTAGGAAAATGTTCCCCATAGGCATGTAGAGGTTATTTTTTATTGGTCCTTGAGAGCTATTTGTATTCAATTTTAACCCCTAAAACCAGCTAGAAAAGAAAAATATTTCTTGCTAGCTAGTTTGTCAAGAACTTGATCTATAAATAGAAAGGGAAAGTGGTCTTTCTTAGTGATTGAATTGAGCTCCCTATAATCTACACAAAATCTCCATTTTCCTCCCTCCTTTGGTACTATAACTAGGGGTGAGACTCATTGGCTATTAGAGATAGGGTAGATAAAACCATCACTTAATAGTTTCTATAGCTCATTTTAAACAATATCCCTCTAAACATAGTTAACTCTCCTCTGAGATTTTTAGGTAGGCTTGAAGTTAGGATTGATGTAGATCTTGTGAGTGTAGAGCATAGGATGTAATCCTTTCATTTCCATGTAGTCCCAAGAAAATGCTTTTTGATTTTCCTATAGTAAATGCAACATAATTTTTTGATGGAAAGGTGATAAGTCATTGTTTACATTCAACTCTCTTCTTGGATCAACATCCATCTTAATAACCTAATTTTCAATGAATAACTGGGCAATAGGAGAATAATCCACCTCATGGTGTAATAATGAGTGAATGAATTGGGAAGCTTCTAAATGTTGAGGTGTGTTCAAAGGTGGTAATATGGTTTCTAGGACACATTCCACTTGAGGACATGCTTCAAGCTATACTCCATACTCATTCATCATAATGGATGAAATGATCTCATCTTCTTCTTAAGAGGCTATGAATGAATCTTGACCTATCATCATTAGTTGATGGCTGGAATTGACCTCGGGATCATCATCACCCAAGTCTGTCCATATTACTTGGTTATCTAGAAATATTGGCTAAGCAAAGGAGTATAGAGTCATGTTCTTAGTATGGATACTATTAGATATTATCATCTTCTCAAACTAGCAAGCTATATAGGCATCTATAGTAGTTCACCATGGTCACCCTAAAACTATAGGATATCCACCCATGTTAGCTACTGGGAAAAGGTTAGAAAAGTCCACGAGATACTCCCGAGAATTTAAGGTGACTATCACATCTTCTATCATACCATCTGACTTGATAGTAAAACTATCAAAAAGTTAAAGTATGGTCAGTTTTTCTCTGAGGCCAATGATATGCAATTGGGACAATACCTCCTTTTTCATGACATTGATGGATGTTCCTAGGTCAACTAAACAATTTTGAACTTACATCCAATGAATGGTCATAGTAACCACATGACTCCCAGGGTCAAAATATTTAGGTATAGTTAATTTCTCCAACATTAAATCAAATAATTGTCCTAAGATATGAATAGTTTTTGGATCCTTCTTCTTTCTTCCTTTATGTTTGATACATGCTTCCTTGATGGCTTTAGTATATGAAGGAACTTCCTTAATAGAATCAAGTAATGTTATTTTTATTGTAATTTTCTTTATATGATTAAGAAAATCAATTACTACTTGGTTCTTTGTAGGCTAGCCTTGTTTCATCAACCTATGAGGAAATAGAGGCTCTTTGGCTACAAGAGAGGTCTATTGAACTAACACATCCACTTGTTTAGTTGGGGAATCTTCAACTTTGGTTATTATAGGCTTTTTGATTGAAAGAAGATTAGTTCCTAACCTTAAGTGGATATCATTTAAGGAAATAACATAGCTTTTTTGTTGTGTTGGTTTTTTGGTATTGTTAGGAATATGATCAGGCTGAACTATGAGCTGAGTCTTCTTAGGAGGAGTATTAGTGGCTACAAGAGGAGGGATTAAAAATTTCTACTAAGGTGGTTGAATTAAGGCTTGTTGACTAGGTTGGGTAATCCAATTTTGGGTTTTCTGCCAACCCTACTAAGATTGCTACCAACCTTGTTGAGGTTGTGGCCAATCTTACTAAGGTTGTTGCCAACCCTTCTGAGGTTGTTGCCAACCTTACTAGGATTTTTGCCAATTATTATTTCAACTAAATAAATTATTTTGATAATTATTCCATTCATTTTTACTATTGTGATTTTGAAGAGGATCTTGTGGCATATCTTGTCTTTGAGCCCATGAACTTCTTTCAGCAACATAGAGAACCTCTCCATTTTCATCAATGGGTTTAAACTTAGTAGGCATTGGTTGTGACTACACACTTGCAACAATATTGCATCCAAAATTCCTTTTCTTCTCCATGCAATGTGGATGGTATTCAACTAACATGGCATCAACTTCATCCTTCTACCTTCCCACCTGCATGGTATCCAATTGAATGGCTATATCATTATTGATGTCTTGTTTGAAATCAAACAACAAATTAGATAGCTCTATCTTAGATACTCCTGAACCACCATTAGACTTATGTGGTAGGTCTCTAAGTTCCCTACCTTTCTTCATAGTGGCCCTAGAATAATTCAAACATATATTATGTATATTAGTCCAATTTTAAGTGTTATCTCTTCTTTCCATAAGATCCAGAGCCTCAATACTTCCATCATTTACACCTCTTAGAAAAAGATATTTCTTTGATTCCTCATTTAGTTGGTGCTATATGTTATGCTATAGGTTGAACATAGACCAGGATACATATTCTTCCAAGGTTTCATCTTCTTTTTGGGACATTTTGAAAATGTCATCCCCTTTTAAATCTCAACCCCTGGAATATTCTTTACACTTTTTAAGAAACAAATTGCTCATTGTAGGCCAATCTGCTATAGCATTGGCACCCAACGCCATGAACCATCTTAGAGAAGCTTCCTTCAGGGTGGATGGAAAAAACTTTAGGGTCTTCAGTAATTAGGCCATAGAACTTGGGAAGTGCAGCAAAATGTACGTTCTTCAAATTTTGATTACCTTTCTAAGGAGGGATAGGAAAAGGAAAAGTAGGTTGAGGCTAAGGCTGAGCCATTCTTGGAGGAGGAATTGGTAGTGGTGGTTGATAGATAACAAGGACTAGTGGATTGTCTTGGTATTCAAGTTCAGCAAAAAGATCATTCAAATGCAATGATTCTTTAGAGGATGAGGGTATTGTTCTTAAGAAGAAAAAAATGGATTTTTAAAAGGTTCTTCTTCTTCATCATCACTGTGAGGTTCTTCAGGCTTAGGATTAAAATATCTTCCTAATTATTACAAGGAAGAAATATCCCAAGGAGGTCTCTTCTTGTATGCATGCAAAATAATGCAGAATTTAACCTAACATAATGACTTTAGTATTGAATTATATTGACACCATCCCCGACAATGATGTCAAAAATGGCTAGTTAACTTAATACCTTAGTAATCAGGGATTGGGCATCATTTCACAATGATTCTATGGTTAGACAACATCATGTGTTTCACATAATATAGTATACTAATTTCACTTAATTTATCAATCTAGGAGTGTAAACTTGGAATGGTAACTACAAAGTATATGATCTAATTCTTATTTAAGTGATTACAACTAAAGAAAAGCCTATGCTAAAGGAAAACTATATTGCTAGAAACTAAAATGACAACCTATCTATACATCTATGCTCCAGGAATAGTTCATTGATTCTTTTATCAATGCCTACAAGAGAAACAAATTTCTACCTTAGAAAAAATAGGGAAATTAAATCTATTCTATTGGAAAAGTTCACTCACCAAGTGGGCCCCCTTGGATGAGTGAACATAAAATACAATCAAGATAATATGTATAAACTTAAACTATGCATTCTATCCATTAATGGTGAAAGATTACACTAGATTAAGAAAAATATCACACTTCGTACTATGAAAATAAACTTAATCTATTCTTCTTCCTGACTATTCTCAAAGCTACAATAGTCTTTATTTAAAGGAAACTATAGATACTTCCTAAATCTAAGATCACTACATTAATGAGGATCAATTATAGACTCATATAGTTTGAAATAGAAATAACATTAACCATGAATAAATCCTCCAAGAATATAGCAAGGTGTGGAAGCTACATTCATCCGTTGCAACAATAGAAAGCAATAAATGATTTTCTTTGCTTGTGAGGGTCTAGCAAGCCGGTTGGCTTTGACTACTCCAATACTAAAATGTTGACTCTTGAATACCCATGAAAAATACCCACAATAAAATCAATTCTCACACAACCTATATATACATATATTTTTATTCATCATCAATATTAGAGAAAAGGTGTAAAGTTCAAATTACCACTCTTGCAAATCCTATGACTACGGGAGGAAAAGTACCCAAAACATAGCATAGATGAGGAAACATTTATCATGTAATACTACTTCATTATACCATTTCTATCCATGGATTCAAGAAAATATAACATCTTTAAACTATCCATATTCCTACATGTTTTTATGTATATAACATATCCATAAAAAATCATTTGTTCATATGTTTGAAACCCTAAATTCATAACCATTTGCAAGACAACTGTTTAGAAGTAAGATAAAAAGTGTTGAAAATATAAGAGGAGTAACTAAGAGGCGAGGGGTTAATTAGTTACTACTAAAATAAATCGCATATCCCTTAGATGTCAGCACACAATTACACTGAATACTATTCATGCTCTATAAACATACACAAAATATTGTAACTTGGTAAATGTTGAATGTGTAAACTTAGCAGATCTTAGGATATTTTCAATGATTACCTAATCTTAATGCAATCATGAAACAAATAACATCAAAAATATATGACACCAGGAATTAATGTGGAAACCTAATATGGAAAAAACCACTAATTGTAACTAGTCACTATTTTTCACTCTTCTAAAGTGAGCCTTGTTAGGTTCCAACCCTACTAAAGGTTAAAAAACACACTATTAGGTGTGACCCTGTTAAAGGATTTAATCACCCTATTAGGAGTGGCCTTGTAAGAGGTCTTGAAAAAATTCAATAGAATTGCCACCTTGATAGAGGATTTACAAATGGCTATTAAATCAACTGTATTAAGAGATTTTAGATCAGTACTACAATGGTTAGAGAGTAACAATGAAATGACCTAATTGAGATGCAATTGAATTATTGATTATAGATATCTATTCTAGCTTATACTTGATCCTTCTTGATCAAATAATTTTTTTCTGCTCCACAAGGATATTATGCTTATCCTTCAATTTTTCTTCTATTCTTCATCTCTTTCCATGCATTCAATACAACTTCACACTTTGAAAACACAACTTGACCTTTTACCTATACCTTCTAAATTGTCAAGTTGGCTCAAATATAAGTTAGAATAACTAATATTCATCATCATAGTCATCTAGAACCAATAGATAAAACATTAAGCTTCACATACCAAAATAAGAAAATCCTTCATTAGCTAGCCCTGCTCGATAAAAACTAATTCTGAAGTGATTTCCTGTTTTAACCAAAAAATGCTTGGTTAACACTACAAACTTGCAAAAATCCTTCTGTATCCAAGTGAACTTGGTTAACACTAACTCTATTAAATTTTACTTCATTAAATGAGTGAGCTTGATTAACACTCTTTTCCTACATAAATTTCTTCGATGCTCGAGTGAGCTTGGTAGACACTATCTTTTGTGTTGGGAAAACTTAGGAATGCTCGGTAGATAAGAAAAATTGTCTTCACTAACCAAGTGAGCTTGACATGCATTGATTTTCAACTAATATGACATTTGTGTAACATCAAAGATAATACAAAATTAATCAATTGTATCCAACAAAAAGAACTTAGAATGATGGCCTTTTGGATGCCCATCATTGACCATATCCAATGTTGTATCATCTAAATTTATCTCTCTCTTAAATTATCATAAAAAACCTTAAAACAAAAATGGAAAAACTTAGATGAATGAAGTTTATTAAATATCATATAAAAATGGTACCCTCTCAATGTTTTTTGATCTTTCTTTCTACTATCAAGTGCATTCCTATAAACTATATGAATAAAACTTGTTACTTGCATTGTATTGTTATATTGTGCTTGTACCTCATCTTGGGGTACAAGTGTGTATTTCTTTACAAAGTCAACAAGTAAAAGTATAGCACCAATTGGAAATATATTCTTAAGTATGTAAGATTTCCATCAAGCCATCTAGCATAATGAAAGTATTTAACATATTTTGGTATGGTCACAATCTTAAACTCATCCATAAATGCATGAAAACTAACCTTATCTATAACTAGATCACACCTTCCAATCTTCCCATCCTTCAATGAATATTCAATAATTTTGAATCTTTTTACACCAACTAATTGTTGTCCAAAATTACTCAAAGAATTTTCATGCAAACATTCATATAACAAAGCAAGATTGCCACACATATCATATTTACCAGAAAGACATCCACTAGAAAGAAAATATTTCTCATTAGGTGGCTTACAAAAAATCTTGATATGAAATCCTTTATAGTTTGAGGTTGTATTTTTATACCACATTGCCGCAACATTTCTTTACTATGCATTGTACTATGTATAGATCAGAATACATCATAATGGTAACAAAATTGAAAATGAGTTTTACAAAAAATGTACTTATTTCCTTGTTAATCCTTACATACCATGGTTTACACTTTTCAAAAGATCTTTGACTAATGGTAATAGTTAACACCTTATCATGTAAAAAAATTCTAAACAATTTAGTTTGATTTATATTCAAAAGGTATTTAGGATGTAGATCACATAATCTTGAGCTGACTCTTAATTTTAGAACATCTATTGAATTAGGTGGTACCCTTGTATTATCATCCAAAAAAAATTCAACAAAACTTTTGACTTCATGAGTAAGTTTCATATCATATCTTGGGAGTGTGCCACTAGAAGTCCACAAACTATTTGTTGGATCACATTCAAATTTAACCCTTCTCTTTACAAATTTTTCTAAAGTTTTACTACTCACATTAAGATATCCACTTATGTTACTAATTAATATTTTGTTAGTAGTTGACTAAATGTTAACTAAAGCTATTGTTATTACTTGTCCTATTGCATTCTTATCCTTAAAGTGACTTCTCTTTTAGATAACATTAAAGGCACTAGCAACAATGGATACAATTGTTTTAAAGACTCATTTTTATTCTTGGGTTTTCCATACATACCTAACCTTTTCATTACTTTTCACATTTTGGACATTTTCATTAGTTGTAACATCAACTGGCATTGAAACCCAAATTTCTTATTATAAAAAAATTGTCTAAATAACCTATTAGTATGTGTCCTAATTTGTCTCCACAAAACCAATCCATGAAGATTATCTAGCACATTGTTAGAAAAATAAAAATTATGTTCATGCACTTCAATATCATTCAAACATGTTTGTTCAGTATTTGGTGTTTTCATGTTTACATTCATATAATTGTTGTTTTCAATTAGTATTTTATTTTCAATGTTATTGGGAATTTGAATCTAATTTTCATTTTTTCTTGGTATATCTTTTGTGGGTTGCATTTCCATTGGATTTTTTTGTGCATGATCATTTGAAAATCTATTCTCACAAAGAAAACCTAAATCATTTAAATCATAACCTACTTCTACAAAATCACAAATTTCATCATGAGAATAAACTTAAGGGTTTGGAGACACAACCGTGTTGAATGTTTGATTAGAACGTGCACCTAAATCTCCTTGTATTGGGTTCTCTTCTTTAGCCTCTTCATCCATCGTGGCATCCTCAATATCTTTCTCTTTTGGAATAATATTTAAAATTGAAGACCCAACATTGCTCAACTCTCTAATTCTTTGTCTTCTCTCTCGTTGATGTTATGCTTCCTTCTCTTTGATTGTTTCAATCTACTCATTTGTCAAAACTTTTATTTTCTTCTTTCTTAGTTCTTTTGATCCAATGTTTGCACCAACTTTCCAAATAGAATAATAAGATAGAAATTCATTATTGCAGCTGAAAACTGTCAACCAATCATTACAATGATTGTTAAGTGCTTTATGGGCCATCTTTTTGGGATCAATGGGTACTTAAGAATTGGGTACCTGATTCTTACAATAGCTAAACTAGAATTAGACACTCAATTTTGAATTGAGAATCAAGTGCCTAATTCTAAAGCCATGGGTGGGAATTTACCTTTCGCATCTAGATTTGCATTGGGCAAAGCCATGGTATAGGATTGGTGGGAGTAAGCCTGATCTTTTATTAATCAAATTTTGACTAAGGCAATTATTTGACAATCTTATGCATTGTCATAATTTTTATATGGTCTTCCTCATTGACTTTTTTGAGAAAACAAAAAACCCATTATAGGTCTTACTATTCTAATTTCAAAAATGTAAATTTTATAGTGTTATGAGTTCATTTTCTATTTTTCCATTATTTATTAATCTAAAGTGTCACTTAAACATAAAATAGTGAGATTCATTAAACTTTAATAACTTTTTAAATTTTTCATATTTCTTGTATTAATTTACATGCCATCAATCTACACACAAATCTTTTGAAATTAAAAAAATTGAGAATGTTAAATTTTGACTAACTTATAGTGTTCATACATGAGAGGTTTTAGAAAATTGGCTTAATTGTCAATTAAAAAATAATAAAAAATAATAATCATTTAAAAATTAAATAAAATTATTCTGTGCTACATTCAGGGCACACTCATGTATGGCATTCACTACACTTCAGGGACTCCACACATTGTTGGATACACTGACTCAAATTGGGCTAGTGATGTTGATGATCAAAAGTCTTCTTTCAGCTTTGTGTTTTTCCTTGGCTTCGGTACCATCACATGGTCATGTAAGAAGTAGCATGCTTGAGCACTTTCATTTGCAGAGGCTAAGTACAGGGCTGCAGTTCTTGCTAGTCAAGAGGCTTTATGGCTTTGTCAGTTGATGACTGAGTTTGGATTTCCTCTTGATCATCCCACTATTTTATGGTGTGATAATCAGAGTGCCATCCAAATTTCATGCAACTAGTGGAACATCAACATACCAAGCACATTGAGTTGCACATGCATTTCATCTATCAGTTGATCTAGGATGGTGTTATTGCATTCAAGGAGTACATTCCTACAACTGGTCAAGTTGTAGACATCTTCACTAAGCCTTTTGCATCGCCCCACTTTCTTTAAATATGGTCAATTCTTCGGGTTATGGAAGTTGTCCTTGGGGTGAATGGTTGAGGCCTTCCTTCCTTCACTTCATGCTTTTTTCAACATGTTGTTTTTACCTCTTTTTGGAGGAGGGTTTTCCCCTCTTTCTCCATTTTCAGAGGTTGCATTCAGCTGCATTGTACTTGGGTACCTAAAATGGCCTCATTGTCGGGACCCATTTTGCATTTTTTCATTTGTTTTGTGAGCTTACGGCATTCCCCTAAGTTCCACTTAAGGGAGGGTGTTAGAGTAAATAATTAATTAATTGTTAATTATTTATTCTATTTACTTAAGCTTACCTAGGTTAATGCATGTAGTTGAGGTTAGTTGTTGACAACATGGGAGTTTGTTCCCTTAGCACACTTATCTTTTCCACCTCTTGTGGATGTTTTCTTAGTTCTCAACCTTATCTCCTACCTCATTCCATCTTGTTCTACAAGATTCCATGAGGCCTTTTTATTTGGTCTCTCTTTCATTGTAAATTCATTCCATTCACATTGCAATTCTGATTTCCTATTGTGAAATATTCTCTTGTGTAGTATTTTCTTCAAGCTCTTTGCTTCCTAGGTTTTTCTTCAACAAGCTATTTGCATTGTAGGTGATCTTGGTGCATTATCAGAGTCAGATTCTCAACTCCTACAATTTCAATCTCCTCATTTGTCAAAATTTTTATTTTCTTCTTCCATAGTTGTTTTGATCCAATGTTTGCACCAACTTTCCAAATAGAACAATAAGATAGAAATTCATTATTGCAGCTGAAAATTGTGAATCAATCATTACAATGATTGTTAAGTGCTTTATGGGCCATCTTTTGGGGATCAACGGGTACTTAAGAATTGGGTACCTGATTCTTACAATAGCTAAACTAGAATCAGACACTTGATTTTGAATTGATAATCAAGTACCTGAGTCTAAAGTCATGGGTGGGAATTTCCCTTTGGCATCTAGATTTGCATTGGGCATAGTCATGGTACAAGATTGGCGGGACCAAGCCTGATCTTTTATTAATCAAATTTTGACTAAGGCAATTATTCGACAATCTTAGGCATTGTCATAATTTTTATATGATCTTCGTCATTGACTTTTCTGAGAAAAAATTAATTCGATTATAGGTCTTCCTATTCTAATTTCAAAAATGTAAATTTTATAGTGTTATGAGTTAATTTTCTATTTTTGCATTATTTATTAATCAAAAGTGTCACTTAAACATAAAATAGTGAGATTCATTAAAACTTTAATAAATTTTTAAATTTTCCATATTTCTTGAATTAATTTACATGTCATCAATCTACACACAAATCTTTTGAAATTAAAAAAGTTGAGAATGTTAAATTTTGATTAAATTATAGTGTTCATACATGAGAGGTTTTCAAAAATTGGCTTGATTGTCAATTAAAAATTAATAAAAAATAATAATCATTTAAAAATTAGAGAAAATTATTCTCATCAATCTTTGGTGTGTCAAGTAACTTTTTTAAAAGGATTCACAAAATTTCATTTAGTTGTGTCCAATTATGGTGTTCGTGTACACAAGTGCAGTATGGTCCTAAAACATGCATTTTGAGGATGTGGGTTTTAAAGATCCATACCAAAAAAAAATCTATCATATGGATACAAAAATAAATTAAATATTAAAAAAGGAGATTATGGGCACTGCAATTTTTAGTTTCTGAATTTTTTTAATATTTAATCTCTATATGCCTCAAATTTTTGCATCAATTGACAAGATATTTCAAAATCAGGAAAAATACTTCCACTTTTTGTCCAAAAGTGATACACAACTTCATGCACTCACCCAAGATGATTAAATCCTTTTCAATATCATTTTGAAAAAAGTGGTTTTTAAAGATCCATACCAAAAAAAATCTGTCATATGGGTATACAAATAAATTACATATCCAAAAAGGAGAGTGTGGGCACTACAATTTTTAGTTTCTAAATTTTTTTAATATTTACTCTCTAAATGCCTCAAATTCTGGCATCAATTGACAAGATATTTCAAAATCAGGGAAAATACGTCCAGCTTTTGTCCAAAAGTGATACACAACTTCATAAACTTACCCAAGATGATTAAATCCTTTTCAATAGGGTTACACCTAACAATTGTAAGAATTTTCCTTAGGGAAAAATCACCCAAGATCAAGAACTCAAGCACAAGCATAAGAATAGATAAACAAGGTATGATCAGAATAACAATATCCAAAATTGATGTATTGTCATTTAATGTTCTATATGTGTGTGTGTGTACATACTAGGAGTTTCTGTACATAAAGGCCTCTAAGATGCATCTAGAATGTCTCTGGAAGGTGCTAGAAGATAAGATAAGCATGACAACTAAGCACGCATCTTATCCTTCATTGCAGATGAGAGGATAAGTATGAAAATTTATATCTCATGTAGAGATGTTGTAGACACCATGTGCTTAATTAGAGTGCTAACTCCTGTGTTGTGGACACCAGGTGCATAAATGAGGTGCAAACTCCTATGTTGTCAACATGACAACTCACAAGAGTACACATACTCCTAGGTGACTAACTAATAAACAATAGAATAATACATTAGCTTAAGTAAACCTAAGTAAAATTTGTAAATAGTGAATACTTATTTACATCAACACCCCCCATTAAGTGCAACCTAGGGGAATGCACTTAAGCACACAAAACCTAAGATAAAATGCATAATGGGTCCTAGATACTAGGCCATGTTAGGTACTGATGTACAAAATGAAATGCAATATCTCATAAAGTAGAGAAAGAGGGGAAATCTCATGGAAAAAACCCTCTCCCAAAAAGAGAGATGAAAAAACAACATGCATGGATTGATGGAGTAATCAAGACCCCCATTACGACATACATTGAGTATATACAAAATAAAAGTATGAGAAGGAAAAAACCCCATAAGAGAAAAAAGTCCCCCCATAAAAAAGAAGGAGACAAGGTAGTCCCCCACCCCCCAATCTAGAGTGCCAATCAGTGATAGTTACTCCAAAATAGAAATTGATCCAATGTCATTGAATAATGTTCCTCCCCTTTGGAAGAAACAATGCTAGAAGTACAAATGAGATGCTTCCCCTATGTGTAGAAAGAATCCTAAAGATGAAAGGTGTCTCTAGAACCTGCTCATCTATCACTGTGTTGATGCTGATGGTCACCCCTTCCAAAAATTGGAAAAAGAACGAGTGTAGATCTAGCAAGGATGGATGTAGAACCTATCACAAAGAACTAATTGTCTCCTCAAATGATAAAGAGACCTCCTACAAATGTTGTACATAACGATCCACAATCACATCAATTTGTGACGATTGATCATGTAGAGAATGGATAGGAGGGTTAGAGTGAGCCCTCATGACAAATAAAGAAGTTTCTTCTTCATCAAAGAGAAGATGCAAATCATCAAGAATGTCTTCCAAATTTTCTATATGTGACTCCATGAACAAACCTAAAATAACTATCAAGAAGTCATCCATCGATGCTAGAGCTGAAAGACAAGGTGTGCCCTACTATGCTGGACCTATCACTATAGCAATGGATGAAATAGGAACCTCAACAAAGAGAAGGAGAATTTCATTGATGATGTCTCTCACATCTTCAATGTGAGACTCCACAAACAAACTTACATATCTGGAAGGAATTTTTCCATTGAAGTTGAAGTAGAAAGACATAGTGTTTAATGATGCACTAAATCATAAGCATCTATGGCTGGAACTAGATCAGTAGTAGCAATAGGAGCATTAGGAGGTGTGATCTCATTTGGAGAGGATGTAGCTACAACTAGATCTCCATATATCTCTGAAAGATAGATCTAAATATCATAAAATTGACTTTATGTCATCAAGTGAATCCATAACCTCCATATCCATATGTAGAAAGAGTGCACAACAAATGATTGAAACCATGTCACCACTGTATGAAAGTCCTTTGACATATGGAATGCATTATGCTCACTAAGATAAGTGAGAACCAATTTGTTCCATTGCTTATAGTTTTGTGTTGTCAAGGTAATTAAATCTTCCTCATCCATGATGTATTAATCAATGTACCCCCCAAAATGCAAAAAAATCAATCAACCCCGCCTAATGTATGATTTGACACTTTATAGGTAGTGCATATACAATAGGCCACTTGTCAAAATGTACAAAGTGGACTTTTGATTTTGTTGTTTACAACTTCCTTTTGAGGTTCAAATCTGGCACTAAGCACTCTAGCTCAAATGTACAACAATTTTGAAAAGTAATTAAAGCAAGATAATGCAAAAAAGGCCCTAATTCTGAAAGTGATATTTTCGTCCACACAACCCAATAATTTGATTATAGATCTGAAAAGTGGACAAAAAGTTAACCACTTTTAAAAAAAAGGAAACCTAAAAAAGTTTCAAGATGAGCCCATACAAAGCATTTCAAGTTGCAAAATGCAAGATTGGATAGGTATAGTCACCAAAAGATGTAATTTCTGACAAATTTGTGCACCAAAATCAAAAAAGAATAGGACCATTAGAAAGTTTAGGAAATTCTACCCAAAATCAAAAAAAAAATGAACCTGATTTGGAGTCTGAATGACTATGTTATGGCCTCTCAAAGTTAAACTATCAAATCAAACTTGAATCTGGAGAAGGGTCTAGGCAGCAAACTACAAGTTTAAATTTAATGGTCAAATGACCATCATAATAGTTAAAATTTTCCTAGGAATGATGGTTAGATGACAATCAAATTTAAGATAGGAAAATGCTAATGTAAGCAAAAAAAGGTCCCTAGAGTGACGTGACAAGGCTATATGATACGGATCCATATGGAATGAAACGTGTCAATGTATGGAGTTTGTGTATTATAGGTGACATGGCAAGGATGCTAAGGTAGCAATCTATCTTGCATGTATGCTGATGTGGACTGTAGTTGATATGGTAGTCGCTAAAGATGACATGTGGCATTGCCTCAACGGGTCAGAGAGGATTTGCCAACAGCTAGAGGAAGATAACATAGTGGTTGCTAGAAAATATTCTCCATGTCAAAAACCCCATAGATGTTCGGTGATTAGAAGCTTGGATTGTCAATGCTGAGAGTGTTGCCAGCATGGATGTCGATAGCACCAGGGGTTGGAAAATACAGGGTTCTGGAAGATGTTTGCACCAAAGAGCTACTATTAGAATTTTAAAGATTTTGTAGGTGTCGGTGAACTTCAATGGGAAACCAAACTCTAAATGGGACTAGGAAATTTGAATGTCATGTCAAGTTGTTGATTTTTAGTCACACATCAGTGGGTAAAAGAATGTTGTGTTGTTTAAAAGGAAAGACCACCAACAAAAATGAAAACAAGCTATTGGAGTTGGTTATGTCGGGTTTTGGCCATAGTCAGTGTAATGTGTAAGCCAAATTTAGATGCAAATGCTAGAAATGTAGTTGATAATGCCGTCCAAAAGATGAAATATTCTATGGGGGCCGGGGTTTCACCACCCAGTTCCTATAAAAAAAAATTCTCTACAAGCCCTCGAGGCCAATTTTTTTTCAATTTTTAAAAAAAAATCTATTGATGGAAATATGGAGAAAAAATACCGCTCTAAAATGAATTAAATTGCAGATCTAATAGATCATACCGTACTTGCAAATTGATCCTTCGAGTGTTGTTTTCAAAAATAATTTTGCCTCAAATTCAATTGTAGCCTAGGGTAGGTGAATTTATAGTCAAATTTTACCAAATTGATGTTCTGGATGCAATGGCAAGGTCTACTTTGGCTCTAGACACTCCCAATGACTATGATACTCTAGATTTGGTTCAAGATGCTCCAAGAGGTGAGGCAGCAAGAATAGACCAACAAGGTATGATCAAAATAACAATATCCAAATTTGATGTATTGTCATTCAGGAAAAAATCACCCAAGATCAAGGAACTCAATCACAAGCACAAGAATAGACCAACAACGTATGATCAAAATAACAATATCCAAAATTGATGTATTGTCATTAAATGGTCTTTGTGTGTGTGTGTGTGTGTGTGTGTGTGTGTGTGTGTGTGTGTGTGTGTTTACATACTAGGAGTGCTTGTATATAAAGGCCTCTAAGATGCATCTAGAATGTCTCTAGAAGGTACTAGGAGATGATATAAGCATGACAACTAAGCACACATCGTATTCTTCATTATAGATGAGAGGATAAGTATGAAAAGGTGTATCTCATGTAGAGATGTTGTAGACACCATATGCTTAATTATAGTACTAACTCCTATGTTTTAGACATCATTTGCATAAATGAGTTGTGAACTCCTGTGTTGTCAACATTACAACTCACAAGAGTATGCATACTTCTAGGTGACTGTCTAATAAATAATAAAATAATGCATTAACCTAAGTAAACTTAAGAAATTTGTAAATAGTGAATACTTATTTACACCAACAAAAATGTGTGTTTTAACCTTTAATAGGGTTTACTCTTGACCAATCTCACTTTAGAAGAGTGAAAAAGTGGTTGCATATTGCTTAATGGCCTTTCCCAAATTGGGTCTCTACATTAAAGCCTAGTGTCATTTACTTGTGTGAATGTTATGTTATGTATGCTATTAGTCAGCACACATAAACAAAATATAGAGTTAAAAAATATTAAGTTGTTGATGATATGCTATAAAGACTTAGTTGTTTAATGAGAATGCTTAAGTTGTTTTAAAGTTGTTGAAAGTTGAATTGGTATAGCTGGTTTTGACAATTAGCTAATGCAAATATATAATTTTTTTCATTTATCACAACACATGATGTACATACTTATAGGAAATGTCAAAAATAAAGATACTTAGCTTTTGGTACTCAAAATATTGTCTAAGTTTGAATTTGGTATACAACAATGTATTATTTTGTTTGTAACTTGTTGCTGACATCATATTATGACTAGAAAAGCTAGATGGAGATATTATAAATGTTAATGATGATGTGTATAACCTCAAAAGTTAGTATGAACTATAAAAAAAAGTGATATTTGTGTTTTAAGTGAAACAAGATAGCAGAATTAAAGGGAAAGAATTATTTTCTTTACAAAATGATTACTTGTCCAATTAGGGCCAACATCTTAGATGTTTACTCTAAGTTGGAAAAGTCTATGATGGTCTTAGGTGACCTAGTAGAAATAAATGTAAAGGAATGGTATTTATGCAAAGGACATCTTGTGAATTCAAGTGCACTATGTTGGAGTTATTTTGTTGAGAAATTGTATGCAAAATTTTGTGAAAGTGATATATGTGAAGTTTGTGAAGCTATTTTGAATCTACGATCAAACTAAGAAAGAATCTATATTCCAGAAGTTTGATTACTTGTTTGGCCAGTGAGGTCTTCTCGAATTGAAAATGCATGTTTGGGCAGTTGGGTTATCTTGCATCTACTATACTACAACTCCTAACAAGGTTGGCATAACTCCTAATAGTGTTGGAATCTCCTAACAAGGATTCAAAGTCTATTAACAAGGACTCCTTATGGGTGAATGCATGGGTCACAATTTCACGGAAGTCAAATCCGCAAAATGAAAATTCTTAGAAATAGTTACCCGATTTTAAAAAACGGGCACCTATTTTTGGTTCGGGTGCCCGACCCTAAATTTAAAAAATAAGCACCCATTATTTTTAAAAATCGGGTACCCATTTTTTATTTTCAAGAAACAGGTACCCATTTTTCAAAAAATTAAAAATTTAATTTTTTAAGAAACGGGCACCCATTTTTTAAAAATAAAAAATGCGTACCCATTTTTTAAAAATCGGGTACCCTTTTTTTAAAAGTAAAAAATAGGTACCCGTTTATTGAAAATTTAATTTTTTAAGTTTTCAGCGGATTTTACATGACGCTTTTAGCTTTTCAAAATGGGTACCCATTTTTTGAAATTCAAATAACAGGCGCCCATTTCTTACAACATGAGGTGGGATTTTTTTTTCCCTCCTCGAATTTTGGTTTGGGATAGGCTTGGTGAGACCAAGCCTATGCCTTGTCCTCTTAAGATTTGGCTAAGGCATTGAACTGACCAATTCATGCCTTGCCATAATTTTTAGAGGGTCTTCCCGATCAAATTTTTTTACGAAACAAAAACTTATTAGAGCTCTCACTGTCCTGATTTCAAAAATATAAATTTTATAGAGTTATGTTTTTATTTACTATTTTTTTAAAAAAATTTAATCAAATGTGGTACCTAAATGTAAAATAGCAACGTTCACTGAAACTTTAATAACTTTTTTATTTTATATTTTTTCTTGAATTAATTTATATGTCATCAATCTACATTCAATTCTTTTGAAGTTAAAAAACAAATGAAAAAAGTGAAATTTTGATCAAATTATGGTGTTCGTACAAGAGAGGTTTTAAAATTTTCTTTTATAGCCAATTAAAAATTAATTTGAAAAAAAATATTCATTAAAAAATTCAAAAAAAATATTCTCATCAATCTTTGGTGTGTCAGGTAACTCCATTTAAAAGGATTCAAGAAAATTCATTCATTTGTGTCAAATTATGGTGTTTGTACACGAGCGTGGTATGGTCCTGAAACATGCATTTTGAAAAAGTGGTTTTTAAAGATCCATACCAAAAAAATAATCTATCATATGGGTATACAAATAAATTACATATTCAAAAAGAAGATTCCAAGCACTACAATTTTTATTTCTGAAGGTTTTTTATATTTAATCTCTAAATGGCTCAAATTTTGGCATCAATTGACAAAATATTTCAAAAACAAGAAAAACACTTCCACTTTTTGGCCAAAAGTGAGACCCAACTTCTTGCACTAACCCTTATACATAATTTTCTCATTGAATCCTAACAAGGTCCATCCTCTAACAAGGAACTTATATATGAGTATATTATCTAGTGGGTATCATGTACACTGGGGTTCCCTAGTAAAAAAAAATGATGTTATGAGTTATCTTTGTGCATGGTTACTATTAATGTTCATCATTACTTTATTACTTTGTTATGCATGGTTCAAATCAAGAAATAATATCTAGTTAGCAACTAAAGTTTTTAGATTACTAATTCACACCCCCAGACACCCCCCCCCCCCAAAAAAAAAGGACAAAAAAAAGTCGCTATTTCTAACAATTGGCATTAGAGTGCAGTTACTCAAAAGAGGCTTAATGACTTGAGTAAGACCCCTATGGATATGGAATAGTTGATGAAGAACCTTGAAGAGGCACTTGAAAAAAATGATCTCCTTCCTGAAGAAAGAGATAAGTTAAAGGACATATATGAAGACTCCAAAGTATAAATAGGACAATTGAAGGAAAAGATTGAACGTCTGAAATCCATTCTTGAATCTACTAAATCTAAAACTAGTGATGATGACTATTTGAAATTGAAGAAAAATTATAAGATCTTGAAGCATGAATTGAAGATTATGAATCTGAAGTTGACATTGAGTAGTGATCCTAGCAATGTTGAAACTACTTTGAAGATTGAGAATGCAGATCTTAGAGCAAGTCTAGCAAAGAAGACATCTAAATTTGAAACATTGAAAGAAGATCATGAAGAAATTCATAAATACAATACCATTGTGAAAGATGAATTAACTCAGTGCAAGCAACAACTTGAGAAGCCTTGTTCTAGCAGAGAAAAGCTTGATGATTCATTATCAATACAGAGACCTACTTATGATAAGATTAATCTTGGTTATCTATTTAACAAATTTTCAAAGAAACCTAAAAATAAATCAGATCCAATAAGAAAAGTTAAATCTGAGGATAAGATTGAATCCAGTCAATCTTCTAATAAACCTAAGGAAGTTGGACAAGACAAGGAAGTTGAAATATTGGTCAAACCAAAGAAAGAGAAATCTTCTAAGGAAACCAAGTTTGAATTTAGAGGTAAGTGTTTTTCATGTAATGAAATAGGTCATATGAAAAGAGATTGTACAAATACGTCATTTAATCATGTTAAGGATTTTTGTTGTCATAACTATCATGCTATGGGTCATCAAGCAATTGATTATAAGAAACCTAACTATGATAATGATAGAAGGAATAGTAGTCTAATGTCTAGAAATACCAACTCTACAAATAGGAGAAGATCTAATAAAAGGACATCGAGAGAATGAAGACCTTATGAAGATAGAAGACAGATCATGTGTTATAAGTGTAACAACTTTGGGCACATTGCTTAGAATTGTCATGCACTTGATGATCAGTAGAATCCTAGAAGTAGAGCACTAAATGTTAGTTATGCAACAACTTCAAACATAAAAAAAAGTATCATACAATGGATAAAAACTTTAGAGATAGAAGGAACAATGAGAGAAACTTTAGAAATAGAAGGAATGATGGAAGAAATGTTGGAGGTGATAGAAGGAACCATGAGAGGAACTCTAGAACTAACAAAGACAATGAGGAACAGCGAAATTTAGTTAGTGAACTTTGAGAAGAACTCAATGAGGTATTTGTAAAAGGATTAGACATCTCAAAATAAAAGCTAGAAGATGATGAGATAGGAAAATCGAAGTCAGTTATGAAGTTTGATTCAATTAAGTTGAATTAAACTTGTTCACAACACTAGAATTTGAAAACTTTATTTAGAGATCAAATTAGAGGTAGAAAAGTTTGGAAAGGGTGTATCAAGTTAAGTTTAGATGGTACCTAAGCACACTTGTAATTTGGAGCTTATCCAAACAAGTTATGAAGGAATTAAGAGTTACTGATATTACAAAAAAAATTAATTCTATAAGCAGAAGATGAAAACTATGTTTTCATACAGAATTTCATGAAGAAACATTTTGTGGAACATTTTGATGATGAAAAGAGGCTATAGAAAATCTGAGGTGGCATTTGAAGATCGAATAGATGATCTTGAGTAGTTATTTGGTTATAGAATACAATTGACAACTTTTTCATGTTTGCAAAGTATGTAATAAATGCAAGTTCTATTTGATGGAATAAATTGAGTAAAAACTTGATTTTCGCTTAATTGTGATCATCCAAAGTAGGGAGCACTTAGAAGTGACATGTCAAGTCAATTTCAAAGAAAACCCTATTTTTGGAAAGAGGTATTTCATCATTTATCCACAAAATTTATTCAATAAAAGTTCAAATTTGTTAGAAGCATGGATATATCAATAGTTCATAATGTTGAGAATGAGGATAGACCTAAGTTGAAGGTTGTTTCCATAAAACCTATAGAAGGAAACCCTAGTTGAGCATTCTCCATTATGTCAAACAATGTAGTTTATTTGGATGATGTATAAAGTTATCTTAATAGTAAATTTGAATCTATTGGGAGTAAATATATGAACAAGGATATGGATTTAGTCATTAGCCATGACATGACTATAAATCCTAGATTTAAACATTTGAAGGAGCTAGACCTATTCAAATGTCATTTTTACCAAGAATTGGATACAAATGAGTGGACACAGATCATACTAAGTAGGATACAGGAAACTATGGATGCAAGATAGTGTAGTTGATATCTTAGCTAATCGCATTCCTGAGTTAACTAATCTTAGTAAAGAAGATAGTGTACCCACAGGCAATTGAATGGTTAAGAAGAAAGTTGAGAGTTATACCAAGGTAGTATATAATGGAAAGGCTATGGTGATCAACACCATTAAGCAAGATGATGTAAGATTCTTGAGCAGAATCATTTCCTACTCCTTATGTACAAGTTCTAAGATTGATGAATAACCATCTAGATTCATTTATGTAGCCTACAAGATTTTTTTAGAGAAGGAAAAAGTAAATCTTAGTGAAATTCTGAGAACACAACTTCTAGAAAACCTAGAAAAGATCAAAAGGACTAAGAATGGTGTGTTTAGATTTTAGTCACTAATTAATCACATATTCTTTCATGTTCTTAAATGATTTCCATAATTTTGAGTCATAGAGATAATGAGTAGTGATAGATGAACAATGGAGAAGATCACAGAAGTATGCAGAAGACATCAAACAAATAAGATATTGGATAGTGGGAACTTGATTATGAAGACATTTTAGAATGCAATGAGACAAAGATTCAGAATTGCACCTGTGATTATAGATAGATTTAAAGATGACATTTGTGTTATGGTTGATACAAATTTTATCTATATACAAGTAGTATAACCTCAAGAAAGTTTTCTTGATCCCTTAGGTTATGAATTGAGTGATGAAACAACAATTGGATACATTAATTTATTGTTGAAATTAGAGAAGGAAAAAGTCAAATATAGATTTGGAACATATGATGAGATTACCTAGTCAACTCATCAAGCATCGTTGGAGAAGGTATCTCACAAGAAAATAGAAACTATAATGAAGAAAGCTTTATTAAAGGCCAGCATGCTAAGAGTGAATCATAGCTAGTTAGGGAAACCATGAAGCAAGGTATATTGAATGTACAACCTTTATTAGTGTCTATTATATAGACATCTTTAGAATAGAGTATTCCATTTATAGTAGTATTTGATGTTTAGCCAAGTGAACCAAAGATTAAATATGAGAGATTAGGGAAAGTTGTGACCACAAAGACAAAAAGGGTCAAGCAATAAGCCACTGGACTAGGAAAGACACAAAAGACATTGTTGACAATTGTTGAGTCTAGTGAAGAAGAACAAGAACAACAACAATAAGTTAAGCAAGTAGAGAAGATAACAATCTCTAAGTAGTTAGCAAGAAAAGATTGACAGCACTAGAATTCGAAGATAGAGAAGATAAAACTCAATTATTTCTAATGAATGCAACTTTTTTCAAATGAACAAATTCTATGATTTGTATAACAACTTTGAGCAAGATCATATTGATATCTCTACTATGAGATATATTATAGCTAATAATCTAAAATTGAAGGATATTGAAGGCATAGTGAACCATAAAGTCTATGATAGACTTATTGAGAATAAGGCACCAACTAGAGAAGAAGATTTAGAACTTTGGAAGTTTGTGCTAAGAACTATTTGCAAGATTGATGATGAGGAAGAAATTAAGAGATTGTTGAACAATCTAGCACCTTACTTGAGAGATAAAGTGAGACCATTTCTATTTATGGTTGATGAGAAAGATAAGATAAGAATTGACACTCCAATAGCAATAAGTTAGATGTTGAGAGAATCTAAGGTAGCGTCTTCACCAACACCTAGAACCTTAGAACTATTAGTAAGTGATGGCACTATGTAGATAGATGAGACCAATGTTACCATTAACATTGAGGATACTAACTTGTTTGAGAGTTAAAAACCACTTAAATCTCATTATAAGGATATTTAAGATAAACTAAAAAAAATTAAGAGGAGAAGAGGTTACTAGAAGAAGAGAAAAGGAAAGTAGAAGAGGCCAAGCAAAAATTGCTTAAGGATGAGAAGAAAAGAAAAGAGTAGCCAAAGAAGAAATAAAAAGGAAAATAGAGGAAGATGAGAATAATATATTGGAAGAGGAAGAGAAGAAAGAAAAATAGAGAAAGGAAAGAGAAAAGAAAGAGGAAGAAGGGAGAAGAACCAAAGAGGTAGCCAAGAAGCAAAGCAAGGGTGATACTAAACCTTCTAGTTCATCTACTCCACTGTCCAACCTAAGAACTAAAGATGATGACCAAACTGATTTGATCTCATCCTTGTCAAAGCTTATTCAGAAGAAAAAAAAGTGAAAAGTGTGCAAAAAAACTTGATGGAGGTTACTGACAAACTGTATACTACTCTAGTAGTACAACACCCAGAAGCAAATCCAGAGCAGGGGACATAGGTAGTGCTAAAGTCATTTGATGAGGAATTTACTAATTTGTTGAGTGTTGCATAATCTAAAGCACAAATTTCACATGGTGCTAACTTCTTTAGCAACATTTTTCAAAATATTTAGAATGATTTGATAAGTCTTGATACTTGTATTAAGGAACTTTAGTCATATTGAAGAAAATAAGTGTGAGCTAGAAGCTCTAACTAGCCAGATACAATATCCAACAAGTAAGATTGATGATTTTGAAGAACAAGTAGCTAGTATTCACAATGATATCAGAAAACTAGATCTTTGGAAGGACCAAATTTTGAAAAGAATATTGGATTTTAGAGATTCTATTGCTTTGAAAGTATCTATTATTGAGAAATAGTTGGAGGAAAGTGTCAAGGCCAAGGATACATATTCTAACTTTTTGTACTCAAAACTTAATGCAGTTGAGATTACATCATATGCCTTATGTGCAATTCTCATCGTAGCTAAATCTACCAAGGAGACAGACTAAAGGTATGGATAATCTTAAGGTGAATTTTGATGATTGCATGAAGATTCTATCAGCTTAAGGTAGAAGGACAACATTTTTGACAATAGATGGGCAATTTTTTGCAGAGCTTTTACCATTTTGACCCTTTTCATTGATGTCAAAAGGGGAGAGATACAATAGAAAATTGTAAAATAGGTAAAGAGGAGAAAATTATATCGTAAATTATATTTTAAGGGGGAGCTTATGTAAGATGGAAATGTTGTAATAGATGTAATGTGAATGTATTATTTTGTTAAGTTTTTGTCACTTAGCCAATTTTCCTTATTTTTTTGTCATCAATGCCAAAGGGGGGGATTGTTGATAATTAGCTAATAGAGATATGTATTTTTTGTCATTTATGGCAACATGTGATGTACATACTTATAGGAAACCTCAAAAATAATGATACTTAGCTTTTGGTACTCAGAAAATTGTTTAAATGTGAATTTGGTATACAATAGTATATTGTTTTGTTTGTAACTATTGGAAATATAAATAATGGGCTAACTTACTAAGAGGGGAGGGGTGAATAAGTAGCCAATAAAACTTAATATTTATTTAACAATTAATCATTCATGTGAATTATGATCTATTCCCATGTAGAAGAAACTGAGAGTATTAAAACTTTCATAACACTTTGACACACATTATGGTGACCAGAAACTTGTTGGATACAATTGTCCAATTTTGTGTTGCCTTTGATGTTACAAAAATGTCATATCAATTTATACTCAATGCCTACTAAGCTTACTTGGTCAGAATGATAGTTTATATTTTCTACCAAGCATTCTTGAAGATTACTCTATAGAAATAGTGTTAACCGAGTTCTCATGGTTAGCAAAGGAAATTGAAGAGACATAGCGTTCACTAAGTTCACTTCGTTGCCAAAGGATTTTGCAAGTTCATAGTGTTAACCAAGATTTTGTTGGTTAACACTAAAAATCATCTTAGAATCAGTGTTTACCAAGCAGGGTCAGCTAATGAAGGATCTTGTTGTTTTGACTTAAGAAGCTTAATTATTTTAAGCTTTATTTCTAGCCGACTATGGTAATGATTATTGGTTATTGTAATTTGTAATTGAGCTGACTTGATAATCTAGATGGTATAAATGAAAGCTCAAGATGAGACTTTTAGTGTGTGAAATTGTGTTAATTAAATTGAGAAAGAAAAGAGTGAGAGCAAACTAGAAGGATAAGCAGGTATCCTCGTGGAGCAGAAAAGTGTTATATGATAAAGAAGGGTCAAGTGTGAAATAGAATAGAGATCTGTAATCAAAAATTTAGTTGCATCACAATCAAGTCATGTTATTGTTACTTTCTTACCATTGTAATAGTGATCCAAAATCTCTTAACAGAGTTGGTGTAACAGCTAGTTGTAAATCCTCTAACAAGGTGACAGTTCCATTAAATTGTTTTAAGACCTTTTGCAAGGTCACACCTTATAGGGTGATTAAATCCTCTAACAAGGTCACACCTAATAGTTTTTTTTGTAACCTTTAACTAGGTTGGCTCCAAATAGGGCTCACTTCATAAGAGAGAAAATAATAACCAGTTACATCGGTAGTTTTTCCCATATTGAGTTTCCACATTAAATCCTCGTGTCTTATGTGTTCATTTTATTTCTCTTATGTTTGCAAATTAATCACTGTTAATATTTTAAGATCAGTTAAAAGTAAATCACACTCTACATTTATCGAGTTAGAGCATTTTTTGTGTGTTTATTGAATAACAACAACAATTAGTTTTATTTGACATCTAAGGGATCTAGGATATATTTTAGTGGTAACTGATTCATCCCTCCCCTCTTATTTACTCCTATATTTCCAATAATTGGTATCAGAGATTTTGGTGTTTCTAGGAAAGGTTTCAAGGACCTAAGCTAAAGGTCAAGATGTCTTACAAGAGAGAGATTCCAAAGCTTAATAGAGATAACTTTTTAGCATGGCAAGGACTCATGAGACTTTATTTGGCTTCCATTAGTTATTGAGTCTTGAAATACCTTGATGAAGAATACACAACTCCTACTAGTACACTATTGGTTGGAGATATTATGAGAAAAGGAACCATAACACCATGATGATTGATATTCTATTTTCTCTTAGCAATGATGAATTTGATGATATCAAGGAGTGCAAAACTATGTTTGGGATGTGGAATAAGCTAAAGGACATCTATGGTGGTGATGAAAATGTAAGGAGAGCTAATGCAGAAAGCCTTAGAGGATAGTTTGATTACATGAGAATGAGAGAAGATGAAAATATTGCCAAATATGCAGAAAGAATCAAAGACAATATCAGTGCAATTAGAGCTTTTGGAGGAAAAATCAAGGAAGAAACTATTGTAAGTAAATTTCTTAAAACATTACTTCCTATCTATGGCAATTAGAGTATCTATTATTCATGAAAAGTGGTGTGAGAAAAATCACAAGATAACTTTGAATAACTTAGTAGGAAGATTGATAGCTTTTGAGCTAGAAAACTATGACAAATATGTTCTAGCTTCCAAAAATATTGAATTTGTAGTTGAGGCCAAACTTTCACTTAAGGAGAAAGGCAAAAAAATAAAGGACATTTAGTCAGAAAGTGAAGATGAATCAAAAGAAAGTTTTGATAGTGATCTTGAAGTTGTTGAAGCTTTACTGGTAAGAAAATATTCTAGAGGCAAAGGAAAATACAAAGGTAAAGTTCCCCTAATCTATTTTTCATGTGAATAAATTGGTCATATTGCTATCAGGTGCCCAAACAAAGAAAGCAAGGATGAGAAGAAAAGTAACAAGTGCAATGGAAAGAAGGATTTCAAAAATCATAAATAATTCTAGGACAAAGGTAAGAAGACTTGTTTTTTGGCTAAAGATTCTAATAACAGTGAAGATGAGATAGAATACATTTTTGTGAAAGATAAATTTGACAAAGAAGAAGTTAAGATGGCACTTATCTCTCATGTCAGTAAAAATGACACATGGATCATAGATAGTGGATGTTCACATAATATGAATGGATACAAAGCAAAGTTTAAACACTTTGAAGACTATGATGGTGGTATTGTAAAGTTTGGAAATAATGAACCTTGTTGCATAAAAGAGAAAGGTTGAATCTCATTAACCAAAGAACTTGTATGTGACAATGCCTATTGTGTTGAAGGACTAAAGCATAATCTATTTAGTCTGGCACAACTAATCAACATTAGATTCAAGGTGGAATTCATGCATGGCAAGCCAAGATTGTTGGATGAGAAAGGAAAACTGATTGGATTAGGCAAACAAATTAAAGGTAACCTATTTTATCTTGATCTTGGTGATTGTTCATGTTTTATTGCTCAAATGGAAGAAATTTGGTTATGGCACAAAAGATTATGTCATGTAAAATTTGATAGTATGGTCAAGATAAGAAGATTCAAAAAAGTAAGAGGTATTCCTAGTTTGAAGAAAGTAGATGTTGGTTTATGCAAGAATTGTCAGATTGGCAAAATGGGAAAGACTAGTTTTAAGAGAAAAAACTATCAGTCTGAAGATGTCTTGGAAATTGTGCATATTTACCTATGTGGACCCATTGTAATAGAAAGCTAAAATGGAGAAAAAATCTTTATTCTTTTTGTTGATAACTATTCAAGAATGATGACTATTATGTATCTTAGAGAAAAGTCAGAAGCATTTGAAAAATTCAAATGGTATCTAGCAAGAGTAGAAAAGGAAATAGGGAAAAGATTGAAATCCTTAAGATCAAATAGAAGTGGTGAATTCATCTCCAATGAATTCAATAACTTTTGTATTGAAAGAGGAATCATAAGATAGGTATCAGCCCTTGGTACTCCTGACTAGAATGGAATAGCTGAAAGAAGAAATAGATCTATCATGGATTATGCAAGAAATATAATGATTGAAAATAACGTTGCTATCAAAAACTAGAAGGAAGCTATCAACACTGCAGTTCATACTTTGAACCAAGTATAGTTGAAGAAGGACTCATATAAAACTCCCTATGAATTATGGTATGGCTATAAATCCAATGTAAGCTACCTGAAAGTATTTGGAAGTAAATGTTAGATCTTGAAATAATCTAGAAAAGGAAAGTTTGATGTGGATGGTGATGAAGGCATGTTCTTAGGACATTCTTATAGAAGCAAGGCATATAGATGTTTGAATTTTTCTACTCATAAAATCATAGAAAGTGCACATGGGAGAATTGATGAGTTTGTAGAAAGGACTGAAGAAGAAAGCAAAAGGAAACCAGAAGATTATAGGAAATTTGTTTACATTGAACCTAATACATTGCCAAGCACTTCTATCAATAAGGAGAATTCAACTCCTAAGTCTTCCTCAATTACCAAGTTTCAAGAAGTTCAAACCAAGTCACATTCTAAAGCTACCAAGCTAATGCCTACCTAGTTTGAGCAACTAGAGCCAAAAGTTGAAATTAAAAATTAAGATAGTGGAATTCATTCAAAAGGAAAGGAACCTATATTGGCTAAGTATGTCAGAAAACATCATGCATGTAATCAGATTATTGGAGATAAAATAGAAGGCACTATGAAAAGAAGTAAGCTAAAAGGTACATGTTTATTTGCTGATTTTGAACCTAGAAATGTTAAAGATGCATTGGGAAATGAAAATTGGATTGAGGCTATGAATGAATAAATTGAGAAAATAGAGAAAAAAAAAACTTGGACCCTTGTTCCTAGGCCTAAAGTTAAAATTATGATTGGTACAAAATGGGTATTCAGAAATAAGCGAAATAAAGATGGACAAGTATCAAGAAACAAAGAAAGATTGGCATGCAAAGGATATTCTCGAGAAGAAGTAATTGATTATGGTGAGAGTTTTTCTCTTGTTGCAAGATTAGAAGGTGTTAGGACTCTACTTGCATAAGCTGCTCATAGAGGATTCAAAGTATATCAAATGGATGTTAAATCTACATTTCTCAATGGTATTATTGATGAAGAAGTCTACATTGAGAAACCAGAAGGTTTTGTTGATCTAGACAAAAGGGACATTGTTCACAAATTACACAAAGCATTATATGGTCTAGAACAAGCTCCCAGAGCATGGTATGAAAGATTGCACAACTAACTTATATAGATTGGTTTTTAGAGAACTAATGATAAAAATAGTTTGTACATTGAGGAAGAACCAGATAACAATATTGTATTGGTAGAAATATTTGTGGATGACACTCTATTTATAGTGAATGATGATCTATGCAAAGAACTTTTAGAACAAATGAACAAAGAGTTTGAAATGTCCATGCTTGGTGAGATAAAATTCTTTGTTGGACTTGGGATACAACAAAGCAAGAATGGTATCTACATTACTCAATCTAAGTATATCAAAGAGATACTCAAGAAATTTGGAATGGAAGATTCAAAACTCGTTGGAACCCCCATGTGTACTAGACTAAATCTTAACAAAGATGATGATTCAAAAGAAGTAGATTAGAGCTTATATAGATCAATGATTGTAAAATTACAATATATAGCTTTAGCAATTGGGATAGTGGCAAGATTCTCTACTAAACCCAGAGAAAATCATATGGTGGCAATCAAAAGAATTTTGAGATATCTAAAAGGTACTGAAGACTATGGCTTGTGGTACAAACTTGGAGGAAACTTAGATCTAAAGGGATTCACTAATGCTGATTTGACAAGAAATCTTGATGATAGAAAAAGTACAAGTGGCGGAGTATTCTTTCTTGGTAGAAGGTTGGTATCTTGGACAAGAAAAAAGAAAAATTGCACATCCCAATCTACAATAGAAGTAGAATATGTTGCAGCAGTAGTGAACTACTCTAATATTGTTTGGTTTAAACAGTTGTTCAAAGGCATGAAAGTTGAGATTAAAGAACCAGTTTTCATGTATTGTGATAATACTAGTGCAATTAACATATCAAAGAACCTAGTGATGCATTCCAAAACTAAGCACATTGCCATAAAATATCATTTTGTTAGAGAATTGGTGTAGGATAAAGACATCAAATTGGAATAAGTTCACACAAAAGAACATTTTGTAGATATATTCAGCAAGCCATTACCCTAGGATGTATTCCTATATCTAAGAGGTAAGCTAGGGGTCATTCCCCTATCTGAAGCTCACTAAATAAAGTTTAAGTGATGCATCAATAGGAAACAAGTAGAAGATCAATTAGTTGATACAACATAAGAAAATATTGCATATGAAGCAGTATTTAAGGTACATTAATACTAATTTGGTATGTGTTGTCTTTGGCACGTGTTGTCAATGAGGGAGAAGTTTACTATCATATCTGTTTGAATTTTGTTTTGAGAGAGAAGTATATTGTCATAGAAGTTATGTAATTCCTTCATAGAGGGAGATTACTACATGAAAGAAGAAGTTTTTGGTAAGAACCTAAGAGGGAGAAAACTTTCTATTAGAGAAAGTCTTGTTTTCAAATTTCATTTTTCTATGACATGTTGTGTTGTCATCAATGCCAAAGAGGGAGATTGTTGGATACAATTGTCCAAGTGTATGTTGTCTTTGATGTTACAGAAATGTCATATCAGTTGTCAGTCAGTGCTTACCAGGCTTATTTGGTCAACAAGATAGTTTTTCTTCTCTACTGAGCATTCCTAAAGATTACTTTGTGAAAATAGTGTTAACCGAGTTCTCATGGTTAGAAAAGGAAATTAAACAGAAGCAATTTTCACCAAGTTCACTCAATTGCCAAAGGATTTTGTAAGTTCATAGTGTTAACCAAGCTTCTATTGGTTAACATAGAAAATCATCTTAGAACCAATGTTTACAGAGCAGGGTCGACCAATATATCATCTTGTTGTTTTCACATAAGAAGCTTAATTATTTTAAGTATTATTTCTAGCTGACTATGGTAATGATTATTGGTTATTGTAATTTGTAATTGAGAAATAAAAGAGTGAGAGAAAACTAGAAGGATAAGCAGGTATCCTTGCAGAGAAAAATGTGTTATATGATCATGAAGGGTCAAGTATAAAGTAGAATAGAGATCTATAATTAGAAATTTAGTTGCATCACAATTAGATAATTTCATTGTTACTTTCTTACAATTGTAATAGTGATCCAAAATCTCTTAGTAGAGTTGGTTTAATAGCCAGTTTTAAATCTTCTAACAAGGTGATAGTTCCATTGAATTTTTTTAAGACCTATTGCAATGCCACTCCTTATAAGGTGTTTAAATCCTATAACAAGGTCACACCAAAAAGTGTGTTTTGTTAACTTTAACCAGGTTCGCTGTTAATAGGGCTCACTTTAGAAGAGTGAAAATAGTAACTAGTTATATTGGTGATTTTTTCCATATTGAGTTTCCACGTTAAATCTTGGTGTCTTGTGTTCTTGTTATTTCTCTTATGTTTGCAAATTAATCATTGTTAATATTTTAAGATTAGTTAAAAGTAAATGACACTCTGTATTTATCGAGTTATAAAATTTTCTATGTGTTTAATGAATAACAATAGCAATCAATTTTATCTGACATCTAAGGGATCTAGGATATATTTTAGTGGTAACTAATTCACCCCTCCCCTCTTAGTTACTCCTTCTATATTTCCAACAAAACCTTCCAAATAGAAAGTCAAACTAGGGTGGGGATGATACCCATAAGATTTAGTATTGTAGTATGAAGTTGGCTCTTTAAGGCTTACAATGATCACTTCTAATGATCTACCTTGTTAGGAGCAATAAGGATTGCTAGGTCTACCTTTCAAAAGGATTTACAAACATACAAGAAAGTATGCACTTAGTAATGAGATTTACAAAAGACTATTAAGTCTACCTTGTGAAAGGATTTAACTAATCCACCTATTAGGATGAAATAGTTGCTGATCTTTGATCTACAACTTGGTTTGCCGAGATTCCTTTGAGTGTAATGATTGCCTTCCTATAATAGATATATATTTGCTACTCCTTATACTATTCTAGCCTTTGTAATTCCCACTTCTACTCTTCTTTTCTAGTTACATTCCATGAATACTTTATATTGGATGTGATACAATACATTACATATATACAATCCAAATTACAAATCAACAAAGTTGGCTACAATAAAACTTTACACAAAGTTCTCCCAACAATAGGAACTTGGGTTCTGAAAAATAGCTTAGTGAGGTTTTGATACTCAACATTCATTGTCAATGCTCGACATCATCATACGGATCACTTCCAACTAGTCTAAACTCAGTCCATATTGATCACTTAAAAGTAGTATGAACTCAGTCTTCAATGGTGACTCAATGAATAATACAAAACTTGACATATAAATTGACTCACTTGATTCACACTTCATACCTTGGTAAATGCTACCACTATGAGCTTGGTATAAACTAAATCACTTGGTTAACATTGAGTGGCTTGATTAATTCTACATTCACATCTCTATAACTACAAACTTGGTAAGTGTTGCACAACTCAATTTGCACTAAGGAACTTTGTAAACCTTATATAGCTCAATTTACACTGCTGATCACCGTCATGGTAGAAACTACTTGGTGCAAACTGAATAGTGTTCCTTGAACTCTGTAGCAATAGTAGAACTCGATAAAGCCTAAAATGCTTGTTTAACATTGTTAACTATACAATAAATTGAGTAGATACTATATATCTAAATAAGTGTGTGTCACTAATAACAAACATGACTATAATGTCAATAATCTCCCCCTTTGGCATTAGTGCCAAAAACAAAAAACTTATCTCTCAAAACCAAATTCTCAAAAAGTTTAAGAACACTTTTTATTCTCCATCTTGTGTCTTTGACTTGGTAGAGTACTCTATTTTTGGGATTTTTCAAAATTTCTTTCACAAGAGATGTATCTCTGAGTATTTGTACATATATAATATGATAATGCTCCCCCATACATATATATACAATATACTTTACATATGTTCACATCTCATATGATATATACATTTTCTTCCCCTTAATGTATATTACATCTTATATCTTCTTCCTTTTACAATAGACATCTTCTCCCCCTTTTTGACATTAATTCCAAAAATGTATGCTATATAGTATATAGTAATGCCAAAATGTGATAAGAAATTTGAATGTACCTTTAGAATTAGAACAATTGTCTTGTCCCAATTTTCTTGCAACACCTTGCATGTGTGTGATGCAATCCACACTTTTTCTGATACATGTGGTCTACAATAGAGAAGTTATTATGCACAATACATTTTTGCAATGCATCCATGTTTGGAAGAATCATTCCCTATATGTCTACTAGTGTAGTTCTTATTTTAGCTTCTTTTCTTAGTAATTCTAATAAAATATCAGTTAAGAATTTGATTTCTGTATAGTGGGTAGATTTATAACTTGGGTCAAGTTGCAATTATTGTGCACTTGCCTTCTAATCTTCATTAATCTTAGAAAGTTTATCTTTAATTTCTTTAGCGAAATTTGAAGTATCACAGAGTTTACCAAATAATGAAGTCACATTGTTGCAAGAGGTGTCCAATGATCCTAGAATAGTAGACAAGTCTACTTGATGAATTGCAATATTTTGAGCAATAAACTTCAAAACTTTATTCTCAAGTTTCTTCTCAACTCTTTTCAACAATTTCTCCTATCCAATCAAATCTTCATTGAATTTCTTGATTACCTCTGCTAACTGAACCAAAATTGGTTAAGAAGTGTCAACCTCTGTGCTGAGTGCCTTTCCTAGATTATTCTTTGCATCTTCAAGCACTTGAAATTTCATATTTATCTCTTCTCTAAGCCTCTTCTACTTAGCTTTCTTCTGAAGTAGCTCTCTAAATATATGCATTTGATTAGGATTAAGATTGGAGATATCCCATTTTGGAATAAGAATCTCCTCATCAAGATCAATTTCTTCTTCTTTCTCTTTCCTTTACCCAAAATTTTTGTGCTCGATTGAGGCTTGGCATCAACTGTCCATGCACATTTATTATTTGTGTGCTTGGAATGGAAACAATGGTAGAAATAGTAGGATTGGCAGAAAAAGAAGGTACTACACTTGTTGAAGGAATACCTTCTGTAAAAAAAACTAATGGAGGAGGAAGTGTTGTCTACTTGGTAGATTTAGTGCTTCTCACTTCTGACAATGAAATACTAAGCTAAACATGTGCAAAAATTGATTAAGTTCTTGTATTTGCAATGTTTGACACAATCAATTCTACAGTAGCTTTCATTTAGCTTGATGTTTTCAATGCTCCGCTCAAAGAATGAGGAACTGAGGCTATGATTGTTGTTGCAATCTTTTCTAGGTTGATCTCCTCAATGTTCTAAATTTTAGATGGATCTTCCTTCATAGCTTCATGTTGCTATTCCTCATCATCTATATTGTCATTATTTATTTCCTCTCCAACATTATTTCCTTCTTCTTCCTTTTCATCATCATCCTCCTTGTCATTAACATTAACAACAACATCACTCTTCTTATGAATATTATAGATGTTTTTCCATGTGTTGGTAGCATTCTTCACTACATGTTCAATGTCATTGATTAATATCAGACAAGTGTTAAACTTTGATATAAGTTTCTCTTCATTCTTCTTGATGGACTCATTAACTTCTTTATTACTCAAGCTCAACATGAGTCTCCTCAAGGTCTACTCATAGATGTATTTAGTAGTTTTCCTTACATGCTCCCATCTTGGCTTAACTTTCTTCATCAAATCAGTCAAAATTTGCTAAAGAAGGTGATTTGGAGAATATTTCTGTTTGCCCATATTAGACATAACCATGTCTTCAATTTTCTTTTGTTCCTCTATATTTCTTATTTCATATCTTCATGATTTGAAGTTTTTCATACCAGCTCCTATTTCAATTTCCTTCAAATTTTCTTAGAATGAGGGTGGTGGCTTTTTTAGGATTATATCTCCTCTGTGTTTCATCCTAGATGCCCTCCTTGTGAACACTATAGTAGATGGCTTTGTAGGTTTGATTATAATTGTAGACACCTAAAAACCTTTAGAAAATAAAGTATTTTTATTTTCTAAAAAATTCCTGATGACATCATCATTTATTAATTAATTATTTATTTTTTGTATTTATTTATTTTTTGCCATTAAACCCCTTTATCTTAATTAAAAATATTTAATTAAGGAATCCCTCCCAAAAATGTTTAAATCTTATTTAAACATTATTTCCTTATTTATTAATTATTTAATTAATAAATTGACCAAAAAACCCAAAATAACTAAAAAAAAAATTTGTGCCCAAAACTTGGCCAATTTTCTTAAGACCACTAACCTCTTCCAAAATCTTCTAATCCTTCTTTAATTT
This sequence comes from Cupressus sempervirens, assembly GCA_028749045.1. Lineage (NCBI taxonomy): Eukaryota > Viridiplantae > Streptophyta > Pinopsida > Cupressales > Cupressaceae > Cupressus > Cupressus sempervirens. The sequence continues at coordinate 1,029,083,386 of CM053785.1, forward strand.
TGATTAAAGGCTAATCCCATCATTTCCTACCCATAATCCCAACTCAAAATATTTAATTAAGATTAAATATTAATCCTCATGTTTATTAAAAAAGTTTTAATAAATATCTCCTCAACCCAAACCATTGAAATAAATAAAACTTTATTTATTTCCTAAAAATCTAATTTATCCTCATCCTAAGAAGTTCTAGACTCTTCTAGAAAGTCTTCATCCTCATCCTAAGAAATTCTAGACTATTCTAGAAAGTCTTTATCCTCATCCAAAGTCTAGACTCTTCTAGAAGATGTCTTTAAACCTAATCCTAATCCCCTCCTAACCTTGTCACATTCCCTAAACATGGGTTAAGACTTACTAACCCAAGCCAAAGTTAACAAATATCTCCTCCTTCACCCACCATCATTAAATGCCATCCACTTGCCTATCCCTAAGCTAATCCTAAACCATCCTAATCCATCCTCTAATCATTTGCACAAGCCTAAGCAAGCTTAAAACCTTCCTAATCAAGCCCAAGTCAAAATTCCTCTCATCTCCCTCAAATATCCCAACCATAAAACTTTATGAAGCCCACTAGGCCATAAATGACTCTTCCAAGCCCTTTTATTGCTCTTACAAGCCATTATGAGGGTCTTTATGAAGATTTTATCCCTTGAGCCTCCTTTGTTGACTCATCCTTCCCCTTTCCTCCATCTTCTCACCCTGTGACATGTGTCACTCCCTAATCGGCTATAAGGAAGCACAATCCATGTGCTCTCCTCTCATGCAATCTGAGCCCTCCATGAGCTTTTTTCCATCCTTGCATCTTAGCCCTCAATCCCTCAAGCCTCTTGCCTATAAATTGGATCCTTCCCCTTTGCAAAATAACACAATCCATGAAGTAAAGTCATAATGCCATTTTAAGAAGCCATTTTACATCAAAACCATACACTCACACCCAAATTCCAACTCCATTTGAAGCCCTTCTTGAATCATAAGCTTGAGCATACATCCTATCTATTTAGACAAAGCCACTCAACAAGAGAGCTTCTTATTGAGAGAGTCCATTAATGGCTCATATTCTCAATTGAGAGCTCATCTTAGTCTATCTTGAAGTTTATGAATTTTGTTTAGTTTGTAGAAGCTTTATTTAAATTTGGTTTCTATTAGCATACTAACATTGCTCATATACATTTTGGCACGCCCGGTGGAACCCTGCATGGGTCATCTTCATTAGCTTTTTTAGTCAAGTTTTGTATGTCATTTGCTAATTTTGGCTAATTTTTTTTGTTTTTGTGATTGGTAGGATTGTATAAAATTGTTTTGTAGGTCCACATGAGCATCAAAAAGACAAAGGAACTCATAATCTATCTCATAGTGTTCGTAGATTTTTCAAGCTTATAGGTTGGCAAAGCAATTGGAATTCTTCTTCCTCTTCTTGTCTATATTCTTCTTATTCCATATACTTCTTCTTCTTCTTCTTGTGGGAGATCTTGGCCATTTTTTTTTGAAGGAAGAAAAATCATACACACTTCTTTTTAGTGCTTAAAATGAACCCCTAAATCATACTTAAATCTATTAAAAAACTAAAAAAATTTAACAAGTGAAACTAAACCAATCCAATCATTTGCATCCTTGCAACATCAAGGTTTTAGATGCATTCATGCAAAGTTAAGAACACCTCATTTTTGGGAATTTAAAAAGAACTTCAAGTTTCCATTTCAAAAGGTTCAAAATTAACACTAAGTGCACACTAAAATCTAAATCAAACTCAAAGCATCAATCAAAGATAAAATGAACCTCATTTGCAAATATTTTAAAGTTCTTTTAAAAATCTCATGAAAACTAAGAGTCCTAAATGGTTGCCAAAATTGTCCTAAAAGATTTTTTATTTGTTCCAAACAAATGTCTTGTTGCAAAATCTTGAATGTTTCTTAGGTTTTCCATGCATCAAAACAATCTAGGAATATCATTTTTTGGCTTAAAACATGCAAACGAGAACACAAAATCTTGAATGAAAACCAAAGTCCAAAGAGTCATTTTCACTTTTGAGTCCAAAACAATCTTGAATGATCTAAGGTTAAAACAAAGCACTTCAAAGTTCTTAAAACAACACACAAAATCTCAATCTTGAATGCTCAAAGGAAAAAACTTGAATGTTTAATCACTTGTCTTTGAATGCATGTTGCTAAAATCAATCTTGAGTGCCATGGATTAAAATCAAGTATATTTTTTTATAAATGCGTGATTAAAACAACAAATCCAATCTTGAATACCATAGATCAAATAATCATCTTTTGGAGCATAAAAAGAATCTACATTTTTGTAATCTTTTAAGTTATAAAAACAAATAAAAACACTTTGAGTGAGTTTTTCGTTGGACTCACCCTCTTTAATCACCCATCAATTTAACCATTGGTTGCAATCTCAGCGCCATCTATGGGGATGGGTCCACCTAAGAGGGTGTTAAGTGCTCCACAAAGATCAAACTCCACTCACTTGGGTCTTTAGTGGTTTTTCTAAGTTAGAAAATTCTTTGAATGCGCATTAATCTCACTCACACTTCATTTGGGCATAAAAATTGGACAAATCTTGACGTGGAGGGCCTCCGGGCATGCGCTTGATAAATCAAATTTCACATATCTTTGTTTTGGGCTTAAAAAAAACTCACACTCAATCTTGAATGCCTAACAATCGATGAACATTGCATGGTTTGGACGTAGTTTCAATGATGCTCACATTTCTTATATTGATGATCTCTCGACTTTCATTATGCTGACGATGGTATCAAATTGGAATGAAAATTGTATGCCATAATCACAAGTGTCTTCAATCATAGCTTACAAAATCTAAATCATCAATTGGAATGAACGCGTGTATTTTAAAGCCCAAGATCATGTATGTGGTCTTGTTTTACACTTTTTAGGAGGCCTACTTGGGGATTTCATCACCCCTTGGGATGACCTCAACTCCAGCATTCCGACGGAGTATAAAAATTGGGAGGTGAATCCAAAGACACCTCTCTTGGAATCAAGATTTTGTCACTCGGGCTAAGCCTCAAGGAACTTTATACCCTTGAGAAGTGAAAGAGGAGAAGTGGGTTACCGCTCCTCTCGGTTGTGGGACATCTTTTTGGTTTCATCTATGGATTTGGGCCTCATGTACCTTGCATTTATCAAGGACTCCCTAGCTATAACAAATCTGATCCTTGTAGAAAGCTTCCTAGGATGTTGGTGTGTTTGACGTGCTTGCTCCAAAATTTTGTCTACTTGTTTGTTCATAGCTTTTGAATGAATGTTTGCCAACTTCAGTCAAAATCCCAAAAAAGCCAAAATCTCCCAGCTCAAGGCATACTTAGCGTAGTCACTGCCTCATCAAAAAATCATTCAAGCGCCCCCGTTGCAACCGAATCTATCTAGTTCCTTGCTTTAGAACAATCCCAGATCCAAAGTCTCTCAAAATCATCCCCCCCATCCAGCTAGCAACCCAATCCAAAATCACACCCAAGCCTTTAGGGAATTCTTGTCATTCTGCTAGAATTTGATATCCAATCAATCCAACCAATCCACCTGCCTCACCAAGGTTATCCCTTTGACAGAGCTTTGTCTAGGGTAATCTAGCTTTGTCACTTGTTATCCCTCATCACCTTGAGGTAAAGGTTGGGATCCACAAGTGGTCAATCTCGTGTCATGCCCATAGGATCATTAGTCTATCCTTAAGTTGACACAATCTCCACCAATCCAGTGCATAGGAAAGAAAAACTCACCTTTTGACAGCATGCCCTTGAAGTCTTCCATCCACAGGAAAGCCAAAAATCTCTAGCCAATCCTCCTTAGGTCTGTCATATAGCTTTGACTCTCCCTAGGAAATCCTTCATCAGCCAATCCAAAATCTACGCTTAATCCAAATCCAACCATGAGCTTCCGTGTTCATCCATATGCAAGACCCCATCCCCATTCGACTCATCATCAAAACATGAAATCCCAAACCTATCATGATGTGTTCAGTCATATTGTCCTTGCTCACGCCAGCTCCTATTCCAATGATGATGAAAATCTTGTTGACTATGATGGGTATATTGAAAGCCTTATAAACATTCCCCTGAGCATCCTACAAAATCCATGCATTCTTCCAAACTATCTAGTCATGCCATCTGATATCCCAGCTTCTCCTCCATCACCCAATCAACCAAGCTTCCAATCTTCCACCCCCATCACACTAGCTATTCCTGTCAATCCACCTCCGACTCTAACACATGAGTCTCCAAGGAATCTCCTAGACGAAATACAAGAAAAGTCACCTCCAGTAGTCGATAAGCCATGTCATCTAATCCAATCATGTGAAGTAGTCAGTAGTGAAGCTTCCCCATCTATAATATCACCTCCATCTTCCATACCTATCATCCGCATACCATCCATCAAATTTCTTAAAATCCTTCCACTTCTTACAAGCATCAAAATCCCACCATCTGTCAAAACCCTCCAAATCCTATCCACATCACCTCCAAGCATTTCCCAAATCTCCCATAATGACCCTTATGCATCCATCTTCTACTCACCCATCTCCACTACTGAATCTCCCATCTATCCATCGGTTTCCTTTGAAGAGTCCATCCCTTCACCTCCTATCGCACCATCCACTCCAAACCAATCCTATCAAGATCCTGCCCAAAAGCATGTTGACATCCCCCAAAGCATAAAGGAATATATCATCGTACCATGTCTTCCATCCATAGTGCAGTCACTATCCCCTCCATCTCCAAAACCTCAAGCCATACCTCCTCTACTACAGGACATCTTTTCATCCCATCAGCTAAATCAAGATCCTATCCTACCATCTCCTCCACTCCATGCTTCCATCTTACCACCTATCCAAGCTATTTCACCATCTATAATATACCCTCTTGGTTCACTTACATTCATTTATAGTGGCCTCCTCTCAACAGAAGAATTAAGAATAGTATCTCCCTATTGCAGTACATCTGATAAAGCACTTCCACCATTTTTTGCAAGCAAAAATTATCCTCAGATACTTCAAATGCTCAATCGATGGCATTATCAAGGTCAAGGTTTAGGACCACAAGAGCAAGGAATCAGAAAGCCTATTATTGCACTAAAAAATCTAGAATTTCATGGTCTTGGATATGTATGCAAAGGCTCACCATCTAAAGGTGTTGGTACACTACACCCCCAAACCAAGCCCATCTCCAAACCCCCCATGCCATCCTCCCATCACTCCTTCAAGAAATCTTATGTCAACCCCCCTCCACCATCTTTGCAAACTAAAACAACCTACCATATCTCCCCTTCATCTGCTAAATCCATTTTGGGTCCCTATGTCCCAAAATCTACCATCCTCCATCCTCCTATCAGCGATCATTCAAATCCTATTCCCTCCATTCCTATGCAAGATCAGCAAAGGCACATCACCCATCATCATCCCCCTACACACTCTCCCATATCCTCTCCATCTCACAAAGCTTCTCCTAACCATCTTCCCAAAGCTTACCATAGCAATGTAAATGCCAACTTCAAAATGCATAAAGATAAAAATCCACATCCTAGGCAATCATATGTCTATTCTAAGAGACATACTCCAAAAAGGAAAAATCCAATCAAAGAATGCAAAATAATGCAAATGCCTATGAAAAGAAAATCCAAAACCATGTGGATCCCAAAGAAAAAAGTTGAAACCCAATGCATAATGGCATCCACCATTGCTAATCCCCATCCACTGACTCATGTCCCCCATCTCCTACCTCCATCTTGGGTGCCTATATCCCCAAGCATGCTTCCACAAATCCTCCATCATGCCCGCATCTACCATCTATCCCCCATATGCTCTTTTCACACCCATCCCAACATGTGCCAATGTTGCTCTTGCAAGCATACCCATCTCATGCTCCTTTTCAACATTTTTATCCCTCCATCTCCTACCATCAATCCCATCTAATCCAATCTATTGCATAAATCACACATCCAGTGTACCAACAGCTAGTGAAAAATCCCAAAAAAGCCAAAATAGCTGAAGAAAGCCAAAATCATTCCAGCTAAGTCCAAAGTCAAAAAGTCAAAAATAATAATAAAGAAAAATAAAGCATCCATTGGTGAAAACTTGGCAATTCAAGTGCCTTGGACAAGTACCATGATGAAAACTTGGCAAACAAGCATCATGTGTAATCTCGCCATCCCCAGCTTACCCTATCACCCTCATGCTTTTGGTCATCTCTTGACATCCAAATCCATCTTCCAATCTATCCACCTATCCTCCACCCTCCATCTTCCATCTCACACCATCCACTTATCTCCTGCAGCTTCAGCCAACCATCCCAGCTATCATCCATCTCCCTAGCCCCTTTAGCTTTTTCCATCCTAGCTTCAATCCTATCACATCCATCATAAGACCTCCTTCCACATGTTATCTTCTGATTGGGGGCACTATATTCATTGGAGATCTTGTCTTGTCCATCCTCCCTTGTCATTGGTATCTAGCTCTAGGCTATCGTCATGCAAACCCAATGTCATCTCTTTATATTCATCATAATTCTAGCTATCTACCATCCTATCCAACCATCTCATCCTGCTCCTCTAGCTATCCTTGGTCAAAAAATCTCTCATCATCATTGGATGCATCCTGCCAAATCCATATCTTTTGCTATCACCCCACCCTTGGCTTTCGCATCTTGCACAACATCAAACCATCCTGCTATCCTATCATCCTAAGCTTTTGCCTACTTGTAACTATCTTGGTCAGCTTCAGCTTGTAAATATCTTGGTCTGTCAGCTTGTACATCCTCTTTAGCTTAGTACCATTGTATCTATCTAGCTTTTGTGTCAGTTCCTCCTTGATCAGCATCTTGCATACATCGCACATCTTGGTTAGCTATTCCAATGCATCCTTTAGCTAGATCTCCTATCACCAAAGTGTTATCCTTCTTAGTTCATCTTGCCAGACGCATCACTCACCCAGATCCATCAGCTTAGGTGCTCTCCGATAGATCCTTGTAGGATATATCTTTCCTCATGTCTGATCTTGGTCTATTAGTACCTCATCCTACCCATCTCATTAGCAAATAGTTCTCTTTTGGATTTTCGCTTCCTTTTGATTTGGAATCTTCCCTTTTGGGTCTTGAAGTATCTTTTCCAAACAATCTTTTTATTCCCTCCTCAAAGTTTCCATGATCTTCCATATCATGGTATATTGCGAATGGGGCACTCTAAGCATACAATTTTGATCAAGTCTTTCGTTTGTTTCTTTTTTTCTTGTGGGTTACCCAGTATCGGTTCCACACTGTTTCCTCCAGGAATCATGTGTGATGTTGGGGCAATCCTTGCGTATTTTTTTTGAGTCAGTCTGTCAATCCTCTGGACAGTTGGTGAAAAGGCCTTGATCTTCTTGGTAACCTTGGCAATTAACCAATAGTCCTATAGCAAATATAGTGCTCAACGACATGGTGGTATTTCTCTTTGAAGTATCCCCCCACTCAAAAAGCTTCAATGGTTTTCCTTCATCTCCATTATCCCCCATCCATATCCAGCATCCGTCTCTCCTACCCAAGCTTATGCATCAGTATCTCTTTGAATGAATCCTCACCTTTAGCTTTAGGGATCCACAATCCTAGTCTTAGGGATCCACCAATCGAAATCAATCCACCAAGCCTCATCTTTCGAGATCCACAATCCTAGTCCTAGGGATCTCTGAAACCCATCTTCCGCCAATCTGACTCTTTGAAATCCTATTGCATCAGCTTTTTAATCCCCTCATCCATCTCCCCATCCTAGATTTCTTTTATAGCGCTCCACTCCTTCATCCTCTGCAATCCTTGAGATCTTAAGCTTGCTTCCTCTTGTGCCTTTGATTCTTCCTTTATCATTCTCTTGTAGTGAGAGTTTGAGCTAACTAAACCTCTTCTCTTAAGCCAATCTTAGTCTTCTTGCTCATCTCGAATTCTTGTACTTTTCAAGAAGTCATCGAGCCTCGCTTTCTCTCCCCATCGCCTTCTTCAGGGGGCATCTTGCAGTCCATTCTCTCCTCTTCTGTTCTAGCCTTGGGCATCTTATTTTCTTATCTTTGATGCCATGCCACTTGCGGCATCACATCAAAGAGGGGCAAAATGTAGACACCTAAAAACCTTTAGAAAATAAAATATTTTTATTTTCTGAAAAATTCCTGATGACATCATCATTTATTAATTAATTATTTATTTAATTTATTTATTTATTTTTATGCCATTAAATCCCTTTATCTTAATTAAAATATTTAATTTAGGAATCCCTCCCAAAAATGTTTAAATCATATTTAAACATTATTTCCTTATTTATTAATTATTTAATTAATAAATTGACCAAAAAACCCAAAATAAATAAAAAATTTATTTTTTACCCAAAACTTGGCAAATTTTCTTAAGACCACTAACCTCTTCCAAAATCTTCTAATCCTTCTTTAATTTTTATTAAAGGCTTATCCCATCATTTCCTACCCCTAATCCCAACTCAAAATATTTAATTAAGATTAAATATTGATCCTCATGTTTATTTAAAGAGTTTTAATAAATATCTCCTCAACCCAAACCCTTGAAATAAATAAAACTTTATTTATATCCTAAAAATCTAATTTATCCTCATCCTAAGAAGTTCTAGACTCTTCTAGGAAGTCTTCATCCTCATCCTAGGAAATTCTAGACTATTCTAGAAAGTCTTTATCCTCATCCAAAGTCTAGACTCTTCTAGAAGATGTATTTAAACCTAATCCTAATCCCCTCCTAACCTTGTCACATTCCCTAAACATGGGTTAAGACTTACTAACCCAAGCCAAAGTTAACAAATATCTCCTCCTTCACTCACCCTCATTAAATGCCATCCACTTGCCTATCCCTAAGCTAATCCTAAACCATCCTAATCCATTCTCTAATCATTTTAACAAGCCTAAGAAAGCTTAAAACCTTCCTAATCAAGACCAAGTCAAAATTCCTCTCATCTCCCTCAAAATATCCCAACCATAAAACTTTATGAAGCCCACTAGGCCATAAATGACTCTTCCAAGCCCTTTTATTGCTCTTACAAGACCTTGTGACATGTGTCACTCCCTGATTGGCTATAAGAAATCACAATCCATGTGCTCTCCTCTCATGCAATCTGAGCCCTCCATGAGCTTTTTCCCATCCTTGCATCTTAGCCCTCAATCCCTCAAGCCTCTTGCCTATACATTGGACCCTTCCCCTTTGCAAAATAACACAATCCATGAAGTAAAGTCATAATGCCATTTTAAGAAGCCATTTTACATCAAAACCATATACTCACACCCAAATTCCAACTCCATTTGAAGCCCTTTTTGAAGCATAAGATTGAGGATACATCCTATCTATTTAGACAAAGCCACTCAACAAGAGAGCTTCTTATTGAGAGAGTCCATTAATGGCTCCTATTCTCAATTGAGAACTCATCTTAGTCTATCTTGAAGTTTATGAATTTTTTTAAGTTTGTAGAAGCCTTATTTAAATTTGGTTTCTATTAGCATACTAACATTGCTCATATACATTTTGGCATGCCCGGTGGGACCCCGCATGGGTCATCTTCATTAGCTTTTTTAGTCAAGTTTTGTATGTCATTTGCTAATGTTGGCTAATTTTGTTTATTTTTTGTGATTGGTAGGATTGTATAAATTGTTTTGTAGGTCCAGATGAGCATGAAAAAGACAAAGGACCTCATAATCTATGTCATAGTGTTTGCAGATTTTTCAATCTTATAGGTGGACAAAGCTTTTGGAATTCTTCTTGCTCTTCAGCTATATACTAACGTAGTTTTCTCCCATTCAAGCTATATATTCATTGATTTGATAAAGAAAATGTACATCCTTCCTCTGTACAAATGTACCTTTAGATGCGAATAAATTTGGCACATAGAAAAATAGACAAGCTATGAGTGAAACAAACTTACAAGTATTGTTCTTTGAAGTTCTGACACTCTCCATATTTTTGTTGGACCGATTCAACATCAACTCAGCAAGGTCAAGTGATAAGAACTTTATTTTTTACCACTTTGTATGTAAGTCCAATTACTTCACATGATACATTGTTGAGCCTACATGAGCTATATATTTTGTGCATGATGACATGTATCCCAAACTTCAATTCCATATCCATGACACAACTGATCTTCATTCCTCTTCCATCCCACTTAGCTAGGGTTTTGGTGAATTTAGTTTTTGCCAACATAGAAAGACCATTGATCCTATGGAACATCTTCTTTGTTATCACAATGGGTTGTTCCAACCACAATTGACTATTATGCACATGACTAAGAATAAATCTTGTCCATTTGATATGAAAATCTTGTGGCATGTGCGAAATGTGAGTCAAACCCTTCGCTTAAATGTGTTGATGCTCTAGTTTTAACACACCATTCACACACGATTCTCTTAATGAGTCATCCATTTCTAGTGTTCTGATATCTTGAATAGCACAACAAAAATGCAAATGAATATCATTAATCAATAGTTCGTTTGATAGAATTTGAGATTGTGCTATATTTGAATCTAGGAATTTTGCAATAGGTAAACTTAGCTTGAAGATTGGTGCATTCCATTCCATGCCTCAAATCAACATATGAGATCCTTTCTTTGATTTAATACTAGTGGATGCCATTTTTCTTAGTAGGGTTTGAGAGAACATGAAAATCTTCAATAGTAATTCACACGGATTGCTCGGATGAACTAGAATAGATCTACACAAATAACTCTCAAAAATTTATGGTGAGAAATAAATTTGATTTCACACTTTTTATCAAATTTTTCATTTTGATTTCCATAAATGCTTGATATGATTGTTTTCTCAAATGAAAGGCTAGCTTCCACTTTTCTTGCATTAAGTGCTTAGCAGAGTCATCCACGACTTGGTGTCCACACAACAATCATAGTAGCTCCCAACCTTGCTCCGCAGAGTCTTGCAACCCAACCTCACTTGATAATGAATGACATCTTTTTGAATGCTCGGGGATCCTTTTGCAGCTTGAATGCTGATATGGATCTTTGATTCTACTAATTGGAACTAATGTGAGATGTCTTCTTCAAAATCCTAGTTCTAGTTCTCCTTGCCAGAGATCAAGTGGAAATGCTCAAGTGAGTCACCCAATTCTTGAGTTACATGTTCATCATTGCTCAGTCTTGCATTCTTAAAAGATTTTGGAATCCATTGCTATCTCATCTACTTTCTAATGTTATAAACTTTGGCTTTCTTTTCATCTTCAATTCTTCCAATATTCATACAGTTCTTCCAAGCTGACCAAGTTCTATACAAATAAAACATTTTTTTGTGGTGTCTCTTATCCTAATGTGATATTTTACATAATTAATTCCAATGTGTTCAAATTCTCCATAGTAATGACATCTACACCAAGTGACTGCAAGTAGGTCTTTGATTCTTTCAAACTCCTTGCTTAGATAATTCACCTTTTTCTGTATATCTAATTCTTGCTTTTCCTTTTTGTCTATAATGGCTTTTCTCATTCAACTAATTCATGTTTTGTTGAGATTTCATCATCATCACATTGGTTTTCCTTTCAATGTTTAGATCATTCTGTGATCTTTAATTTTCTAATCTTAAATTTGTAATTTCTTCATTTGCATTGGTAAGCTAATCAATAAAGTCTGCTTGCTAAAGGTATAGGTGCTGAATTTCATTTTTCTTTCCTTAACCTCTTATTTTGTCTTTTTTTTTTCTCTTCCATGACTTAACACAATCTTATTGACTAGATTTCTTGCTCTCTTTCTAGTTTTCTAGCTTCTTCTTGAAGTGAGCCATTCTTTTCTCATAGTTCTTTGATTGCTTCATTAGCTTCACTTGAATTGATTTTTGAATGGATCTCTTCAATTCTTTCTTCAATGTAGAGTTGGTCATTCATCAGGTTTGCAAGATCTTTTCTTCTTTTAAAGGATTGAGAGAGTTACTCCTTTTTTTTCTTGAGTTGACCAATAGCCAATTCCAAATCCAACCTTTCATTGTCAATAGCCTTGTCAAGTCTGAATACCTCCATAGCCTCTAATCTTTGCTCAAGCTATTAAACTTTTCTCTAAGAATCAAAAAGATCTAATACCAATTGTTGGAAATGTATATAATAGGCTAAGTTACTAAGAGGGGAGTGGTGTATCAATAACCAATAAAACTTAATCATTATTTACCAACTAATCCTTCATGTGACTTTTGATCTATTCCCATGCATAAGAAACTAAAAGCATTAAAACATTCATAATAGTTTAACACAAAATATGGTGACCCAAACACCTTCTGAATAGAAAGTAAAACTAGGGTGGGGATGATAGCAATTAGCTTTAGTACTGTAATATAAAGTTGGCCTATTAAGGCTTACAATGATCACTTATGATGATCATCACTATTAGAAGCAATAAGGACTACTAGGTCCTCCTTGCAAAAGGATTTACAAACATAAAAGAATGTATGCACTCAGTAAAGAGATTTACTAAAGACTGTTAAGTCTACCTTGTGAAAGGATTTAACTGATCCACCTATTAGGATGAAATACTGGCTAATCTATGATCTGCAAATTGGTTTGCTAAGTGAGATTCCTTTGAGTGTAATGATCACCTTCCTATGATAGATAAATCTTTGTTTCTCCTTATACTATTGTAGCCTTTGTAATTCACACTTCTACTCTTCCTTTATAGTTATCTTCCATACACAATTTATATTAGATGTGATACAATATGTTACATCTATATAGATCCAAATTGAAAATTAACAAAGTCAGCTACAATACAAGTTTACACAAAATACACAGAGTTGGCCCAACTGTAAGAACTAGGGTTTTGAAGACTAGCTCAATGAGGTTCTGATACTAGGCATTCACTATCAATGCTTGGCATCATCATGCATTCAATAGATGTAGAATCTCGGTCCATACTAATCACTTTCAAGTAGTTGAAACTAGGTCTACACTAGTGACTCGATGAATACTTTGAAACTTGACATATAAACTAAGTTACCTAATTCACACTACATAGCTCAGTAAATGCTATCACTATGAGCTCAGTATAAACAGAATCACTTGGTTAACACTAGATTCACATCATTATAACTATGAAATCAATAAGCATTGCACAACTCAGTTTGCACTAAGGAACTCGGTAAACCTTATGAAGCTCAATTTACACTACTGATCACCATCATGGTAGAACATCCTTGGCGCAAATTGAATGCTATTCCTTGAACTCAATAGCAACTATAGAACTCAGTAAAGCCTGAAATACTTGGTTAACACTGTTAACTATACAATAAGCTCATTAGATACTATCTATCTGAATAAGTGTATGTCACTAATAACAAACATGACTATAATGTCAATAGTAAATTGTTGCTGATGTCATATTATGACTAGTGAAGTTAGATGGAGATATTATACATGTTGATCATGATGTGTATAATCTTGGATTTTAGTAAGAACTGTACAAAAAATTGATATTCATGTTTTAAGTGAAACATGATAGCAAAATTAAAAGGGAAAGAATTATTTTGTTTACAAAATAATTACTTGTCCAATTAGGGCTGACATCCTAGATGTTTACTCTAAGTTGGAAAAGTGTATTATGCTCTTAGTTGACCTAGCAACAATTTGTCTAAAGGCATGGTATTTATGCAAAGGAAATTAAATTCAAGTGTGTTATCTTGGAGTTATTATGTTGAGAAATTGTATGAAAACTTTTGTGAAAGCGATATATGTAAAGCTTGTGAAGCTATTTCAAGATCGAAGATTGAACTGAGAAAGAATATATATTCCAGATGTCTGATTACTTGTTTGGGTAGTGAGTTCTTCTTGTAACTGGAAATGCATATTTGGGTACTGTCTCATCTTGCATCTACTGTACTACAACTCCTAATAGGTTTGGCACAAATCTTAACAGGGTTGGAATCTTCTAACAAGGATTCAAAGTCTCCTAACAAGGACTCCTTATATTGAATTTTTTCGTTGATTCCTAACAGGGTCCATCCTCTAACAAGGAACTTATATATTAGTATATCATCTAGTGGGTATCATCCCTATTGAGGTTTTCCCTTGACCATGGTTTCCCTAGTTAAAAAAAATGGTGTTATGAGTTATCTTTATGCATGGTTACTATTACTGTTCAACATTACATTATTACTTTTTTATGTATGGTTTAAAGTAAGAAATAATATCCAGTTGGTGACTAAAGTTTGTAGATTACTGATCCACCCCCTCCCCACCCACCCCCCCTAAGGATAACTAATTCACCCCCTCTCTTAGTAATTCTAAATTATTCTAACAAATATATCTCCAAAAACAAGTGACTAAATACCATAAGAAAATACATATCTATTTTCACAAAAATAAACTTAAAACCTATGAATAATTGTAGGAATCAAATATAAAAATATAATAGATCATGAGAACATATAATTAGAAATACTTATATAAGATTAATAATGCAATCAATAAGTTCAATCCATACCTCAAGTCCTACGAATATTTAGCATAAGCACTAGAAAGAGGAAAAGTAAAGTAAAATGAATCCACTTGAGATGCATCATTCAAACTCACTCCAATTTCACAAACTTGCATGGTTGAAGAAGAATAAATTCCACAAAATTAATCTCTCTCTCTCTCTCTCTCTCTCTCTCTCTCTCTCTCTCTCTCTCTAACACACACACACACACACACACACACACACAACTATCCCAAAAAGGAATTAAACATATAAAATTCTTTAAAGAATTATACTCAAACTCTCCCTTACATATCACTAATGTTTCTTCATAAAAATGTTCATAAAATATACAACCAATCCCTCTTCTACCTTTCAGCCTTCCTCCCTTCACATTTACATTTTGTACCAAATACATATGTTCTTGAATAGCTTTCATACCTCTTTAGCAGAAAAGATACCACCCTTTTAAATAAAAGTAATTCAAAGTCCAAAATTACCTTAGTTTATATAATTCGCTATCATCTTACAAGTTCTTTAGGCATATTAAGGGTAACTTAGACTATTTTAAGGGTATATAATGAATAAATGGTAAAAAAAAAATGTAAATACTCTCTTTGGTACTTTATAACCCATTTTCATGCTTATCATTGTATTTATGTTTTGATCTCATATTCTTTTACATAGGTAAGACATATTACCTTTTTCCTCTTAGAATGCATGATATAACTCCTCTCCAAAACCCTTATGCTTTTTATTTTATCCCTTTTAATTTATTAACTTTTATACTCTAATAGATTTGTCTTTATATCTAAAAATATAAATAAATCACTCAAAAACAATTTATAACATACACCAATTCATAAACACATTAATCATGTAATGATCTATATTTAAATAGGTATATATGTCTACATCCATAGATGCTTATATAAATATATACCAAAAAAATTATGATAGACAATTTATATAAACATATAAATATCCACAACATGTACACAAAATTTTAAACACTAGAATCCACTGATTGAACCATCAAAAGAAATGATAAAAAAATAATCCTCGGAGTAGGTTACTAACTTCTTACTAGATTTCTAAGGATATAAGGATGGCTATATGGATCATAGTTCCATCTCCTTTCAACAATAACTAGTTCAAGGATTTTAAGGCACACTCAAAATTATCTAGTCAGGTGGAGTTGATGGTTGATACCTACACACACCAACATCACCAACCAAAAAGATACAACACATGCACACATGCGCACACGCATGCACACACACACACACACACACACACACGCACACACACTCACACACACACACACATGCGCGCGCGCGCGCGCACACACACACACACACATGCACATAATGATAGACATGGGAGGAGGACTGTGACATTGTGTAATCTCCTAAAGAAGTGACTATGACTTCCTCCCTATATGTTGAAGCTAGGCTAGGAAGAATAAACACACACATATATAAGACATCATGGGTTAGGTCGGTTAGCTTAAGAACATAGAATAATAGGAATATTATAAACAAGTTATTGAAAGCATAATTATGAATTCAAAATAATGTATTAAGAATTATCCAAATCAACCATATATCTAATCTCCTAAAGATTCTATATATAACATGATCAAGTTTCTAATATGTTACCCAGACATTTTATGGAAAGTTTTAATGTTTTAATTAAATTAATTAATCGGAGAGAGAGAGAGATTAGTCATAAAGAAAAATTAAACTTTCTCTCTCCTCGTACTTTTCTCTCTCCACATACTAAAACTTTTAGAGAGAAGTACAGGTTAAGGTTTTGGTTTTAGTTTTCACTATTTCTCTTCCAACTTTTCTCTCTCCACGTACTAGAACCTTTTAGAGAGAACTACATGGTTTGAGTTAGGGTTTGAGTTTTCACACTCAATTTTTCTCTCTCCACATACTAGTCATACTCTCTCTCCCCGTGCTTCAACTTTTTGGCCTAATCCTAACCTGAACAATTCTAACCCAAACTCCAACCTTAAAATAACTCCTGGTTGGAAATAAACTTCACAGGTCAACTAGAATGAATTTAAAGGTAACAATGAGAAAAGAAAGCTCGAGTTAAAGCAACATGAACTATTGTTTCAAGGTACCATATTATTTTGAATATATGTTACTCAGCCATCCATGCGAGTCAAGATTTGCAGTTAGATAAATATATCAGCAAATGGGTTGTTTGAAGAGGTGATAGCACGAGAAATGTGTCAGAAAACTTAAATGGTAATGGTGTGAACAAAGGCACGTGCATTGTTTTCTTTGTAATTTGTGGCCTGGTTAGATCTCAGACAAAGCTTCCCACTCTTGTTGGCAGCCGTGGGCATAGAAAGAATAAAAAGCATTTAACTGAATGCCTTAAAAAAGTGTGTGAGATGCTTGACTAAATGCATCTAAATCGCAACTCATATAGTCTACATGGCATTTAAAAAGGGGGTACTCAACATGGACCTGCAGACTTGGAGATAGCTTGACTTGCAAAGGAGGCTTTGATCACATTGCACCCTTTCCTAAGATGAGAGAAGAGGGTATGTGTAGGATCATGGTGTGCCAAAAAGTGGCAATGTGAAAAAAATAGAGTTTGAACACGTCTAAAAGCACTTCAAAATCCGCTCTGACTTTTTTTCACCTATCCAGGTACCAAACTTGAAAAGTAAGGCCCAAGCCTTATCGGATATCTGATATGAGATCGGATATCGGATCTCATATCGGATATCAGATCTCATATCGGATATCCGATATGAGATCGGATATCCGATATCGGCGGCATAAAAATTAGAGGGAAAAGGGACAAAAATTAGAGGGAAAAACAAATTTGTAAGTGATATAACTAATTTGAGTTATGAAATATGTAAAGATATAATATATAATCTATAAATATATAATATAATAACATAACTATTATATATAAAATAATATATAATCTATATATTATATAATAATATAATATAATATTATATATATATAATGTAATGTAAAGTGAAATATATAATCTATTAATATATAATAATATATTATGTTATTATTATTATTATTATCTATAAATATAATATATATTATTATAATATTTTATTATTATATTTACTATATTTTAATTAAATCTAATAACGGAATATATTATATATATGTTATTAATACATATTATTATTATTATCATATATAAATTATAATCTATAATATATTATTATTATTATTATCATATGTAAATTATAATATATAATATATTATGTTATTATTATTGTAATATATATATATATATATATATATATATATATATATATGATTGTTATACTATATTATTATTTTTACTATATTATTTCTAGTGGGGTCATTTATATGGGTCAAAAGGGCTCACGGGATGACCTATGACCCCTTTCGACACATTCCATGATGACATATGTCCTTAAGGGATCCTAGGACCCCTAGGGACATATTAGAATAGTTTATATGGGTCGAAGGGGGTCACAGGATGACCTATGAACCCTTTCGACATATTACAAGACGACATTTGTCCCTAGGGGTCCTAGGACCCTTAGGGACATATTAGAATCATTCATATGGGTCGAATGGGGTCATAGGGTGACCAATGACCACCTTCAACACATTCCATGATGACATATGTCCTTAGGGGTCCTAAGACCCTTAGGGACATATTAGAATCATTCATATGGGTCGAAGGGAATCATAGGGTGACATATGACCCCCTTCGACACATTCCACGATGACATATGTCCCTAAGGGTCCTAAGACCCCTAGGGACATATTAGAATCTTTCATATGGTTTGAAGGGGGTCATAGTGTGAACTATGACCCCCTTCGACACATTACATGATGACATATGTCCCTAGGGGTCCTAGGACACCTAGGGACATATTAGAATGCTTCATATGGGTCAAAGGGGGTCATAGGTTGAGCTATGACCCTCTTTGACCCATTAAATTATGACATATGTCTGTAGGGGTCCTAGGACCCCTCAGGACATATTAGAATCATTCTTATGGGTCAAAGGGGCTCATAGGGTGACCTATGACCCCCTTCGACCCATTAGATGATGACATATGTCCCTAGGGGTCCTAGGACCCCTAAGGACATATTAGAATCGTTCTTATGGGTCAAAGGGGGCCATACATTGATATATGACCCTATTCGACACATTACATAACGACATATGTCCCTAGGGGTCTTAGGACACCTAGGGACATATTAGAATGCTTCATTTGGGTCAAACGGTGTCATAGGGTAACTTATGACCCCTTCGACCCATTAAATGATGACATATATAGCTAGGGGTCCTAGGACCCCTAGGGACATATTACAATCATTCTTATGGGTCACAGGGGGTCATAGGTTGACCTCTAAGCCCCTCTGACCCATTACATGATGACATATATCCCTAGAGGTCCTAGGACCCCTAGGGACATATTAGAATGTTTTATATGGGTCAAATGGGGTCATAGGTTGACCTATGACCCCCTTCGACCCATTAAATGACAACATATATCCCTAGGGGTCCTAGGACCCCTAGGGACATATTAGAATCTTCAACTCATTACATGACGACATATGTCCCCAGGGGTCCTAAGATCCTTAGAGACATATTAGAATCATTCATATGGGTTAAAGGGGGTCATAGATTGACCTATGACCCTGTTCGACCCATTACATGATGACATATGTCCCTAAGGGTCCTAGGATCCCTTGGGAAATATTAGAATCATTCATATGGGTCAAAGGAGGTCATAGGTTTACCAATGACCCCCTTTGACCAATTAAATGACAACACATGTCCCTACCGATCCTAGGACCCCTAGGGACATATTAGAACTGTTCTTATGGATCAACGGGGGTCATAGGTTGACCTATGACCCCTTTCAACCCATTAAATGATAACATTTGTCCCTAGGGGTGCTAGGACCCCTAAGGACATATTACAATCATTCTTATGGGTCAAAGGAGGTCCTAGGGGTCAATCATATAACCTCCTTTGACCTATTACATGACTACATATGTCCCTAGGGGTCCTAAGAACCCTAGTGACATATTAGAATCCTTCTAATCGGTCAAAGGGAGTCATAGGGTGACCTATGACCCCCTTCGACCCATTACCTGATGACATATGTCCATAGGGGTCCTAGGACCCCTAGGGACATATTAGAATACTTCATATGGGTCAAAGCGGGTCATAGGTTGACATATAACCTTCTTCAACCCATCAAATGACGACATATCTCTCTAGGGGTCCTAGGACCCCTAGGGACATATTAGAATCATTTTTATGGCTCAAAGGAGGTCACAGGTTAACCTCTAACTCCCTTCGACATATTACATGACGACGTATGTCCCTAGGGGTCTTAGGACCCCTAGAAACATATTAGATTCGTTCATATGGGTCAAAGGGGATCATAGGTTGACCTATGACCCCCTTCGAACCATTAAATGATGACATATGTCCCTAGGCGTCCTAGGAGCCATAGGGACATTTTAGAATCATTCTTATGAGTCAAAGGAGGTCATAGGTTGACCTATGACCCACTTTGACCAATTACATGATGACATATTTTCCTAAGAGTCCTAGGACCCCTAAGAACGTCTTAGAATTGTTCACAACCCATTACATGATGACATAGTCCCTAGGGGTCCTAGGACCCCTAAGGACATATTAGAATCTTTCATATGGGTCTAAGGGGGTCATAGGTTGACCTATGACCCCCTTCGACCCATTATATGATGACATATGTCCCTAGGGGTCCTAGGACCCGTAGGGACATATTAGAATCGTTTATATGGATCAAAGGGGGTCATAGGTTGACCTATGACCCCCTTCAACCCATTAAATGATGACATATGTTCTTAGGGGTCTTAGGACCCCTAGGGACATATTAGAATCGTCATATACGTCAAAGGGAGTCATAGGTTGACCTATGACCACCTTCGACACATTACATGATGACATATGTCCCTAGGGGTCCAAAGACCCTTAGGGACATATTAGAATGCTTCATATGGGTCAAATGGGGTCATATGATGACCTATGACCCCCCTTTTACCCATTAAATGACAAGATATGTCCCTAGGACCCCTAGGGACATATTAGAATTGTTCTTATGGGTCAAAGGGGATCATAGGGTGACCTATGACCCCCCTCGAACCATTACATGATGACATATGTCCTTAGGGATCCTAGGACCCCTACGAACATATTAGAATGCTTCATATGGGTCAAAGGGGGTCATAGGTTGACTTATGACCCCCTCCGACCCATTAAATGATGACATATGTCCCTAGGGGTCCTAGGACCCCTAGAGACATATTAAAATCGTTCTTATGGGTCAAAGGGGGTTATAGGTTGACCTATGACCCCCTTCGACCAATTACATGATGACATATGTCCCTAGGGGTCCTAGGACCCCCAAGGAGATATTAGAATCATTCTTATGGGTCAAAGGGGGTCATAAGGTGACCTAAGACCTCCATCAACCCATTAAATGATGACATATGTCCCTAGGAGTCCTAGGAGACCTAAGGACATATTAGAATCGTTCTTATGGGTCAAAGGGGCTCATAGGGTGACCTATGACCCCCTTCGACCCATTAAATGATGACATATATCCCTAGGGGTCCTAGGACCCCTAGGGACATATTAGAATCATTCTTATGGGTCAAAGGGGGTCATAGGTTGACCTATGACCACCTTCGACACATTACATAATGACATATGTCCCTAGGGGTCCTAAGTCCCTTAGGGACATATTAGAATGCTTCATATGGGTCAAACAGGGTCATATGATGACCTATGACCCCCTTTTACCCATTAAATGACAAGATATGTCCCTAGGGGTCCTAGGACCCCTAGAGACATATTAGAATTATACTGATGGGTCAAAGGGGTTCATAGGGTGACCTATGACCCCCTTCGAACCATTACATGATGACATATGTCCTTAGGGATCCTAGGACCCCTACGAACATAATAGAATGCTTCATATGGGTCAAAGGGGGTCATAGGTTGACCTATGACCCCCTTTGACCCATTAAATGATGACATATGTACCTAGCGGTCCTAGGACCCTTAGGGACATATTAGAATCATTCTTATGGGTCAAAGGGGGTCATACGTTGTCCTATGACCCCCTTTGACCCTTTAAATGATGCCATATGTCCCTAGCGGTCCTAGGACCCCTAGAGACATATTAGAATCATTCTTATGGGTTGAAGGGCGTCATAGGTTGAACTATGACCCTTATGACCCCCTTCGACAGATTACATGATGACATATGTCCCTAGGTGTCCTAGGACTCCTATGGACATATTAGAATTGTTCATATGCGTCAAATGGGGTCATAGTTTGACCTATGACCCCCTTCGACCCATTACATGATGACATATGTCCCTAGGGGTCCTACCATCCCTAGGGACATATTAGAATCGTTCATATGGGTCAAAGTGGCTCATAGGTTGATTTATGACCCTCTTCAATCCATAAAAATGATTTTAATATCTACCTAGGGGTCCTAGGACCCCTAAGAACATATGTCATCATTTAATAGGTCGAAGGGGATCATAGGTACCCCTATGGGCCCCTTTGACCCATAACAACGATTCTAGTATGTCCCTAAGGTTCCTAGGACCCCTTAGGGACATATGTCATCATGTAATGGATCGAAGGGGGTCATAGGTCAACCTATGACACCCTTAGACCCATAAGAACAATTCTTATATGTCCTTAGGGGCCGTAGGAACCCTAAGGACATATGTCGTCATGTAATTGGTCAAAGGGGGTGATAGGTCACCCTATGACCCCCTTTGACCCATATGAACGATTCTAATACATCCCTAGGGGTCCTAGGACCCCTTGCTATATATGTCATCATTTAAGGGGTCGAAGGAGGTCATAGGTCAACTTATGACACCCTTTGACCCATATGAAGCATTCTAATATGTCCCTAGGTGTCCTAGGACCCCTAGGGACATATGTCATTATGTAATGTGTCGAAGAGGGTCATAAGTCAACCTATGACCCCCTTTCACCGATAAGGACATATGTCATCATCTAATGGGTCGAAAGGGGTGATAGGTCACCCTATGAGCCCCTTTGACCCATAAGAACGATTCTAATATGTCTCTAGGGGTCCTTGGACCCCTAGGGACATATGTGGTCATGTAATTGGTCGAAGGGGGTCATAGGTCAACCTATGACCCCCTTTGACCCATAAGAATGATTCTAATATGTCCTTGGGGGTCCTAGGACCCCTAAGAACATATTTTATCATTTAATGGGTCGAAGGGGATCATAGGTCAACCTATGACCGCCTTTGACCCATAAGAATGATTGCAATATGTCCCTAGGTGTCCTGGGACTCTTATGTACATATATCATCATTTAATGGGTTTCGGGGATCCCTAGGGACATATGTCATCATGTAATGTGTCGAAGTGGGTCATAGGTCAACCTATGACCACCTTTGACCCGTAAGAATGATTCTAATATGTCCCTAGGGGTCCTAGGACATTTAGAGACATATGTCATTATGTAATGGGTCGAAGGGGATTATAAGTCAACCTATGACCCCCTTCGACTCATATGAATGATTCTAATATGTCCCTTGGGGTGCTAGGACCTCTAGGGACATATGTCATCATGTAATGGGTCGAAGGGGGTCATAGGTCAACCTATGATTCCCTTTGACCCATATGAATGATTCTAATATGTCCCTAGGGGTCCTAGGACCCCTAGGGACATATGTCATCATTTAATGGTTCGAAGGGGGTCATATGTCAACCTATGACCCCCTTTGACCCATAATAATGATTCTAATATGTCTCTAGGGGTCCTAGGACCCCTTTGGACATCTGTCGTCACGTAATGCGTCGAAGGGGGTCATAGGTGAACTTATCACCCCCTTTGACCCATAAGAAGCATTCTAATATGTCCTTAAGGGGTCGTATGACTCTTAGGGACATATGTCATCATGTAATGGGTGAAAGGGTGTCATACGTCAACCTATGACCCCCTTAGACCTCTAAGAATGATTCTAATATGTCTCTAGGGTTCCGAGGACCCTTAGGGACATATGTCATCATGTAATGGGTCGAACCTGGTCATAGGTCAACCTATGACCACCTTTGACCCATAAGAATGATTTTAATATTTCTTTAGGGGTCTTAGGACCCCTAGGGACATATGTCATTATGTAATGACCTATGACCCCCTTTGTCCAATAAGAACGATTCTCATATGTCCTCAGGGGTCGTAGGACCCCTAAGGACAAATGTTGTCATTTAATGGGTCGAAGGGGATCATAGGTCAACCTATGACCCCTTTCGACCCATATGAATGATTCTAATATGTCCCTAGGGGCCCTAGGACCCATAGGGACATATGTCAACATGTAATGTGTCGAAGGGGGTCGTAGATCAACCTATGACACCCTTTGACCCATAAGAACGATTCTCATATGTCGCTAGGGGTCCTAGGGACATATGTCATCATGTAATGGTTTAAAAGAGGTCATAGGTCAACCTATGACCCCCTTTGACCCATATGAACAATTCTAATATGTCCCTAGGGGTCCTAGGACCCTTAGGGACATATGTCATCATTTAATGGGTCGAAGGGAGTCATAGGTCAACCTATGAGCTCCTTTGACCCAAATGAACAATTCTAATATGTCCCTAGGGGTCTTAGGAGCCCTAGTGATATATGTTGTCATTTAATGGGTCAAATAGGGTCATAAGTCAACCTATGACCCCCTTTTACCCATATGAATAATTCTAATATGTCCCTAGGTGTCCTATGACCCGTAGGGACATATGTCATCATGTAATAGGTCAAAGGAGGTCATAGGATGACCTATGACCCCACTTGACCCATAAGAATGATTCTAATATGTCCTTAGGGGTCTTAGGACCCCTAGGGACATATGTCATCATGTAATGGGTTGAAGGGTGTCATAGGTCACCCTATGACACCGTTTGACCCATAAAAATGATTCTAATATGTCCCTAGGGGTCCTAGGACCCCTAGGGACATATGTCATCATGTAATGCATTGAAGGGGGTCATAGGTCAACCTATGATCCCCTTTGACCCATAAGAACGATTCTCATATGTCCCTAGGGGTCGTAGGGACATATGTCATCATGTAATTGGTCAAAGGGGATCATAGGTCAATCTATGACCCCCTTTGACCCATATGAACAATTTTAATATGTCCCTAGTGGTCCTAGGACCCCTAGAGACATATTTCATCATTTAATGGATCGAAGGGGATCATTGGTCAACCTATGACCCCCTTCGACCCATATGAACGATTCTAATATGTCCCTAGGGGACCTAGGACCCCTAGGGACATATGCTATTATGTAATGTATCGAATGGGGTCATAGGTCAACCTATGACCCCCTTTGACCCATAAAAATTATTCTCATATGTCCCTAGGGGTCCTCAAGACATATGTTGTAATGTAATGAGTCAAAGGGGGTTATAGGTCAACCTATGACCTCCTTTGACCCATATGAACAATTATAATATGTCCCTAGGCTTCCTAGGACCCTTAGGGACATATGTCATCATTTAATGGGTCGAAGGGGGTCATAGGTTAGCCTATGACTCCCTTTGATCCATATGAACAATTCTAATATATCCCTATGGGTCCTAGGACCCCTAGGGACATATGTCATCATTTAATGGGTCGAAGGGGTTCATAGGTCAACCTATGATCTCCTTTGATCCATATGAATAATTCTAATATGTCCCTACGGGTCCTAGAACCCCTAGGGATATATGTCATCGTTTAATGGGTTGAAAGGGGTCCTAGGTCACCCTATGACCTCCTTTGACCCATATAGATGATTCTAATATGTCCTTAGGGGTCTTAGGAACCCTAGGGACAAATGTCTTCATGTAATGGGTCGAAGGGTGTCATAGGTCAACCTATGACCCCCTTTGACCCATATGAACGATTCTAATATGTCCCTAGGGGTCTCAAGACCCCTAGGAACATATGTCATCATGTAATGTGTCGAAAGGGGTCATAGGTCAACCTATGACCCCCTTTGATCCATAAGAATGATTCTAATATGTCCTTAGGGGTCCTAGAACCTCTAGGGACATATGTCATTATGTAATGGGTCGAAGGGGATCATAAGTCAACCTATGAGCCCCTTCAACCCATATGAATGATTCTAATATGTCCCTAGCGGTGCTAGGACCCCTACGGACATATGTCGTCATGTAATGGGTCAAAGGGGGTCATAGGTCAACCTATGACGCCCTTTGACCCATATCGACAATTCGAATATGTCCCTAGGGGTCCTAGGACCCCTAGGGACATATGTCATCATTTAATGGGTCGAAGGGGTTCATAGGTCAACCTATGACCCCCTTTGACCCATAAGAACGATTCTAATATGTCCCTATGGGTCCTAGACCCCTAGGGACATATGTCATCATTTAATGGGTTGAATGAGGTCATAGGTCAACCTATGACCCCCTTTGACCCATAAGAATGATTCTAATATGTCCTTAGGGGTCCTAGGACCCCTAGGGACATATGTCATAATGTCATAAGAAGAAGAGTTCAAGGAAATCTTGCGAAGGGCTCCTATTGGTCTGAACATTGTAGTTGTTGAAAGCATAGTGGTCATTCCAAGAAGGAACAGGCAAAATCTTGGTCACACCCAAGGTCAAGTAAATGATAATCACTAACTCGGCTGATGAAGGTACCTTCCCTTGAATGTAGGTTGGCGACTCTATTTAGAAGATTGAATATTGGCGACTCTATCTGAGGTTTGAATTTAAAGCATGGTTTGGTACAAAGGGAAAGTGGAAAGTGATAGTGACAGTGACTCTGATGAGGAATATTTTTCCTATCCAAAGAAACCAATTCCTAATGAGCCTTTATAGGTAGATTTCTTGAAGAAATTTTATGGTGGCAGAAAGCTAGATCCAAGAATGGTTCATCCTTACTTGCTGCAAATTTTTCAAATGATCGAAGAAGATGATAGAAAAGAATATGGGTTTGTTTCTAATTATCAAGAATCCTTCTTGGAAAGAGATTCAACATATAAAGATAAAGAAGGCCTTGCTAAAAAATGTGCTTCATCTAGATCAGCAATGAAGATAAAGTTGTCTCTCATTCACCTATAAAGATAAAGATAAAGTTGTCTCTCATTCACCTATCTCCCAACAAAATCAGATTTTCATTGATCCTAAGCAGGCTAGCTTCTTGAAGAGTTTCTATGGTGGGCAAAAACTAGATCCGAAAAAGATCCATCCATCTTTGTTCCAAACTTTGCAAAAGATAGAAGAAGAAGATGGTAAAGATTATAAGTTTTCCTCTCACAAGACAACTTCACCTTTAGAAAGAAGTTCCATACGTGAGCATAATGAAGAACTTGATCAGAAAAATAATTCATGTGAATCGAGAATGGATAATGGTTGTCAGAAGAGTAGCCCAAAGCCTACCCCTATTGCTCATCAAAATCATGCTTCCATTGATCCTAATCAATTTGAGTTTTTAAAAAGCTTCTACAACAATGCATGCTTGGATCCTGACAAAGTACATCCTTCTTTACTTCAAAAGCTGCGAGAACTTGAGAAAGAAGACCCATGCAAGAATTATTTTCTTTATGAGAGAACATCACCAGATCCAAATGTCTCAGCTAAATCTTCATGCGTGAAAGAAGATGAGGATTCTATGTCTAATTGAGGAAATGATCAAGAAATGGTGTCTATAGGAGAAGGGTCTAGTAATGTAAAACAAGAGAACATATTCAATCATCTCAATCCTAATGAGAAGGGAAAAGAAATATCAAATATTTCTCAAGGAATTATAGAAGATATGATTAAAGATGGAGGAAATGCAGATGAAGGTGAATTTCATACTACTTTTATTCCTACTTGGTGCCTAAATGCTTCAGATGACGACTTTCTCTGTGGAGAAGACCTTCCTATTAATTCACCCCTAATCATTAATGATGAGGACTTTATTGATGAAGTCAACTCTTTAGAATATTTTTCACAATCTTCTCCCACCACTAGTGAAGAAATAACCTCAAGTGAAATCTTGCAGACATCTCCATTAACTCCTAAGATTGAAGTCTTTACTTTTGCGGATGTTGAGGAATTTTTAGAAAGTGGAATGATCATCACAAGAGTAGAAGATCATTTTCAAGAGAAAGATGATGAGCTGTCAAGAGATCCCCTTCCAAGTTACATGCAAGTGGAATATGAAGATTTCCCATTTAGTGAAGACAGTCATCAAGAAAAATTAATGCACCAAGCTTGCGTAAACATTGATGAATATTTAATGACAAGTACAATAGACATGGAAATAAAAGATAAGTTTCAAGTAAGAGGAGATGACACATCAAAATCTCACTCTTCCTCATGCATGAAACCTGAATTTAAAGCATTCAAGTTCACAAATGGAGACTATATTGAAGGAAACATTGTGAGGGTATCTCGCACTAGAGAAGTGCTTAGCCTTGAAGAAATATGTTGTGATCTAATGATTGAAAAATGTGGAGACAACGGTATAGATGATGATGCTCTTTTAAAAGAATTTCCCTTACATCAATATCAATTGATGATCAATTTTCCTAATTGGATAGATTCATTAGAGGATATGTGCACCAAAATAGAAAAGATGATTGTTTCTCCTTTGAGCAATCTAATGGGAGAAAAGGAAGAAATACATGATGGGAAGATTCAATGTGACAAGGATGTGTGTTAATATTGGAGTAATTTCATAGAGAATACAAACAAAATCATTCCCGTGGAAAAGGAAGAGTGTCTGGTGCTAGAAATAAGTTCAGGAATTCATGATGACCAATCACTAGAATTTCAAGTACAAG
The DNA here is from genome assembly GCA_028749045.1 of Cupressus sempervirens. Classification (NCBI taxonomy): domain Eukaryota; kingdom Viridiplantae; phylum Streptophyta; class Pinopsida; order Cupressales; family Cupressaceae; genus Cupressus; species Cupressus sempervirens. The sequence goes on from CM053785.1 coordinate 1,029,111,701, forward strand.
GCTTGTCAAATAGAGAAAAAGATCATAAATGCATTCAAGAACTGGAGAGCCTTATTCCTCAATTCTTTCAAAATGAAGTCATCAATGACATGCAATATGAAGCTAAGTTGATTCCGAAGTTAGAGATTTTTGATGAGACGTGGTTATTTGGATACATTCCTTTATCAAGTAATGTGAAGCATGCTAAGAGTCTCAGAATTGGAATTCAAAGAGAGAACTTATACTTGAGTCTATAGGAACTTGAAAGTTGCCACATATTAGCACGCCATGGTATCTATTTTCCCCAGCCAGTGAATGGATTTGCATGATTATACTTTGAGCCACTAGAGGTAGGGAAACCTGCCTTGTACATATCTTAGCTAAGAGTTTTTGTTGTGCCTTCTTTTCTTTTCAATTCGGTCGTGTTCCTATTTTTGTTGTGTTTAGTCCCTTTTTCCTAGATTTACCTCCTTTTAGTGTGACTTTATGCCCTTGTGGTAAAGCACTATCATTTCTTAACTCTGGGTTCATTCAGCGTCCTACACAGTCCTTGTCCCCAGATAGAGCCAGCTGTTACCCAGACATTTTATGGAAAGTTTTAATGTTTTAATTAAATTAATTAATCGGAGAGAGAGAGAGATTAGTCATAAAGAAAAATTAAACTTTCTCTCTCCCCGTACTTTTCTCTCTCTACGTACTAAAACTTTTAGAGATAAGTACAAGTTAAGGTTTTGGTTTGGGTTTTCACTCTCTCTCTTCCAACTTTTCTCTCTCCACGTACATTTCTCTCTCCACATACTAGAACCTTTTAGAGAGAAGTACATGGTTTGAGTTAGGGTTTGAGTTTTCACACTCAATTTTTCTCTCTCCACATACTAGTCATACTCTCTCTCCCTGTGCTCCAACTTTTTGACCTAATCCTAACCCAAACTCCACCCTTAAAATAACTCCTAGCTGGAAATAAACTTCACAAGTCAACTAGAATGAATTTAAAGGTAACAGTGAGAAAAGAAAGTCCAAGTCAGAGCAACATGAACTATGGTTTCAAGGTGCCATATTATTTTGAATATATGTTACTCAGCCATCCATGTGAGTCAAGATTTGCAGTTAGATAAATATACCAGCAAATGGGTTGTTTGAAGAGGTGATAGCATGAGAAATGTGTCATAAAACTTAAATGGTAATGGTGTGAACAAAGGCACGTGCATTGTTTTCTTTGTAATTTGTGGCCTGGTTAGATCTCAGACAAAGCTTCCCACTCTTGTTGGCAGCCATGGGCATAGAAAGAATAAAAACCATTTAATTGAACCCCTTAACGAAGTGTGTGAGATGCTTGATTGAATGCATCTAAATCGCAACTCATATAGTCAACATGGCATTTAAAAAGGGGATACTCAACATGGACTTGCAGACTTGGAGATAGCTTGACTCATGAAGGAGCCTTTGATCACATTGCACCTTTGCTTGAGATGAGAGAAGAGTTGTATTTAAAACATGCTTCAATTTAATGTGTGGTGACAGCAGAAGTCAGTAATCTTCCCATTCTTCATCGCTGTCACTCCGAGCTAATACAACCAATTCAATCTTTTGCTCTCCCAGATAGAATTATAGCCACACATATGAATGATTTGATTCATAATTTGTAAGAGGACAATGTGTAGATAGTTGTTTGACCATTGATCATATTCTTATATTATTTAGAAAAGCCGGTTGGAGAGTCAATCTAAATACATCTCAAATGTGAAGCTCCGAGATGTGTCTAACCGTTTGACGAAATGCCAAGTCTAGGGACATCTACATTCATAAAACAGAGCTACTGAATTGTTTGATAAAATACCTCTATCGCATATAAGATGGGTGCATTGTATAGAAAAAGTGAAACAAATGGCATTGATAATGGATTGGAAAACATCTCATGAATGTTCAAGGCAATGATGAAGTCATATTTTTGGCAATACAAGCGTCTATCTTAGTATAAGAGATGGAGAGGTCAAATGGAAATGCATAGTGGGAAAATCTGAAATAGTCTATAGTCGGCAAAAGTCCACTGGAAATATAAATGCATGTAAACTATTCGACAAAATGCCAAGTCAAAGGTGTGCTCATATTGTTTGATGAAATGCCTTTTGTGCATCTAAAAGTTGGATTCTCAAAGTGAAGTAAAGATTTTGGTGAAGTTTTATAATTGAAGAAGATTTAACATCAAGTTTGATATAAAGAAAAGTGGCTATTGACTCCGCACTATTGCTAGGACAGCCCGTGACAGGTGACAATATGAGGTATCAATTTCAAGGTAAAGAACCTCCTGCAATACTGAAAAGCATGCTTCCCAAAATATCAGACACAAAGATGGGGCATTTAGAAGTTGCAGACTTTTAGAAAATGATGAGCAAAGAAGATAAATCACCCCTGGCACATCGAATGCTAGAAAATTTTCTAGCCCATGGAGGAGTACATCCGCTTGCAGTTCAATGTGTGGAATTGGAAGGCAGACTTGACTCAACAAGTTCAGGGAATTAAAAGTTAGAAGTATTTTTGTCTAAAGTTGTCTTAGAATTTTATTGATGTATTTTGTAAAAAGATCAACTTTAGAATTAACTCTATTTGGGTTTTTCTAACTGTACTTAAGTTTTAAGGGTTAGCGTTGGTTATGAACCATCTTCAAGTAGTCCAAACTCTACATTTTTGGGTAGTTACGAACCCAAAAAGTTGGTGGTTCTAGATTGGATATAAATTCTTAGAAATCAATGTAATAAGGGACTTTTTGGACTTGGATACAGGGGAACACTTATGCTCTAATCATAAAGTAATTTTTGGAAAGTGTTTACAATTGTTGTTTTGTGTAATCAGTTATTTCTTTCTTTCTTGGTGCAAGAAATAAAAGGAAGTACATTTAGCGTTCTCTCTCCAAGGAATCTGGATTGTTAAAGTGTTGATTCATATATGATTACTTTCATGGTATGATGTGAGTATTTGTGGATAGTTGAATTAGCATTGTGTTGGTGAAAGTTCTCAAGCGTAGTCCTTGATAGCTCTCATTAATAGTTTACATCATTTTTTTGTGAAAACGTTGAAGGTGTGTGGTGCATTCATTGTCAATGGTTTTCCTTCCTATTTTCTAAGTTCTTCTTATTTTTATTGAAAAATCTAAAATTTTATCTTATGAGGGAGCTACCCCTCTAAATGCAGAGGAAGGCCAGATATCAAGGGCCTATCCAACTGTTGTGAACGATTTGCCACATACACTCCGTTGGGCAATTTCTTTAGTGACAAATCTATTTACCAACATAATATAAAGCAATATCTAAAACCATAAGCAAGATGGATGTGTATGATAAGCATATAAATGTTTCTAAATGTATTATAACATAAGTAGCTAGTCGATTATAGGGTTTTAAGTAGATAGGTACCATTCTTATAGATTTACCTATGCATGGGTTTGTCAAGTTGTGAACTCAAGGAGCACTAGAATTAACCTTAGCCACCAACATAGTTCAAGTGCACTTATGCTATCATCAAACTCTACTTATAATTTTTAGGGTTAGAGGGGTATTACACAATGGTTGGTGAGACTAGGAGTTGTAGATGGACACATGTCTGAGGAAAACTTTCTTAAACTCTTCATGTGATGTAATTTATGAGATCATCCTATATTTTTTAATTGATGTAATCATTGGACAATGGATGATTGGATGCAATTATGTACATGGTATTAATGTATCTAATTGTATATTGTACAATCAAATGTATGGATTATATTATTATGTGATGGATGTATGATGTATAGGTCAACATCATTGAATTGGCAATATTTTTTCTTAATTAATAAGCAATTTATGTTCACCTTTGATTTGGTTAATAACATGAATAGCTATTTGTTAATATAAGACTATGGTTATATGAAATGGATGGTTGAATAGTGAACTACGGTTCCATGAATGTATTTACACATTTTTCATGGTTTTGATGACATGGCATTACTTAGTAGGACATGGATATTACACAAACCTATTAGAAAAATGAACACAACAAAGAAAGCTAAAGGAGGCACTTTCAGATAATCAACTTGGGAGGTGGAAGAGATAAAACAAGTAGAGGTGAAAGTGATAAAGGCAATAAAGTGGGTAAAGCACATGGAGGAGATGTCATAATGTGCAATAAATACATATGAGAGACGAAGTTGAGTGAACAAAACATATGTGATTTATTTGCATTCATTCGTTGTTTTCCCTTCATAGACATTGTCTATCTAAAATAGTGGTTTTTGTACAACTTTCATAATTTCTTAAAGATTTCATACGCATCTTGGAAAAATGAAATCTATCATGGGGCCTTGCTCTTTAATTTCATTGTCAAATCTTTAAAATGTAGGTTTGGTTGTAAACTTTCTTCATTGTCACTTTCTCTTTGGCATCAAAAATTGAACATTTTTTTCAAAAATAAATCAAAATTTTCAGATATGGTTTAAGAATGTAAAGTGTTGTGAAGTATTAAATTCATATAATTGCATTTGATATTATTTGAGATGAATTTAAGTAATACAAGGGTGTAGCTTCAAAAAGTTATAGTTTAACATTGAAAAAAATTAGTCTAAAATTTTGAAGAATATTTTATAGTATTTTTTTAAATTATAAATTTTTATTAGTTATTTTGTTGGTAAATTACATTTTATAAGATTATCTCTTGAACTAATAGACATTTTAAAACATTTTAAAAATATTTGATATACAATTATTAATTTTTTTCTTTTCAAGTAATTTTACAAAAGCTATTTTTATCTAATCACTTTTGTTAAAAAGAACAATTTTTAAAAGCTAATCAATATTTGATATGTACCTTTAAATACAAAGTAATATTAAATTTATTAAAATGTAAATTATTTTACATATAACTTTTATTAATTACAAAATTAAATTATTGAAAGAAGTGATTGAAATGAATGATGACAATTTGGAAAGTGTGTGGTGCAGATGTAGCGGAGGGCGCTGAGTGCGTTGTGTACAGCACTTTGACAAGAAAATTTCAGAAAAATGATTCATCGATGGGAAACAGAAGGCAGGAAGCATAATCTTGTAATTTTCATGCCTCATTCTCCCATCTTAATAATTCTGCGGTGCTTTACCAGCTTTGCCAGAAACTAATAAAGTTCAATAAAGACACAAGAAGAATTGGCTGTCATTCACCCGGTATTCAAACATCACGTAATTAATATCTACTGTCGTCATCCTATTCAAATTTTTGTGTAAAGGGATTGCAATCCATGTTTTACTTGGGAAAATTCTATTATGAAACTTATTTATCATTATGATATAAATTATTTACAATAATTATATAAGTTATGATGGTTTATTAAAGAGGGAATATAATTATTTATTATATAATTTTATTTTTCAAATTTTTATTCTTCCTTTAAATTAAGTTTGGATATTTTTAGATTTTAAAACTTCTATAAATATTATCAAACAATGTTTATCTTGTAAATCTTTTAAGTATGATTTTGTAACTATTTTGAAATATTTTTTCACTTTTGTTGAATATTAGAATTTTCTATTGAATTTTGATTCTCTATCTCTCACTAAAAAAATTATTTACATTTTAAGAATTTCTACTTTTGTGTAGTTTCACATTATATTTTAAACTTATCCTAGTCATTTCCTATATTTTAATAGTTAAACATATTTTGAGTTAATATGAGAAAACTAAGTAAAACTATCACAAATAGTAGCCCAATATGTACATACATAGATGGAATAATCTAACATCTTAAAAGAATTGAGATTGAAATGTATAGTTTCTATAGACTTATTTTGCAAAATGAAAAAGTGATGCATCTTTCGTCTTATTTAAGTAAACAAAATATAATTTCTTACATTTCTAAAGAAAATTTTGCAACTTTCTCATGCACATTTCTAAATTTTTTATAAAAAACTTCCAAATTCAACCCATTTCCAATTATTTGACTGAAGAATATCGTGTTTTTCCATTATCCCTTTGTCTATTATGCACTTACAATTTGATCAACATGTAATTGATTAATCATTTTCCTTTATAAAAAATAAAGGCTTAAATCAACAAAACCCTTAATTAGATTACTAATTTAGTGGACAGGCTATTTGTGGGAGCTTTGCTCTTGGAATTCTAATCTTTGCCAGAAATTTTGTCAGTATTAATAAAAAATTCTAATCTTTACCAGAATTATGGTCAATATTAACCAAATTTAGAATTTTCAATAGTTTTTCTGATTTAATGATTAGTAGTAGTTACACATTTATGTACTTGTAATGATTAGCTTATGGGACAAATTTGACTAATTGAATGATAGTAAGTAAAAGAATAGGTGTTTGATTTAATTATCTATTTAATTTTAATGGATGGATAAGCATCGTGTAGTAGGGAATAACTTCTAAAAATATTTTACATTAAAAGAGGTGCAAAATTTTATTAAGAGAAAAAAAGAAATAAAAAGGAGAGCTCAACAACAAGCTCTATCCTGAGCAGCAATGTCATCTAATTCATGAAACAGATCCAAGGGTAGTTGCCCCTATCTCCAATATTCCAATCCTAAGCATGATCAAAGCCTACTTGGCCAAAAAATACTTTGAAAATACATTGTAAAATATCTATTTTTAGTTTACATCTAATTTAAAATTGTATAATTGAAATATAAACCTTTATCCTTTTAATGAATTTCATGTAGTCCTTTTTATTGAAGTTGGAATAAAGAAAATGAACATATGTACCTCTTCAACAACAATAAAAAATTCAAATAAAATGTTGCATTTATAACTCTTAGCAACAACCAAAATTTTCAAATTTATAGATGGTACTTATTAGGCATAGCTTTACATTTAACATAATATTTGAACAATACAATTTCTTTTGTAATTTCAAAATAAATCTTGTAATTGAATTCATATGACCAAACTAATCAAAAAAATTTGAATTCCAAAAATTCCTACTCCTAAAATATGAAAATCTCCTTCTTTATTCTTTGTGGCATTTCAATATGTTATTTATCTATGTACTATCGATGTAAAAAATTATGTACTTCCTTTTCATCCACATACTAGTAAATATACAATTAAAATTATAATAGACAATTAGTTATTGTTAAACAAATGATTAATTATGAACCACAGGAAGACAAAGGAATTTTAATTGTTTAAAATAATAATATATGTTTAAACTTTGAAAGAAAGATTTCAGCATGTATAAAATGAAGAAAATGGTGTCTACTGTATAGATTTTTTAATCTGACAAAAGTACATAGAATCCAAATGTTAAATGTAAATAGAAATAGATTTTATAAGTAGACACTACATGTTTAAATCGACTATTTTTTATAACTTAAGCACCATTTCTTAATTTACAAATAATTATAGAAGCAAGCCCTGAATACAGTCTGCTAATAAGTTATATATAATCCGAATAAAAAATTATTTAAAAGCAAAAAACCCCAACTCGCCTAAACAATTAGGCAAAAAACAAAGGCCGTGGCCTGATTTAAATTGAATTAAAAGGGTTCTGAAGTTAGCAGAAATAGATATATTGCGCCTCATTCAATCGATCAATCAAAGTAAAAAAATCTAAATACAAAGGAGACGTTTGGCTTCGGTCCACATAAGACATCGTCTTCCATCTCATTTGTAACATGATGAAGTTAAAAAAGTGGGCTAGCCATCATTGTTTGCTGACAGAGAACAACTGCAGGCAAACACGAGGAAAACAAGAAACACAGCTCAGACAGCTTGACCCCCAGCAAGGACCTAAGGAAGCACCCTACTAAAAGCAATAGGTGCCCAAATGTAGAAGGAAGTGTTATGGAAAAAACAACAGGAAACAAAGAAGAATTCAGTCCCACGATGGGATCGATTCCCTCAAGGAAAATGATCTCAAGACTTGGCCGTTGAAGAGACAGGTAAGAGTGCGTGGGCATAGTAGTCCCGGCCCAATTCAACTTACATGCAGCGATGAAAATATAAAACCATCGCCCTTGGAAAAGTTGCTCTCTATCTAATCTATGTTTTCCTTTCGACTTATTACCTCATTTCTCTTATTTCTATTTTTATGAATATTATAATTTAAAATACTTGTTTACAAAAAAGGGGTTGGGGAATACAATTTAAAATACTTGTTTAGAAAAAAGGGGTTGGGGAATACAAGATCATTCGTGATTTCAAGTGGTCCAAAGCTGGACATCAACTATTCATCAAAGAAATATAAGCAAATTTTTAAAAATATTCCTTCTCCAAAACTAGTTGGATTCTCCAATAATTTCATACCTAACCATTTCTAATTTAATTCAATATCTTCTAAAATCTAGAACTGAAAATTAGTTGAAAAATCAACAGGAAAAAAGTTTCCACCAAAAAATAATTCAAAATTAGTAAGGAAATGAGTTGGGAAAAAGTCTTACAACATTTCCAGTTAATTTTCGGGAGCAAAGCTCCCACAGTAAGCCTATCAGCTTGAAAATAATAAAATTACTAACTAGTAGTTGTGCATTTATGTACAGTTGTGCATTTATGTACACTCAATGATTAGCCGATAGGATTCATTTGTCCATGTGAATGCCAAAATAAGAGAATTTCTGCTACTATGGAGAGGAAGAGGTAGCAATACAATCTGAAATATTGATTGCTATCATCTAAAACTGATATAAGCTATTGAGTTTAAATATTAAGAGACAAAATATCAAGTAGAAATGAGGCAATTTAGCACAATGTTAGAGTGAACACAACTATCTTGCCAGATTAATAAGTTAAAACATACAAGAGAAGAAAGGATAATGTTATTAAGTGTCATGCATTTCTATAATTTCATTTTTAGTTTACATTAATTCAAATTTAATTTATTCTTATGAAGTGGAAATAGAGGTAGGAAACCCATGTGAATAATGTGATGTGATATCAATTCCTAGGACACAATTTCTTCTCCTTCTTATCCATTCCTTTGTTGCCCTTGTGCTTTACTTCTATTTTAGGTATTTGGTTGGGATATTACAAGATTAATTTATCCTAGTTCTTCCTTCCTCTTAAACTTCTTAAACTTCTTGTACTACCCTCTTCTTCCATGTTAGTGTTTGGTTGAAAAAGTAAGGATTTGGTTGTTAGAAAAGTTAATTTCGTTTGAAGAAATAAATATAAGAACTTGAAGTTTGATAGAAGATAATTAATTACTTAGAATAAAAATTTAAAAATATATCATATTAAAAAAGCAAAAGTAATAAGTATTTGTTAAACATTTCAGAAATTTTGTTAAAAACTATAATAATAATTTAAGATTTTATTAATATTAGTATTAAATATAAAATCAATAATAGATATGATTTAGATTGAATTAATTGAAATGCAAAAATATATTTATATTCACCACAGTTAACTATTTTTCTATTGTTATTATTTCTTATATTTGAAAAAAGAAAATTATTTTATATTAATATTTTATGGTGTCTTTGTTTGAAATAATTAATAATATTGTTTACCTTAATTTTCCTCACTCTTTTTTCTTAGACAACCAACACACTTTGCTCAGGTTCTAAAATAAAAACCACAAAAGTTGTCACACACAAAAAAGCCTTAGAGATATTTCTCTAGACATCGGTTTAGCAAAAACACTCTTTTGAGATGTTCGTTGCAAGCATTCCCTTTCAATTTGCATACCATTAAACCTAATATTGAAAAATTGGTTGTTCTTAATTGTTTCAAATCTAAATAGAAATAAAAGTCCAATCAAGAACATGCAATTAACATTGTAAAAAATATATAACTATTTAACTAAATCTAATTAACTTAAAAACTGGATATAAATAATTAATAAAACCTTAAAAAAGAAAGCTTAACTAAAAGAAGCTAATATCTAATTAAATTTACTAAATCATTTAAGACAAAAACTAAGATACCTAAATATTAAATCATTTTTAAACCTCAACATGTAATTGTGATTTTTATCATTTGAAACACTGCATTTTAGATAGCATTTTTCTTATGAGTGGAAATGACTTCCTTCCTTATTACATCATGATCTTTGGAGTTTATATCACAGTTTCTTTTCACAATGAAAATACATTTCTTTTATAGCATTAAATAGTGATTTTTACATTTCATTTTTATCATTAGATCATGACTTTTTTACTATCAAATGGTGTAACTTCAAATCTATTTCCTATATAAAAAATACAAAGGCACACAATAAAAACTAACATTTTTGCTAAAAAATCAAAAATTGCTAAAGGATTAATGATATCAATCTGTTGATTAAAATTCATTGTACCTAAAATTGTATAAACAGTTAAATTCACATGATACCCACAAAGTGAAATTATGCAGAAACAATTAATTTTGTACAATACTTATAGTTATCAGGAGCCTTTTCTTCTCTAGTGGTGGTGGTGGGCAGGTAAAACCCATTGTTGATTGCACTGCCAAGTGTGTTCACAAGCACTCTATCAAAATTTTAGATAATGCTTTATCATGGAAACATACCCGTTAATATTTGTGAATTCAAAACTGCTTAGGAATCTCTCCAACCAATTTTCCAATGCATCTTCATCTTTCAAAATGAAAGTCACTGATTGCTTGCACTCCAAAGAAAACATAATCTACAAAAAGAGTTTCCAATGAAAATTTGGTGGCTTTTACAACTTCATTCCTTTTTTTCACTACATAACTTAACACATTTTATAGAAACATCGGACAAATTAAACATAATCTACAAAAATAATTTCCAATGAAAATTTGGTGGCTTTTATAGCTTCATTCCTTTCAGTCACTGGATAACTTAACACATTTTATAGAAACATTGGACAAATTAGAAAGTTTCCTATATGAAAGAAGGTGTTCTTAAAAATGGGTTTTTATTCATCATTGAAAAAGAAAAATTAATCTGGGAAAATTAAAAAAGTGATAAGTCTTGTAATATTTCCGTCAAAAATCAATTAAAAAATCTAAAAATCGATGAGTCTTACAATATTTCCATCGAAATAGCAATTTTTGGGAGCAAACCTCCCACAATAAGCCTATCGGCTTAATAATATTTTTTGTTAGTGTTATTGTTTTTTAACAATTACTAAAAGACTATAATTAATTTCTTTTTGTTTGCTTTATTGTTTATGGGCAAATGTAAGTTTTAATTTTTGTTGTTTGCTTTATTGCTTAATGTAGGATTCTAATTTTTCATTTAGCTTTTAAACTTTCTTCCACTTTTGACTCCTTTCTTGCATATTTGCATTAAATTTAATATAGCATTTTTTAGTCTGCAATTATTCTATACAACAACCTCTATTATTTTTTATTTTTGGGTATTCAATCTAACAACAAAAATCACTTTCGCTTGGAAACATCGACTACTCACAACCTTTGACCGTTTGAAATACAATTTGTTAAGCTAAGAAATGTGTCTGGTTGCATAAATATTTCATTTCAAATTATATGTGTTCTTCATATAGTATGTCATTTAAAAAAATTCATGCTCTTTATATCACTTCATATCTTAAGTTAGATGTGTTTGAGTGTAGTTACCTAAAATAGTATAGAATAGAACATGATTCAATTCCTCTTTATGGCCTAAAGTAATGTGTCCCCTTTATCTCTTTTGCAAATACAATACACATCTATTAGTTTACCATTATATAGTGGCATCCATGATTGAGACTTATTTTTAGCGGTATTGGTTTATGAGCATAACAAAACAATCTTTTTCTTTGGTATATTTTAGTGGACTATAAAATAAATTTTGTAGAATACAATTTCTTTTAAAAAAGTTAAAAGAGATCATAATAATGGAACAATATGGTAGTTTTTTTTTGTTAGTCCCTTGACTCAAATTTTCCTTGCTAATTTTTATTTGGTTATTTCTATTTACATCTTTGCTCTGATGCTGATTGATATCACTCTACATAACTATTTTTCAAAACTTATATGCAATGTTACTATTGTTCATGGGACTTTTGACCTTTATTCTTGACTGAACACTAATGCTGCTACACTTGATTAAAAAATAAAAAAATTGATTACATTGAAAGTCGTGAGTTGTTGTTTGGTTACAGTTTAGTGGATTTAGAAAATGATCATTTATTTAAAAGACATATTGGTTAAGCTTTGGTCAAAATCAATACTTTTTTAATGAAAATTTCAATGAATTATGTAAAAACTACTCTTTTTTTAATTTTGATTTTAGCTTTTTAAATTTATGATGAATTTCAATTTGATTTTGGGAGAAATGGTTGTAATTTCATTTAATGATGAATTTCAATTTGATTTTGGGAGAAATGGTTGTAATTTCATTTAATGATTTTTAGTTTTATTTTGGGTGAAACCACTAAAAATTCTGAGGATTTCACTTTTGATTTTGATGAACTAGCTATAAAAGTTGACAAATTTAGGGTTTATTTTAGCTAAAAAGGGTTATGAAATATAGCTATACTTTGCCCTTAGTTTATTGTATTTTAGTCTCCAACTGTGTTGATTGTTTATTCGGGAGGCATGATTTTTAGACTTTCTCAAAAGCAGAGCATATTGATGAAGCTCATTTTTTATTCTAAGGAATTCACCTAGTTTTAGGTTGTTTTAAAAAATGGTTTTGTGGTTTTGGATTCGAAGTATAGTGTATCTGGACTGATTTTATCTGTCACTTCTTTTCATTTGTATTTGAGCTCATTTTGAAAAAAAAATCTATTTCCTTTCCTTTTTCAATGCATGTGTGAACTCGATTGATGTCTCACTTTGGACTATAATGATGAAATTTACATTTACATCTATCAATTTAAATATGTATAGATTCTAGGTTAGTGGAATGATCACACGTAACATTGGATATATATTTTCTTTAATTTTTGCAATTTTTTTTGATGAATATTCCCTTCCTTACATTAAAAAAATACAATAAAGTTACATATTCACAAAAAAAGGGGCTGAGGGAAACAGGATCACCCCACGAGTTCATACAAACATGGGCCAGAAATCAACTATTCATCAAAAATAAATTTTAGAAAACATAAGAATACAAAGAAATCCCCATGCAGCCAATGTCGCACCAGCTGAGGGAGGAGGATCCTTATCATCAAAGCCCCACTCAAGGGTGGGGTGAGTAGATAGCTCAGGGGGAGCCCATCGATCATCAACAGTAGCAACATTATCTTCGTCTTTCCCTCCCTCAAGTCTAGGAGGAGAAATGGCTAAGTCTAGCTAGGGAAATACCCACTTGGGGTCTGAGTGCATAGAGGGCCAACTAGTAGAAGGAGTAGCAAGAAGAGCCATTGGGAACCACCCCAAACTAGACCTCTAGGGAGGTGAGACAGAGTGGTGCCACCACTAGATCCTCTGGAAGAGCGGTGCGGTTAAGAGTGAGGTGTGTGCGAGTGGCGAGTAGAACTACTATGTCCTCAATGGTGACCGCAAGGAGGACTACAATCACCAAAGGCCAAATCTGGCAAAATACGAGCTACTATACAGGGAGCATTTCCCCAATGAGGAAAAATCTCCTATAAGTGAGCCACCTCCAAAGCCACTTTATCTATTTGTACTTGAATTTGCAACATGACATTTGTTATAAATACATGCTTTAGCATAGATAGCCACATTAATGTCAAGTGTGTTGTCAGTATAAATAACTATGTTGCGATCTTTCCAAATGGTAAATAAGATCTCCAATCTAAAAGCATGCCATATCTTGGCATACTTGAAGGGTATTTGAGTATTATCACCCAGAACAACCATATGCAAAGAAAAAGGTTTTGGGTGGAATGGGTGAAAGAGATCATGAATCAATGACCAATAATACTGAGCCCGTCTACAAAACCCAAAAATGTGCAAAAAATTCTTTGTTTGAACATAGAAAGGGCAACGGGGGTTAGGAACTCCTAGGTGCCACAACTGGGGGCCCAAAGGCAAGCCTTGGAAAATAATACACTAGGCAAAATGTCCAATTTTGGGTTCAGTAATGGCATGCCACATAGTGGATAAACTATGACTCCAAATACTATGAGAAGATTGCAAATGCTAACGTTGGTTGAGAACATCAACCATGGGTAGATGAGGAACTAGCCATCAGTATCCCAACCTAGGCTTATAGCTAGTTACCAGGAAGTCTGGATACCACTTCTAGTCTTTCCACCAAGAGTGAGAGGACTGGATGCCCACTTTATGTAGAAAATGTGGAGGTACTACAGAAACTAGAAGATCAAAAGTCTACTAATCTAGATAAGTGAGCTAGAATTTTAATTTCATGTCCCCCCACAACCATAAGCTCATAGAAACTATGGAGAAAAGATCTTTAGGGGTCCTTATGCCATGTTCAAAAAAATGCAGAGCACTAGCCCCGTGCACCTTAGCCAAGGGAACACCTTGGATAGAAAATAATGGTGACCAACAAAGATTGTGTTGGTTCATGGAGAGCCCATCTCGGAACCCATTGCCAACCTAGTAAAGCTAGGGGTTAACTACTTCCCAGGCTTTCCAAATACTCTTGACAAAAAAGTACCCTGAATCTGGATAGGTTTAGTGGTGATAAGAAGGGTCTAAAACCCAATCCCCTTTCAGGCTAGCTAGTGAACCAAAAAGCTTGAAGAAATGTAATGTCTTAACAAAATCTTCTAGGCTTCATTGTTGGAAAGAGCTTGAATCACCCATTTGGCACATAAATTAGTACCTAGCCTCTGGGTGGACAACAAGCCTAGGTCACCACTCTTTGGGAAGACATCATAAATCCCAGGTGACTCTATGAAAGCCTTGCTGAGAAGCATCTGACACCTAGAGGAAGTCATGTAATAGGTGCTCGAGTTTGAGGTGAGAGGCCTTTGAAGGAGCCCAATAGGAAGAATAGTATACAAGGGTGGCAACCAACACTTTGGAGAAAATCTAGAATTTTCCCACAAGGGAGAGATGTTTGGTGATCCAATATTCCAAATTCTTCTCTATTCTTGCAAGAACCGCATTCTAGAGCTCAACAGTCGAGGCTTGGAAGGAAAAAGGGATTCACATAAAATGAATGACTTCCTTATGCTAAACCCATTTCCATTGATATTGCTCAAGCCAAGCAGGATGGGGAAGGGAAGATTGCCTATAGCAAAGGGTTTTGTGGCATTGAATAGTAGACCCTGAAATAAGATAGAATGTGTCAAGACATTGCAAAGCAAAGGAAACATTCTCTTCATCCTCTATGAGAGTGAGGAAGGAGTCATTTGCAAAATCACCATTCACAAGCTGATCAGGGGAATCCATGAGGGAAATACCCTAGACCCTCCTTTGTGAGATGGCATTTGCAAGAAAATAACCAAAACCTTCTATTGCCAACACATATAAAGAGGGCACCAGCAGGCATCCTTGACGAATTGAATGATAAAGCCCAAAAGCTTAAGACTGGCAGCCATTAATGGAGATGCAAGTAGAGGCATCCCCAAAAAAGCATCTAGATTGACTGGAAAAATGTAGAGCCAAACCCACTAGCCAAAAGCATTGCAAGGATGAAATGTCACTCAATTCAGTCATAAGCTTTGGCAAAGTCAATTTTGAGAAAGATGGCCTGTTGCTTCAAATGTCAAGCCCATTCCATCATTTCCCACATAACAATTATATTTTCCAGGATATAGGAGGATTTGATAAAACCTATTTGTTCAAGGAAAATGATCTAAGGAAGAAGATGATGGATTTTAAGAGAGAGAGAGCCTTGGCAATGATCTTGTAAGAGACATTCAACAAAGTAATAGGCCTCCAATTGCATATGTCTTTAGGGTCACTCACCTTAGGTATGAATTTGATATTCCCCTTGTTAATAATATTTCCTAGAGAACAAGAATTGTAGGCCTCAATGTAAACCTTCTGCAGGTTTGGTCCAATCTCATCCCAAAATGTTTTGTAAAATTCACAAGGGAAGCGATCACAACTAGGGGCCTTATTGTCTACCATGGAGAAGACAACTTCTTTGACGTCCTCCAAAGTGAGCTTCTAATTATAGAATGCATATTGTTCTAGAGTGAGTCTTTTAGGAGTGACAACCAAACAAGCCTACAAGGCTTGGTCCTGGGCTGCCAAGGGACCCTACGTTGTGAAAAAAATTTCATAGTGGCAAATGAAATCTTAAAGAATATCAGGAAGCTCACAAAAGGTGTGCTAATCCTCCTAAATGTGTTTGATCCCCATCATAGAGTGGTGGGCCCTCAACACATTGAAAAAATCCTTGGAGGTTTGATTACCAACCTCTAGCTAGTGAAGGTGGGCTTTGAGCTGAGCTACTCGAGTAGTATAATTGTTTGCAACCTACTTTTGGTGGCAAAGCTTGGAAAGCCAAACCTAGAGATTGTATGAGGCCATACACAGATCTTTGGTAGTGGCCTCATAGGATCACTTGTGATAAGTGACCAGTTGTCTCACATAAATGCAAAGAAACCTCAAGTATGGGTGATGGCATCATTCCACCACTGAATCTACCCAAAGGAAGAGTGGGGCCTTGGTTCAAGGTTCCAAGTTTGCAAAATATGAGTGATGGTGGGTAGATGGGACAACACTAAAGTAATAAGGTAAAACTGAGTTTTACAATTACGAGGGGCAAAATGCTAGGCAATGGAGAAGTGGATGGGAAAATGTTCTAAAAGAGTCATGTCAAGGAGTGGAGTAATAGGTAGCAAACTTATGTGAGGAAAAGAGAAAAAAGGATTGAGCAAAAATCATGGCATGGTCCAACCTTTTAAGGACCCTGTCAGCTACCTCTCGAAAGTTGGACCATGTGTACTAGATGCCATTAGTCTAGTGGTGATGAGCATTGGGATAAAATAGACCCAACTTATTCTGCATGAAAAACTTGGTTTCTCACTCTCTAGCTGACTATCGAAAAGGTAGAAGGCCCACTTTATCAACAACCAGCTCAACCACAATAAAATCTCCATAGAATATCTAGCTTGTAGGTGGAAAAGAACTAACTAGCCACATCCAAAAGTGTGAGCACTTAACTACATCATTAGGGGCATAGATATTGACAATGCCAAAAGAATGATTTTGAAAAGATAGAAAAATCCAAATAACTCTTTATATGGGGTAAGAACCATGGGAAATAGCAAAAGGGAAAAGCTAAGGGGAGAGGAGAGTGACTACCCCACATTGACTAGCTTCATGTTGAGAAGCAAAGCTAACACCATGTGGACATATCACACGACAAGCTGAGTTGAGCAGAAACCAAAAGACTTCAACTTCTTGTAGGCACAGAACATCAATATTTCCAAGCCTACACATGGTATCATGAAAGAAATTTTTTTATAGGGAGGTATGTTAGTCCCGACACATTCTAGGATAGAAAATTCATTATAAACCAATGTGCATATTCTCCTCATCCTGAAGTGAGGAAAATTTGTTATGCAAGAAAGCGAAGGATTCAAATGAGGGGTCACCCACAGTGATGGCTCTTCATTTATCCCCAATGATAGCAACTACATTCCAACCTTCAACACTATGAGAGTGACAGAGAGACAAAGAGGAAATCATAGAAGCTACTTGAGGCACATGAACCCAAGCAACTTGGACCTTTGTCTATTTTGTCCCCTATGACATAGGGTTTGAAATAGGTGGAAACATAAACAAGGCTGGGCATAGTAGCGCCCTTGCCTTTCTTGACAACTGTTATGTACTCATCTTTTTTAATAGCCTGGGTTAGCTTGGGTTCCTACACCAACGAGTGACTGCACTCAAGAAGAGGACAATCCTTTATCTTATGGCTAGCAGATTGACAATGAAAGCAAGTATTCTAGATATTCAAGTAAAGCACCTTTTTGGTAAAGGTGGTAGCACCAATATGAATTTCCATAGATTCTTTAAGGTCCCTAGAGAGGTCGACCTCAACACACGCCCACAACTAAGGGCAGGCATTAAAAATTTGTCTAGTTCCATGCAAATCACTTTGCCATAGTTTTGGCAATTTCAGGGAGAAAAAACTAGCAAGAGATGGGCAGCCCAAGGAACTCTACCCAAACTAGAACCCTATGTTTGCAGTCATCCAAGACGCAAAAGTCTCAAGACCATCTCTGGAAAAAAAACACAGACAAGCAAATTGTCCACGGCCCATGGCTGAAAATGTTCTCAACATGGGATGGGTTACCAAAATGAAACAAAAAAAACCATTAGTGAGGTTCTGAATCCCTTCAAGGAAAATCCCTTGAGGGGACTAGGCCTTGGATACCCATTCATGCAGTGTGCTTGTATATGGAGTGCGACCCACAAAATACCTAATAAGGGTTTGGGTTTGTAGCCATTGACAAGTAGATTCAAAACTAGGTCGGGAAAGGAATTACCTCATGAAATACCTTGGGCACAATTCTCCATGGGCGTTTGCTCGATGGGGCCATTTTCACATGCAGCAAAAACTCCAGCACCAGTAGCAACTACTGGGCTAGAGAGGGCCAAGGCCATTATATTCTAAAATAAATTCCTGCACTAAATGCAAAATGATAGATAGTAAGGCAGAAAGGGCTCAGAGGAAACCTATACAAACCCTAGCAAAGCTCCATTTTTTGTTTTTACAAATTTTGGACATATCAAAGTATTTAATTTCTTCAGAAATTTTAAACAAACATAATATCGTCACAAAAGACAAATCTATAAATAAATTATTTCTATTTAATTTTATTTTTTTACTAATACTATTATATTAGGTATATTTCATTTTGTTATATTATTGGATGTCATTTTGGAGAATTGGAAATAAAATCTATATAGAATCTTCTTAATATATAACATATTTTTAGATAGCCAATACTTTTTATTATAATAACACATTATTTAGCATCTTAATATTTGTAGGTTTTCATCCAAATTTTAATAATAGTAAAAGATCAAACAATAATTTAAATTAATTAGAAATACATCATTTAAAAAATTCTAACTTACAATAAAACATTATTAAAAACTTAAACAAAATTTTTTATTTTCTTTCAATTTTCTCATTAGCTAGGCTTATTTTTATTACAATAATACATAAGTCATCTATTATTAGTTAATGGTTATCTATTGTAACTATCTAATAAGCTTTAGTTTGTTTTCATTTTTTGCTTTCTCTAAAATAGAATGTTTCTATTCTTTACGATCGTTTTCTAAGGAAACATCATCTCACTCTTTTGTATAAATTGAACTTTTGATCTTTGTTAATATTAAGCAAGAATTTTACAAATTACCTCATAATATGGTATCAGAGAAAATACTTCAAATTTTTTCAATATATTTATAATTTCTATTGAAATTATTTGCTAAAATTTTTCAAAATTATTTCTGATTTTCCACAAACAACTTGACAAGGGTTTCTGTTCAGATAGGACATTGCAATCTTACCTCAGCAATTTTTTAAAAATCATATCTATCATTGCAAGGAAACCCATCCAATTTTCTTCAACTCATGTTTTTTGCAACTCCCGTCATCTACAAAATGCATGGAAATCATGGACAATTTCACTACAACTCATAATTTCTCCTTGCCCCACCAAAATTGTGGCTTTTGCTTCAAACTCATGTTCAAAGTTGAGTTCTTTACTAGTTCAAACGACTACAAGGTGACAGATTTTTTTTAGCCAAAAAAGGTTTGAAAACAATTGGTTTTTCTACTGCGATCATTGCTATAGGGTCATTTTTTGACTAACCAACCCTTTGACTTTCTTTTCTAGCAAAAAATTCCTCTTTTGGGTATTTTTTCATCCAATATTTGCCATTTGTTTGCAAAATTGACCTTCCAAGCCAATAGCTAGGGTTTTGCCAAAAACCCTAATTTTTGGGTCCAATTTCTTTTTTTTGTTTTTAGATTCTTGGTGGGATTTTTGAGAGCTCAACTAGGTTGTCGTCCATTTTTTTGGGTGCATCAATTTTCATGCCTCAATTTTTGAGCCAGTAGATCCAGAAAATGATAGCATTTTCCTTCTTGATTTTTCAAGCTCTCTTCGAGGTCACTCTCTGATTCTTCTAGGTCTTCTGGATTTTTGTCCTAGAGAACATACCTTCATAGATTTTCATAGTTTTTCATTGAAAAACATGCCATGGCATCTCTAAAAAATATTTTACTCGAGTATAACTCCACATTCAATGGTCACAATTATGGCAGCTAGAAGTAGTGCATCATTGCATTTTTGATAATTGGAACACCAATCAACTTGTTATGGGTGTTACAAAGCATCTAACTTCTCCATGTCCTGATGAAGATACATGGGATTTGAATAATTAAGAGGCAGTGATGCTTCTCAAATTATTTGTGGCTAATGAACAACTTTCTCAAATTCCATCTAACAAGATAGCTACTGAGATCTCAACATATCTTAAAGGTCTTCATGAGACTTCTAACAAAAGCAAAGCCTTTTTTTCTAAAAAAAACTCTATATTCTATTGTCATGGATGAGCACACCTCACTCTAGACACACATGAATCAGACTTAGGAAATTTGTGATCATTTACTTGCCATTGGTCTCAAGATGTAGGAAGAGGATATTGTGGTTATCACTCTTTGGAGTTTACAAAAATCCTATGAGAATTTTATCAAAACTCTCAACATCACATCTACTAGTGTCGATTTGAAGTTCACTTATCTCTGCACACTACTACTTCAACAAGATCGATGTAAACAATAGTTTGGTAGTAGCTCCAATTCCACATCCACCAAGAAATCCTTTGATGCAAAATCCTTTCAGAAGGATAAGGGAAAGTTTCAGTAGCCATCTTAGGAAACATCTTTTTCTCTAGTCCCAGATGGTTCTAGAAAGAAGAACATTCAATGTAACTAATGCCACAAGTTTGGTCACATGAAGGTTGAATGTCAAAAATGCTTAGCTGCACAGTCTATGCAATCAGGTTCATAGCCCAAGGCAAATAATGTAGAGCACACTAAGCAGGAAAAATTTTCCTCTTACATCGTCATGGCAAAAAGACTTGTAGATCATGTCAAGTCATCTGCCTGGTACATTGATTCAGGCTTCTCTCATCATTTCACTCACCATCATGACTAGTTTATTGACTACCAACTTTATTTAAACTTTTTTATTTTTGGTGGCAAAGAAGAGTACATGGTTGTTGGTAAATGCAAGATTTAGATTCAGTCTATTAGGAGGAATCTCATATTCGTTGATGTGTACTACATTCTAGGGATGGAACTAAATCTACTATCACGAGCAACTAGTTGTTGCAACATTCTCCACACTTGACAGTCACCTTCAATTCACACAGTGCACCATCACTAATCAGGCAACTAAGTCAACTATTGTAGTGGGTCTTGAGGATCATGGTCTTTTTAGAATTTCTGATTCTAGTGATTC
The DNA here is from genome assembly GCA_028749045.1 of Cupressus sempervirens. Classification (NCBI taxonomy): domain Eukaryota; kingdom Viridiplantae; phylum Streptophyta; class Pinopsida; order Cupressales; family Cupressaceae; genus Cupressus; species Cupressus sempervirens. The sequence continues at coordinate 1,029,132,948 of CM053785.1, forward strand.
TTAGGACTTAACTATGGCTACTTGGCAATCTTTGGTCAGGACACTTTGGCATCAGCGATATGGGCACTTAAATGTACATTATCTCTCACAACTTGCTCAAGAAGAGCTTGTTCTTGGATTGCTAGAGATTCAGACTCAATAGCTTGAAGTTTGTGATGCATACTAGGAGGGGGAGCAACATCGCACACCTTTCAGTAGTGGTGATTCTTGGCAAGCTTCTTAGGTACCTCAACTTGTTCATGTTGATATCTGTGGCCCTATGGCCACTCCTTCTGTTCTTGGGTCTAGGTATTTTATGTTGTTTGTGGATGATTTCAATAGAAAAATGTAGGTGTATTTCCTTCTAAAGAAATCATATGCATTTACTCTATTTTAGAAGTATAAACCCTTAGTTGAAAAAGAGTCTAGGAAATCTATTATTACTCGTAGATCAAACAATGGGGGGGGGGCGGGGGGGGGGGATTTTGTTCAAATGTTTTCTCTAGCTACTTAGATACACATGGCATCAAACACCAGTTAACCACAGCCCACACACCACAACAAAATAGTGTAGTTGAACATCGAAAATAGGATAACCACCAAGATGGCTCATTCCATGCTTGAATAGAGACATGTTTTGAAGCAATTTTGGGCAGTAGTAGTTAACACTGTAGTTTATCTGTTGAACTGGTCACTCATAGTGGTGGTCAAAGGTAAAACTCTGAAAGAGACTTGGTTAGGTCACAAGCCTGGAATTAGTCACCTGAAGGTTTTTGGCTCCCTTGCTTTTGTTTGAATCCCTGATGCATCATGCACCAAGTTGGATGCCAAGAGTTAGAAACTTGTGCTTGCTATATATAGTAGTCTTTATAAAGGCTACTGCCTAATCGATATTGAGATATCTTGTCTCATCCATAGTCATGGTGTAGTCTTTGATGAGCAGCAAGGACCTTTCATGGCTATTTCTCCTATTCCTAATCTAGCAAACCAGACTATGATGGCTCATGATTTGGGAGTTTGACTTATATTAGGTCCATCTAATGGGAGGGATCTAGTAGCTCTTGTATCTCCTTTTGTTCCAATGATACCTAAATAGAGTCCTATGGATTCTTCTATAGGTTCACCTCGCTTTGTAGATGCTTCACCTAAGTTTGATGCAACTTCTTCTGATGAGGATCTTGCTGATCAAGCATCTCCTAGTATTGCTATTGGTCATTCTCCTATCCGGCCTAAGTGGTGGGCTAAGAAACTCACTGAATTTCATGATGACGAGCTCATTGATGGGAGAACAGCTTAGAAAAAGAGAAAAACTACAAATTTTGGTAACTTTTCTCTTATGGCCAACATTCATAGTGTGTTTGAACCTCAAACATATTCCAAGGCTAAATGAATTCTAGAGTAGGAATAGGCCATGACATCTAAACACTAGATCATGTTGAAGAACAATACTTGGGTCCTTTTTGATCTTCCACTAGGGAAGAAACCCATTAGATGCAAATGGGTCTAAACAATCAAATACAAATTGGGTGTTACCTTTGATAAGTACAAACCTCATTTAGTGGCAAAGGGCTTTTCTTAGCATTAGGATATTGATTATGGGGAGACCTTTGCTCCTATGATAAAGATGAGCACCATCAGATTAGTCCTAGCCATGGCAACACAGTTTGGCTAGAAGGTCCATCAGATGGATGCCAAGAGTGCTTTCTTGAATGGTGACCTCCATGAAGAGGTCTAAATGATGCAACTTCCTAGTTTCAAGGTTTTTTTTAAAGACCATCAGGTTCTTAGATTGGTAAAAGCTCTCTATAGCTTGAAGTAGGCTTCTCAGGCATGGCACATAAAGATTGATAAGTATCTTAGTGATCAAGGCTTTAAGAGGATTTTTTCAAACTTAAATATATACATCAAGACTACTGATAGCGACATCATCCTTCTAGTTATCTATGTGGATGATCTGATCATCACTGACAATTTGGCATCATTGATTTAGGGAATCAAATAGAACTTATGTCAGTCTTTTTATATGACTTCCCTTGGGCTCATGCATTATTGCTTAGGTGTTGAAGTTTGGTAATAGTCTTTTGGTATATTCATCTCTGAGTCCAAATATGTCAGGGCCCTATTAGATAAATTCTGAATGTAGGATTGTAAACCTATATCTACACCTATTGAGTAAGGTCTCATGTTATAAACAAAGTTTGAGTCTCCTTTCATTGATGATACAACATACAGGAAACTAGTAGGCAGCCTCATCTACCTCTCTACTACTAGGCCTGATATCAACTTTTTAGTTAGCTATATTTCATGCTTTATGATAGCTCCTAAGGTTGATCATTGGATGGAGCAAAGCTTGTGCTTCGTTATGTGAAGGGCACTTTAGAGTATGGAATTCTATACTCTTGAAGTTCTAATCCTAAACTCAATAGGTTCACAGATTTAGATTGGGCAAGCTCTATTGATGATAAAAAGTCAACATCTATATATGTGTTCAATTTGGGATCTAGTGCACTCACATGGACCAGCAAGAAGTAGTAGGCAATTTCTCTCTCTTCTACAAAGGTTGAATATGGAGGGACTATTAAGGTAGGATATGAAATTGTTTGGATTCATTGAATGCTTGGGGATATGCAGATGTTACTAGTAGGACTGACTACTCTATTTGTTGATAATGAAGGCGTTATCAAATTATCATGAAATCCAATCTTCCATGAATGAACCAAGCATGCGAATGTTTACTGTCATTACATATGATAGCTGGTTGAAGATGAGACTAGAGATTTGCAGTATGTTCCACCATAGATTACACTATAGACATTCTCACCAAGCCTCTTGGTCTTGATAAGTTTGTCAAATTTAGAGGATAGCTTGGTGTGTTAGATAGATTAAACATTAAGGGAGGGTATTGCAATAATAGATAAGTCATCTATTATAAGTTAATGGTTATCTATTGTAAATATCTAATAAGCTTTAGTTTTCTTTCATTTTTTTCTTTCTCTAGAATAGAATGTTTCTATTCTTTATGATCATTTCCTAAGGAAGCATTGTCTCATTCTTTTGTATAAATTGACCTTTCAGTCTCTGTTAATATCAAGTATTTTACCAATTACCTCGTAATAGGTTTTTTGGTAGTGCTACTTTCCTCTTACCTTTTCAAAAATTTAGCAAATATTAAACAAGTTATTCTTTTTTGTACACTTCTTTTTCTTTATATATGTAGCAAAATAGTTTTTTACATTAAAAAATATTTATATGAACATTGAAAAAATACCATACTACTAATATGTAGAAAAATATTTTCTATGAATATGAACATCTCCTATCATTTGTTTCTTATTGATTATAGGTAAATTAATTATCAATTTAAAATAATTACAAGAATATTTAGTTCTAATCATTTACATGTTTTGTTTTGTTTCTTTTATATTCATATAGGATACTATGTCGACAAACAAAAGTTCAAACAATTCCAACCATGGAGGGACCACAAATACTATGAGTTATCACTATATCCTCCAAATTTTCATTCACGTAACCTAGATAAACATTGTACATTCATTTAGAATTTTACTTTAATTACACACACACACACACACACACACACACACACACATTTCTATGTAACCCCTTATGTATGAAATTGTGTATTCAAAGATGCCAGTGAATACTATGTCAAAGGAAATGAGTTCTACTTTTTCAAACCAAGGAGGGAGCACAAATGGAATAAGTACAAATGGAGTAAGTTATCACTATTTTACATTTTTAAACTTTCATTTATAACCCTTCAACAAATTTACATTATCCGTATAAAAGTTTTCTTATACCTCTATATATGTACGCCTCTCTAAATTTTCATTTTGGATTCATTTCCTTGTATTGATCACTATTCTTCAGTGTATGCATATGTGTGTAAATACATTTAACATTATTACTCTATATGTAACTATCATTTTATTTGTATATTTATAGCAATAATAATATAATAAATTTTCACCTTATAAAAAACTATTTGACTAAAGATTTTCATTTTAGGAATGTAAAATTGAAGCAATATTGACTACCAATGCAATTCATCCGATCGATACTTGAAATCTTATCGTTCAAGAGGGTAATGATTTTGTAAGATCATACTAATTGATACAAGATTGTCTTATCTCATCACACTCGCATGCAATTAGCAATTTTTCCACACAAATCCACTAACTTCTTCTTCTCTGACACACTTGAAATACAATCTATAGTATCATTAACAAGTTATGTTTTCCAAGCCATAAAAGATTATAGGTAGTCATTCCCTTTCACAATCTTCTATGATATACCCATTTTTATTTTATATATATTAAATATATAACTAATTCTATATCATTCTAACATCATCAAATAGGACCATAATCATCTTCAACCTACAAATCATACATTGAGACAGTCCTCCAAAAGATCCAATATAGAAAATACAACTTGATGCACACTATTAACACAATCTTTTGACAAGTATGCACCATATTGCTATAGAGAAGCTTTAACCAGGTAGAAAGATTGTCTTTGAAAAGCCTTTTTGGTACTCAAAAAAATTGTATATATACCATGATTACTAGGAATTGCATGATGGTGAAAAAGGATGACTATAAGATAAGTACTACCCCATAGGTCATATTTATGGCATGCTTTAGGTATATTGCCCCCCTGCAAGAAACTAGACTTGACAAATTTGCTAACAATTAACTCAAGATGAAATGGGGATTCGAGAAAATCCAAAGCATTTGATAAAAATACACACAAGATCTGAGAAGGGTAAATTATTCCCTTTCCCATATGGAAAATAATTTGATGCCCAATGACCCTCTTTATACCATGATGAATATGTGGTCAATCACAATAGAAGATAGATGCAAGCATATCATCTTTAATGCAACCAAGAAAAGGCTTTTCCTACTCTTCATTTTCTAGAAAGAATTTGTAATTTCTAGAATAATAGTCCATATGTAATGTTGAACAAATAGAATAGAGCTCAATTGGATAACTCACCCCTACCAAAGAACTAGGGTGGCTTGACATAATATAAAAATAATGAAAACTAGTGCCCAAAGAAACAGTCAAAACTACTAGCAAAAGCTTAAAGAAAAAGTCAAAATATCCACAATAACCAAAATGACTACTACTCATGACAATAAAAGGCCTTTTATTCTCTATAATGACAATTAACATAGAAATATTTGAAATCTGAAACATAATATGAAAAAATAGATGACACAAGAGAAGTACGCTTGTGTAATTTCACACAAATGACTATGATACTAAGCTATGCCACCCAAAAAGCTGAAATATGAAAAACGATCCAAAATCCAAACATCATGTATAAACTATTGATTACTTCCACATAGGCACTCCATGTATGAAATCCTAGCAACACTACTAATGGAGATCAACTTAAAATGATGTTATATCAACTTACTGTTAGACACATTGCCAGCTCAACATGAATCATCCACTCAACCACCAGCTACTAATCCTATATTATAATGCCTAATGTACCCCATAATAACATCATGTGATGCATACTCATAATCATAAGTGATTATACATATAAACTATATAATCAACTATGCATAAATATAGAACCCATAATGGCACTAAGCATAATAAACTAAGATTAGAAACCTACAATGAGAAAGAATTAGAATGATTCCTTTTTGATGATAGCAATAATGGTAGGAAAATTTCCTATCAAATCAATAGAAGATGGAGAATCTAGAATAACTTTATTGCATCCAAAATTTGCTAAGCAGTCTACCAAAGCATTACCTTCTCTATAAACATGTTGTATAAGATAGCTGTCAATGAGGACCCATATATGCTAAAAGTAATAACTCAGATGATAGTTATGACTTTTCCTTTGAATGTGGTCATTAGTAATAATATAAAAATCACCCTCAATGTGCAAATAAGAAAAGACATTATCTTGACAAGAATTAAACCTTCCAACAAAGCAATAGCTTCTGCCATATTACTAGTACTAGGGCTAATACGGGCTACATAGAAAGCCAAGACTTCACCTAAATGATTTATCACACAAACTCCAATACCTAACTCACCAGGATTCCCACTAGATGATATGTCAAAATTAAGCTTGATAAAAGAAGAGTCAGGAGGAATCCATTTTATTGAAGCTCTATGTATAAGGATTTTTGTGACATGAGGAAAGATAGGGGGTGATAGAAGGGAGATAAGTTTCCAAGACTAGACTACTAGAATATCCCAAGAGGAAAATTTGGCATTCACATTAAAATGACTAGAAGCCATATGATTTACTTGCTCATAAATAAGTGATTCTATTGTGGAGATAACTAGAGACACAACTATATGGAGGAGAAAAGAAATAGATAATTTTTCCATGACAAAATATCAACATTGCAAAGAAAATTGGTAATGCAGAAAAATATGGTGTACTAATTCCTCATATAATCCACTCAAGACACACTTAAACAAAGTATCTATACGAAGTTTTAGTAGTCTATCACTACTTAGGATTCTTGGTCAACTAGGAAAATACACCAGCTTTTGGAAGGACACATTTATCCCAAAAGAAAATAAATGCTCATTCACAACTATGTTGCTCAGCCATTTGCTAAAGGGCCTCATACTCATATTTGATAGAATATAAACCATTTTTGTTAGGACACCACAATAATTTATCAAAACCTTTAGACATAAATACAAATATGTTTGCTAGAATATCTAATAGAATCCTTGCCAAATTTCTTCCTATAGGAAGAGAAAACAGATCTTTCCAAATCACCATATACAACACAATATCGATGTAGTCCACATAATCCACTAGTAATTCCCCCCAAGCTAAAGAAGAATCCCTCATAACCTCATTTAATGAGATGGTGAGACATAATGGTGGACAACCATTCGAGGAATCCTTCCAAAAAGAGACATTAAAACCATTGTAAACCTACGAACTTAAAAACTTAGTTACAACTCTAGAAGACATTCATAAAATTCCAAGTAGAAGAACTAGAGGGGGGATTAGAAATAGTAAAAATTATATGGGAGAAGGGGGAATATAAATATTTGGCTTTCATAAATTGGCACCACGGGGATTGAGACTTGAAATACATATTCTAAACTAGCTTCTCACTAAAAGCTTTATTTCTAAGAGATAAATTTTGCACCCTAGCCCCTCCTGCAAGTTTATTCATGGAAAGCTTCTAGAAGGATACAAGAGGAATCTTACTGGTATTAATCATATTAGAGGACCAAAGGAAAGCTCTCAAATGATTTTTCAATCTTACTAATTATAGATGATGGCACTTGAAGAACTTGAATATAATACTTATGGATAGTTAGGAGAATAGTTTTAATCAATTAAATTCTACCAGAAAAAGAAATCCACCATGCTTTCTAGGTTGAGATTCTATTTTTTTAGCCTACTAGTAACATTGTCCCAAAATGACACTTTCACTTGGCCTAGGAAGAACATAATCCCAAGATAGGTAGATGGTAATTTATCCACCGAAAAGCCAAGGATATTATTGATTCTTTTCTTTACTAATTTAGGCATATAAAGCATATAAACTTTAGATTTAATTGGATTAATAACCTAGCTAGAACTAGAAGTATATGTATCTAATATCTTCTTGATACATCTAGCCTCATGTATAGAGGATCTACCAAACAGAACTGTGTCATCAGCAAAAAAATTATGTTTCATAGAAAAATATGAATTAGGATTATTGATACCTTTCCAATTGGAAAGAAGGTTTTGTCTATGAATAGATCTTCAAAAAGTTTCACCCATTATAATGAACAACAAGGGACATAGTGGATCCCCTTGTCAAACTTCATGGGTGGCTTGGAAAAAACTAGAAGGTGTGATATTAATAATGACTGTAAAAGTGGCACCATATAGGTGCTTCTTAATCCATTTGCACTAGGCCACTGAAAATCTAAATTTTAATATGAGTTTCAATAAGAATGACCAATCAATGTTATCATAGGCTTTCATCATATCCAACTTTACCAAAAATGGAGGAATCTGAGAAGTTTCAATAGTATGAAGGACTTCCAAAGAAACTAATGCACCATTAGAAGTATGCCTACCAAGAATAAAACCTCCTTGTTGGGGGAAAACTAATCTAGGAATGAGATGTTTGCGTCTGAGAAAAAAATCCTTTATAGTGATCTAATATATGGAATTACATAATGAAATGGGCCTAAAGTTCATAAATTTTTATGGAGATTTTGACTTGGGGATATAGGTGAGATTAGTTTTGTCAAAACTTTTAAGAATATAACCTTTCTTGCAAGATTCCTCTATAGCCATTAAGAGATCAAAACTAATGACATCCCAATGTTTCTAATAAAACAACATAGTAAATTCATCTGGGCTAGGAGCTTTCTCTAGGGACATAGAGAATACAAAAAAATGAAGTTCTTCAATACTAATAGGCCTCATTAAATTGGTATTATCTTGACTCATCACTAAAGATGATATGGACTATAGGAGAGCATCTCTATCATGCTTATTATCTCTCAGAGACAAGCCAAAAGCAAGTAACTTTTAGAAAAAAAAAACTCCCTCATTGCTAATTTCCTATTGAAAAATTAGAATTACCCCTAGCAATACACTTCTAATGGATAGAATGGACAATGAAGCTTTCCTTATTTTAGCAGAAGCATGAAAAATTTACTATTCCTATCACCCTCTTTAAACCATAGCTCACAAGATTTTTGTCTCCAATAAATTATCTCTCTTGAATATAGTGTTTCCCAATAGAATTGGAGAGAAATTTGTTTCTCTACTACTTTTGCATCTAGCCCAAAATTAGAAATATAATGTAAGATAAGACTAATATCATGTTCTACCCTATCCTTTTCATGAAAAATGTTCTTAAACACTTCCTTGTTCCAGATTCTAACTTTGGATTTTACAAACTTAAGCTTATTAGAAGATTGAAACATTTTGGTGTCTATACAAAAAGGCATACTAACCAACCATTGTTGAAGATGCTGAAGAAAAAGAGGGCGAGTGAACCACATACTTTCAAACTTAGAGGAGGAGAACTTTTTAGAATTGTCTAGATTTATCAATTCAAAGGATATAGGAAAATGATCAGACTCTGATGAAGAAAGAATATCAATAGAGAAGGTAAAATTTAGAAGCTATAGATTAGAAGAAATAACGAATCTATCCAACCTAGAGGAAATTGGAGAAGTTGATCTACGATTATTCCAAGTAAACAACCCATCCAAGAAAATGATATCACATAAGGCATTATTCTAAATGAAAAACTAAACTAGTCTATAACTCTTTGAGTTGTAGCATTACTACCCAATCTTTTCATCAAGTGATGCAATGGCATTAAAATCACTACCTAGAATAAAGGGAAGATCTTAGCTTGCTAAATTGATTAGTGAGTGACTCCCAGAGATTGAGTTTATTTTGGGGTGCTAACACACCATAGACATTAAAAATAGGAAACTTAACATCAAACAAAGAAAATTAAATGAGTTTCCAATTGGAATTTGCATCCATTACTTGTCCTTTAATGCACTTACTCTTCCATAGAGTGATAAGGCCTCAAGAGGCTCAAGAGTACGGCACACAACCTGAGTCCAAAGAAGACCAATTCCTGAAAAACATCACAAATGATTCTTGAGAAAGCTTAGATTATTGAATAAGATTGATTTTTTCAAAAGATATAATGAAAGTTTTGATTCTACTACTCTTGTCAGGGGCATTTAAACCCATGATATTCCAAGACATAATCCTCATTGGAGGGCAGCAGAAAAAAAATGCTCTATTGGTTCTAATAATGGGTAAAAATGAGTCCAAAAGTGTTGATTGAATTCTGGCTTCAATTTCCTCTTTAACTTTTGAAGGTAAAGGTTTTCTATGCCTCTTTCTAGGAGCTTTAACTTCTGGCATAGATGATAAAGTAAAAAGAGAAATCTCAGATTTGGCAAGGGATAACTCTTGAGAATAATTGAAACTATTAGCAAGAGGAGGAGAGTTAGGCTCAATGTCATCACAAAAGTGCACACCCTCTTCCAAATAGGTTTCATCAATAAATTTTTTTGAAAGTGAAATATTGACACTACCACACATTAGAAAAGTTTCTTGTCCAAAGAAAAATGTAACAGAAGAAGGTGGGGTAGGAAAAAAAGGTTGGCTACTAAAATTAGGTTAACTATAATACCATGCTCTTCATTTAGGGGAGGAAAATGCTGCACTAAAGGATAGTCAACCCAAACAATAGATGAAATGAGTAAACGAGATATAGTAGAAGCCAATGATTTAGTATAAAATGAAGTACATGAAGCAGGAGAAAAGAGAGGGTGAAGGAAAAAAAACTACCACCCACACAAGAAAACTTAAGAGAAAATATATTAGGAATTAATGCAAAACAATTCAAAGAAAAAGAAGGTAGAGATGGAAAAACTTCCTGAATCACTAAAGAAACTGTTGTATTTCCATTTCCCACCAAAATTTGCATTTTATATTGCCCTTCCCGCCTTCGATATGCCCATATTCAAATACTCGTGGAGATATTAGAATTACCAATGTTTTAAACCTTATAATATATTCTTACGACCCGCGAGTTTCTGGCTGTCAGATCAACTGAGATTAGCGTAGGGTGCTATCTCTCTATGGTGGAATTGCGCGAGGATTATATTAACGACATCGTGCCCTGGCGACATGTCGCGGGGTGGGGTCCAGAATTTGGCTATGTCGCTATCGCGTTTTAGCCGAACAATCTCCATAGTGACATAGCGCCTGGCAGAAATATTCACGGCGGGCAGGTCACGTTGCCGAAAAAATGTTGCGGCAGTCGGGTAAAGTTTGGCGGGCCGGAGAAGATAAACAGCGAGAACTTCAGGAAAAATATTGGACCCCATTATGTACCTCATCTGCCCAGTTGGCAGAGCTCGGTGCCACGGCAGTGAATCAGAAGGAACCACGCACAGATAGGGACATGTCATCGGTTGGGCGCTATGGCGCTATGGGAATTTAACCTTGATTTTCCCATAGCAACATGGCTCCTGGTCGACACATGGTCACCCTGTGAGGCCAAGTCGCAAGTTTTCCTGGTGGTGTTTCGTTGGGCCAGTAAGGAACCACCACGTGTAACCGAGCCAAAATTTTTGACAACACAGCTAGCACAGCCAGGTTTAGGATCTCCCTGACAAATCAGGGCCGATCGACGGTAGGCGCCATCGCGTTATGGCGAAGCTGTAGGATTTTTATCATGGCGACATAGCGCCTGTGCACTGCGTGTCTTGGTGGGACCAATTTCATGTAGCTGAGGATTGAACGATCGAAAGACCAACAGTAGGATGCCATGTATTAGCGGGCCCAGCGAATCAATAGAAATGGAGGGTTACAGGAGGTCAAGTTCTATGACTGTCAGATTAGAAGAGATCGACGGCAGGCGCCATCTCGCCATGGTGAAGCTGCAAGTTTTTTATCATGGCGACATAGCGCCCATTTACCACGTGTCATTCAGGTGCGGTGCGGATGTTGAGGTGTCACCAGATACGATGGGCCCAGGGTAAAGATAGCACAGAGCACGACGAGTCTTCGTGATCATCGAATGGAGACAGATCTATGGTGGGCGCCATCGTGCTATGAAGAACTGCTCGGGAGATAGTGATAGCGACAACGCACCTGGATGACACGTGTCTCACTGGCTCGGTTAAGGTTAACGGTTGGCGGTTAGCGGTTATTGTAACCGTCACAGTCGTGACAATATTTAAAGGTGGAACGGTCAGTCTGATGAAGGTGGTCAACCGCAGAAGGACTCTCCAAGTGTAAAAACAAAGGATTATGATTGGCCCATGTGGCCTAGTTGGCATATAAGAAACCGGGTCGACTGATAGGCTAGGTTGATTCATGAACCAAGAAGCAGGGATGATCGACATTATCTTGCGATCTGATCTTCGCGATCATTTTTGACCTACCAGGAATGAATGCAAGACATAAGGAAACTCCACCCATCCAGTCGATCCATCTACCATGTCAGGGAATGTTGTGGCGCCGTTTCTGTCTTCCCCAGGCTCTTCTTAGAAAGAAATGAGATATCTTGGTATGCAAGCCAGGATTCAATCAGATCTCCAATTGGATTCTCAAGATGGGAAGTTAATGCCAGTAGGTAAGAAGTGAATGTAACGTGGAAATCTTTAGTTATGCCTGATCTATAAAGGCAATTTTGTGATCTGTTCTCAAGGTCGACTCTTCTTGATTTTCTCTGCTACTGCTTGCAGACTTGCAGTGTAAAATCCCTTTGTCTTTGAGCCATGTAATACCCTGTATCATCTCTTTCAGCCATCAGTGTGCATGAGCATCATTTTGCCTCCCATTGGTGTATTGTTGAGATCAGTGATCTGCATACTGTATCTATCTTTGGCCTATTGGATAATTTACAAGTGAAATCCCCTTTTCCTGGTGTCATTCAGTTGGTCCTCTGATCTGTATGTGATTATTGATCGATATAAGTCTGGACGTGTATGACTTTTGTATGTTACCCTGGTTTTGTAGTGTATATATGGGCAGGAATGAGTTTGAGCACTCTATTTTGGTGCATCACCGCCTTAGATTAGACTAGGTAGATTTGCTTTAACGCTCTCTTTCTCCCTTTCCCTTTTGAGAATAGATAGGTGCGCCCTGACAGTAAGAGGAAGCCAGCCTTCTCCGGAGACTCAACCTCGTAGTTCAAGTCCCACAGCTTGGAGGTTGTTTCCATGTTTCACTAGGTTGTCCTTGCGCATAGGCTTTGGACAAGGGTGCAAACCTAAGTGACAACAGAAACCTATAACTTTGATATCTTATCTAGATCACTAGAGGAAAAAGATGCAGTCAAATCTTCCTCATATAACAAGCCACTAGCATAAGAAGTACTCTTCCTAAAAGGAACCAATTGCAAAGGGTGAGATTTTGATGAAGAACACGGATAGATAAACCTAAATAGCTTAGTATCAAAGACTAAGTTTTGACGGATATCAGATGACACCAAAGGAGAGTGCTAAAATTGATAAGAAAAATGACACAAAGAGTTGGCATTTTGTCAATAATAGAAGACTCTAGATATTGGATGTCCTATACCTAGATCCCAAATCTTGACCAAATCAAAATTTTTGAGGGTTAAGACTCCATCTTCTTCATAAGAATACAAATTCTTACTACCAGGTGTAGCTAGGAAAATATAACCAAATCATGTTTAACAAAAATCCCCAGTTTATTTGCAATAATCTCAACCAAGGAGGGATCTCTATATTCAAGAGGTAGATTTGGGAAAGATATCCACTAAGGCTAAAATAGAGGCATTACTTTATTAACATCAAAATGAGGAGTCCATGCCAAAGTAGTAATGCCCATCCCCATACAGAACCAACCCTTGAACTTATGCACATCCAACTTATGTTTTTAAGAATAAAAAATTGCAACAAATGCTAGAGAATCCTTCTCATATAGAAATAGCTCTGTAAGCCCCTCCCAAATACAGCTTGCCCAAGAAAGTAAGGAATCAAAATCCATAGAAGATTATAACAAAAATTTCCTAAGGTGGAACATGCTACTCTTGATTTTCGAATGTTGTCAAAGGAGAGCTAGATTTAAAACACTCTAAGTTTGGTTTGAAGTGATCTCAGTGAGATGAAAGAAATGAGGGTTTCAACACTAGGTTCCAGTTAGGAGAAGACATAAAGCAAGGAAGAGAGTTACCATCAGCCATGGAAATAGGTGACGAGGGCTAGGAATCTTCAAAAATATCAAAAAAGGGTTGATGAAAAAATATTTCATCCATCTAAGACCCTGATTAGCGAGTTGAGCAGGGAATTTATGGGCCTTATAATGGAGGGAAGGGTAAGGGCCAGGAATGCCAACACAAGGCTTACCAAAATGAATATATTTAGATGGATGAGGGCCAAATATGCCTCTAAATAGGGAAACCCTAGGGTGAAATGTCTCTAGCTTCACGCTATCTCTCCATTTACATTGTCAGAGAACGAATTATGGATTATGATTGAAAATTTTTAGATGCACCAAATCTTTCACATCAAAAGGGAAATCACCCAACTGACACTTAGCATTTGGGATGTCGACCTTGGCATCTAAACCTGCTACCTATGAAGTAGCTTTCTATTGTGTTGCTAGACCTCTAATTGCCTAACCATAATTTCCTACATACTTGTTAAGCTCACCTCTCACATTCACCATGTTCCCAAAAAAATATTAAATATTTTAATATTATAATTTTCCTTTTATCCAACTTCTTAAATTAGACTTTCAAGTTAAAGTACATATTTAATTAGTTTTTTAATAAATTAAATATTCACATATTTTAATATTATATTATTAATCAAATAATATTTATTAATTCTCAATATTATATTGTAAACCCAAATATTATAATTAAATCATTTACCAAATAAACTACATAGCCAAATCCACATAAAAGAAACATTACCAAAATTTACAAAAACTAACCAAAACTTAAAAGTAAGCAACACAGACAAAGATAAATTCATGGGTTTGAAAAGGGTGGAAAATTAGATACATGTCCTCCTTCAAAGGACAAGTAATTAGGCTATGGCTAGGATTGGACCTAAACATTATCTCCCCATTCATACCATTGAGTTATTATGATAAGGAAAGCTCATCCTAGCAATTCAAGGAAATTGATGTCTAGTACCTATAATCTACATTAAATAAGACCATGTACATGTATGTGCACGCACACACCCACACCCACACTCACACACACACACACACACACACACACACACACACACACACACACACACACACACACATACACACACACACACACACACACACACACACACACACACACACACACACACACACACACACACCGATCCACCTGCCCCCCCCCCCCCACACACACACATGCTAAACAAACAATGGCAGGGAGTGGTACATCCTGTAGATCCCAACTAGTAGGTGACTACAATTTCCTCTTTCAACCATATTAGGCACATCAAATAGAAAAGTAAACTAAACATGCACACCATACACATGAAATTATTGGGTACTACTTTAATAAGTCTTGAGAACAAGTCATCACATATTCAAACATAGAAAACTCATCATTTGATATCATCATTAAAGCATCCACATTTACTAATTAAGAACCATTAAAGCACCATTAATGTGCTAGTAATCATAATCATCAATCATCATGTGAAACATAATCGGCTAAGTAATTCTTTATTGATATATATGTAATCCAATATCCTTGAAACTAACACATGCATGAAATAGTTATAAAAGAGTTTGGTAAATATAATGGAAAAGGAAACTAATGGTGTGCTTTAGAAGAACTAATACCTATGATTACATTTGATGCTTTGCAAAGCTTCTATTCAATTTTCTCAAATGTATCCCAAATCCCAATCAAGAAGAAAAGCACAAGTCTTTTGGGGTACTTATGCACTAGTACCACTTTACAAACTTCTAAAATAAAAAAACACAAAGATGAAAATATAATTCTTAGATATAAGTCATTCATTAATATTAATCTTGTCAAATTAAATATTATGCCATGCAAGTAAAATTTTCTTTAGCATAATGGAGTCAAATTTTCATCTTCTTTGATGGAACAAATTATTTGAGCCAAAAAGATAGCAGTGACCCTACTTTAAGGGGTCTTGGTGGCATGAAATCTAGATTTGTAGAAATAATATCATCCTAGCATAAAATGTGGTTATCTAGCCACATTTCATAAACAATATGGGGAAATATGAACCTTATGAAAATGCTAGAGAAAATAAGAACCTCATGAGAATGTTGTTTTTATTTAATTAAGATGATATGCAACTCACCTAATTTGAAATGTTACTTTACATCATTTTTTCCTATTCATGTTGTTTGATTGGAAATAGAATGATTTAGCACTAGTAGGCTTCATGTGACAAGCATGTTTTGGTATGTGCTGATGAAGTTTGTGGTCATATGCAATTCCTTGAAATGCTTGAAAAAAAACCAAGGGGATAAAACTACTAAAATAAGTTACTCCATATTTCTCTAGCATACCCATTGCACACAATGGTGTCATTGCTAGTATATAATGCATTGAATAATATTGAGATGAATATGAAAGTAATACAAGGATGTAGCTTTAAAAAGTTGTAGTTTAACATTAACAATTGTCAATTTAACTGAATATTTTTTTATTTTTTTCTTATTATCAAATACAATTAGTTAATTTGTAAATTTCAAATAATTTATATTAAATAATTTTAAAATATTTAAAATATAATGAAGGATTTTTATTTTAATATAGATTAATCGATTAGTTTTAAAATAGTTTTTTTTTCTTATAGATTAATCAAGTGATTTTACAATAGCTATTTTAACAATAGTTTATTGGAAGATGACAATTCATCTAAAATATAAGCAATTAATTCTTATAATTATTTTAGTTTATCATTTTACTCTTATGTTCATCCATGATTATTTTCTAAATAATCAATACATACTTTTCTCATCCACTATGATTGTCATGAAACCCACACAACTTATTGTCATTGTGGGATGCCCAATTGAATTGGATTTTCCTATCATTCACTTGGTATTTAGTATCTAGCATCTACATCCTATTCAAAGGTTTTTTTTTTGTAAAGATATCCAATTGGATGTGGGACTTGTTACTTGGCAACACTTTATTCAATAGAACCCTTCTCATTCACACTACATTTTTATAAATTAATTTTGTATCATATGGAAATACAACCCTAGGTTCTAATGGCCGATGATGTAGAATTTACTAAGGCAGAACATATTGTTGTTGATTCTGAAAGGTCATCAAAGGAGAACTAGATTTAGAACACTCTAAGTTTGGTTTGAAGAGAGCTTGGTGAGATGAAAGAAATGAGGGTTTCAACACTAGATTTCAATTAGGAGAAGACATAGAGGGAGGAAGAGGGTTACCATCAGCCATGGAAATGGGCAATGAGGGCTAGAAATCTTGACAAATATCAAATGGGGTTGACAAATAAAAGGTTTCTTTCATCTAAGACCCTAATTAGTGAGTCAAGCATGGAATTTATGGGGATTATAATGGAGGGAAGGGTAAGGGCAAAGAATGCCAACAAAAGGCTTATGAAAATAAGCACCTTTAGATGGATGAGGGCCATGAATACCTCAAAACACTAAAGCCCTAGGGTGAAATGTAGTAGGAAAATTCTCTAGCTTCATGCCATCTCTCCATTTACCTTGTTAGAGGACCCATTGTAGATTATGACCACAAATTTTTGGATGGGCCGAATCTTATGTATCGAAAGAGAAATCACCCCAACAAGGCTTGGCATTTGTGATGTCGACCTTGGCCATTCAACTTGCCACCTCTAAAGCAACCTTCTACCATGCTATCAGACCCCCAATTGCCTAACAAGAATTTCCTACATACTCGTCAAGCTCATCTCTCACAATCACCATGTTCCCAATACAATGTTAAATTTTAAATATTTTAATATTGTATTTCTCTTTTTATCCAACTTCTTAAATTAGACTTTTAAATTAAAGCACATATTTAATTAGTTTTTAATCAATTAAATATTCACATATTTTAATATTATCTTTTTAATCAAATAATATTTAATAATTCTCAGTATTATATTATAAACCAAAATATTATATTTAAATCATTTACCAAATAAATTACATAGTTAAATCCACATAAAAGAATCATTACCAAAATTAACAAAAATTGACCAAAACTTATAAGTAAACAACACTTGAACAAAGATAAACTCATGGGTTTAAAAAGGTTGGAAAGTCAAATACATGTCCTCCTTCTTAGGACAAGTAAATAGGCTATTATTGGGATTGGACCTCAACATTATCTCCCCATTCTTACCATTGAGTTATTGTGATAGGGCATGCTTGTCCTAGCAATTTAGGAAAGTCGATGCCTGGTACCTACAATCTACATAAAATATAACCATGTGCATGTGCATATATAAATATATATATATATATACATACATACATACATACATATATATGTATATATATGTATATGTATATATATCTATATATATATACATATATATGTATATGTATGTATATATATGTAAATATACATATATATACATATATATATGTATATATATATATACATATATATATATGTATATATATGTATATTTACATATATATACATACATATACATATATATGTATATATATAGATATATATACATATACATATATATACATATATATATGTATGTATGTATATATATGTATGTATATATATATATATATATATATGTATATATGTATGTATATATATATGTATGTATATATGTATGTATATATGTATGTATATATATTTATATATGTATGTATATATATATGTATGTATGTATGTATGTATGTATGTATGTATGTATAAGATAAACAAACAGTGACAAGGAGTGGTACATTGTGTAGATCCTGACTAGTAGGTGACTATGACTCCCTCGCTCAACCATATTAAGCACATCAAACCAAAGGGAAATCCAAAAATGCACACCATACACATGTGAGTATCAAGTAAGTACTATAATAAGTCTTTCAAGTACAAGTCATCACATATTCAAACATGGAAAGCTCATCATTGTAAATATAAAATACTCATTATTTAATATTATTATTAAGGAATCCACATTTACTAAAATTAAGAACCATTAAAGAATCATTAATACACTAGTACAATCATAATAATTAATCAAGATCTAGAACATAATCAACTAAGTAATTATTTATTCATATAAATGTAATCCAAGTCATGAAATAATGTCATAATTATAAATCCAATATCCTTGAAAGTAACACATGTAATGCCCCACCAAGGGATCCAAAGAATTAACCTAGAATTTCACTAAGTTTGGTAACATTTTTTTTATTTTAACATGAAAGTAAATACCATACATAACTTATTCACAATAATGGAAGCAATAGAAATGTCCATCTAAAAGGTAAACATAACATACATAGCAGATTACATTCTTTAAGAATCCCTTAACATTGAGTTACATCTAAATTAACTAACATACATGAGTTCATCTAGTACAACATCCACATGAAATAATAATGATAAGTCCAATGTTTAAATATTACATTTCAAATGCACATTAATCCACTATACATGTCACAGGGTATGAAGGCTTAAAGGAATATACATATCTGAAATAAGGTACATCATCCTATTCTAATCCATGATACATCAAAGACAATCACATGATACACATGATACATAATCATAGAATAAATATACATCCATCATAAAGATCAAACATAATTAACTAAGTGCATGGTTCCTCCCAACCGTTAATAGCATCATTAGACCATCGTGGGCCCTAGCCATCCCTCCGTGCGTAACATCCCAAATTACCGAAGAGATCATTGGTATTAACATAGTAGGAATGTCACTCCTAACATATACAACATCATATGTAGAAAGTAATATAACATGAAAATATAAGCATAAGATAACATCATCTAACATATGCTAATCATCAAATGAAAGGATACATATCCACCATCACGAAGGACGCATCAGCCACGATGTCTTAATGAATCTCAAATGATAAGAATGGAAAATACACTACCACCCGACCGCGTGGTACCTAAGTGGTCCACTCCCACCGTGCTGAGGAGATAATCTCAAGTCCCAAACAAGCTATCCATAATGCATAGCACAAATCTCTATAGTCCAGGAATCCTAAAAGTATACTAACTCAAAGGTTCCAATCACGAAACTTGCATCTACTTCCCAGAGGCACACAATGACATGTAGGAACCTACTATGCAAGAAGGAAAGTGTCATCGCATTTATCACGTACAAGTTACCCTGGCAGTTAGCTAAACTCCACGAGTCCATACTGATCTCATGCGGCCACTAGTATCCTCTCATACTGACAAGGCATACTATGGAATGCGAGGTCACAACCATGCGTTCTCACTACTCCCATCCTAGCCTATACAAGCACCCAAGGCATGGGCGAGAACTAAAGCTCTTATCCTTTTAGGTTCATTAAGTTAGTATTAGGTGTGAATGTTATTACTTATTAATCCAACTTACAATGAGTTACCCTGGCAGCCTCTTAGGGCCCCGACCCCCATTGCAAGCCACTTCCCGTCACTACATGCAGATATCCTACCCTAATGCTCATGGAATCATAAATCTCAAAATCACAAAAATAATCCATAATGAAATAATCAAATATGCATAAAAGCATCAAATCTCCATGAGCAAACATCCATAGAAAATCATGACCACAACAGCTCTCTATTGGCAACTGAAGCATCACTGATAATCAAAAGTAGCCAATGGTTCTCAATAACCAAAATATATCTCAAACACACTGATCGAAGAATCCAAAAATGGTTGAGTCAAACATGTCACAACATGACATCATCAAGAATAAATCCACATCTCAGTCCCATCATGGCGACTAGAAAATAACCAAGGATAACTGATCGATGACCAAAATAATGGTTAAGTCAAGTGTCTCATACATAAGAATTTCAACTATAACAATTAGTAACCACAACCAATACATCGAGCATTCCATCACATAACCATGGTTGGGTTTATAAAGATCAAGATTAAAACATCATCATGACATCACAATCACATAACCCCCAAGTCTTTGGTAGACGTCCTATACTGGTCAACACTAGTCAACCCAAAACCCAAAACAATAGCATAAGGAATACACAATGTAAACACATGTTTTGGTTTCGCTAAGTTTACAACTTGAATTTAAATGCAAAAGTCATGGTTTACGTTTCCAAGTTTAGAGAAAGAATTTGAAGGAACATTTTGTACGTTTTTCCATGTATTGTTTTTGGATGGATAAAAAGTTTTCCTTTATAAATCCAATTTCCAATTACAATATTTTATTAAAATCGTTCCCCACCAATCTTTTAATTAAATTTCATATACTTTATATATTTTATAATTTAAAACTATTAATTAAATCTTAATAGTTAAATTATAAAATTATTCATCATTATAAAAGATGAATTCTTAAATCTTTTATCCAATAATAATAATTCAAATTTATTAATTACATATTTACATATTACATATATACATATATACATATATATATATATATACATATATACATATATATATATATATATTTAAATATTTATATGTACATACATATGTACATATATAAATAATAATTATTATCGCATTTAAAAAAAAATGAAATATAAAAATTGAATTATACAAATTCGATGGATGACATATATTATAAGTTAAGCACTTCACATATTACAACTGGCGGTGACCATACTCAATGGTTAATACACTGTCGCCACACATAAGCTATGCAGCCTGCAGCGCCGACACTCTGCCAAGTGCAGGTGTCATGCGCACGGGTCTGCATACGATGGATAGACGAGTTGGTACGTCCGCTCGACCCATGGTCAATACATATAATGTTTAGTTTTATAGCATTTTTCAAAAATGCAAATACAAATTGCAATGTGATTTTGTATATACATATATTTTCACTGCGATTATTAAATTCAATTCCTCAATTAAATATATACACATGTATATATATATATGTATGTATATACGAATTTTGTGTCACAGCATACAAATAATGCATATGTGTGTGTGTGTGTGTGTGTGTGTATAATATATATATATATATATATATATATATATATATATATATATATGTATGCAGATAAAAACATACATATACACTATATATAAATTTTAATTCTCAAAATTTTCTTATAAACTTTTAATCCCAAATTTTCTCCAATAAATAATCTAATGGGTTTGGCTATGAATTTAAACCCTAGCCCCATTAATTATTTTTTTCAGATCTATGCATATAAAGATTTCCACATAAATTCAATTTCCCATATTGAGAATGCATACCATAAAAATATGAAATTCCTCAGAAGACATATGGAAGACACGAAGAAGACAGGAATGCATGACGTGGAAATAGCATAAAAAATATCACAAGAATCTACCCGGATTCTGATGCTAAATCGCTCTTCCTCTGAAACCCGTAGAGCAAGCTCCTCCCTTCTTCAGAGTTCTCGAGTCCTCCAGTGCTCCAATTGGTCTCCACCCGTTTTTTTTTTTTTTTAAGCTTCTATAAATGCTTGAATATAAAGAGCTCTCAAGAAACCTTTGGAATGCTTCTTGAAATCGCTGAAAGGTGTCACCAACTAAGCATGGGTCTTTTTCAATTCTTTTTGATGAGTCATAGAATTGTAGACACCTTGTGGTTAATTGATGCACTAACCCCCATGTTGTTGACACATGTTAATTCCCATGCAAGCTTATAACTCCAATTTACTTTTTAAATAATTTCTATTTAAATTTTATAACTTTCATTTTAATTTTTATAACTTTTATTATTATTATTTTATAATTATTATTAATTTTAATTTCTAGTTTTCTTTTATTTAATTTATTTCCTCAATAATTCACATTTAATTAATCACAATCAAAATATCAAAGACCATGATGTTTTATTAATTTTCTCAAATAAATAATTTGTTAATTAAATCTATTTATTAAGACTTAATTAATAGAAAATTCACCATAGACCTTCAAGATAAAATGTGAAAACGCATCATAGAACAAATCATACAAAATAAATCTAAAGGGTTAAAAATCATGAAATATGTCATCCGACACATTCAGTGGGTATTCAACTTTGATACTTGTCCTAACTCACTAGGACAAATGGTTTTTAGGTTTGGGATTTGGACTTGAGAATTTATCTCCCTTCTCTTATCATTGAGATAGTATAATAGGGTACGCTCATCCTGGCAATTCAGGGAAGTCGATACCCGATACCTACAACCTGCAGAAAAACCATGCATGTACATACAATATATAATGCTAAGCTAAACAGACAATTGCAGGAAGTGGTGCATCGTGTAAATCCCGACTAAGCCGGTGACTACGACTCCCTTCCTTAACCACATCATAAACGCCATACAATAAGAAAACACACACACCATACACATGCAAGTATGGGGTAAGTAACCATAATAAAACACATGAGATAATAAACCATCTAAGTAATCATCATTAATAACTGAAAATAATGTAATGATCATCATACATACATGAAATGTAAAGTCTAAATGATCTCATCATATATCAATTGAATCCATATCATAATATCTGATAGTGTCAAAACAACACCACTAAACCATCAACATAAAAGTAGTCTACATAGTCTGATAACAATAAGTCTAGAAAAGATGTGAACGAGGGTAGGCACTACAACACATGCATGAGATAGGTATAAAAGTGTTTGGTAAGTATAATGGAAAATAAAACTATAGGTGGGCATTACAAGAACTAATACCAATGATTACATTTGATCATTTGCAAAGTTGAAAAAAAGAGAGAGTGTAGGTTTCATATTTGAGTCCTTGTTGACTCATCTATTCTTTTATGAAATAAAGAGCTTTCTTGGAATAACAAGTTGGGATAGTAGCAAGTGCACAATGAAGATGGTGAATCAATGCTACAAATCAAAGTTAGTAGATGTCAGAGATAATGACATTGATATGATGATGAAATACTTTCAAATAAAGATGAAATAGGCTATAGGACACCTCCCTCCATGGTGAAGAAATAAAAGGATTAATTATGCTTCATGGTGGAAACTAACAACAGCTATATAGAATTTGTGGTACCAAGGCTAAAGTTTATTGAGCTTATGGGATATGAGATGACCACTGAGCTCACAAAAGGGTATGCATAGATCATACTCTAGTCAGAAAAGGAGACAAAGTACCCTATATGGGAAACTTATGAGGAGCAAATGGGAGTAGTTCAATCTGAACTAGACAACAAAGACAAAAAGAAGAAAGTGGAGAAAGTCATTGATGCTATCCTTGAGGAATCATGAATGACAAGAGAAGAGTTTAATGAGGTAAAAGGCATTGTAATGGAGATGAGAAAAAGTATATAAAGTAAAGTAATTGTAACAACTCCTATTGCTATTGCAGGACCTTCGAAAGGTGTAATAGTAGCACAACCATGTGCATAGGCCCTTATCTCACCTTATCCAAAAGTTACACAAGTGCAACCTATATAGACTAGAAGCAAGGAGCAAAGGAAACAACAAGAGGTAGAAGCACCTATTGCGTAGAGAAAATCAGAAAGATTAGTCAAGGTGAAGCAAGATCCTACATCTTCACCAAAGGAAAGGGTCAAGTAGACCACTAGTGGACTAGGCAAGAGGAGGGAAATGATGCAAGTAAGTGATTCAAAGAGTTCTAAGGATGAAGCTAGAGATAGAAAAGTAGTGCAAGATGTGTAGGAAGGTAGAACTATAGCTAGAAAGAAAGCATGGAAACCAAGGGTAGAAAACCTGAACATTCCATATTACTAATGATGATAATTTTGTACAATTGAATAATTATTATAGCTAGTATAGTTATATGGATAGAAGGTAGTTAGAGAATGCATGTGTAAGAAATATGATTTTGAGGTATAAGAAGTTTGATAACATTTAGAATTAGATACTAGAAGATCTATATAATAGGCTTCTAAATAGGAAAAATAGAGTATTGGAAGAAGATTTGTAAATGAGGATATCTGTTATTAATAGACTATGTGTGGTTGACTCTAAGGAGGACTAAGACATAATTTTTAAGGGTATTGAGCACTTGTTGAGTAACAAAAGAAGAGAAATTCTTCTAATGGGAGGTAATTATGAGAATGTAAGGAAATAGATAGAGGAAGCAATTTTAAAGTACACGACCACTGTAGAAAAGATGAGTGCACATTCAAAACCTAACAACCTTGTGTATGTGAAAGAAAGTACACCTTCCAATAATGAGGAAGAAGTAGAGGACACATAGTAGGCAATTTTTGTTATGGGTACTAAATCCATGCAAGTAGATAGTACTCACATAACAATAGATGCAAAATAAAATCCATTTACAACTGATGGCCAAGATAGTGGTTGCAATAGTATAGCTTTCTCTAGTTCAAATTATGATGGAGAAGAGGTGTAGAAGAAGAAAATAGAAGAGAAGCAGAAGAAAGAATCAGATAGGTTAGCAAAGGAAAAGACAATGTAGGAAGGACAGAAGGAGTAAGAAAGAAAGAGAATTAAAGTAGAAAGGAAGAAAGTTGAAGATGATGCAATGAAAGAAGTAGAAATACTAGAACAAGAGAAGAAGATAGCTAAGGGAGAGAAGATGAAGGCCAAACAAGAAGCAAGTACACTTACAATCAATCTAGTAGTAGCATTAGTAGTAGCAATAGTATCAGTGCCATCTAATGATGAAGATCGACAAGGATTGATGAACTCACTGAGCAAGTTGTTTGAGAAGAAAAAATCAATAAATTATTTGGAAAAGACATTAAATGAAGTCTTATAGAATGTAGAAGATAGTTACCTCAACTATAGCAAATCAAGGCTTATAGTCAAAGGCCAAGGAGTTATTGAAAATCTTTGATGAGGAATTCACAATGCTAGAAAATGTGGCTTTAGCATACATGAAGCATGATGCCTATCACTATCTAAGATGTAATAATGTAAGAAATGATTGGATAGCACTTGATGGAAGTGTCAATGAACTAAGAAATCTCAATGATGAGAGGAAGAGATTTTATGGATAGTGCATGCTATAATAAAAGTACCTAATTGATTTTGAGAACCAAATCAAGGGAAAGCTGAGTGATCTTGAAACACTCACTACAAAATTATATCTCACATAAACCAATATTGAGGATTGTAAAGTAGAAGCTAAGAACATAC
This sequence comes from Cupressus sempervirens, assembly GCA_028749045.1. Classification (NCBI taxonomy): domain Eukaryota; kingdom Viridiplantae; phylum Streptophyta; class Pinopsida; order Cupressales; family Cupressaceae; genus Cupressus; species Cupressus sempervirens. The sequence continues at coordinate 1,029,158,718 of CM053785.1, forward strand.
ATGATGAGATCAGAATTTTGGAATCTAATAATGAGAAGGAAACTAAGATATTCTCTAGTTGTAGAGAAATTTTATCATCAAAGATCAATATTTTGCAAAGGCAATTGGAGGAATGTCTTACAGCCAAGAATTCCTTTGACAATTTTGCCTTTACTAACATGAGTGCAATTGAAGTGGCATCTTATGCACTATGCACATTAATTTGTATTTCACATATAGTGAAGGGGAACTGGAAGAAGGAAGTGGGAAGACTAAAACTTGTATATGCATATTGTTTTTGTAAGATATTAAGTGGATCATTAGCAGATCACCCAATTTTTGTTAAAATAGTTTTGTTTTTTACACCTTTGCCATTGATGCTAAAGGAGGAGTATTATGTAGAAGTATAATTGTATAGTTTTATGTATTGTATATGTAAGATAGAGTACACTTATGCACTTATGTATCAATATAAAGGAGATGTAAGAAATGTAATGATCCATCAAAACATGACTAAAATTATTATGTTTTGGAGGCAATTTTGTGTAGTTACTTCTATTTATTTTTTACCATGTATGCCATCATTTTGGAATTTAATCAGCTTTCTCAAATATTGTCATGAATGCCAGATTGGGAGATTTTTGGCAACATTGTTAGATAGATTTATTTATGGTTATCATTTATGGCTACATGTAATCAACATTTCATTTATACATTTAGAGATAGAAAATTATCTAAGTGTTAGACAGTTTGCACCAACATAGAGAACAGATGTGATGTGTACATATGAATCGATGAGAGTTATCTTATGAACAGATAAGGTATGCTCTATGCCATTATCATGATGATGTGTACCAGTGTGCAGGTGTGTATGAATAATATGACACAAGTTATAATTGAAATACTAGTGCATGCATTTAATTGAATAGAACATAACACAACATAGAATGTGATTGTATGACCTGAGGAATTATTTTGGTTATGAAATTATGAAATAATTACTAAGTTATGATGAGCTGACTATGTGGATATTATTCCATATGTTATCTTATATTATGTCAGGTGTGTGAAGACATGAAAGCCAATTGAGCAAAGAATTATGAAGATGCGAGGTATAAGTAAAGATTTTATCTTGCAAAGATAAGTGTGAAATAATAGAGATATGTGACATGTGAGTTGTGTGACATATGTGATCTATGTGATATTTCTAAAGCTGATGTTTGATCAAAGCAAATATGAAGTACAACAACATAAATTATTCTATGTATATCTATTCTTGTGAAGAACTGAATTGTATAATTGCATGTTAGGGTAGTAGGCTCTTCTTGCAAACATTGTATTTGTTCTACCAACTCTTAATAGTCTTAAAGAAACTAATAATAGGGTTGAGGCTTCTAATAAGGCCTATAGTCTCCTAATAGGGACTTGAGACACTATATGTACTTCATAGACTCCTAACAGGGTCAATATCCTTAATGGGATCCTATTATTAAGTGAATAATCTAGTAGGTATCATCCCCATTAGGGTTTTCCCTTTGCTAGGGTTTCTCTAGTTATTAGATAATGGTGTTATGAGTTACCTATGTGCATGGTTATGTTTACTATTCAATATTGTTGGTGTACTTTCATATTCAAGTCATTAAGTAATTAACAATATTCACTTATGGGCAAAAAATTTTAGAATACTGATTCACCCCCCTCTGCCACCATATTATCTATTTCTAACATATATTTTAAGACAGTTAAATAGCTACTAAATTTCAAAGGAAATGCCTATTTTACCATGGGCCTTTTGAAGGTTGATGGTATGGATGGGGAGCACATTTCTTGGATTAACTTCTACAAGATATGGTTGATACTAGTGTATATGTGATTTCTTGTTCCATTCCCATTGATGTAGTCATCTTATTGAAGAAAGATATGATGAGGATGAAAGTAAAATCTCTCTAGAAAATTAAGATAAAAAAGAAGAAGAGTGATGCTTGATCTTACTTTTAGGATGGCACATACATATATTTTTCCAATGTGCTTATTCCATCTTGTAGGTGTCATGGGTGTGCATAAGATATTCCACCTAGTAGACAAATTAATTTTTTCTTTCTTTGAGAGGACTCTATGTTTGAGATTTGCTAATTCATTAACACAAAAAACTTGATGCATTTCATTCACATTTTCTTGCAATTTATTCATAAAGTTTCTTTTGGACAATAGTATTATGGTAACCACTTTTGCATTTCTAAGAAGATTAAAAAGGTTGGCTACTAAAAATCAGGTTATGTATAATACCATTCTCTTCATTTGGAGGAGAAAAAGGTTGCACTAAAGGAGAGTCAACCCAAACAGTAGATGAAATGAGTAAACAAGATATAGTAGAATCCAATAATTTAGCATAAAATTGAGTACATGAAGTAGGAGAAAATAGAGGGTGAAGAAAACAAGAACACCCATCCACAGAAGAAAACTTGAGAGAAAACATCTTGAGAATTAATGCAAAACAATTCAAAGAAAAAGAAAGTAGAGATGGAAAACCTTCTTGAATCACTAAAGAAACTTGCAAATCTAAGCTCTTATCTAGATCATAAGAGGAAAAATATATAGCCAATTCTTCCTCATATAACAAGCCACTAGCATGAGAAGTACTCTGCCTAAAAGGAACCAATTGCAAGGGGTAAGATTCTGATCAAGAGTGAGGATCAAAGGGTAAGATTTGATAGATATCAAATTACATCAAAGGAGAGTGATGACATTGATATGAAAATGACCTAGAGAGTTGACATTTTTGTCAATAGTGGAACACTCCATATACTAGATTTCATGTACCTAGATCCAAAATTTTGACAAAATTAAAATTTCTCATGGTTAGGATTCCATCCTTTTTATGAGAATAAAAATTCTTACTACCAAGTGTAGCTAAGAAAATGGAGCCAAATCATGTTTGATAAAAATCCCCAGCTTATTTGCAATAATCTCAACCATGGAGGAATCTCTATATTCAAGAGGTAGATTCAAGAAAGATATCCAATGAGGCTAAAATAGATGCATTCCTTTATTAGCATCAAAATGAGGAGTCCATGCTAAAGTAGTAATGCCTATCACCTTACAGAACCAACCCTTGAACTTATGCATATCAAACTTATGTTTCTAAGAATAAAAAATTGCAACAAATGCTAGAGAATCCTTCTCATATAGAAATAGCTCTATAAGCACCTCCCAAACACAACTTACCCAAGAAATTAGTGAATCAAAACACATAGAAGATTGTAACATACCAATAACTATAGACAAATGTAGCTGATCCACTTTTGAATTGATTATATCATATGGAAATACAAACCTAGGCTCTAACGGTTGAAGATGCAAAATTTCCTAAGGCTAAATGTGCTGCTCTTGATTCTAGAAGTTCATCAAAGGAGAACTAGATTTATAACACTCTAAGCTTGGTTTGAAGAGAGCTCAGTGAGACAAAAGAAATGAGGGTTTCAACACTGGGTTCTAGTTAGGAGAACACACAAAGGGAGGAAGAGGGTTACCATCAGCCATGGAAATAGGTGACGGGGGTTGGGAATCTTAACAATGGGGAGAAGGGTAAGGATCAAGAATGCTAGCAAAAGGCTTACTAAAATGAACAACTTTAGATGGATGAGGGCCAAGAATACCGTTGAACATTGAAGTCCCAGGGTAAAATGTAGCATGAAATTTCTTTGGCTTCGCACTATCTCTACATTTACCTTGTCGGAGGATCCATTGTGTATTATGACTAGAAATTTTTAGATGTGTCAAATCTATCGCATCAAAAGGGAAATCACCCTACTGAGGCTTTGCATTTAGGACATCAATCTTGGCCTCTAAACCTTCCACCTATTAATCAACCCACTATTGTGTTGCCAAACCTGTAATTTCCTAACAAGCATTTCCTGCATATTCATCAAGCTCATCTCTCATAATCACCATGTTCCAAATACAAAGTTAAAACTTACATCTTCTAATGTTGTAATTCTCTTTTTCTCCAACTTCTTAAATTAGACTTTTAAATTAAATCACATATTTAATTAGTTTTTAATCAATTAAATATTCACATATTTTTGTATTATCTTTTTAATCAAATAATATTTCTTAATTCTTAATATTATATTATAAACCCAACTATTATAATTAAATAATTTACCAAATAAATTACATGGCCAAGTCCACATAAGAGAAAAATTATTAAAATGGACAAAAAATTACCAAAACTTAAACATAAACAACATGGACAAAGTTAACTAAGCTTCTATTGGTTAACATAAGAAATCATTGTTGAGTCAGTATCTATCGAGTCTATTTGGCTAACAAAGGATTTTATTGTTTTGGAATATTAAGCTTAATTGATTTATCTATTGGTTTTCATTGATTGAGGTGATGAATATTAGTTATTCCAAGTTGTATATGAGCTAACTTGACAATATGAAAGATATAAGGTCAAGTTATGAATTTGAAAGTATGTGTGAAGAAAGATATGATGAATGTATTTGAAGATTTAATAATGAAGAGAGGAAGAAAATTTTAGGTATAAGAAAAATATCCTTGTGGAGCAATAAAGCTTTATTCAATTAAGAAGGATCAAGTACAAGCCATAATAGAGATCAATAATTAGCAAATTAGTTGCATTCAAATTAGGTCATCTCATTGTTACTCTCTAAACATTGTAGTAGTAATCTAAATCTCTTAACAACTATTTGTAAATCCTCTAACAAGGTGGCAATTCTATTAAATTGTCTAAAGACCTCTAACAAGGCCACTCCTAATAGGGTGATAAAATCCTTTAACATAATCACACCTAACAATGTGTTTCATAACCTTTATTAGGGTAGGCTCCTAACAGGGCTCACTTTAGAAGATTGAAAATAGTAACTAGGTACAATTGGTGGTTTTTCCCAAATTGGATTTCCATGTTAAATCTTGGTGTCAAATGTGTTCATACTATTTTCTTTTATGTGTTTTCAAATAAGTTAAAATAATGGTAATCATAGATAACATTTAAATATTTTCATAATCAATATTTACCGAGTTAAAACATTTTATGTTTGTTTACTGAGCATCAACATTCAAACTTTATTTTGTAATAACATTTAAGGGAGATAGGATTTATTTCAGCAGTAACTAATTCATCCCTCCCCTCTCAATTACTCCTACTATATTTCCAAAAATTGGTATCAAAGCTTTTGGTGCTTGCAAACAAGGTTTCAAGGAGCTAAGCTAAAGATCAGGATGTCTTACAGAAGAGAGATTCCCAAGATGAACAAAGATAATTTTGTGGCATGGCAAGGATAATATTGCATCTGCTCTTAGTTATGCTAAATTTGATGAAGTCAAAGATTGCAGGACAGCTCATGAGATGTGGATCAAACTAAAAGACATATACGGAGGAGATGAAAATGTAAGAAAAACTAAGGATGAAAGTCTTAGAGGTCATTTTGATTAGATAAAAATGAGAGAAGATAAGAATATTACAAAATATGTGGAAAGAATCAAAGAAAGTGTAAGTACAATCAAAGCATCTGGAGGAGACATTAAAGAGAAAATAGTTGTAAGGTACTTATAATTCTTCTTTCTATTTATGCAATTAGAGTGTCTACTATTCAAGAGATGAGATGTGATCCAAATAATGAAATATCTTTGGATGCTCTAGTTGGAAGATTGAAAGATTTTGAGTTTAAAGATAACTTTGATAACTATGTTCCTAGTTCAAAGGTTATTGAGTTTGCTTTTAGAGCCAAACTCTCACTCAAAGAAAAGTCTAAGAAATCAAAGTCTAGTCAGTCAAGAAGTGAGGAAGAAGAAATATAATAAACTTTAAAAAGTGATCTTGAGGTTGTTGAAACCCTACTTGCAAGAACGTATTCCAAAGGTAGAGAAAAGTACAAAGGCAAAGTACCTCTGATATGTTTTTCTTGTGAAGAAGTTGGTCACATTCCTACAAGGTGTCAAAATAAAGAAATCAAAGATGAAAAGAAAATCAATAAGCACAAAGGTAAGAATGATTTGAAGAACTATAAAAACTACAAGGAAAAAGGTAAGAAATCTTGTTTTATAGCTAAATATTTTGATAACAATGAAGATGAAATGATATATATTGTTCTAAAAGATGAGTCAAATGATGAAGGAGATAAGATGGCACTTATCTCTGTTGTTAGAAAAAATGATATATGGATTATTGATAGTGGATGTTCACATCATATTACTAGAGATATAAAAAAATAAAGCACATGGAGTATTATAATGGAGTTAGTGTGAGATTTGAAAACAATGAACCTTGTAACATAAAAGGAAAAGGATGTATTTCATTGACTAAAGAGCTTCTATGTGATAATGCTTATTGGGTTGAAGGACTAAAGCATAATGTATTGAGTGTAGCATAGTTGAATAATATTGGATTCAAGGTAGAACTCATGAATGGATAAGCTAAACTACTAGATGGAAAAGGAAATGTGGTTGGATCTAGTAAGAAAACAATAGGTAATTTATTTTATCTTGATCTCAGTGAATGTTCATGTTTTATTGCTCAAGTAGAAGAAAGTTGGCTATGGCACAAAATACTATGTCATGTAAATTTTGATAATCTGGTTAAGATCATAAAATTTAAAAGAAGAAGAGGTATTCCTAGTTTGAAGAAGCCTAATATGGGTTTATGCAAGAATTTCCAAATTGGTAAGATGGGAAAGACTACCTTCAAAAGAAAAAACTATCAATTAGAAGAAGTCTTAGAAATTTTTCATACAAACTTAATGTGGATGTATTGGAATAGAGATTCATAGTGGAGAATTTTTTTTCTTTCATTTTGTTTATGATTATTCTAGAATGATTATTGTAACGTATCTAAAAGGGAAATTAGAGGCCTTTCAAAAGTTCAAGTGGTATTTGGCAAGAGTAGAAAAGGAAACTAGAAAGAGGTTGAAATGTTTAAGATCAAATAAAGGTGGTGAATTCATCTCCAATGTATTTAATAATTTTTGCATTGAAAGAGGAATTAAAAGACAAGTACCCCTAGTACACCACAATAGAATTGTATAGCTAAAAGAAGAAATAGATCTATCATGGATTGTAAAAGAACCCTGATGATTGAAAAGAATGTTGCTTTCAAATACTAGAAGAAAGCTATCAACACTGCAGTTCATACCTTGAATAGAGTATAGTTGAAGAAAGATTCAAACAAAACTCTTTATTAGCTATGGTATGGCTACAAACTTAATGTAAGTTACTTAAAAACATTTGGTGTTAGTGTAAATTATTATTATTTACACTTTAGTTAGGTTTACTTAGTTAAATGAATTATTTATTAGTTTTTATCTAGGAGTAACCATACTCTTACATGTTGACTGGTTGAAAATATAGGAGTTTGCACCTACCTTGTCATACTTATCCTCTTCTCTACATGGACGATAATCCACTTTTTGTGGACATATGCTTAGTTGCCATGCTTATCTCCTAGCTCTTTCTTACTCATTCTAGAAGCATCCTAGAGGCCTTTATAAACAAGCTCTCCTATTGTATTTTTGTATAGCAATTTCATTTTTCATTTTTGGAATATATTTTCTCTCACACTATTGAGATTCTCCAAGCCCTAGCTTTCCTTATTTGGTTTCTCTTTAGTAGGTTATTTGTATGGAGATGGTCTTGGCGATCTGTGAAGTTTGCTTTCACAACTTCTACATGGTATCAAAGTGTCCCTGCTACTTCTTGGTTTGAAGTTTTTTGAAGCTACGATTTAGAGACACAAACCCTAGCTTGTTCAAGGTTTTTTCTTCAATTGGGAGAAAGCACTTTTTTTTGGGGCACTTTGGGAAAAAATGGACTTAGCCATTGCACTTAGAAGGTTTGGTATAGCCAAAATTCATATAATTTTTTTGAATTTTGGTCACTGTAGCATGAGGAAAAAAAAAATTGGCCTCCCAAGGGGCTGTATGAACATAAAATAGATTTTTTTTTAAAAATGCTAGTCAGGCCGCTCTGCCTAGTGGCCACCGACTCACCACCTTGGCACTGCCACTACACCACCTGCACTCAGCTAGGCTCAGCTACAGTGGGCCACGTGGTTGCGACACAACTTGCAATTAGTTGCTACTAGCAGGTCACTCTCTGGCCTCCACCATGACACAACACCCATTTGCCAGTAGGCCCCCATCGCCCATCACTGTCATCACCTCTATGACAAGTGATTCCATTTGCTAACCTATGACATCATTTTTCTAGTAGCACATGTCATTATCCTATCCCATTTTTTCTAAACCTACTAACATCATTTTCTAGTAGGGTGACATCATTTTCTAGTTGCTGATGTTAGCATTCTAGATACTAGAGTTTTTTCTGGTGATAGTTAGTTGATAGCCATTCGGTTGTCAAATTTTTCATAGTGACTGTATTTTTCTAGCAAGCATGTTTTTGGAGTAGTAGTTGGTTTTTGGCCATAACTTGAGCATATAGAGATCTTTTTTTGATCCAAAAGAAGCATCGAAAAGTTGGTTTTGAGACAGAGATGATGATACTAGTTTCATTTTATTTTAAGTCTATTTGAGCTCCCATTTTTGGTATTGAAGTAGAGGCTTTAGTTTCCTCCCTCTCTGCATCTAGAATCTACGTTCTTTTCTCAAATTTTGTACTTTCTATAGTTGTTTATTTGGTATTTGAGGGATATACTTATACACCATGGGGGGAGCATTTTCTTTTCTATAATTTACTTTAGAATAGACCCTTTTACTTCCATCTTCTTCTCTCAATGTCAGATCCTTCTGTGACTCGGCTAATGCTGCACAACTATCACACCTAGAAAGCACAATTGAATAGGCTTCTCATGTCACAAGGCTTATGGTAATGTCTATATGAGAACCAACCTATTCTACAATTCCCTTTTGAGGTTCTTCAAAATAGAAACAAAATGGATGAAGCCATGGGATTGATTGCACTAAACATCTTTAATAGTCTACTACTTCACTTGGATGGTTTGACCACTCCTTAGGCTATTTGGACCAGGTTTCATAGCTTGTTTGACATAGTGAATGAGTTCTAGGAACTAAAACTTTATGTAAAGTTGACTTCTTTGACACCTACTAGCTTCCCCACCATTGAGGACTTCTTGATGAAGTTCAAATCTCTACACACAATTTTGTAGGGATGTGGGAAAAACAAAACAGATGATGAGTGTATCTTTTTTATACTCTCAAAGTTCCATAAATAGTATCAAATATTCCCTTCTACTTTCTACTCCACTATGGATGCCTTGGGTAATAGACATTAGATGTCTTCTATTGAGACAATTTTGTCATTGGTTGACATGGGAATAGGCAAAGATCCAATTTCTAGGTGTTGGAAATGTTTGGAGGCTTTAGAGGAATCCATGAAGGAGCATCACATTTTAGATCCTCAATCAACATCTCCCCAATAGGGAAAGATCACGCTCTCACTACTTGAGCTATGACTTATGGGCATACTTGGATTCTTGATTTCGGAACATCTCACCATATGGAAAACACTTTGTAGTTGGTCACCTCACTTGCTCCTTATCCTACCTCATAGATTTCTATTGGGAAATCATCACATATTTCCATTATGGGTTTTGGTTCTATTGCACTAGCCAAGGGTTCTCTCTAGGATGTTCTTTTAGTTCCTAACATTTTGATGAACCTATTGTCCATTTATTAGATTTTCTACTTTGGCTTTGGTAAGATAGTTGAGTTCTCATGACATGATCTGGCTATCTAGGACTTACATGATTCTGAGATGATTGTGGCTACTAGGAGTGTTGACTCTACATCTCACCTCTATAGATTTGATGGATTTGAGTCTTTTGATGACATAAGTTCCTATCTAGTTACACATTCAGATTCAGTAAGAAAACTTTGGCATGAGCATTTTGGCCATGTCAATTATAGATATCTTTAGTATATGAGCACACAAGCACTTTTTCTTGGGCTCCCCAAATTTCTTGTATAGATGGTGTTTGTCAGGGTTTTGCACTTGGCAAGCAACATAAGGGTTATTTTTCACATGGATGAGCCACTCATGCTTTTGCACCTTTGGAGCTGATTCATAGTGACCTCATGTCATTTTCCACTCTTTTTCTCAATGCCAGATATGTGCTTACTTTTATTGATGACTTCTCTAGATGCACATGGGTGTACTTTTTGAATTACAAGTCTAATGTTTTTGATTCATTTTGAGTCTTCAAGACATTTGTAGAGAAGTAGTCTAGTCTTTGTATTCGACAGATATAGAAAGATAATGGGGGGAGTATGTGAAGCAAGATTTCAGGGATTTTTGCTCTAAACATGGTTTTTAGCATCAATTTTTAGTGCCCTACACCCCTCAATAGAATGGTGCGGTAGAGAGAAAGAAAAAAATACTTTAGAAGATGGTTAATTTTATGATTTAGTCCAGGTCTATAGATTCATGCTTCTGGGTAGAGGTAGTCAATTGTGCCAACTATGTTTAGAATTGAATGCCTCAAAAGGTAGTTTGACATATGACTCTTGAAGAGGCTTGGTCTCATGTCAAGCGTGATATATCTTCATTTTGATTTTTTGGTAGTGCAGCATGTGCATTTGTACCTGATGCTCAAAGGAAAGAAATGGAGTGGAAGAGCTAACCCCTCCTTTTTGTTGGCTACTATGAGGATGTTAAGTCTTGTTGAGGCCTTCCTTCCTTCATGTGTTTTCAGCATGTTTGTACTTACCGCTTTCTGGGGGAGGGTTTTTCCCATGAGGTTTTCCCTCTTTCCCCATTTTTAGAGGTTTCATTTCTTTGCATCTGTACATGGGTACCTAGCATGGCCTAGTTGTCAGGAACCATTATGCATTTCATCATAGCTATTGTGAGATTAAGTGCATTCCCCTAAGTTACACTTAAGAGAGGGTGTTAGTGTAAATTATTATTATTTATGCTTTACTTAAGTTTGCTTAGTTAAATGCATTATTTATTAGTTTTTTTTAATATCTAGGATTAAGCATACTATTACATGTTGACTTGCTAACAACATAGGATTTTACACCTACTTTGTCATACTTATTATGTCATCTACATGGAGGATAATCCACTTTTTGTGGACGTATGCTTAGTTTTCATTCTTATCTCCTAGTTGTTTCTTGCTCATTCTAGAAGCATCCTAGAGGCCTTTATAAATAGGCTATCCTATTGTATTTTTGTACAAAAATTTCATTTTTCATTGTTGGAATATATTTTCTCTCACACCATTTAGATTCTCCAAGCCCTGGCTTTGCTTCATTGGTTTCTCTTCAGTAGGTTATTTGCATGCAAGTGGTCTTGGCAATTTGTGAAGTTAGCTTTCACAACTTCTACATTTGGTAACAAATCTTATATCTTAAAAGAGTCTAGAAAAGGAAAATTTGATGTAAAAGGTGATGAAGTCATATTTCTAGGATACTCCTATAGATGTAATGCATACAAATGTATGAATTTGTTTACTCATAAAATAATAGAAAGTGTGCATGTTAGAATTGATGAGTTTGTAGCAAAGAGTGAAGAAGAGAGCAACAAGGAACCAAAGGATTGTAGAAGATTTGTTTACTATGAACCTGATACCTTGCTAAATCTATCTAAAAGAAAGGAGGCTTCATCTCCCAAGTCCTCAAAATTTTCAATGGTTACCAAGTTGTAGATAGTGCAACCTGAGTCACAGTCTAAAGGACTTGAGTCATAGTTAGAGGCTACCAAGCTAGTTCAAACAAAGTTTGATGGACTTGAGTCATAGGAAAAAGGACCCAAGCTTGATACTGAAGTTCATGATAAAAATAGTGGAACCCATTCAAAATCCAAAGAGCCTATGTTAGCAAGATATGTCAGAAGGTATCATGCACCTGATCAGATAATTGGAGACAAATATGATGGAACAATGACAAGAAGAAAATTAAAAGGTACATGTTTACTTGCTGAATTTGAACCTAGAAATGTTAAACATGCTTTGGAAAATGAAAGTTGGATTGAAGCAAAGAACGAAGAGATAGAATAGATAGAAAAGAACAAAACTTGGACTCTTGTTCCTAGACCCAAGGATAAAAATGTAATTGGCACAAAGTGGGTGTTCAAAAATAAGCTGAATGAACATGGAAAAGTTTCAAGAAATAAGATAAGACTGGTATGTAAAGCTTATTGTCAAGAAGAAGGTATTGAATATGGTGAGACTTTTGCTCGTGTTGTAAGATTAGAAGGTGTTAGAACTTTACTAGCATATGCAGCACAGATAGGATTTAAAGTATACCAAATGGATGTTAAATTTGCATTCTTGAATGGAATTTTTGATGAAGAAGTCTACATTGAACAACCAAAATGTTTTTTAGTTCCTAGCAAAAGAAACATGGTTTGCAAGTTACACAAAGCATTATATGGTCTCAAGCAAGCTCCTAGAGCTTGGTATGAAAGACTTCATAATTACTTGGTACAAATTGGCTTTCAAAGAAAAAATGATAATAGTAATCTGTATATAAAGGAAAGACCAAAAAAGAAGATCATGTTGGCAGAAATATTTCTTAATGAAAACTTATTCATAGGAAATGATGACTTGTGCAAAGAATTTTCAGGAGAAATTAGTAAAGAATTCGAGATGTCCATGTTTGGTGAGATAAAATTCTTTGTTGGGTTGTAGATACAATAGAACAAAAATGGTATCTACATCACTCAACCTAAGTATATCAAGGAGATACTGAAGAAATTTGAAATGGAAGATTCAAGACCAGTTGAAACCCCTATGTCTACTAGACATAAGCTTTCCAAGAATGATGATTCCAATGAAGTAGATAAGACCACATATAGATCAATGATTGGAAAATTGTAGTATGTAGTAGATACAAGACTTGATATTACACTAACTATTGGAATGGTGGTAAGATTCTCAACAAATCTTAGAGAAAATCACATGATGGAAATCAAGAGAATCATGAGATATCTGAAATGTATTGAAGACTATGGCTTATGGTATAAACTTGGAGGCAATTTGGAGTTGAAGGTGTTTACTAATGTTGATTGGGAAAGAAGTCTTTATGATAAAAAAAAAACACTAGTGATGGAGCATTCTTTCTTGATAAAAGACTAGTTTCTTGGACAATCAAGAAACAAAATTGCATCTCTCAATCCACAACAAAGGAAAAATATGTGCTAGTAGTAGTTAATTTTTCCAACATTGTTTGGTTCGTAATATTAATGGAAGGAATGAAGATAGAGATCAAGGATCCAATAGTCATATACTGTGATAACACCAGTGCAATCAATATATCAATAAATCTAGTGATGCATACCAAAATAATGTGCATTGTTATAAAATATCACTACTTAAGAGAGTTGGTGCAGAATAAAGAATTAGATTGGAATATGTTAATACAAAAGAATAGATTGCAAATAGATTCACCAAGCCATTACCTAAGGATGCATTTCTATATCAAAGAGGTAAGCTAGGGGTCATTCCTCTATTTGAAGCTCACAATAAATTTTAGTGATGCATCAACAAGAGCAAGTTGAAGATCAATCAGTTGGTGCAGAATTTACAAGCACATATTGCAAATGGATCAGTCCTTAAGGTACATCAATATTAGTAGACTTGTTGTCTTGGCATGTATTTTCAAAGAGGGAAAGTTTATTATCATATTTCATAGAAATTTTTGTCATTCCAAAGAAGGAGAAGTTTTCTATAAGAGGGAGAAATTTTTGTAAATGAACTTGGTAGAAGATTGTTACTAACAGAGGGAGTTACCATGAATAAATCTAAATTTTCATTGTGTTATTACATGTTGTGTTGTCATCAATGCTAAAGAGGGAGATTATTGGATACAATTGATTAATTTTGTATTATCTTTGATGTTACACAAATGTCATATCATTATTAGTCAATATATGTCAAGCTCACTTGGGCAATGAAGTAAGTTTTTTGTATCTACCATGCATTCATGTGGTTGCCTAGTTTAGAAGGTAGTGTCTACCGAGTTCACTTGGGCATTGAAGGAAAGTCCATAGAAGATGAGTGTTAACCGAGCTCACTTAGTTAATAAAGAAAAGTTGGATGGAACTAGTGTTAGTTGAGCTCACTTAGTTTCCAAAGGATCTTTGCAAGTTTCCAGTGTTAACTAAGCTTCTATTGGTTAACATAGGCAATCATTTCTGAGTTAGTGTCTACCAAGCTAGGTCAGCTAACGAAGGATTTTCTTGTTTTAGCATATTAAGATTAATTGATTTATCAATTTTTTCTAGCCAACTGAGGTGATGAATATCACTTATTCTAAGTTGCATGTGAGATGACTTGACAATATGAAAGATATAAGTATAAGGTCAAGTTGTCAATTTGAAAAGTGTGTGTGAAGGAAGATATGATGAATGTATTTGAATATTTAATAATAAAGAGAGGAAACAAATTTGAAGGATAAGAAGAATATCCATGTGGATCAATAAAGCTATATTTGATCAAGGAGGATCAAGTATAAGCCAAAATAGAGATCTATAATCAGCAAATCAGTTGTGTTCAAATCAGGTCATCTCATTTTTACTCTCTCACCATTGTAGCAGTGATCTAAATCTCTTAACAAAGTTGGCTTAACAACTATTTGTAAATCCTTTAACAAGATGGTAGTACTATTGAATTATCTGAAGACCTCTAATAAGACCACTTCTAATAGGGTGATTAAATCCTTTAATAGGGTCACACCTAATAGTGTGTTTTGTAACCTTTAACAGTGTTGTCTCCTAATAGGGCTCACTTCAAAAGAGTGAAACTAGTAAGTAGTTGCAATTGGTGGTTTTTCCAAAATTAGGTTTCTATGTTGAATCCTAGTGTCAAATGTGTTCATTCTATTTTCTTTTATGTGTTTTCAAATAAGTTAAAATAATGGTAATCATATATAACATTTAAAGATTTTCATAATCAGTATTTACTGAGTTACAACATTTTATGTGTGTTTACTGAGCATCAGCATTTAGACTTTATTTTGTACTAACATCTAAGGGATCTCGGATTTATTTTAGTAGTAACTAATTTACTCCTCCCCTCTCAGTTACTGCTCTTATATTTCCAATAGAACATTATCTCTCCATTCTCACCATTGAGTTATTGTGATAGGGCATGATCATCCTAGCAATTCAGGGAAGTCAATGCCCAATACCTATAATCTGCATAAAATATGACCATGTACATGTGCATATATATTAGGCAGGGAGTGGTACATCATGTAGATCTCAACTAGGATGTGACTACTACTCCCTCTCTCAACCATTTCGTGAACATCAAATAGAAAAGTAAACCAAACAAACACACACCATACATGTGCAAGTATCAGGTATGTATTATAATAAGTCTTGAGTACAAGTCATCACATATTAAAACATGGAGAACTCATTATTGTGAATATAAAATATTCATCATTTGATATCATCATTAAAGCATCCACATTTACTAATTAAGAATCATTAGAGCATCATTAATGTGCTAGTAATCATAATCATCAATCAACACATGAAACATAATCAACTAAGTAATTCTTAATTGATATCCATATAATCCAAGACATGAAATAATGTTATAATTATAAATCCAATATCCTTGAAACTAACACATGCATGAAATAGGTATAAAAGAGTTTAGTAAATATAATGTGAAAGTAAACTATGGGTGGGCATTACAAGAACTAATACCTATGATTACATTTGATGTTTTGTAAAGCTTCTATTCAATTTTCTCAAATCTATCACAAATACCCATCAAGGAGAAAAGCACAAGTCTTTTGGGGTACTTATGAACTTGCACCAATTTACAAGCTAGTAAAATAAAAAGACACAAAGATAAAAATATAGTTCTTAAATTTAAGTCATTCATTAACTTTAATATTGTCAAATTCAATATTGTGCCATGCATTAAAAATTTTCTTAAGTGTAGTGGAGTGAAATTTTTATCTTCTTTGATGGACCAAATCATTTGAGCCCAAAAGATAACAATGATCCTACTTTGAGGGGTCTTGGTGACATGAAATCTAGATTTGTAGAAATAATATTATCCTAGCATAAAATTGGGTTATCTATTTGGCCATATTTTGTCATGAGCCACCTTGCGGCTTTCATTGCTTTTACCTATGTGGCGATTATGTGGCAACTTTAATGATTTTGACTAGGTCAAACTTTGGTCAACTTGAATTTAAATAATGATTAAGTTAACTAGGTTGTTTTATGACATGATTATTAGTATGATTTAATGAATAATAATGGTATCAAAAAATAATGGTTACATCATTCATAATGTTTTATTTATGATGAATTTCATTTAAAATGACAATGTAATGACTTATGTTACAAGATGATGTCATATTTAGTATATTGATGCTTATGTTATCATGTTGAATCAATTATCATTTTGAGGGATACTGAATCAATTTTATTTGCAAGTGTTTGAGTGGATGTAGGACCGATAGGACAAGAGTGTAGTTGAGGTAGAGAGCGTTAAAACGCCTCTCGAAAGGGGATGGACAAATCATTGTTAGCAGCTGACACATCACATAGAAGTTTAGATGATTGTTTTTTTGAAATTGTTAATGTGTTTATTTAAATTTTATAATGTTATGTTAAAGAAAAAATTAAAGATAATGTGAGTGTTTAGTTTTTTTTCTTTTATACATAATGTTCCATAAAAGAAATGCAGATGTATAAAACCTATTTTACTTAATTGTTGTTTATAATTTTAACAAGATAGTCATATATCTCTTTTTGTCCTAAAATATATTATAGGATTCTTTCATTGATTATTTATCCAAGAACAACATTGAGTACAATTATTTGTTATAGGAGAAGCATGAGGGGAGTGGAAGGGATATTTATTAAATACTCAACCTGAATTCTAGAGGATAGGGAAGCAGGAATGAGACTTGGAGGAAAAGATGATAGTAGAGGGGGAGTGTGGAAGAGAATTAAAGGAGGAAGGTTCTGAACTTAAATAGGGGGAAGTTTTGGGGGGAAATAGGCAGAAGGAAGGAGGAGGGGGAAAATAAAAAAATCCATCGGTGGCTGAGCCAAGTGAAGGAGTGAGCATTTTCCAACATTTCTTTAATGGGTAAAAATGAAGAATGAGGGAAGCCATCAAAATTAGCATGTGTTCCTTCCTTGTAACTGTGCATGGTAAAATAAATGTCAATTTTGATAAATGGTTAAGAACTAGGTGAATAGTTCTAAAATCTATCCATTCCATAGCTCTAATTTTTTTTAGTTTTGAAGTGATGAAGCTCTGATTTAGATTTCAATGCTTTATCTCTATTATTACATGCTCCACATTTGTTTTCTTTACAAGTACATTTGTTATTGAATCTGGAACTTAGTTATTTAGTGAAATTGTTGGGAAAAAATAGGAGCAATATGGGAATCCTTGGGATCAATTTTTCTATTTATTACCTAGTTGTAGCTATGTGTTCCTTATGAATAACCTATTAGAATAATGAAATGAAGTTGTTAATAGAACTAAATGCTACATTATGTATTTTCATTCTTATTATTAAGTAAATACTCTTAGCATATGAGCCAAGAATCCTCAAATTAATTTAACATTTGCTAGCCTTCTTTCTTGATGGAGATGTATTACATCTTCTTTGAAATCATGAAGATGCAGTCACAATAATACTAGCATAATAGTAGAAACCTATAGTAGTACTAATGCTTTAACTTAACCTCTGTGAGTAAATTCTTATGAAGGTGGAAAAATGATGTGCTTTATTGCTTAAACTAAACATCTACAGATTAATCTTGTATTTGGATTGTTGTTGCTAAAGACCATATCTGATTTAGCAAAATATCCAATCCACAAATGTAGAGTCTATGTATAGAAATGACTATGGAATAACTATGTTTGAAAAAAGAGGTAGTTTGAGAAGTTCTCTTGTCTCTATTAAATTGATTAGAATAGTAGTGACTATAGTGGTAAATTTCATATTTATATTTCAAGTGCATCTTCCATAGGATATCAATTTACTTGTGCTTCCATTACTAGTAGTTTGTTGTATACTTCAACTTACATTCTCTATGGGATATTAGGTTATATCTGCCATATGTTTAGGAAAAGCTAGTGCTATAGTTTCATTTAATTAAATCTATTGTTTGTAACTATACTAAAATCTAGTATAAAGTACCAGTATACAACAAGATATAAAAGTTCCATAATCATTAGTACAAAAAACTTAGGCTCAGGCTATGATTGATATCTCCATTTACATCCATAGGTTGATATTGACAACTAGATATATATTGAATTACCTTTCATGAACTCAATTTGAAACTAATGATAGATTCTATAGATTCTAGTCCATTCCTGTACTAATATTGTTTTATAACTTTAAATTAGGGTCAATGGGATCCAATCGGGTTTTTTGATGTAGTCCTACTTGTTAATTTTTCATGAACTTATGGAAGGGTATTATGTGGAAAATTTGGGAAGGGTGAGATCGATGTATTATGTTATTTCTCTTAACCTATCAAGTTATGAAAAGTAGGATTCATTCCATTTTGTCTCTCCTTTTCAATGATGTTGACAAATGATGTGCTTGGACAAGCCATTTTTATATTGCATTTTAGTATGTTGATATCTAACATGTAGCAGATGTGTGTGACTATGCTCAATTTTTCTTGCATATGTGTAGATATGCTTATTTAAAAGAAATGTACATGTGGATAGATATGATATAGTTTTTCTTTCACTTTATATGAGTAGAATGTGTTGTCTTCTTTTCTTTTCCATGCCACATTCTGTGATTAGGCTACTAGGTACATGGTTGTATGTAGTATGTTTCATGACTAAACCAGGTCCGTTTGATCCATCTTGTTTCAAGAAGCTAGGTTTCTCATGCAAAGGTAAGGGTATTTTCATGTTAGGAAGAATCTTAGGGGAGTAAACACTCTGTGGTTGGCTAGGTAAAAGTACCTAGGCCACACTCCCATCTCAAATAGTAGATGAACGATGTCCAATGGCTTCGAGACCGGATCCTTTTTTCAAAACACTTGTCAAGTTTTAGACACAACCTTGGTCTTGTATCTTCATATTGGAAAATGATGTACAATATCATTCATTTCAGGTAACCTAAATTCAGATATTGTAACTTTAAAAATTGGGAATGTAATATTTTTCATGTATATGATGAGCATGTGATGTATATTCATTGTAATTGAGCACCATGGTTCACATGATGTAATGATTCTTTCATCAAATCAGCAACTTTATTTTTATGCTGAATTATTTTTGAACTTATTGAAATCTCATTTATGAAAAAAATTGTATTATGAGTTGTACTTCAAGTCAATAGCTTGTTAACCTTGATTACTTTTAAAATACAAAGATGCTTGACATTTTCTTATTTCAACATTGTCTGATGTAGCATTGTTATTCTACACTTTTAGTATTTTTTGTGTGAATTGGAAATTTTTTTGTAGGATTGGTTCTTACACATTTCATAAAAAATATGGGGAAATATGAACCTTATGAAAATTCTAGAGAAAATAAGAACCTCATTAAAATGTTATTTTTATTTAATTAAGATGATTTGTAAGTGGTCTTATTTGTAATGTTACTTTACACTGTTTTCTCCTATTCATGTTGATTTGTTTGAAATAGAATGATTTAGCACTAGTAGGTTTCATGTGACAAGAATGTTTTCGTATGTGTTGATGAAGTTTATGGTCATATGTGATTCCTTGAAATGCCAAAACAAAACCAAGGGGATAAAACTACTAAAATAAGTTACTCCACATTTCTTTGGCATACCCATTGCACACGAAGGTACCATTGCTAGTATATATTGCATTGAATAATATTGAGATGAATATGAAAGTAATACAAGGAGGTAGATTTAAAAAGTTATAGTTCAACATTAACAATTGGAAAGTGTGAGTGGTAGGGGCAGAGGACTGGGAAATGTGGCTTTTCAAAATGTGAAACCTATCCTAGGTAGGATTCCTCTAGTAGGGAAGGATCAAAATCATGGCTCAAGGCATGGATCACAAGGAGTTGATGGAACTTGTTAGGGAAACTTTGAGGTCAAAGATGTGATAAAGAATAGAGATGGGGACCCATGTATCCTTGGCAAGGATCTAGAAAAATCTTTTGAACCTCCAAGGTGGGTCAGCCTAGTACACATTATCCAAAATGATCTTATCTATTTGGAGTTAAACCAACTGGTAAGTCTTCTTTCCCACTGGTTAAAGTACTCTCTGGATTGGAAAAGGGTTCATGTGTGATTGCAATTCTGGATGAGTTGGTATATCACAACATTGCTTCAATGGCTTCTACCTTAGTGGGTAAGTTCATTGGGAAAAGGCCAAATATAGATATTGTTAGAGCTTTCACGTAGAAGAAATAGAACCTTAAGGGATAGATCATTGTAACTTTGATGAACAAAGGTTTCCTATCATTTGAATTTTCATGCAGCAAGGATTTGTTAAACATGTTGTGTGAAGGAACTTGGGTTATAGGTCACTCAATGCTGGTCCTCTAGAAGTGGACTTCAAAGTTGGAGTTGAATGATTCATTTTTGTGCAAGCTCTAGTGTGGGTTATACTTTTAGAGCTTTCATTTGATTTCTGGAATGAGGATGTGTTTGTAGGAGTGGAAAATTCATTTTGTGAGCTTCTATCCATAGATCCGGTAACTGCATCCAAAAGAAGAGTCACATATGCTCATATTTTTATCAGAGTTTATGAAGGGGATGATATGGTAGAGGTTGTGTGCTTTCATTCTAAACTAGGTATGCATGTCTAGAATTTGGTCTATGAAAGTGTTCCTTTCATTTGTTTCCATTGTTTGAAATCGGGTCATAAGGCTAGTCAGTGCCCAAAGGAAAAAGTGGAAAAGAGCAGGAAAAAAACAATGTCTAAATGTAGAAAGGAGAAAAATATGTGGAAAAAGAAGGATATTAAGGATGGCGCTGAGCTTCAGGAAGGGAAGGTGGAAATACCTATAAAAGAAGGGCATGTATCAGAACAGAATGTGGGCAAGGAGATTGAAGAACTGTTTCCTGCAATGCCTGATTCTCAAATCATTGAATTGGATTAGATTGAACTCGAGTTGGGAACAAAGGAGGAACATCTAGTTTCTTAGGCTATAGAGGGGGCTATCCAAATAAATGGATTAGATTGAACTCAAGTTGGGAAAGGAGGAGGAACATCTAGTTTCTTAGGCTATAGAGGGGGTTAATCCCAATAAAGGAATTGATGGACATAGAGCTGGCTACTCCCTAGATCTCTGAGGCAATAAGTGAGTCTTCAAGGGAGATAAAGGGATTGAAAAAGAGTTAGAAAGGGTTTAGTATGTGATACCTCTACAATAAATTATAATTTCTTCTCTAGTGGAGAGGGAAGAGAAGAATATATTGAATGATGAAATGGAGGTAGTGAGGGAAACACAAGGATACTAGGAAACCATGGTGGTTACCTCATCTTCAATGAAGGATTATTCTACTTTTGTAATTTTGAAGAGAGCCTAATGGACATGGTCAAATTTTCTTCCCCTAGTAAGATTTCAAGAATTGTGGAATGGCTTGATAATAACAAGGGAAGTGAGGTAAAGAACAAAAATAAGAATAATAGGGATCCCTTCCCTGTCTCACCAGCAATGACTAGAAGCCAAGTGAAAATAGATGTGGGAGTAAAGAAAAAGCCAACAAGTAGAAAGAGTTCTAGACAAGTTATGCAAGAGGAGGCTAGAAAGAATTTGGTGGATGGGAGTCAAAGAACCATTTTGGAATGCTCTAGTAAAAAGAAATGAAGATTATATCCTAGAATATAAGGGGTGTAAATGGGACCCATAAGAAATAGGTTGTTAGGAATGTGATTAGAGACCAAAGACTTGATTTTATGTTGATCCAAGAAATAAAAATGAAGAAGGAAATTTTGGGAAAGATTTCCTTTAGCAGCACCATGGTTGGTGAGGCAACCAATTCTAAGGGTGCCTCAGGAGGCCTACCTACTATCTTTAACAATAAAAGTTTTATAGCCTCTTCTTTGTATAATGAAGGGAATATCCTCTGATGTAAAGTGTTCCACAAGAATAACAAATATTTGTGGTTTCTTTTGAATGTGTATGCCCCAAATACTAAAAGGGAAAGGAAGGATTATTGGATGAAGTTTTGTTCTACTATTCAAAATTGTAATCTCAATAAGGGTATAATTAAAGGAGATTTCAATACACCCCTTACTGATGAGGAAAACATAGGAGGTTTGGCCCTAGATTTGGATAGTAAGCTAGATCTTTCTAACTTCATTAATAGTTTGGCTTTTTTAGATATTGATCTCTCTGGGGATGGTGGTTTACAATTGGTCTAATAGGAGAATTTAGAGGGAGTGTATAAAAGTTCATTTGGACCATGCTCTCATCTCTGCAAATTGGTTGAATTCCTTTTCCTATAAGCTCTCTATTCTCCCTAGAGTTGGGTCAGATCATTCCCCTAGCTCCCTTTTAATTGCTACTCTTAAGGCTAGGAGAAATTATCCTTTTGGATTTGAGAATTTGTGGATATATCATCCAAACGTTTTGGAAAGAATCTCCTCTTGGTGGAACATTGAGGTGGAAGGGACTACTATGTTTAGGGTTTCCAAGAAATTGAGCAATGTAAAAGGCAATATTAAACTCTGGAATAAGACAGATTTTGGAAATGTTTTTCAAGAAAAAGAGGAAAAGTCATATATGCTTAGTAGTATTCAGGATACTATCTAGAAGGAAGGATATAATTATCTAAACAAGAATATAGAGATGTAAATTCTCACCAATCTACATAATATTATTAGTAGAGAAGAGAACTTTTTGAGACAAAGATCTTATATTAATTGGCTAAAAGAGGGTGATCAAAACACTAGATTTTTTCACCTCTCCACCTGTAAGGATAGAGAAAATAATGGGATTTCAGGGATTGAGAAGTGCTAGGCTCTTTTGACAAAAGAAAATGATATTGCTACTGAAGTTGTTTCCTTTTTGTCTTCTCTTCTTTCTTGGGATCCCTCGTTATATGTGGTAGATGACAATGTAATTGTTTCATCTCTTCCCCAAGTTATTCAACCTGACCACAATAAAATGTTGTGGGAAATTCCTAAAGCCTAGGAATTTAAACAAGCTTTGTTCTCTCTTTTAACAAATAAAGCCCATATGCAGGATGGTTTTCCTACATTCTTCTTTGAGTTGAATTGGGAGGTGGTCATGGAGGATGTAGTCAAGGCAGTGCAAAAATTTTTTGGGGCTTGGAATCTCCTTAAGGAGCTCAACTCTACTTTTTTGATCCTCATTCCTAAAGTTTCAAGGGTAGATTCAATGGATCAATTTAGGCCCATTATTCTTTGTAATTCTTTCTACAAGATGATTTTGAAGGTGTTGACAACTAGAATTATTAACATTCTTCCTTTGATCATATCCCAGCAGTAGACGGGTTTTGTCCCTAGAAGATGGATCCTAGATTCTGTTATGTTGGTTCATGAAGTTATTCATTCACTGGAAGTTGGTAAAAGAGAAGGACTACTTCTCAAGTTGGACCTATCTAATGCCTATGACTAGGTGGATTGGAATTTCCTTAGCTCTATCCTCCAAACTTTTGGTTTTGATCATGAGGTGTGTAAACTCATTTCTCAACTTATTTCTACTTCTTTGCTTGCTATTTTGATCAATGTAACTCCTTCTAATTTTTTCAAACCTTCAAGAGGCTTACGATAGGGGGATCCCTTCTCACCTATCTTGTTCATTATTAGTGTTGAATGTGTTGGTAGGTTAATTTAGACAAAAAGATAGGATGGGTTTTAAGAGGTATTAATCCTTCTTCAGGACATATTACTTTTACTCATCAATAGTTTGTAGATGAAACTATCATGGGAGGGGAAGCTTTGGTTTACAAGGCTAAAGAGATGAAGAAATTACTAGATGTGTATGTCAAAGGATCAAGCCAACTTATTGATTGGGAAAAAAGATCAGTTTTCTTTTTTAACACTCCTATTGATAGACAAAGGAAGATTGTATGAATTCTTCGGTGTGGGATTGGTAACCTTCCATCTAACTATCTTGGTCTTCCATTGGGAACTAAGCTACCAGATCAGTTTTGGAATGGAATTCTTCATAGGTTTAGTAAGAAATTGGCTGGTTGGAAAGGTACTACTTTAAGTCAAGCTGGAAAATGTCTTCTTGTGAAAACCACACTTCAAAATCTCCCAATGTATCCTCTATGTCTCTTTCGGATTCCAAGTAAACATGTTGATCAAATGGAAAAGATACAGAGAGATTTTCTTTGGTCTAGGCTTGAAGATCACAAAAGATACCCTCTTGTGGCTTGGGATAACATTTGCCTCCCTAAGAGCTATGGAGGTGTTGGAATAAAGAAACTAAGACACCTTAATAAGGCTCTTCTAGCTAAACAAATATGGTGCATTTTCAAAACCTCAAGGGAATGGAGAGATGTTCTAGTGGAGAAGTATATTAGAAGGCCTTCGCTTAGGATTTTTAAAGAAAGAGAGTTGGCTAATTCTAAGACCAAGTGGAAGGTGGGAAATGGTGAAGAAATTCTCTTATGGCATGATAACTAGTTGATTCAAGGCTCTCTCTCATTAACAATCCTCTCTATGATTAATGGACTAATACCTGCATGAGGCAATTTGGAGTGAAAGTAAGAGACTACAGAATGGATCAAGGATGGAGGGACCTATCTATTATTTTGAATGATCTCAAGCTGATTATGATGATGATGAATATAATGATCTTGAACAATAAGAGGGATGAATGAATATGGGAGGAAAATACTAATGGTTGTTACTCGGTGGCATCAGGGTGTAACTCCCTCTAGAGCCTAAAAGAGAAACCTCCATGGGCTAAGGCCTAGTTTCCTAGCCTTACCCCTAAGATTAATATATTCTTCTAGTTGATCTTACAAGAAAAAATTATTACTTCAGATAATCTAGAAAAGAAATGTCAATATATCCCAAATAAATGTATTCTCTCTAAGCATCATTTGGAGACTATGAATAGTATTTTTATTCATTTTTCTTACTCCATTGAGGTTTGGGAATCGCTCACAAAAAAATATGAGGTTAGTTGGTGTAAACCAAATAATGTTTTGAAATTCTTTTGTCAATGGGATAGTATGTATAAAGGAACTAATTTGTATTCCATAAGCTCCTAGTCTTTGTCTCACTTCTATTGGGGAATATGGAAAGAGAGAAATAATCAAATCTTTAGAGATAGGGAGGTTCCTTCTTATGTGCTTGCAGATAAAATCAATAGAACTATGAAAGAAAATTTCTAGATAAGAAAGCAAGGAGATATTGAAGATAGAGATAGGAATAAGGAAATGGAAAAGAATAGTAGGACAAAATGATAGGAGGCGAAGTGGGAACTCCCACCTGATGGTTAGCATAAAGCCAACTTTGATAGAGCGGCTAAAGGAAACCCTAGTCTTTCTAGAGCTGGAGGAATAATTAGAAACTATCATGGCAGTGGAGTTGTTACTTTTGCTTACACCTTGGGAATCCAAATGAATCATTTTGTTGAAGCCACTGCTACTCTTCACACTATTAAATTAGCCCTGGATGTAGGAGTCAAAAAGTTATGGCTAGAGGGGGAATCAAATAATATTATCAGATGTATTAAAGGGAATATTCATCTTGCCTACACAATAGCAAATATAATTGAAGAAATCCATATAACTTTTGGAAAATTTGAAAAAATTTATGTTAGCTATGTTGGAGTTGAGGAAAGCCAACTCCGAAGACGCCCAAGATCACCTGCATGCGAGAACCTATCAAAGAGAAGCCAAGAAGAGGAAGAGCATGGAGCAAGAGAAAAACCCTAAACAGACATGAGAGACAATATCTGCAAACATAATGAAAATTTATTTACAATGAGAATGCCTTATGAAAATACAATGAGAGAGTCCACTTATAAAGAGCTCATGGAAGCTTGTAGAACAAGCTGGAAGGTGGTAGAAGACAAGGATGACAACTCAGCACATATCCACAAAAGGTGGAACATGCTAGAAGGGAACAAACTCCCATGTTGTCATCAACTAACCACTACATGCATTAAATAGAAAATATTAAATAAATGCATTTACCTAAGTAAGATTAAGTAAATAGAATAATAATTATTTACTCTAACACCCCCCCTTAAGTGCAACTTAGAGAAATGCCTTAAGCTCACAAAACTAAGATGAATGTAGAATGGGTCCCGACAATGAGGCCATGTTAAGTACCCAAGTACAATGCAAAGAAAATGTAACCTCTGTAAATAGGGAAAGAGAGAAAACCACATGGGAAAAACCCTCCCCCAAAAAGAGGTAACCTAGTGAAGAACTGAAGAAGTCTCCAACTAGGGAAATTGTCCCCTAAAATAGGAACAAGAAGTGATCATGAAGAGCATCGCTGAAGCATGAAGAAGCCACAAATCTGCCAAACTGCTGATCTAAAGAACCTCCATGGAAGAAGAAGGAACAAACCAAGCATGTCTATATGGTAGATGATCCATCTCATCAAAATGCATAGGTAGCTAGCCACTGCAATTGCCTTGTATATAGGATCAACCACTGAATACATAGTTCACACTATCAAACCATCAAACCATGGATACATTAGAACAATAGCATAACCTCCCCTTAATGCAAACGGGGTGTGATGACAGGCAACTAAGAAGGTGGGCCAAAGTCTCCTACAAATGAACTAAGAATGACGAGAGAGGGAAAGAGGTACAGACACCTATAAAGACATGGTCAAATTGACTCTGCATGGGGCTAATGTCATGGAAGGGACACTCACTTGACAAAGGGAGAATGCTTAAAATAGAAAACAATAATCCCCCCCATGGTGCTTTATGAAAATAGTGCATGTACAACTGACTCAAAACAACGTTCATGATCCCTTGAATGCAAAAGTGGCACATTATCTCAGTGTGATACATAAAAGTGCTTCAAAATGATAGCTACAATGATCAAAACTGAAAAAGAGCTACAACAAAGGACAGTACAGCCGAAAACTAGAAAATCCATGCTAGGAAAATGATCCTCGGGCCTAAAACACTCAAAATATCCACCATATAGAAAAAATTCCAAAACTATGATAGAAAGAGCATAGGCCAAAATCTAAGAAAAAGGACTGCATTTTTGAAAAGGTGAGAAAACCAGCTTTCCAAAAAGATAAAGTTTTCAAAAAACAGGCATGGGATGCAAAAGATATGCATGCCGGAGTCAAAAAAAGAACTTCAAACTTGAACTAAAAAAATGGGCAGTAAAAATGCATCAAAACCTAAAAATACCTACATCAAAGTCTCTGTCTCAAAACTAGCTTTCCGTCACTTCTTTCGGATCAGAAAAATACCTTCGTATGCAAAAGTTATGGCCAAAAAACCACAAGTAGGTCCAAAACAAAATCAGGAGAGGTGCATGCAAGGATGGATGATGCAAGGATGATGTCATGCTAATGTTAGCAGAACACGTGATTAAATTTGATAGTTTCTAGGCTATCATAGCAAAAAAAGAGGACACATGGCACACCACATGGCAGCCATGTGGCAAAATGCTGACGTGGCAGGGTCCATGTAGCAATGTGCCACGTGGCACCCCTGCCACGTGTCTCACACGAACTAGCTGCTGACTGTGCTTAAAAAATACTATCACTGCTGACTATGCATGGGGGCCGCAAGGGTGGTGGAACTAAGGCTGAGCTGTCGAAGTGGCGGTAGAGCAGAGACTGTCAGAACAGAGTTGAGCGGCTTTTGAATCGGCACTGGAGGAGCAGACGGCGGAGGTGGTCGCAGGCATCGAGGCCAGAACGGTGGCGATGGCAGAGAAACCCGCTGTGGACATTGCCTTCGGTGACAGGGAAGCTGCGGACGGAGTGTGGGCAGCCACTGGGTGGTGCGGTGGTGGCTACTCGGCGGTGCGCTCTGCAAATTATATTTTTTTAAATGCCGAATCATCCGTACAACTGTACGATACCCTGAAATGAAAATTTTTTGCCTCCCGGAGCCTTGTCTCCAAAATTGACAAGTTTTATATGAATCCTGACTGCAAACGGCCTTCCGGATCCAATGGTGATGTCAGTTTGGTCCTAATGTGCTCCAAAAAAATGCTGATCCCCTGATTTGAAGAAAAAATGCATAAACAAACTAGGGTTTGTGACTTCAAATCACGGCTTCAAAATTCTTCAACCAACCAGCAGTAGGAAGGCTCTGATACCGTGTTGGAGTTGAGGAAATCCAACTCTGAAGACGCCCAAGATCACCTGCATGCAAGAACCTGTCAAAGAGAAGCCAAGAAGAGTAAGAGCATGGAGTAAGAGAAAAACCCTAAACAGACATGAGAGACAATATCTGAAAACATAGTGAAAATGTATTTACAATGAGAATGCCTTATGAAAATACAATGAGAGAGCCCGCTTAAAAATAGGTCATGGAAGCTTGTAGAACAAGCTGGAAGGTGGTAGAAGTTAAGGATGACAACTCAGCACATATCCACAAAAGGTGGAACATGCTAGAAGGGAACAAACTCCCGTGTTGTCATCAACTAACCACTACATGCATTAAATACAAATTACTGTAGATTTTAATGTTAGAACTTTGAAGAACATTAAATTAATTTATTTAGATTTCATATGAAATTACTGTAGATTTTATTGCCCAGGTCAGTAAAAGTCCAAATGAGGGTTTAAAATTCTACAGAGACAAAAAGGTGTTTGTGAATGTGGTTAAGGACTTTGCTAAGAATACTAAAGAGGAAAGGGAACTGGTGAAGAGTGAGACCTACTATGAGATGGATTCAATTAAAAAAATTTAGAGGTATTTTCTTAGAGCCATTATTGAATATATATCTTTGGACACTAGATTTGATAAGGTTAGAACCCATCACTTTGTTTTGCTCAATCATTGTCATCATGGCATTAGGATTTCCTTTCCATTTTATTTGTTTTCCTCTATGAATAAGAGTATTTCTAGGCACAAGAGAAAACCCACTTCTAACCTAGCCCTATATGAGGGCTTACTACTTTTGATATATGACCATTTTAAGGCTCAATCTAGAAGTAAAACACTAGTTTTTGGGGCTGCCTTTGAGGATATGTGGAGCTCTAACTTGTCTTTAGATATGGAAGAGATTCAAAGTATTAGCTCAAAGGAGGATGAAGCTTTGCATTTGTCTAGAAAAAAGGAAAGAGGTAAAGATAAGAATATGCATACTCCATCAAAAATGTTGAGTAGGAAAAGTCCTAGGGGTCTTGGTCTCAAAATTGCTAATTAGGGGGAAGAGGAATATGATGAAGAAGGTGAGGACATGGATATAAATGAGGAGAAAATGGTGAGGAAGATGAAGAGATGGAGGAGCTAGTTGAAAACCCTAAGAAGAAATAAAGGAGGATTAAAATAGAGGTCAAACCTATAGAGGAGAAAACTGTGTTTGGTTTGAAAATTTTGGTGCTCCCACCCTCTCCAAGTCTCCCTCTAGAGTATGAAAAGGCAAAAATAGAGCAAGGAAATGGTGAAGTGGTTATAAAGGATAGACATCTGGCATGCAAAAAATTTAATGTTAGAACTTTGAAGATGGGAATATAGAGGGAATCCATGAATCTACAAATCTTGGAAGAGAATGAGGGAAAGGTCTAAATGGAGGATCTTATCGATATGGTGCTAGTAGCTAGAACTAATAATGCAAGGGAACTGGGAATGAACCTACTTAATAATGCAAGAAATAGTATGATAGATAATTTTAGATCAATTAAATGGCTATTTCATGAATTGGAGGAGGTTAAAGTAAGAATGAGACAATTGGAAATCCAAGGGAGGAAATTTGAGGTAGGAAATGTCATAGATCAGGGGGATGCTATTAGCTTGGTCAAAAGAAAGATGAAAAATTTGTAGAGTTACAACCATAACATGGCTAACTAGATCATCTCCATTCTGAACTCTCTCAATGAAAACATTGTTACTCTTGTTGGAAAGCTGAAAGCCGAGGGTTTTTTGGAGGATAATGAGGAAAAGGATAGAGATGAAGATAGGAAGGATGATGAAACCATTATGAACATATCCCATAGCTAGTTGGATAGGACTTGCTTGAAGAAATAGGAGTAAATGGCTGAGGAGTCTCACAAAGCCTATGAAGTGGCAGAAACAATGTAGGACCTTGAAAGGAAAGTGGAAGAGTAAGGTCTATCTTTTTCTATCATTTGGTTTTCTAGTTTTAGTAAGTTTATCATTTGGCTATAGTATTGTTCTAGGCTTTTGTTGATTTATGTATAGACCTATGATATGCAATTTAACTAAATATTTATTTTATTTTTTTCTAATTATCAAATATAATTAGTTAATTTGTAATTTTTAAATATTTTATTAAATTATTTTTAAAAATTTAAAATATTATGAATTATTTTTTATTTCTTATAGATTAGTCAAGTAGTTTTAAAATAGTTTTTTCTTACTATTTTAACAATAGTTTTGTGGAAGATGACAATTCATCTAAAATATAGGCAATTAATTGCGATAATAATTTTAGTTTATCATTTTACTCTTATGCTTACCCATGTTTATTTTCTAAATAATCAATACATACTTTTAAATATGCACATATCAAATAGAATGACTTATTAGAATTTAATTTATTCCATACATAATTTTTATTAATGGAAAAATCACATTATTTTAGAATTACTTCATCCTATAATTTAAATATTATAAATTAAATTAATCCTCTCTTTTTTCTTTGCTAGGGTTTTATGCGATCTTTGAGTTTCCTTGTATATGGCTCTTTGTCTGAGCCTTCCTTTTATGTTTTTCACCTGTCAAACCGCATTTACTGCGGAAGTTTTTAGGCTAGTTTATAATGGCCCCAACTAGTGGTGACCCAGTTGTTGATATTGGTGTTCACATTGCTACTTTAGAAAGCCATGGTGCCTCCATTGAATAAATGTCCTCGAAAGTTCATCTCGAATGTTTCTTACAAGGTAATCCTAATATTATCCTTCCTTTGCAAGAATTTGATGCTACTTGTGACTAGTTAGAACAACATACCCTAATAGGGTATTTTGTGGATAGGACTCCTCCAGAAGCTATGCTCCTAGAATGAGTTAACAAGAGCTAGACTCCTCATGGAGTCCATTTTGACACTATGCAAACCTTATGAAAGGCCTTTTTTATTTCTCTTTGCCAACCCATCACAGGCAGACGTAGTTTTTAAGCAATGGTCCTTGGTTTGTGTGTTCCTCCCTACTTTTTTTTTTCAAAGATGGTCAAGAGATTTCATCGTCTCTAACACAAAAAGCTTAAGGTTCCTATGTGGGTAGAGTTCCTAGGTTTACCCTTTCCATGTTGGTTTTTATTGAGTCCATCATCAATACTCTTGGCAAAGTTATTACAAAGGAACACGATTTTTTTTCAATGCTCATTCTCAAAAATGTGTTTGCATTGAGGTTGATCTCTCCAAATATCTTAAGGATTCTATGGAGATAAAGATTAGTTCTCAAACCTTCTCTTAGAAGGTGCTTTATTCGAACCTACCTAACACCTATTATAGGTACCAATCAGTGGAACACAAGATTAGGGATTGACCTTTGACTATGCCTAGGGTTAAACCCCCACCTAAAGAGGCTCCTGTAAAACTAGTAAAAGGGAAGAAAAAAGAAGAATGGACCACTATTGGGGACAAAGGAAAGGCTCCCTTGGCTCCTAAATAGTCATATGTGGCTGTTATTTCAGTTCCTTATATCTCAATAGGAGCACAAACCCCAACTATTGTAGGGATACAAGCAATTTTTTCAAAACCAAACCTTGGTGTTTCACAAGTTTTAAACCTTGGTTCATAGGGGATTAAGGTAGTAGCTAGGGCTAACACCTTAGTTGTGATTCACACCCCTATTGTTACTTCTTCCACAATGACTCAGAATGTGTGGTGTTCTCATAGTCCTCCCAAATTTCAAGCCATCAGTCCATAGGATTTCCCTTCTAGCTTTAACCAAGTTTCAAATTTCTTGTAGAATAGCTACTCCTCTCTCAAGGATGAGGAAGAAAAGGAATAATTTTCATTAATTGTTTATCATGGAATGTGCAAGGTGTTACAAAACTCTCTAGAAAGTACTATGTTAGGGATACTCATCATAGACTTGGTAATTTAGATTTTCTTGGTATGCAAGAAGTTAAGAAATTTGGTTTTATGTTTTCCTCTACATGTCGCATGATTTGGCTAGATGGACTTATGTTTTCCTCTCAGCACGATTCTAGAAGAGGTGGTGTAGTTACTCTTCGATCACCTCAGCTTCATTCTACTATTATTTTGCATGGTTCTGATTCCATGCATGAAATCATTTGGATTTTAATTTCTATTAACAATCATTCTTTTGGAATCATTAATATTTATGCTCCCAATGATGTTGTGAAAAGATCTCAATTGTGGGGTTGGCTGGATAACAATTTGCCTCCAGCTACTTGGTTTATGTGTGGTTATTTCAATATGGTTGAGTTGGCCTCTGACAAAGATGGTATTTTTCCTTTTTGTTGGATAGCTAGGCTAAGGGAAGTTAGGCACTACATGCATAATAAATTGGGATTTTTTTATCCCAATACTAACAACCACCAACATAGTGGGGTTTGACACACTTAGTCCAAATTTCAAGATGGCTCTAACTACATTTTAAAACATCTCGATTGTGCCATGATTTCTGCCCAATATTTTTTCTCTTTTTTTGAGGATCAAGATTTACATATCATTCCCTTGCTAGATGTGATGTTATTAGACTAATATTCCATTTATTTTGATATTTCATGGCACATAGCTAACCAGTGAGTTGTCATGACTAAATTCTTCCTCAATATGTCAGCGTTGATGCATGCTTCCACTACTGCTCATATCCTACACATCTGGAATTTGGAGCCATATCCATATTCCCAGATAGGGTGGATTTAGTAGTGGAATGATGCCATTACTAGAACTATTCACTTTCTGTGCATCTATGGGTAGCAATTGGTGGTTTTTAGAAGGCGGTCTTATGAATCTACTACCACTACTCTCAAGAAAGCTTCTAAGGGTCTCACCCTTAACCATTTTGATGTTGATTTTCAAATTCAACTTGCAAAACTATGCCATGAAAAATAGGCCATAGATAATTATGCTCCTTGAGGGGGCCAAATGAAAGCTCACCTCCATTCGTTGGAGGTTGGGGATAACGCTTTGAAGGAGTTCTTTTAGGTTCTTCTAGCCCATCATACCAATTTTGGGATTAAAAAAATCAAACAAGGCACTTTTGTTCTATCCAATCTCCCTGACATCCTGCAAGCTTTTGTTCATGACTATGAAAACATGTTTTCTTTTTAAGGAAATTAAGTTTCCTAGGAAGAAGCTCTCAGAAAGTGTATTTTTGTTACTCTAAACTACCTAGTAGTTAAGAAACATACTTTCTATGAGCAACTTCCTACCCTCTGAGAAATTAAAGAGGTAATATTCTCCATAGCTGATGACAAGTCCCCCAAGTGTGATGGGTTTCCTTGTGAATTTTGCAAACACCTTTAGGAGTATATTGGTCATGATCTGCATAAAGTTTATCTTGAAGCCTATCATTCTAAAAGCCTAGGAGCTAATATTAACAAAGGAAACATCAAACTCATAACTAAAGATGGTGATCCTAAGGATATTTTTAATTGGAAGCCCATTACCCTTCTTAATGTGTCCTACAAGATTATTGCTAAGGCAATCTCTCTTAGAATTTTCCATCTCCTTCCTTTAATTATATGACCCAAGAAAAATAGTTTTATCAAATCTAGGTATATTCTTGACTATATCATCACTTTTTGGGAAGGTATGGAGTGGGCTCGCAAGTCTAATCAACCGTCCATTTTTTTGAAAATAAATTGTGCTAAAGCCTATGACTGGATTGAAAGGCCTTTCATTTTGGCTATGCTCTAGGCTCTTCGGTTCGGTCCCAATTTTCTCTAGTTTGTGGAGATGCTCTTTGGAGATGCTAATGCTTGCATTACTATCAATAACTCTATCAATAACTCCCAATTTGATGCCTTTGAGCTTTTTTTCTATCAGGCAGGGTTGCCCTTTGGCTCTGACGTTATCTTTTCTTGCTACTAAAGGGTTTGGTTACTTGCTAGCTCACTCCATATCTTTAGGTCTAGTTCATGGAATTTCTTTACCAAATTCCTCTTCCCAGTTGGTCAATGGTCACTTTTCTGATTATTCTTTTCTCACTCTTTTGAAGCATGAAGAAAACATCAATAATTCCTTGAATTGCCTTGACACTTTTTCTCAAGTGTCTAGCTCTACTATTTAATGGCATAAAACACTATGTTATCACCAGTCTTACTTACTAGCTCCACCTTGGCTTAATTAGTTTAAATGGAAATGGGTCACACATAGGGATATTTTATGCTTTTTAGGCATTCCTTTTTCCTTTCAAGTGTAACCAGTGGATCTATGGAATGTTGTGCTTGCAAGGATTATGAAGAAGTTGGACTATTGGCTTACAAAATTGATTGCTCTTGCTGGAAAATTTTATATTTTCTCTAAGGTTCTTGCAGCTATGAATGTCTATTATTCTTCTTGTTGGGCTCCTTCCATGGCCTCCTATTAGAAATTAGACCGATTGCTTTGTAATTATTTTGAGCTTCTAGTTCCAATCATCATTGCTTTTCTAGAGTTGCTAGGGATTTTGTTTGTCTCCCAAAAGAGTATGGAGGACTTTGCCGTCTTTCCACATAGAAGAAAGGCCTTTCTCTCTATGAAAAATGGATTATGTGTGTCACCACAAGAGATGAAGCCTAGAAGATTCTGGTTCGACATTTCTTTTCCTTTGGGTTTCCTGTTAATAGACCTTCCTAGAAGGGATTAGCTTTTAAACCCTTCTCATCATCTAAGAACCCATGAATATAAAAGACTCTTTTGTTATCAAGAGCATATAGAAATCTTGGGAAGCTATTAAGCCTTGGCGTCACTAGTCTAGTAATGAGTTATGTGATGGGCTCTCTTTGATCAAGTATCACACTTGGTGGTCTCCTCTGTTTTCCATCCAAGGTATTCCCCTAGCCAAGACACAAGGTGCTAGTGCTCTACATTTTTTCAAATGAAGCATCAAGACTCCTAAAGATATTTTTTCTAGGGTCTCCATGAGTCTTAGATCTTGGAAAGATATGCAAGTCTAGTATCATCTTGCCCGTTTAGATTGGCATACTTTTGACTTGTTTCTTTCTGCAATTCTAGCTCACTTAATTCATAAAGTGGGTATCTAGTCTATTTGACCTTGGTGGACTCACTAGAAGTGGTACCTTGCCAATCCTTTCACTAGCTGCAAGCCAAGTTTTGGATATAGATTTCTTTCTCCCCATTTATGAAGGATATGGTCAATCAAAGATGGTATTAGAAATCTTCCCTTTCTCAGTGCAAAAAGTGCTCTGACACTATTTGGAGTGCCATTACAAAACCCAAGATTACTCATTTTTCTTGGTGCCTAGCTTTTAAAGGTCTTCCCCTTGGGCCTCATCTTAAGCATATTGGGGTTCCAAATCCTTGGTGTCCATTTTGTGGCCAACCAGATTCTTTCCTACATACTTTCTAGTTTTATAGACGTGCTCAAAATTATTGGCACTAGATTCATGATTTTTTAAAGCCATTTAGGCCTAAACCCTTTTCTTGACATATGGTTATTTTGGGGGATTCCCCCAGGATCCCTAAAAAAATTACCCAAATTTGGCATACCTTTAGGATGGAGATTTTGTTCATCCTGTGGAAAGATAGAAATGTTTTTCTTCTCACTTACAATTTCCTAGATATAAATATTGCTATATACACTAAAGTGTGCATTTGTAATAATGTAATGATGCAGATCCAAGTGGAGGAAAACAAGGTGGCTCTAGAGGTGGTTCACCTTCAAGAGCTTCTTAATCACTAGGGCAATACCCCTTGTACTATTGCTAGAGCACCTCCAAATGCCTCGGTTGATACCATGCTGCCTAAAGGCCACTTCTAGGGGTGCCGTTCTTCAAGCCGCCACTTGCACATGCCACATTCGCATGCTTCCCTCCACTGCTCTCCTAGTAGTGGCAATGGTGGTTGGTGACACTACTTGGTTTCTTTTCCCCATGGTGGTACACACTAGTCCTTGGCTCCTCCTCCTAGTCCTCAGCAAGTAGTTTCAAGAAAGTGTCACTTTCATCTAGAATTGACCATCTCACCTCCACAGCCTAAGAAAAAGGATGCTGATCAGGGCCATGATGATCCTATTGACAATTGGACTATTCCTAGCCTACCTGCCAATCTTAGGGATGACTGGAGATTTCATGATTGAGATGAACCACCCCCTTCAACTGGCACTACTTTAGCTACCTGAGGGTTGCTTCTTATATTTCTTTTATGAATAGTTGTTGATTCCATCTTCGATTCTGTGAACTCTTGTGGGGTGATCTTGTATCCCTCGACCCTTTTTTGTGAATTGTAATCTTTGTATATTATTTATTAATAAAAAAGGACTATTCATCAAAAAAGAGTTATAAATTACAAGTAAAATGAGAATTTAATTTTAAAATTTAAAAGATAATATTGAATCGACCTTTACCATACCTTGCAAATGTGAGCCTATATAATTGACAATTTATTGAAATGAATATTTTTGGATGTGTAAAGTGCAGATCTAGTGCTAAGTGCATCATGATAAGAAAACTATAGAAAAATGAGTGGGCGATGGGAAATAGAAGGTAGATAAGTAGTTCACTTCATCTTCTCCTTTCCATTTACTATGGGTCCTAGACTTCCTCAGAGACCAACATGCAAAATATTTTAATTTTCACCCAGAATTATTATTTTAATGATTATGCAATGCAACAAATCTTATGCCAGAAAACAAGTCATCCACTATGACTGTCATGAAACCCATGCAACTTATTCTCATTCTGGGATGCCCAATTGAGTTGGATTTTCCTGTCATTCACTTGGTATTTAGTATCTAGCATCGTCATCCTATTCAAAGGTTTTTTTTTGTAAAGGTATTTAATTGGATGTGGGACTTGCTGCTTGGCAACACTTTATTCAATAGAACCCTTCTCATTCACACTAAATTTTTATCTCATGATTTGAACATAAAGGGCATTGCTCCTCTTCTCTCAAGAGAACAAAAAATGTTTAAAATATACATCAAATTTTTTATCTATGCAATAAAAATTTATACATTTCATATTCTTAATGTTTCATAGATTGTAATATATATTTTAATTGAGAAAATTCTATTGTAAAACTTATTTAATATCATTATAAGAGACTCACAATTTACCATTGTGTTATAGGCTCTTTATGATATTTTTAATAACAATATTTCCTCATATTAAAATAGATAATATAATTATTTTATTATATAAAATTATTACAATATTTTCAATACTGC
Organism: Cupressus sempervirens; assembly: GCA_028749045.1. NCBI lineage: Eukaryota > Viridiplantae > Streptophyta > Pinopsida > Cupressales > Cupressaceae > Cupressus > Cupressus sempervirens. The sequence continues at coordinate 1,029,196,056 of CM053785.1, forward strand.
TTTCAATTAACTTTGGAGAATTTTGAAACTTTAAAAAAAATTATTACTCCCACCTATATCAAAGACTTATGTTTTCACCTCACTTACTTCTATTAGTTTGTCTCCATTCCATAAATAAATAAATTACAATTGTAATGTTTTGCACAATTATTTTTTAATTTTAATTTTTAAAAGACTTTTTCATTTTTCTAATTAGCTTATCATATTTTTACTAGTGGTTTTTTGAAATTCAAATTATTGCCAATATAAATGTGTGTATTACTTTACCTCCATTCTAAAAAAATTAAATTACAATTGCAATGTTCTAAAGACATTTTTTTTTTAATATTAATTTTTTGAAGATTGTTTTTTTCTAATTGACTTAGCATATTTTTGCTAGTAGTTTTTAATTTTTCCTTTCAAAATATTTTTTTTGTTCTACCAATTGTAAAAAACTAAACAACTTTTATTCAAATTAATAATGTATTTTAAAATATAATATTATGAAATAATAAATTTTATAATACTATATCAAATTCAATAACATTATAAACTGATAAAGTTAATAATATTATAACTATTGGAGAAGCCAAATAGCAATTGCAAACAAACTCTTTAAAATAGTTATAAAGTTTTGTAATTGCCAAGGATAAGTATAGTTAAAGGGCTCGATGAAATGGAAACTAGATAGTAGAGTTGAAAAAAATAGTTATTAATCAAAAGACTCTGGTTGTGTTGTAGGCATAGCCCAAGAAACTGGATAATTTTTGTTTGGAAGTAATCTTGTTTCAATGCAGAATTTTTCCTTCATAATTTTATGAGATTTCAATCTCTCTATTTCTTTATTGATTTGCTATGAAACAACAATTTTATAACCAATTAATATTTTGGAAGACAAAAGTTCTAGTCAAAAAATTGTTGGGTTTGATTTATTGTTGCACATAAATTACAAACCAAATTAGTGATTGATTACTTACAAACCTATCATGTCTATCATTTTGTTGATTGTGACTATTAAAAGTAACCCAATTTGAATCATTCATGTATGGTATCAGTTTACTTATGTTTCAATTTGGTTAATGGCATTGGGAACAAACCAACTCTAGTTTAAGAGTTTGACCAAAGAAATAATTTGCATTTATTTGTATTGTGTTATGCATAGAAACAAATCCAAGAATTGGGAGAATGCAAAATTGATTATGTTTTTTTGACTAATATTAGTCCATATAATTCCATAACCCTAATTTATTTATTTAATTTTTTACTCTCTTGGTTGAATTAAATCAGCTAGCAAGTGTATGGAAATTTATTCAAGTTTGTTTATGAATGAATCTGGATGGAGTACGCAATTGGGCTTGAAATCTACTATTGGTTATATGGTTGGAATTCTTGGGCTAGACAGGTATTGGTTATTACCCAAGGCTTGTCTTGTTATTATTGTGTTTGGATTTGATTTATATTTTAAAACGCATTGGGTGTAAAATAAGTTTGAAGAGAGATCGATTTCAAGAATATAGATTTATTCTATTAGTTGTTTCTAGTTGTATTTGACTTGAAAGACAAATTTGCATGAGCTTATATTGAAATGTCATGAAATTCAAGATTTGGTTAATCAAAAGCCATATGACAATATAAAAAATGAATTGGGTGTCTTATAAAAATGAGTATGAGTTTTGTCAAATTTTACCTCTATATTATTAGTGTTATGATAGTAAAATGAGTGTTATTATAGTAAAGTGAAGTGAGAATATGAAGATTTAGGATTTTTCAATACACCTTTGCATCATAAGGAAAGATATCTTAATATATAATATAGTTTACTATGAATATTAACTATTTATTATTATTAGTTATAAAATTTATATATTTCTTTTAATCTTAATTCATTTTTATTAGGCAAGACTCCAGCTATATCGGAGCTCTTGTTGAGGATATTTCTATCTTATATTGACCTTTCAAGTAAGATTTAGTAATTATTTTGAATTTTTTATTTTTTTTCACTTTTGTAAAATATTAGAATTTTCTATTGAACTTTCATGGCTCCCACTTTAAAAAATTGTTTTTGTTACAACATAATTTCTTTAAATTAAAAAAAAATTGCATCTTTGTGTAGTTCCACATTTTTTTAAAAGCTTATCCTAATCTACTTTTTAAAATAAACTTGGAAACCTTTATAAGAAACATCTTTTGTCCTATTTGAACAGTCATATATGTTTTGAGTTAATCGAAGAATACTAAGTAGAATTATCTCCAATTGTAGTCCAAAATGTATATACATGAATTTTTGTATGATTCATTTACACCATTAAATATCATTAGTGGCATGTACTTTAGTTTAATTATAATGAGTTTTTAATATAATTATAATTAACTATAAAGAATTTTTTGATAAAACATATTTTAATTATTGAATTTCACAACTAATGTGTTTAAATTAAATTAATATTGCTAAATTCACTTAAAATTATATTTGTTAGCTCACAAATACAAAAATTAAAAATATATTTATATGTATTATATTCAAAAAATTATATTATTTAAAAAATTATATTAATAATATCATAAATACATAAAAAAAATATAAACTGCATAATAAATTCAAAATTAAATTTAATTATTAATGAATGTTAATTTTATATTATTTGTATTGAAGAAATTGATAAGTTTACATTTGTATTCTAAAATATTGCCAAAATAAATGAATATGGAGGATGGTTCAAAAAGGAGGGTTAATAAGAATAAATTATTTATACAACATTTATAATTAAAAAATATTTATTTTATCTTTAGAAATACTCAAATAGGAATAAATACTTACTTGTGATTGCTTGTGCAAAACTATTGAATAATTGAACACAAGTGAATACAATAGTATTTGTAGAAAACAATAAATAATTATATTTCAATCCTCTTACTTAGACAAACAAAATATAATTTATTAGCATTTCAAAAGAATTTTTACCATTTTCATTGACCCGTCCAAAATTTCTAAACAAAAATTCTCTAACTCAAAGCATTTTCATCTATCTAACTAAGGCTTTTAGCCATCAAAACAAAAAAAATCCTCTTTTGTATTTGAAGATTTCCAAAGGAAGTGACTCCTATTCTAATTATTGCATTACTTTATTTCATTATTTATATTTATATTTTAAAAGAAATTTTAGTTTTCTATATATATATATGAATTCTATATACATATTATAATAATATTTTTTTCACAGAACATGATTAACAACATTAGTAGATATCTTAGTTTTAATTCTCCCTTTGTCTAGTATGCACTTATGATTCAATCAATATTAATGGTTATGAAGATTGGAAATCCAAAATAAAGACTTAATTAAATGAAAAAAACCCTTTGTTGTTAAAAAGACTCTTCCATCAATATGAATATATAAGAATAAACTTTAGACCATTCTAATTTATGTTAGAGGAACAATATTATTATTGTTTGATTTACAAAAGAATCTTTAAGGAAAAACCCTCTGTGTTTTTCTGTCTTTATATTCAAAACATAAGATAATTATGTGGAGAGGCATATACAATGGGAGCAACAATTCCTAGCACAAGAATATTCGAAGGAATAATCTGTGTAAGGAAAAAAGATTTTGTGAGAGTTACAAATGAAATTCATTTTTAAAAGTTAATTAAAAATAGCAAATGCCATTTGGCATTTACAAAAATGTTGAAAACCAAATGAAAATATGTAGTGCCATTTGGCAATCATAATTATTAATAAATTGAAATATAAAATAAAATTGATTGGAGTTACGACTGAAATTTATTTTTAAAAATGAATTTAAAATATTCAATGCCATTTCACATTCCCAAAATTTTTTAAAACCAAATTAAAATGTGTAATGCCATTTGGAAATCATAATTATTAATAAATAGAAATAATAAATAAATTTGATGGGAGTTAGAAATGAAATGTATATTTAGAAATCAATTTTAAATATAGAATAAGAAAGTAAAAGGAGCAGTTACAAAGCATTCCCAAAATAATAGCTGGTCAAAATAATAGGAGGCCAAATGGAGGCTAAAATATTAGGCCTGAAAAAATAGGACCCGAAAATAATAGGGATTAAATAATTTCATTAAATTTTTAAATATTAAATTTTCTTTTTTGCATGCACATTCATGTTGTTTTTTGGAGAGTGGTGGAATTTGAAACAAATTCGTGGAATGTGAAAAGACATCCATTGGGGGATATGAGGAGTCTCTCACTAGTTATAAAATAGGCTCAAAATTTCACTTTAATTTTGAGTTTGGAGAGAGGAAGAGGGTTTAGATTATTGGAGTAGATTGGAGCTTTTGAAGAGGAGTTGATTCAAGTTTTGGAGTAACATTTTTGTAGGTGATATTTCTACATTTTGTCTTTCTATTTAGTCTTGCATTTAGATTTAGATTTAGTTATGTATTTAGATTTAAATGTAGATTTAGTTTTAAAATTAGTTATAGTATTCTATTGTGATTTAGATTTCAATTTCATTTAGTTTCATTTCGATTTAGAATTGCATTCAAAATTATTTAAATTTTCATACAATAGTTTATCCTTGCATGTTTGATTTAGTTTTAGAATTGTATTCAAAATCTATTTGATTTATGTTTTTTATTTATATATTTTTAATTAGTTTTAGATTTTCATATTTCATATTAGTTTTAGATTTGCATATTTTGAAATGATTTTGGTTTGCATGTTTTAGATTTGTATGTTTTATAGTAGTTTTACATTTGCATGTTTCAAAAAATTCATATTTTCATGTTTCATTATGAAATGTTATCATTAATGTGGATGGCAATGTAACAATATCAATGAAATTTATATTTTATTCAAGTTAACAATTTATTTAAATAGACAAATCATATATTTAGTTTTTATTTTGTCATTATTTAACTAGATTATATATGTGTTTTATTTAAGTTTTTTTCATTAAAAAAATTTGTATATAAAGTTTGTGTTTGTAATGTTTGAAAACTGGAAGGCAATGCTGCCATATTTCAAACATTACAATGTAAATGTTTCATTCAAAATAGTCTTTATTTTTATTTATCTTATTTTAAACATTATTCATTTGAAAGAATTTATGTTAATTTCTAATACTTTGGTATTCTGATTATTTCTAAATGATGATGTTTGTTTATAAGTTTGTAGGTTAATATTTGAGTTATGGATGCCTTGAATGGAGAATCAAACATTGTTGATACTAGCCTAACTACTTCAGTGGGCTCAAATGATTTCTTAGACAAAAATTTTGATAAATTTTGACAAATAATTAGAGAGTCACACATAAATATAACTAAAATTGTAGAGAATGTAATATTGTAAATTGACCATGTTGAGAAAATAGAAGTAATGCAGATGAAAGATGTAGAAAAATTCATGCATGACACATGCAAAAGTGGATGGGTTTCCCTCAATGGTGAAATAAGTCTTTCAAAATCATTGTTGAAATAAAGGCCACAATAAAATCCAAACCATCGAAGAATGTGGCATATATTTACATCATTACAGTTAAATGTTATGTATATCTTTCTCAGACTTTTACTTCTTCTAACTATTTGTATTGGGAGTTGTGTTTTGCCATTCTTCTATGTAACTTTCATCAAGAAGAGAAGAAGAAGAAAAATAAATTAATTTTTATAAAATATTTCTTCAATGGATGTGGCTACTAAATATGTTAATTAAGAAAGACAATCATTAGTTTACATATATCTCCTTCATGATAGGTATGTTTATTTGTTATAGTTTTTAATCATTGCAATAAAACTTGCATTAGCAATATTAAAAATTCAACAATAAATAATGTTCTTACATCATCATGGAGTAATATTTTCCATAAAATAGATTTTTATCTATTTTTTCACACCTTTTTACATCATCTAAATACTTGTGTTGGGACTTATAATTCCCCTTTCATGAACAAGATACAATTTAAAATATTCCACTATTAGAGTCATTTTTAAAACATATATCCCAATTTTTACCATAGTTCTACTCCATATACTCCAACACTAAACCTAAATCTCATACTTCCCATGTCCTTTGTTTTAGTGTAACATTTAACCACTAATCAACCCTAACCATAACTCTAAGTGTCATATAAATGAAATTGTAAACCTTGGCTCCTAACTCTATATGTCATTGTACTAAGTATTTAGTGAATTATATACCTAACCTTAACCCTATATCTACTACTAAATAGAAATAATATTACATTTTTAATGGAGGGAATATAGACACACACACACACACACACACACATAAAGAGAGAGAGGGGCATATCTAGAAACAAAGAGGGTTCTCATATTATGTTTTCTATAGAAAGATATTTTCAGTAGAGAGAGAGAGAGAGAGAGAGAGAGAGAGAGAGAGAGAGAGAGATTATGGGGTGTATCTAAAGAGTAGGAAGAGAGAAATAATGGGGTGTATCTAGATATTAGAGAGGGAGGGAGGGAGATTTATCTAGATATTAGAGAGAGAGAGAGAGATTAGGGGATAATTCTACAAATTAGAGATGGAGAGAGAGAGTAGTGATTAAAGGAAATCTCTAGAGAGAGTGGGAAGGGATAGGAGAAGGAGTGAATACATTATAAAAGTATATAAAACTATGTGTCACAATAGCACTAATGATGAGCATTTTAGTAGGACTAACCCACATAAAATATTAACCTAATAATTAACATAACATTGACTTAAATTGTAATAATAGCACTAATGTCAATTGTGGTAGGAGTAGTAAACCCAAAAATAACCTTAATCACAATAATAATACAAACCCTAACTCTAACTATAATCCTAACCATAACTCTAACTCTAATTGTAACCCTAACCCTAACCCCAACCCTAATCATAACCCTAACTCTAACTCCAATTCTAACCATAAATATAACTCTAATTCTACCCCTAATCCTAAACCTAATCCCATATGTAACCCTAACACTAATGCTAATTCTAACCCTCATCCTAATTCTAAGCTTAATCCTAACTTTGACTCTAACCCTAACTCTAACTCTAACTCTAACTCTGACTCTAACTCTAACACTTACTCTAACTCAACCCTAACCCTAACTTGAACTTGAAATTGAACCCCTAGCTCTAAGTCAAATTCTGACCCTAATCCTAACACTAATTCTAATCCAAATTCTATCTCTAACATTAAATTTAACCCTAACCATGATTCTCACCCTAGAAATCTATCTCCATCTCTTTCTTAACTCTAACTCTAACTCTAACTCTAACTCTAACCCTAACTCTATCACTAACGCTAACCCTAACCCTAACCCTAAATCTAACTCCAACCCTAACTCTAACTCTAACTCTAATTATAATTATAACCCTAACCCTAACCCTAACTCTAACCCTAACCCTAACCCTAACCCTAAACCTAACCCTACCCCTAACCCTAACTCTAACTCTAATCCTAACCCTAACCCTAACCCTAACCATATATATAACCCTGATTCTAATCCTAACCCTAACCCTAACCCAAACCCTAACTCTAACTCTAACTCTAACTCTAACTCTAACTCTAACTCTAACTCTAACTTCAACCCTAACTCTAACTCTAATTATAACTCTAATCCTAACCCTAACTCTTGTAGACACCTAAATACCTTTAGAAAATAAAGTATTTTTATTTTCTGAAAAATTCCTGATGACATCATCAATTATTAATTAATTAATTAATTTATTAATTTATTTATTTTTATGCCATTAAATCCCTTTATCTTAATTAAAAATATTTAATTAAGGAATCCCTCCCAAAAATGTTTAAATATTATTTAAATATTATTTTCTTATTTATTAATTATTTAATTAATAAATTGACCAAAAAACCCAAAATAAATAAAAAAATTAATTTTTGCCCAAAACTTGGCCAATTTCCTTAAGACCACTAACCTCTTCCAAAATCTTCTAATCCTTCTTTAATTTTGATTAAAGGCTAATCCCATCATTTCCTACCCCTAATCCCAACTCAAAATATTTAATTTAGATTAAATATTAATCCTCATGTTTATTAAAAAAGTTTTAATAAATATCTCCTCAACCCAAACCCTTGAAATAAATAAAACTTTATTTATTTCCTAAAAATCTAATTTATCCTCATCCTAAGAAGTTCTAGACTCTTCTAGAAAGTCTTCATCCTCATCTGAGGAAGTTCTAGACTATTCTAGAAAGTCTTTATCCTCATCCAAAGTCTAGACTCTTCTAGAAGATATCTTTAAACCTAATCCTAATCCTCTCCTAACCTTGTCACATTCCCTAAACATGAGTTAAAACTTACCAACCCAAGCCAAAGTTAACAAATATCTCCTCCTTCACCCACCCTCATTAAATGTCATCCACTTGCCTATCCCTAAGCTAATCCTAAACCATCCTAAGCAAGCTTAAAACCTTCCTAATCAAGCCCAAGTCAAAATTCCTCTCATCTCCCTCAAAATATCCCAACCATAAAACTTTAGGAAGCCCACTAGGCTATAAATGACTCTTCCAAGCCCTTTTATTGCTCTTACAAGCCATTATGAGGGTCTTTATGAAGATTTTATCCCTTGAGCCTCCTTTGTTGACTCATCCTTCCCCTTTCCTCCTTCCTCTCACCCTATGACATGTGTCACTCTCTGATTGGCTGTAAGGAAGCACAATCCATGTGTTCTCCTCTCATGCAATCTGAGCCCTCCATGAGCCTTATCCCATCCTTGCATCCTAGCCCTTGATCCCTCAATCCCTTTGCCTATTTAAGGAATCCTCTCCCAAGCCATTTTAACACAATCCATGAAGTAAAGTCATAGTGCCATTTTAAGAAGCCATTTTACATCAAAACCATACACTCACACCCAAATTCCAACTCCATTTGAAGCCCTTTTTGAAGCATAAAGCTTGAGCATATATCCTATCTATTTAGATAAAGCTACTCAACAAGAGAGCTTCTCATTGAGAGAGCCCATTAATGGCTCATATTCTAAATTGAGAGCTCATCTTAGTCTATCTTGAAGTTTATGAATTTTGTTTAGTTTGTAGAAGCTTTATTTAAATTTGATTTCTATTAGCATACTAACATTGCTCATATACATTTTGGCACGCCCGGTAGGACCCCGCATGGGTCATCTTCATTAGCTTTTTTAGTCAAGTTTTGTATGTCATTTGCTAATTTTGTCTAATTTTTCTTGTTTTTGTGATTGGCAGGATTGTATAAATTGGTTTTTTAGGCCCACATGAGCATGGAGAAGACGAAGGAACTCATAGTCTATCTCATAGTATTTGCAAATTTTTCAAGCTTATAGGTGGACAAAGCACTTGGAATTCTTCTTCCTCTTCTTGTCTATATTCTTCTTATTCCATCTACTTCTTCTTCTTCTTCTTTGGGAGATCTTGGCCATTTTTTTTAAGGAAGAAAAATCATACACACTTCTTTTTAGTGCTTAAAATGAATGCCCAAATCATACTTAAATCCATTAAAAAATTAAAAATTTGGAAAAAAGAAAAAATCTTTTAACAAGTGAAACTAAACCAATCCAATCATTTGCATCCTTGCAACATCAAGGTTTTAGATTCATTCATGCGAAGTTAGGAACACTTCATTTTTGAGAATTTAAAAAGAACTTCAAGTTTCCATTTCAAAAGCTTCAAAATCAACACTAAGTGCACACTAAAATCTAAATCAAACTCAAAGCATCAATCAAGGATAAAATGAACCTCATTTGCAAATATTTTAAAGTTCTTTTAAAAATCTCATGAAAACTAAGAGTCCTAAATGGTTGCTAGAAATTGTCCTAAAAGCTTTGTTATGTGTTCCAAACAAATGTCTTGTTGCAAAATCCTGAATGTTTCTTAGGTTTTTCATGCATCAAAACAATCTAGGAATATCATTTTTGGGCTTAAAATATGCAAACTAGAACACAAAATCTTGAATGAAGACCAAAGTCCAAAGAGTCATTTTCACTTTTGAGTCCAAAACAATCTTGAATGATCTAAGGTTAAAATAAAGCGCTTCAAAGTTCTTAAAACAACACACAAAATCTCAATCTTGAATGCTCAAAGGAAAAAACTTGAATTTTTAATCACTTGTCTTTGAATGCATGTTGCTAAAATCACTCTTGAGTGCCATGGATTAAAATCAAGTTTTTTTTTTTTATGAATGCATGATTAAAACAAAAAATCCAATCTTGAATGCCATAGATCAAATAATCATCTTTTGGGGCATAAAAAGAATCCACATTTTTGAAATCTTCTAAGTTATAAAAACTAATAAAGACGCTTTGAGTAGGTTTGTAGTTGGACTCACCCTTTTTAATCACCCATCAATTTAACCACTTGTTGCAATCTCAGCGCCATCTATGGGGATGGGTCTACCTAAGAGGGTGTTAAGTGCTCCACAAAGATCAAACTCCACTCACTTGGGTCTTTAGTGGTTTTTCTAAGTTAGAAAATTCCTTGAATGCACATTAATCTCACTCACACTTCATTTGAGCATAAAAATTGGACAAATCTTGACGTGGAGGGCCTTCGGGCGTGCACTTGGAAATCGATTTTCACACATCTTTGTTTTGGGCTTAAAAAAAACTCACACTCAATCTTGAATGCCTAACAATCAATGAACATTGCATGGTTTGGATGCATTTTCAATGACGCTTGCATTTCTTATGTTGACGATCTCTCGACTTTCATTATGCTGACAATGCTATCAAATTGGAATGAACATTGTATGCCATAATCACAAGTGTCTTCAATCATAGCTTACAAAATCTAAATCATCAATGGGAATAAACGCGTGTCTTTTAAAGCCCAAGATCATGTATGTGGTCTTGTTTTACACTTTTTAGGAGGCCTGCTTGGGGATTTCATCACCCCTTGGGATGACCTCAACTCCAGTGTTCTGGCAGAGTATAAAAATCGGGAGGTGAATCCAAAGACAACTCTCTTGGAATCAAGATTTTGTCACTCGGGCTAAGCCTCAAGGAACTTCATACCCTTGAGAAGTGAAAGAGGAGAAGTGGGTTACCGCTCCTCTCGGCTGTGTGACATCTTTTTGGTTTCATCTACGGATTTGGGCCTCACGTACCTTTTGTATATCGAGGACTTCCTAGCTATAACAAATTTCATCCTTGTAGAAAGCTTCCTAGGATGTTGGTGTGTTTGACATGCTCGCTCCAAAATTTTGTCTGCTTGTTTGTTCATAGCTCCCCAGAAAATCATCTAAGCTCCCCTGTTGCAACCGAATCTATCTAGTTCCTCGCTTTAGAACAATCCCAAATCCAAAGTCTCTCCAAATCATCCCCCCCAACCAGCTAGCAACCCAATCCAAAATCACACCCAAGCCTTTAGAGAGTTGTGGTCATTCTGCTAGAATTTGCTATCCAATCAATCTGACCAATCCACCAACCTCACCAAGGTTATCCCTTTGACAGAGCCTTGTCTAGGGTAATCTAGCTTTCTCACTTGTTATCCCTCATCACCTTGAGCTAAAGGTTGGGATCCACAAGTGGTGAATCTCATGTCATGCCCATAGGATCATTAGTCTATCCTTAAGTTGACATAATCTCCACCAATCTAGTGCATAGGAAAGCAAAACTCTCACTTTTTGACAGCATGCCCTTGAAGTCTTCCATCCACAGGAAAGCCAAAAATCTCTAGCCAATCCTCCTTAGGTCTGTCATACAGCTTTGACTCTCCCTAGGAAATCCTTCATCAGCCAATCCAAAATCTGCGCTTAATCCAAATCCAACCATGAGCTTCCATGTTCATCCATATGCAAGACCCCATCCCCATCCGACTCATCATCAAAACATGAAATCCCAAACCTATCATGATGTTTTCGGTTGTATTGTCCTTGCTCCCGCCACCTCCTATTTCAATGATAATGAAAATATTGTTGACTATGACAGGTATATTGAAAGCCTTAGAAACATTCCCCCAAGCATCCCACAAAATCCATGCATTCTTCCAAACTATCTGGTCATGCCATCTAATATCCCAGCTTCTCCTCCATCACCCAATCAACCAAGCTTCCAATCTTCCACCCCCATCACACTAGCTATTCCTGTCAATCCACCTCCACCTCTGACACACGAGTCTCCAAGGAATCTCCTAGATGAAATACAAGAAAATTCACCTCCAGCAGTCGATAAGCCATGTCATCTAATCCAACCATGTGAAGTAGTCAGTAATGAAGCTTCCCCATCTATAATATCACCTCCATCTCCCATAGCTATCATCCCCATACCATCCATCAAATTGCTTAAAATCCTTCCACTTCCCGCAAGCATCAAAATCCCACCATCTGTCAAAACCCTCCAAATCCTATCCACATCACCTCCAAGCATTTCCCAAATCTCCCATAATGACCCTTATGCATCCATCTTCTACTCACCCATCTCCACTACTGAATCTCCCATCTATCCATCTGCTGCCTTTGAAGAGTCCATCCCTTCACCTCCTATCACACCATCCACTCCAAACCAATCCTATCAAGATCCTACCCAAAAGCATGTTGACATCCCCCAAAGCATAAACAAAGATATCATCGTACCATGTCTTCCATCAATAGTGCAGTCACTATCCCCTCCATCTCCAAAACCTCAAGCCATACCTCCTCCACTACAGGATATCTTTTCATCCCATCAGCTAAATCAAGATCCTATCCTACCATCTCCTCCACTCCATGCTTCCATCTTACCACCTATCCAAGCTATTTCACCATCTATAATATACCCTCTTGGTTCACTTACATTCATCCATAGTGGCCTCCTCTTAGCAGAAGAATTAAGAATAGTATCTCCCTATTGCAGTACATCTGATAAAGCACTTCCTCCATTTTTTGCAAGCAAAAAGTATCCTCAGCTAGCTCAAATGCTCAATCGATGGCATTATCAAGGTCAAGGTTTAGGAACACAAGAGAAAGGAATTAGAAAGCCTATTGTTGCACAAAAAATTCTAGGATTTCATGGTCTTGGATATGTATCCAAAGGTTCACCATCTAAAAGTGTTGCTACACCACAACCCCAAACCAAGCCTATCTCCAAACCCCCCATGCCAGCCTCCCATCACTCCTTCAAGAAATCTTATGTCATCCCCCCTCCACCATCTTTGCAACCTAAAACAACCTACCATATCCCCCCTTCATCTGCTAAATCCATTTTGGGTCCCTATGTCCCAAAATCTACCATCCTCCATCCTCCTATCAGCCATAATTCATATCCTATTCCCTCCATTCCTATGCAAGATCAGCAAAGGCACATATCAAGGCACATCATCCATCATCATCCCCCTACATGCTCTCCCATATCCTCTCCATCTCACAAAGCTTCTCCTAACCATCTTCCCAAAGCTTACCATAGCAATGTAAATGCCAACTTCAAAATACATAAAGCTAAAAATCCATATCCTAGGCAATCATATGTCTATTCTAAAAGACATACTCCGAAAAGGAAAAATCCAATCAAAAGATGCAAAATAATGCAAAAGCCTATGAAAAGAAAATCCAAAACCATGTGGATCCCAAAGAAAAAAGTTGAAACCCAATGCATAATGGCATCCACCATTGCTAATCCTCCATCCAGTGACTCACGTCCCCCATCTCCTAACTCCATCTTGGGTGCCTATATCCCCAAGCACGCTTCCACAAATCCTCCATCATGCCAGCATCTACCATCTATCCCCCATATGCTCTTTTCACACCCATCCCAACATGTGCCAATGTTGCTCTTGCAAGCATCCCCATCTCATGCTCCTTTCCAACCTTTTCATCCCTCCATCTCCTACCATCAATCCCATCTAATCCAATCTATTGCATAAATCACACATCTGGTGTACCAACAGCTAGCAACAAAATTGAACATTCCAAAACCAGTGAAAAATCCCAAAATAGCCAAAATAGCTGAAGAAAGCCAAAATCATTCTAGCTAAGTCCAAAGTCAAAAAGTCAAAAAAAATAAAGAAAAATAAAGCATCCACTAGTGAAAACTTGGCAATTCAAGCACCTTGGACAAGTAGCATGATGAAAACTTGGCAAACAAGCATCATGCATAATCCCGCCATCCCCAGCTTAGCCTATCACCCTCATGCTTTTGGTCATCTCTGTACATCCAACTCCATCTTCCAATCTATCCACCTATCCTCCACCCTCCATCTTCCATCTCACACCATCCACTTATCTCCTACAACTTCAGCCAACCATCCCAGCTATCATTCATCTCCCTAGCCCCTTCAGCTTTTTCCATCCTAGCTTTAATCCTATCACATCCATCATAAGACCTCCTTCCGCATGTTATCTTCTGATTGGGGGCACTATATTCCTTGGAGATCTTGTCTTGTCCATCCTCCCTTGTCATTGGTATCTAGCTCTAGGCTATCCTCATGCAAACCCAATGTCATCTCTTTATATCCATCATAATCCTAGCTATCTACCATCCTATCCAGCCATCTCACCCTACTCCTCTAGCTATCCTTGGTCACAAAATATCTCATCATCATTGGATGCATTCTGCCAAATCCATATCTTTCACTATCACCCCACCCTTAGCTTTCGCATATTGCACAACATCGAACCATCCTGCTATCCTATCATCCTGAGCTTTTGCCTACTTGTAACTATCTTGGTCAGCTTTAGCTTGTAAATATCTTGGTCCATCAACTTGTACATCCTCTTTAGCTTAGTACCATTGTATCTATCCAGCTTTTGTGTCAGTTCCTCCTTTATCAGCATCTTGCACACATCGCACATCTTGGTTAGCTATTCCAATGCATCCTTTAGCTAGATCTTGTGTCACCAAAGTGTTATCCTTCTTAGTTTAGCTTGCTAGATGCATCACTCACCTAGATCCATCGTCTTAGGTGCTCTTTGATAGATCCTTGTAGGATATAGCTCTCCTCATGTCTGATCTTGGTCTGTTAGTACCTCGTCCTACCCATCTCGTTGGCAAATAGTTCTCTTTTGGATTTTCACTTTCTTTTGATTTGGAATCTTCCCTTTTGGGTCTTGAAGTATCTTTTCCAAGCAATCTTTTTGTTCCCTCCTCAAGGTTGCCACGATTTTCCATATCATGGTATGCTACGAATGGGGCACTCTGAGCGTATGATTTTGATCAAGTCTTTCGTTTGTTTCTTTTTTTCTTGTGGGTTACCCAGTGTTGGTTCAACACTATTTTCTCCGGTTTTCATGTGTGATGCTGAGGCAATCCTTGTGTGTTTGTTTCGAGTCTGTCTGTCAGTCCTCTAGATGGTTGGTGACACAGCCTTGATGTTCTTGGTAACCTTGGCAATTAACCAATAGTCCTATAGAAAATCTAGTGCTCAACTTCATGGTGGTACTTCTCTTTGAAGTATCCCCTTGCTCAAAAAAGCTTCAATGGTTTCCCTTCATCTCCATTATCCCCCATCCATATCTAGCATCCGTCTCTCCTACTCCAACTTATGCATCAGTATCTCTTTGAATCACTCCTCACTCTTAGCTTTAGGGATCCACAATTCTAGTCTTAGGGATCCACCAATCCAATCAATCCACCAAGCCTCATCTTTCGAGATCCATAATCCTAATCCTAGGGATCTCCGAAACCCATCTCCCACCAATCCAACTCTTTGAAATCCTATTGCATTAGCTTTATAATCCCCTCATCCTTCTCCGTATCTTCGATTCCTTTTTATAGCGCTCTGCTCCTTCATCCTCCACCTTCCCTAAAGTCTTAAGCTTGCTTCCTCTTGTGCATCTGATTCTCCTTTATCATTCTCCCATAGTGAGAGTTTGAGCTAACTAAACATCTTCTCTTAAGCCACTCTTCGTCCTCCCACCCGCCAAGATTCTTGTACTTTTCAAGAAGCCGTCGAGCCTTGCTTTCTCTCCCTACCACCTTCTTGAGGGGGCATCTCGTAGTCCATTCTCTCCTCTTCTACTCTAGCCTTGGGCATCTTATTTTCTTATCTTTGATGCCATGCCACTTGTGGCATCACATCAAAGAGGGGCAAAATGTAGACACCTAAAAACCTTTCAAAAATAAAGTATTTTTATTTTCTGAAAAATTCCTGATGACATCATCATTTATTAATCAATTATTTATTTAATTAATTAATTTATTTTTATGCCATTAAATCTCTTTATCTTAATTAAAAATATTTAATTAAGGAATCCCTCCCAAAAATGTTTAAATCTTATTTAAACATTATTTCCTTATTTATTAATTATTTAATTAATAAATTGACCAAAAAACCCAAAATAAATAAAAAGTTTATTTTTTTCCCAAAACCTGGCCAATTTCCTTAAGACCAGTAACCTCTTACAAAATTTTCTAATCCTTCTTTAATTTTGATTAAAGGCTAATCCCATCATTTCCTACCCCTAATCCCAACTCAAAATATTTAATTAAGATTAAATATTAATCCTCATGTTTATTAAAAAAGTTTTAATAAATATCTCCTCAACCCAAACCCTTGAAATAAATAAAACTTTATTTATTTCCTAAAAATCTAATTTATCCTCATCCTAAGAAGTTCTAGACTCTTCTAGAAAGTCTTCATCCTCATCCTAGGAAGTTCTAGACTATTCTAGAAAGTCTTTATCCTCATACAAAGTCTAGACTCTTCTAGAAGATGTCTTTAAACCTAATCCTAATCCTCTTCTAAACTTGTCACATTCCCTAAACATGGGTTAAAACTTACTAACCCAAGCCAAAGTTAACAAATATCTCCTCCTTCACCCACCCTCATTAAATGTCATCCACTTGCCTATCCCTAAGCTAATCCTAAACCATCCTAATCAATCCTCTAATCATTTGCACAATCCTAAGCAAGCCTAAAACCTTCCTAATCAAGCCCAAGTCAAAATTCCTCTCATCTCCCTCAAAATATCCCAACCATAAAACTTTATGAAGCCCACTAGGCCATAAATGACTCTTCCAAGCCCTTTTATTGCTCTTACAAGCCATTATGAGGGTCTTTATGAAGATTTTATCCCTTGAGCCTCCTTTCTTGACTCATCCTTCCCCTTTTCTCTATCCTTTCACCCTGTGACATGTGTCACTGCCTGATTGGCTGTAAGGAAGCACAATCAATGTGCTCTCCTCTCATGCAATCTGAGCCCTCCATGAGCTTTTTTCCATCCTTGCATCCTAGCCCTTGATCCCTCAAGCCCTTTGCCTATTTAAGGAATCCTCTCCCAAGCCATTTTAACACAATCCATGAAGTAAAGTCATAATGCCATTTTAAGAAGCCATTTTACATCAAAACCATACACTCACACCCAAATTCCAACTCCATTTGAAGTCCTTTTTGAAGCATAAAGCTTGAGCATACATCCTATCTATTTAGACAAAGCTACTCAAAAAAAGAGCTTCTCATTAAGAGAGCCCATTAATGGCTCATATTCTCAATTGAGAGCTCATCTTAGTCTATCTTGAAGTTTATGAATTTTGTTTAGTTTGTAGAAGCTTTATTTAAATTTTTTTTCTATTAACATACTAACATTGCTCATATACAACTCTAACTCTAACACTATTTCTAACTCTAACTCTAACTCTAATTGTAACCCTAACCCTAATTTTAACCCAAACTTTAACTATAGCCCTAATACTAATGATAACTAAAGCCCTAACCTAAATTGTAACTCTAACTCTGACCCTAACTCTAATTCTAACTCTAACACTAAGTCTAATTCTAACCCTAACTCTAGCTCTAATTCTAACTCTAACTCAAACCTTGACTCTAACCCTAATTCTAACCCTAACTCTAAAAACCTAACTCTAATCCTAACCCTAACCCTATCTCTAATTCTAACCCTAAACCTAACCCTAATCCCAACTCCAGTGTTGGATACAATTATTCAATTGTGTGTTGCCTTTGATTTTACACAAATGTCATATCAATTATCAGTCAGAGTCTATCGAACTCAGAAGGTTAACAAAGTGAATTATAGAGTCTACCAAGCGTTTTTGTAGGTTACACTATGAAGTTAGTCTCTACCGAGCTCACTTTGGCACTGAAGGCTTCTATAGCAAAAATTAGTTTCTACCAAGCTCACAAGGTCAGCAAAAGAAAGTTAGTTCTCCAAAGGATTTTTCTAGTGTTTACCGAGCTTCACTTGGTTAATATTGGAAATCATTTTTGGTGCAATGTTTACCAAGCTAGGTTAGCCAATGAAGGATTTCATTATTTTGGGAAATAAAATTTAATTGTTTAATGCAATGTTTGTAGTTGACTGATGAATGGTTTATTGGTAAATGTAACTTGTAATCGAGCCAACTTAACAATTTGTAATGTATAAATAAAAGGTCAAGTTGTGAATTCTAAAGTATGCATGAATGAATGGATGTATGAATGAGCAAGTATAAAAGTGAGTTTATTTTGAAGAAGGATCAAATATCCTTGAGGAGTAGAAGAGTTGTGTTCGATCAATGAGGATCTATTGAAGAAAAGTAGAGATATGTATCAACAAAGTTCAGTTGCATCTCATTCAGGTCACTTATTGTTACTTTGTCACCATTGTAGCAATAATTCCGAAATCTCTTACTAGAGTTGGTCTAGTAGCCATTTTTTAAATCTTCTAACAAGGTGGATAGTTCTACTGAATTTTTCTAAAGTCGTCTAGAAAGGCCACTCCTAGCAGGGTGATTAAATCCACTAATAGGGTCACACCTAATAGTGTGTTTTGTAATCTTTAATAGGGTTTTCTCCTAATAGGGCTCACTTCAGAAGAGTGAAAATTGGTAGCTAGTTACTTGGTGATTTTTCCCATATTAGGTTTCAACATTAAATGTATTTTCTCTTGTGTTCTTTTTTTTTACTTTTGCATGCATGTTAACAATTGTGAATTCTTAAAGATCAGTAACAAGTTAATCTATCGAGTTACAACATTTTTCTATTTGGCTACCAAGTGATAGCAGTAATTAAGTTGTAAGACATCTAAGGGATTTGTGGATTTATTTTTGTGGTAATTGATTCACAGAAACCCACCCCTAGTTACTCCATCTATAATTCCAACAATTGGTATTAGAGATTTTGCTGCCTGTAAGAAGGATTTCAAGTATCTAAGCTAAAGATCAGGATGTCTTACAAGAGGGAAATTCCAATGCTTAATAGGGATAGCTTTTTGGCATGGCAATGTCTTATGAGACTCCATCTAGCTTCCATTGGAGACATGGGACTAAAATATCTGGATGAAGCAAATGTAACTCCTTCTAGTACATTATCTGGTAATGACATTTCTAAGAAGAAGATAATGTGAGAAGAGCTAAAGTAGAAAGTTTAAGAGGACAATTTGATCAGATGAGGGTGAGAGAGGATGAAAACATTGCAAAATATGTTGAAAGAGTCAAAGCAAGAGTTAGTGCAATCAAAGCTTCTAGAGGAGATATCAAGGAGGAAACATTTATAATTAAAGTTCTTAGAAATTACTTCCCATTTATGCAATTAGAGTTTCTACAATTCAAGAAAGAAGATGTGAAGAAAATCATAAGATAAATTTAGAGTCCATAGTTGGAAGATTGACTTCATTTGAGCTAGATAACTATGATAACTATGTTCTAGCTACCAATAACATTGAATCAACATTTGAAGCCAAGCTTTCACTCAAGGAGAAAGGAAAGAAGATAAAGGATTCTCAATTAGAAAGTGAAGAATAATTAGAATAGAGTTCTGACAGTGATCTTGAGGTGGTTGAAGCTCTACTAGCAAGGAAACATTCAAGAGGCAAAGGGAAATACAAAGGTAAGGTTCCTCTAATCTATTTTTCTTGTGAAGAAATTGGACATATTGTTGCTAGGTGCCCAAATACGCAGAACAAGGATGAGAAGAAAGGTCACAAGCGCAATGGCAAGAAAGACTTCAAAGAATTTAAGGAAAAAGGTAAGAAAACATGTTTCATGGCTAAGGATTCTAATGATTTTGATGAAGAAGAAAATGAAATTGTTTACATTGCTATGAAAGATGAGTTTGACAATGATGAAGAAATGACATTTATTTCTCATGTGAGCAAAAATGATACATGGATCATAGATAGTGGTTGCTCTAATCATATAGCTAGTGATAAAATAAAGTTTGAACATTTTGAAGAGTATGGTGGTGGTAGTATGAGGTTTGATAATAATGAACCTTGTTGCGTAAAAAGAAGAGGAAGAATCTCACTAACCAAAGAGCTTGTATGTGATAATGCATATTGGGTAGAAGGACTAAAACACAATTTGTTGAGTGTGGCACAACTACTCAATAATAGATTCAAAGTGGAATTCATGCATGGAAAATCAAGACTGCTAGATGACAAAAGAAAGCTGATTGGATCAGGTAGTTAAACAAAAGGTAACTTGTTCTATCTTGAACTTGGTGAATGTTCATGTTTTATCTCTCAAGTTGAAGAAGGTTGGTTATGGCATAGGAGGCTGTGTCATGTGAACTTTGATAACTTGGTGAAAATAAGTAAATTTAGGAAATTAAGAGGCATTCCTAATATAAAGAAACCTAAGGTTGGTCTATGCAAGAATTGTCAAATTGGCAAGATGGGAAAGACTAGCTTTAAAAGTAAGAACTATTAGTATGAAGAAGTTTTAGAAATTGTGCATACTAATTTGTGTGGAGCTATTGGAATTGAAAGTTATATTGGAGAAAAGTTCTTTATTCTTTTTGTTGATGATTACTTAAGAATGATGATTGTCATGTACCTAAGAGAGAAATTAGAAGCATTTGAGAAGTTCAAATGGTATTTGGCGAGAGTAGAGAAGGAAACAAGAATAAGACTGAAATGTTTGAGGTCAAACAGAGGTGATCAATTTATCTCCCATGAGTTCAATAACTTTTTCATTGAAAGAGGGATCAAAAGATAGGTATCAGCCCCTGGAACTCCTGAGAAAAATGGAATAGCTGAAAGGAGGAACATATTTATCATGGACTATGCAAGAACCTTAATGATTGAAAAGAGCCTTGATATCAAATACTGGAAGGAAGGTATTAGCACTATAGTTCATACCTTGAACCAAGTACAGTTGAAGAAGGATTCATTCAAAAACTCCTATGAGTTATGGTATGGCTATAAACCCAATGTAAGTTACCTAGAAGTATTTGGAAGCAAATGTTACATATTGAAAGAATCTAGGAAAGGTAAATTTAATGTGAAGGGTGATGAAAGAATATTTTTGGGATATTCTTGCAAGAGTAAAGCATATAGATGTTTGAATTTGTCTACTCACAAAGTCATAGAAAGTGCACGTGTGAAAGTTTATGAGTTTACAAAAAGAATTGAAGAAGAAAGCAAAAGGGAACTAGAAGACTATAGGAGATTTGTTTTCATTGAACTTGATATAGTGCCAGAGACACCTATCAATCAGGAATCTTTTATTCCTGAGTTTTTAGTAACCGAGTTGCAGGAAGTTCAAACTGAGTTGAAGGAAACTGAGTCACATTCAGATGCTACTGAGCCAATGCCTCTGAGTTTGAAGGGCTCGAGCAACAAATAGAACAACTAGAACCTGAAGTTCAAGTGCAAGAGGATGAGAATACAATTTGTTGAAAAGGAAAGGAACCTATACTAGCTAAGTATGTCAAGAGACATCATGCATCGGATAAGATCATTGGAGACAAATATGAAATTACTATGACAAGAAGTAAGTTGAAAGGTACTTGTTTACTTGTTGATTTTGAACCTAAAAGTGTCAAAGATGCATTAGAAAATGAAATTTGGATTGTGGCTATGAATGAAGAAATAGAGAAGATAGAGAATAGGCCTAAAGACAAAAATGTGATTGGAACTAAGTGGGTATTTAGAAATAAGTTGAATCAAGATGGTAAGGTGTTAAGGAACAAATCTAGACTAGTATGCAAAGGATACTCTCAAGAAGAAGGAATAGTCTATGGAGAGACTTTTGCTCTTGTTGCAAGATTGGAAGCTGTCAGGACCCTACTTTCATATACTACATATAAAGGATTTAAAGTTTTTTAGATGGATGTCCAGTTAGCATTTCTCAATGGTATGGGTATGTGCAGGATCATGGTGTACCAAACTATGGCCTTAAGTGGCAGTGAAAAACCAGCAAATCAAGGTTATGTCAACTTGACACATAATTTTAAAGTGGTTCTGTACTTTATATCAAAAAGTTGTAAGAAAATAATCTGTAGGAAATTGAATCTAGTTTCTAAACTATAAGGCCTTATCTAGAGAAAAAATTATTTGATTGGTCAAAAGTTTGGATTTTAATGTAGCGCTACAAAAATTTTAGGGCAAAAATAAAAAGTAGGTGTATGTCTGACCACCTTAATCATAATCAAATGATAATATTTTTAAATATAATTTTAGATATAAAAAGTAGACTCATGCTTGGATATGACGCATATTTTTGGCAATTTTTATTCCAAATAAATAATTAATTATGAATTTTCTACTATACTATTTTTAGAATTAAAAAACTCCTATGTCTGAGCACCTTAACTAGTTCAAAAAAAGTCAAAATTAAGTTTTTTTTTCTTTTTTTCTTATACTAGTCAAAGCATAGAATGTGACGCATCTTTTGGATTTCACAAATCTTATACGATTTGAAAGTTATAGCTATATTTCAACCAGTATGTCAATCAATACTTTGTAGCTAACTCCATTTGAAAATAAGTAATAATTACTTACTGAACTTGTAATTTGACAAAACTTACATTTATGAAAAGCTAAGAACATTCTTAAGAAACCCTTTTCATTACATCAAATTTTGGTTTAAAAAAAGTCGTCAGCTACATGCTTGAAGTAAAAAACACATAAGAACATGCCAAAAACACATTTTCGGGATGTTTTAAAGATGACTATATAAGGTTGGTATTGAAAGATATAGTAGGAATTATAAAGGTATTAATTATTTTCATTTAGTAGCAGGATGGGTGGGAAAAAAGTGGGAATAGATTTTGAAATTCTTTGAGGCATTTCAGAACTACATATTTTTCAGATTGCCACTTTTTGGCACACCATGATCCTACACATACCCGTATATTGGATGAAGAAGTCTATATTGAGCAACCTGAAGGTTTTGTTGATCTAGACAAGAAGGACATGGTCTACAAATTACACAAAGAATTGTATGGTCTAAAACAAGACCCTAGAACATGGTATGAAAGACTACATAACTATATTATTTAGATTAGCTTTCATAGAACTAATGATAACAATAGCTGTATATCAAGGAAGGACCATATAATAAGATTGTTTTGGCAAAAATATTTGTGGATGATACTTTGTTCATAGGAAATGACGATCTTTGCAAATAATTTTTAGAAAAAATGAACAAGGAATTTGAGATGTCAATGTTTGGTGAGATCAAATTCTTTGTTAGTCTTCAAATTTAGTAGAGTAAGAATGACATCTACATCACTCAATCTAAATACATCAAGGAGATATTGAAAAATTTTGGTATGGAAGACTACAAATTAGTTGGGACTCCTATGTGTACTAGATTGAAACTTACTAAGGATGATGAATCAAAGGAGGTAGATCAGACACTGTATAGATCTATGATTGGAAAGATGCAGTATGTAGTGCATACAAGGCCACATATTGCCCTTGCAGTTGGTATTGTAGCAAGATTTTTAGAAAAACCAAGAGAAAATCACATGATGGAAATCAAAAGGATCATGAGATATTTGAAAGGCACTGAAGATTATGGATTATGGTACAAATTTGGAGGTAATTTGGATTTGAAAGTGTTTATTGATGTAGATTGGGCAGGATGACATAAAGAGTACTAGTGGAGGAGATTTTTTTCTTGGAAATAAGTTGGTTTCTTGAACAAGTAAAAAGAAAAATAGTACATCCCAATCCATAGCAAAAGTAGAGTATGTTGTAGCAACAGTAAACTATTCTAATATTGTTTGGTTTAAATAGTTATTGGAAGGTATGAAGGAAGAAATCAAAGAACCTATTGTTATGTTTTATGACAATACAAGTGCAATTAAAATATCTAAAAATCAAGCACATTACAATAAAGTATCACTTTGTCAAATAATTGGTGCAGGATAAGGAGATCAAATTGGAATATGTCCATACAAAGGAAGAAATTGCTGACATATTCACAAATCTTTTACCCGAGGATGCATTTTTGTATCTAAGAGGTCAGTTAGGGGTCATTCCCCTATTTGAAGCTCACTAAAATGAAGTTTTAGTGATGCATCAATAGGTACCAAGTTGAAAATCTTTCAGTTGATGTAGAATAATAATGGAAATATTGCATATGAATCAGTACATAAGGTACATTGATATTCATTATTTTGTGTTTTCTTTGGCATGTGTTGTCAAAGTGGGATAGTATACTATCATATCTTTCAAAAAATTGAATTTTTTTGTGAAGAGTTTGATGTTTGTAAAGAAGCTATGTAATTACTTCATAGAGGGAGATTACTATATTTGAAAAGTTTGTGGAATGAAATGTAAGATGGAGAAACATTTTGTCAGAAAAGACTTATTTTCAAATTTCATTCTACTATGACATGTTGTGTTGCCATCAATGCTAAAGAGGGAGATTGTTGGATACAATTATTCAATTGTGTGTTGTCTTTGATGTTACACAAATGTCATATCAATTATCAGTTAGAGTCTATTGAGCTTAGAAGGTTAGAAAAGTGAATTATAGAGTCTATTGAATGTTTATGGAGGTTATACTATGAAGTTAGTCTCTACCGAGCTCACTCAAGCACTGAAGGCTTCTGTGCTAGAAATCAGTTTCTACCAAGCTCATAAGGTTAGCGAAGGAAAGTTAGTTCTTACCAAGTTCATTCAGTCTTTAAAGGATTTTTGCAAAGTTCATAGTGTTTATCGAGCTTCACTTGGTTGACACTGGAAATCATTTTTGGAGTAGTGTTTACTGAGTTGGGTTAGCCAATGAAGGATTTCATTATTTTGGAAAATAAAGTTTAATTGTTTAATGTAATGTTTGTAGCTGACTGATGTATGGTTTATTCATAAATGTAACTTGTAATTGAGCTGACTTGACAATTTGTAATGTATATATAAAAGGTCGAGTTGTGAACTCTAAAGTATGAATGAATGAATGGATGTATAAATGAGTGAGTATACAAGTGAGTTAATTTTGAAGAAGGATTAGATATCCTTGAGGAGTAGTAGAGTTATATTCAATCGGCGAGGATCTATTGAAGCAAAGGGGAGATTTGTATCGGAAAATTTTAGTTGCATCTCATTCTAGTCACTTATTGTTACTTCCTCACCATTGTAGGAGTAATTCCTAAATCTCTTAATAGTTTTGGTCTAATAGCCATTTTATAAATCCTCTAACAATGTGGACAGTTTTACTAAATTGTTCTAAAGTCCTCTAGCAAGGCCGCTCCTAGCAGGGTGATTAAATCCTCTAATAGGGTCACACCTAATAGTGTTTTTGGTAACCTTTAATAGCATTGGCTCCTAACAGAGCTCATTTCAAAAGAGTGAAAATTGGTAGCTAGTTACTTGGTAGTTTTTCCCATATTAGGTTTCCACATTAAATTTGGTGTCTCTTGTGTTCATGTTAATTACTTTTGCATGCATGCTAATAATTGTGAATGCTTAAAGATCATTAACAAGTTAATCTACCAAGTTACAACATTTTTCTATGTGGCTATTGAGTGACAGTAGTAATTAAGTTTTAAGACATCTAAGGGATTTGTAGATTTATTTTATTGGTAACTGATTCATCCCCCGCCCCCCCCAAAGACCCAGTTACTCCATCTATAATTCCAACACTCTAGAACTCTAAATCTAATCCTAACCCTAACTATAATTATAACCTTAGCTCTCACCCTGACTTTAACTCTAACTCTAACTCTAATTATAATTCTAACTCTAACCCTAGCTCTAATTCTAACCCTAATACTAGCTCTGATCCTAATTCTAATCCTAGCTCTAATCCTATTTCTAACTCTAACTCAAACCCTAACTATAACTCTAATTCTAATTCTAATCCTAATTCTAACTATAAACCTAATTTTAAACCTAATTCTATCCCCAACTCTAACCCTAACTCTAAAACGTAACCCTAAGCCTAACTCTAACTCTAACTCTAACTCTAGCTCTAACTCTAGCCCTAACCCTAATCCTTATTCTAGCTCTGACTCTAACTCTAACGCTAACCCTAACCTAACTCTAATTCTAACTCTAACTCTAAGTTTATTCCTAACCCTATCATTAACCCTAACCCTAACCCATCCCTAATCCTAATTTTAATCGTAATGCTAACCCTAAATATAACCCTAACCCTAACAATAACTTTACTTCTAACTATAACATTTTACAGAACAAAATCCATAAAATAAAAACAAATTAAAGTTATGTAAATAAAAAAACATGTATGGAATTAAAATATATAATGTTGAAGAATAATTTTATAGTAACTTTATACAATAATATTCAATAATAAAGAAATAACTTGCTCGTAACCATAACCATCCATATTTCTTAAAAAATGTCTTCCATGGTGCACAAAAATTGCTACTAGCTTATATATATATATATATATATATAACACCATCAAACATTTTCTTAGTTGTCATCATTACATTGTACCACTAAAGAAAAACACAAATATCCCCTACACTGATAACTTGACCATTGATCAATTCTTTTTTGTGGGTCTCCATCACATTCTGAATATCAAAATTCATTTCATCTTGCTAAATATGCTCATCTTCCCATGATTCCTCCACGTACTAGATGCTAGAGAGTGTAACTAGTTCCCTACTATCTACTTCAACTAATTTTTCTACATGTTTGAAGGCTTCTTCCTGAATTCCTTCAATGCAAACAATTGCACCTTGAGCAGTCTGCTTGATCCTGGCCATGTCATCTACCACATCAGGTGTAAACACCTGTAGGAGGAATGAATGATGGACCCTCCTCTCTTACCAAATGAGGCAATCCATTGATGTAAGTTAATGTAAGTCTCTAATTTCTATTTTCTATTTCTCATACCCTTCTACCACCTTCTTTAGTCTATTTTTCAAAGCTTGAGTAGAGTCATCAAATTCATTTAATATTTGCTCCAAGGAGGCACGACCAAGATTTATTTCCATAACATGATATTCATCTGAGAAATTTTTTTTTCACTCTTGTTGTAAGGAGTTTTAATGTGCAAAATTTTGGACAATGATTCTCCTTTAACAACCTTAGTGAATCTTTTTGCTTTCCCTTTATCTTTTGATTAGTTTTCTTGGTCCAAAATTTCCTATAATTTGATTGTTAAGTCAACCTCCTTTTTTTAGACTCTTATAAAAAAATTATTCAACCATTATGGAATGGGTATACTTTCATCCCTTAGGATCATGATTATTCTTTCCTTTGGACTACTTGAATTTTGATCTCCTCTTCACCTATTGGACTATCCACTATTACGTTAGGAACTATGGCTTCAAAATTTTGAAAATGTATTGCTACTACAGGAGGCTCTGCCTCTATCAAAACAAATTGGGCCTCCATTATTTATTTCTCTAAGATTATAGTGAGAATTTCTTTTGTAACTATATCTTTATCTCTCCCTCTACCTTCCATGGATTTTTCATAAGTATTTATACTTAGTCTATCATGCACTAGTCTATTTGAATTTTCTTCTAGCTTAAATATCCTTATGCTTGTCTCTACTTCATTCCTTTCAATATTTCTCTCTTGAATAGTGGGAGTTTAATTTGAAGAAGGGAGAGCATTTCCATGTTTATGCTTCTTCTGTTGAGGCTCTTAGATGAATTTCTCACTCCTAGGATGCTTCTCTTGAGATACATCTTCAGATGGTCTTACTCTTTCTTTAATAGTTTCTGAAGATAGTCATCCCAATCTTTCATCCTTGAGTGGGTAGTGACAAATCAATATATATGTGAATCCATTTTCAGGTGCAAATATTTTTTCAATCTTATGCTCAATCCACTACTTTGTAAAATCCATGACTAGATTTGAAAAAACATCCATATCTATGACTTCTTTCCTTTTCCAATCATATAGTTGAACTATCATTTCTAGATTGAATCTTTTTTGCATCACCCTTGAATCTATTAAAGTTGATGAAAGATCAACCCCATAGCTCCTAAGAATCACCTGCATGAAAACACCTGACATAGAGAAAGAGAGAAAAAAAAGATATGAAGGTTAGAATTGCTAGATCTATAGATAAGACATTCTTAATGAGAAAAAAAAGAACTTGTTATTATCAAAAGTGAATTAATAAATTACAAAGAGATCAATCTTTATAAAATGAGATCAAAATGCTAACAAGTAGAACCTAGGTTGCATGATAATAAGTAATAAAAGAATTAATTATCATATGCCCAAAGTTTAGTTTAAGTAACCTAGAGATAATAAGTGACTCAATAATTAAGGGTAAAAGCACAAACCTGTGTCACCCTTTTATAAAGGAAAAGGTTAACAAAAGTATAACTATTCATCTTGAATGACATAAAAATGCTAGTATTATTTAGAATTTGATAATGAAGTAAACTAATGAAATGTGCAGAAATGAATGAATTTTAAGATTATAATTTTTAATAATTATTTGGAATAAGAATTGATATATACTAATTTTTTAAAGAAAATTTATTACTTGTTGAAAAATGCTGAAAATTAGGGGTTTAATTCCCACCACAAAATAATGTGGAAATTAATTTATTTCCCTTCAATCTCATATTATGTTATAGATGTTGGAAATATTTAAGATAAGATAGGTTACTGAGAGGGGACGGGTGAATCAGTAACTTGTAAAACTTTCAAACACTTCAACATTTTAGCCATTCATCATTCATTCATCTAATCTACTGCATAAATAAAAGATCAAACATTTATTGGACATGAACACAGAGATTTGGTGACCCAAAATCTTCCAAATAGAAAGTAAAACTGGGGTGGGATGATGCCCACAAAACTTAATTATTGCAATATGAAGTTGGCCGATTAAGGCTTACAATGATCACTTCTGATGATCTCCCCTATTATGAGCAAGTAGGACAGCTAGATACACCTTGTTAGAGGATTTACAAACATGTAGTAAAGTATGCACTATGTTAGGAGATTTACAAAAAGACTGTTAAGTCTACCCTGTTAAAGGATTTATAAACAAATTCACCTGTTTGGATGAAGTAGTGGATCTATTACAACTATTTTCTGATAAGATCCTTTTTGCATTCATCACTTGATGTGATAGATATAACTTTTTTGCTCCTATGTTAACCTTGTTGTATTCCTTTTACTTTGTTGCTGATTCGCTTTCACTTTTCTCAAAATATAGCAATACCTTTTTCACATGCGAACATCACTCTCTTTATGTTTTCATACACATCATACCATAATACAAATGATATCATACATTACATATATACCATTCCAATATTTACAACTGCAAGGTCAGCCAAAACATAAGTGAACAAAAATTACTGAGTTGGCCAGATAGTAGAAAACTCGTGTTCCTCAAGCTGACTCGGTGACCTTCTGATACTCAGCATCCACTACATTACTCGGCATCGTCACACACTCAGTATAAGTAGAGGCTTGGTTCATACTAGCAACACAACACTACTTGGAACTCGGTAACCATTGGTGACTCGGTAGATATAGTGTCACTCGGTAGAAACTAACTTCTTCGTTTACCTTGTTGTGCTCAGTGAACACTGAGTTCTTCATTTTCCTTGATTTTCTCAATGAACATAGAGTTATTTGTTTACCTTTTTCACTTGGTAAACACTGAGTCCTTTGTTCACCTTTTTCACTTGGTAAACACTGTTGAACTTCTCATTCACTCGGTATCCTCTGGAATGCTCGGTGAGAACTGTTTACCTGCTGAATTTATAAGGTAACCAATGAATGCTTGGTACACACTGTAGACTAAGTGTTTAGCTAGATAAGCATTTAGAATTGAATAAGTGTTTGCACTAATGCCAAATATATCATAATTCCAAAAATCTCCCCCTTTGGCATTAGTGACAAAAACACTTATGAGCCAAAACTTATGTGCAAAATTTGACGTACTGATTTACATATATCTCCCCCATACAATATGCACATAGTATTTACAAATATTTCTATCTTTACACATGGCTTTCTTATTTACATATATCTCTATCTCTTCTTTGGTACTTTATCTCCCCCTTTTTGACAATAATGCCAAAGTAAACAGTATGTATTTACACAGAAACACCAAAATGAGAGATAAACTCAGAACGTACCTTGAGAATAAGAGCCAAAGTCTTATCCCAATTTTCTTGCAAAATTGTGCAGGTGGAGAGTGCTATTTCAACTTTAGTTGAAAGTTTAATCATATGATCTGCAACTGAGAAATTGTTGTCATGGATCAATGCTTTGGAGTAGAAAATGTGTTTCTGTATTGTGTCCATGATAGGAAGAATCATATTCTGAATGTCAATCAAGGTAGACCTGATCCTTGCTTCCTCTCTCAACAATTCTGCCTACTTTTCTGACAAAAATCTAATTCTAAAATGATGGGATGAACTTGAATTGAGGTCAAGTTGCAGCATTTGGGCATTGACCTTCATATCCTCATCAATTTTATTTAATTTTTCTTTAATCTCCTTGGTATACTCGGTAACATCACAAAGTTTGGCAAAAAGTGAAGTTACATTATTAAAAGAATTTTCAAGATTAACCAAAATTGTGGACAATTCTACCTGTTTTATTGCAATGTGTTGAGCAATGTGCTCAAGCACCTTATTATCAAATTTTCTTTCAGCCTTTTCAATCAATTTTTCTTGACCAGAGGTGTCCTCATTGAATTTATTTATAGCCTCTTCTAAATGAATCAAAATGTGTTGAGTAGAATCTACTTCAACACCTATAGCATCTGTAATTATATTCCTGGCATTTTCAATTATTCTATATTCCATATCCCTTTCAGACCTTAACTGCTTCTATGTAGCCTTCATCTCTATTGGTTGACTAGCATACCTCATTTCTTCAATGGTAGCATTTTCATCGTCAATCTTTGGAATCACTATCTCTGTGTCTAAGTCAATATTTTTAGGAATTTCCTTTCCAATGATTAGAAGTCTTAATGGTTGCTTTTGTTTGACTTCTATGATGACTGGTTTGACCTTAGGAATAGACACAATAGTGGAGATGGAAGGACTAGCAGTGAAAAGTGGGATAGGACTTGAGGATTGAGTGCCAATAGGAGTATTTACTGGATCAAAAATTGGAATACTTCCCAAAAATGATGATACACTTGGTATAGCAGTATCTGAACTAACTGGATTTGAAGTAGATGTAGATAATGCTGAAAATTTTTTAGAACAAGCTAGAATTGATGAAGACAAAATTGTGGAACTTACTGTTATTCTAATTGATGATGATGGATCTGAGGAGGTTGGCTCGGTAGCTAAAGAAGTAATAGTCAGCTCGATAGATTAAGTGCTTGGCACATCTGTTTTAGATACTTGGAGCTAGGAGGAGGCCGATGAAGATTGAGCAATTGATGTGGAAATTGTGCTCACAATTTCACTTGTAGAAGCTATCAAATCTACTGAAGCTGACTCCAACCTAGATGATTTCATAGTTTTAGATGGAGAGTGAGGAAGGGATGCAATAACTACTGCTACAATTTTTACTAGATCATCTTCCTCATTATCTTCCTCTTTAGCTTCTTCCTCCATTCCTTCCTCCTCCTTGTCTTCTTCAATTAATGCATGCAACTCTCCTGGTGAGACTGTGATGGATGGAGTGCCATCAATATCATCATTGTCACTGTTGTCATCATCCTTGATTTCCACTGGGTCTTCACTGGGCTTATGCAATTGATAGATGTCTTTCCACATGTTTGTAGCATCATTTACAACATTCTCAATGTCTTTGATCAAAATTAAACATTTGTGAAATCTTATCATCATCTTACCTTCATGGTTTTTCATCTCAGTCTTTACTTCTGCTCCAGTGAGACTTGGTCTAAGATTCTTCAAAGATTGCTCATAGATGTCTTTTACCATTTGGGTGGCTGATTTCCATCTCGGTTGCAATCTCTCTAGTAGTTCTTTTGAGATTTGGGAGGCAAGATGGTCCGGGGAGTATTTCCATTTACCCATCTTGTTGAGTACTAGTTCCTCTATCTGCATTTTCTCAGCATCTGTTCTAGTTTCAAATTTCAATGCCTTGAAATTTGTGATGCCTGCTCCTTCCAATTTTTTAGGCCTTTATTCAAATGTGGGTGTAGGCCTAACTAGTATAGGTTCCTACTTACCTTTTCTGGTTCTTCTTGTGAATATTGCAGTAGGCTTCTTCTTAGGTTTGGTAATTATTGCCTTTCCTTTCTTCTTTAGAGGTTCTTCTTCATATTTTTTATCTTCTTTTTCTTCTTCTCCTCCTTCTTCTTCATCATCTCCTTTGTCCTCACCTTTTCCTTCTATTAGCATAAGAGGACTAGATGCAGTTTTCAATTTTGCTATCTTCCTCTTGCCTTTGCTTATGGCCTGTGGTAGCTTGATTTCAAGCTCAATTCTGGCCTTTGCTTCATCATAGGTTCCAAAAATTGGTTGCCTTGGGTCTACTAGCTCATTTACCAGTGCTTCTATGATGTCCCTAGCTTCATCAATATTTACCTCATAGGGAAGAGGTTTTACCCATGCAACTCAGGGTCTGACTGCCTGGATGTACACCTTATCATAGTCAACCATGAATCATACATCATCTCTCTAATCTTCAACTAATTTTGGTGGAATCTGAAACCTATTATTCATTCTCTCCTTGAAATTTTCAAAATAATGGTCCATGATGCTATCAAAATTTTCACCCATCTGTGCTACAAACTCATTTATCTGATACAAAATTGGAATGTCTTTTCTCCATATGAAAGTTCCTTTAGATGGAAAAAATTTTGAACATAGAAAAATAAATAGATCAAAAAAGAATCAAATTTACAAGGGTTATTCTTGGAAGTCCTTATACTATCCATATTTTTATTCAATTGTCTCAGCAATACTTCAAACAGATCAAATTCAAGGTTTTTCTTTACAATCTTGAGGGCCAAATCCATAGCTTCACAAGGTACACTATTCAATCTACTGGAACTATATAATTTATATGCAATTACATGAATGCCAAATATTAGTTTGACATCTGATACAGTGTTCACCTTTAAACTTCTACCGTCCCACTTGGCTAGGGTTTGCTTCTATAGCTCCTCCTGACCTAAAGTTTTGGTGACTTTTTCTTTACTGAACATAGGGACACCCATGATTTTGTGAATCATCTTCTTTGTGATTAGCACTGGCTGCTCTAACCATAATTGTCCATTATGCACCTAACTCAAGATATACCTAATCCATTTGGTTTGGAATTTTCTAGGCATATGTGAGATATGAGTAAAGCTTTTGGTTTCAAGATGCTAGAACTTAGGTTTTTTAGAGCCATCTACACTCATTTCACCTAGGGCATTGTCCATCTCTAGGTTTCTGATTTCTTGAATAGAACATTTAAAATGAGTATGAATATCATTGATAAGAAGTACCTTAGGTATTATATGTGATTGAGCTCCAGTTGGGTCGAGTGATTTTGCAATGGCCAAAACAATCTTGAAGTTGGGCACTTTCCATTATGTACCCTTTACCAACATTTCTGAACCTCTTTTCACTTTGGTGCTGCTGGTGCTTGTGGATGCCATAGCTACTTGGTAAGTATAAGAAAATCTTGAAAAAATTCTCTGCTTGAAAATTGCTTGAAATCACTTAGAATTTGCTGTGGATTCACTGGAAATTTCTTTGCTCTAAAATCACGATGAAGAATGAAATAAAATTCTACCCTTTTGACAAAAATACTGTCATTAATACTTGGTACGAAGGTAGCTGTGATGACATAGTGCTTTCCAGTCTATCATTCACTTGCTCGTAGAAGCTTGCAACTCGGTGATCAAAAAAAACTGTTAGTTACTCCTGACCTAGCTCGGTAAGGTCTTCAACCAACCTCGCTAGGTAGATGCAACACAGTGAATGATAACTTTTCTTTGATCCTTGTATCTGAAATACTGATTTGATCATTTGCACTCTTTCACTCTAGAACTGTTTGAGATATGGCTTGATGATATAGTTCTTGATTCTCCTTAAATCTAATTGGAAATGGTGGAGTCATACACTTCTTGAGTGACATGACCATTATTTGAACTATCTTTCTTGGTAGATTTAGGAATCCACTATTGTCTCATCTGCTTCCGAATGTTATCAGCTTTAGCTTTCTTTTCATCTTTAATTCTTCTAGTATTCATGCAATTCTTCACTATATGACCAAGTTCAGTACATGAGTAACATCTTATGGTTGTATCCTTCTTCCTTAGGTGATGTCTTGCACAGTTTATCCCAATGTGTCCATATTCTCCACAATAGTGACACCTACACCAAGTATTGTATTCCCAACCAAATATTGCTTTGATAATTTGTTCTGCTGGATTGAATGTTTTTATTTACATTCATATGTCCTGTGACCTTGTTTCTTGCATTTGTGACATTTGCCTTCAAATTTTGGTTTATCTTTGCATTCATTAGCTTTGTGACCATGCTGATTGCAGTTGAAGCATTTTCCATTGAATTTTCCTTTTCCATTACTCCAATATTTGTTTGATGTATGACCTAACTTACCACAGTGATTGCAAGTGGGTCTTTGATTCCTTTGGGTACCTTGTTTGGAGGATTCACCTTCTTCCTTATATCCAAGACCGGCTTTACCTTTTCTTCTATGAAAGTTTTTCTCACTTTGCTGATTTAATTGAGTCATGTCTACTTGAGATTTCATCATTCTCTCATTGATTTTCTTTTTAGTGATCAAGTCATTTTCCAAACTTTCATTGATTTGTCTTTCAGATCTTAGATCACTTTGTAAGCTTGCATTGATTTTTCTTTCAATGATTAAATCATTTCTCAAACTTTCATTCTTAGATCTTAGATTCATATTTCTTCATTGGCATTAGATAGTTGACCTACAAAATTTTCATGCTGAAGGAATTGATTATTTCTTACCTCTAAGTCTTCTTTTTCCTTATTTCTCTATTCCAAAACTTCACATAGCCTAATTTATTGGATTTCTTATTGTCTTTTCAGCTTCCTTACTTCTTCCTACAGAGAACCATTCTTTGCTAGGAGTTCCTTGATTGCTTCATTAGTTTCATTTGAACTGCTTGATGGTAAAAGGTCTTCAATATTTTCTTCAACATACTGATGATCATTCATTTGTCTTGCAAGTTCCTTCCTTCTTTTTAGAGATTGAGAAAGAAGCTCCTTTGCTTCTTTGAGTTGAACCATGGCCATTTCCAGATCTAGCTTTTCATTTTCAATAGATTTGTCAAGTCTGAATATCTCTATTGTCCTTGATCTTTGCTCAAGCTATCAAACTTTATCCTAAGAACCACAAAGCTCTGATACCAATTGTCGGAAATATTCAGGATAAGATAGGTTACTGAGAGGGGAGGGGTGAATCAGTAACTTGTAAAACTTTCAAACACTTTAACATTTTAGCCATTCATCATTCATTCATCTAATCTACTGCATAAATAAAAGATCAAACATTTATTGCACATGAACACAGAGATTTGGTGACCCAAAAACCTTCCAAATAGAAAGTAAAACTGGGGTGGGATGATGCCCATAAAACTTCATTACTGCAGTATGAAGTTGGCTGATTAAGGCTTACAATGATCACTTCTGATGATCTGCCCTGTTAGGAGCAAGTAGGACTACTAGATCCACCTTGTTAGAGGATTTACAAACATACAGTAAGGTATGCACTATGTTAGGAGATTTACAAAAAGACTGTTAAGTCTACCATGTTAAAGGATTTATAAACAAATTCACCTATTAGGATGAAGCAATGGATCTACTTACAACTATTTTTTGATAAGATCCTTTTTGCATTGATCACTTGATGTGATAGATATAATGTTTTTGTTCCTATGTTAACCTTGTTGTATTCCTTTTACCCTATTGCTGATTCGCTTTCACTTTTCTCAAAATATAGAAATACCTTTTTCACATGCGAACATCACTCTCTTTATATTTTCATACACATCATACCATAATAAAAATGATATCATACATTACATATATACCATTCCAATATTTACAACTGCAAGGTCGGCCAAAACATAAGTGAACAAAACATTACTGAGTCGGCCAGATAGTAGAAAAATCAAGTTCCTCAAGCTGACTCGATGACCTTCTGATACTCGACATCCACTACATTACTCGCCATCGTCATACACTCGGTATAAGTAGAGGCTTGGTTCATACTAGCCACACAACACTACTTGGAACTCGGCAACCATTGGTGACTTGGTAGATATAGTGTCACTCAGTAGAAACTAACTTCTTTGTTTACCTTGTTGTGCTTGGTGGACACTGATTTCTTCATTTACCTTGCTTTGCTCGGTGAACACTGAGTTCTTTGTTTACCTTTTTCACTCGGTAAACATTGAGTCCTTTGCTTACCTTTTTCACTCGGTAAACACTGCTGAACTTCTCATTCACTTGGTATCCTCCAGAATGCTCGGTGAGAACTATTTACTTGCTAAATTTATAAGGGAACCACTGAATGCTCGGTATACACTGTAGACTAAGTGATGAGCTAGATAAGAATTTAGAATTGAATAAGTGTTTGCACTAATGACAAATATATCATAATTCCAATAATGGATAGCAAATATAGCTAGAAAATTTTTTAAAAAAAAAAAAATTGGCTTTAGACATATATTTTATCTTTTATAATGATTCAAAATTAACTCATCTAAAATAAATTGTTTTTATCTCCCACCACATTTTTGAAAACAAATATTTTATAACCAAAAAAAAAATTACGCATTTTTGAAGGAAACTCTCTCCTCTAGAATGTCGTGTGATTTTTAATTTTTTGATATAATTTAATATTTTTTCCTATCTCCAACTTGACATCTTCTCGAGTGTTAAAATACGTACTTGTAGAATTTTTTAATTACAATATACTATATCTTATTAAAACATTATAAACTCTATAAAATGGTGCTTATATTTTATTTAAAAAAATCATAAAAGATTGTAAGATTTATTGAAATGTTAGTTTTCTAAAATAATTTTATTTCTTTAGTAATTGGATACAAGCTAGTATAAAATATGCATTTAAATGACATTTCCAATTGGAAAAGCGTTAGAGCATATATAACTTAACTAGAGTGAATTTTTCTAGATCATATGTTTGAACAAAATTTATTTTTGCATAGAAATACTCAAATTTAGTCGTTCTGATAAGTCAACCTAAAAGGTGACACAATTTTGTACTTTTACCCTTAGATTAATATGATTTAATTAATAGGAAAATACTTTAAATTATTGTAACACCCCCCTTTAAGATAAACTTAAGGAGTACCTAAAAATCAAGAAACTACTACTAAAAGGAAATTGGGTCCTAGCAATGGGTACTTGCGAGAAGCTGGGTCGCAATTCTACGGAAGTCAAATCCATGGAATTGTACTTCTCAGAAATGGGTGCTTGATTTTCTTAGAATTGGGTACCCATTTCTAAAATCATGCTTCAGGCACCCAAGCCATGATTCAAAATTGGGTACCTAATTTTTGAAAAGTGGATTAGGTGTCCGAACTGCTTAAAAATTGGGTGCCTGATACCTTTACAAATTGGGTACCTAATTTCTTAAAAATTGGGTACCCGATTTGTAAAATATTGAGTACCTAATTTTTAAAAGTTACAAATACCCATTTTTATGCATTTTGGGTGTCATTTTCCCCATCTAGAAAATGGGATCCCGATTTGAGAGTGATATGGGAGCCCATTTTTTACCTCTACCGACTGCCCCCTATTGCTATTTTCCAACATACCAGGTATTTTAATTTTTTTTGTACTATTTTACTTAATTATTTTTAGTTTTATGTTTTATATGTACGTCAATTTATTGTTTTTTTTTTTTTTTCAGTTTTAGTATACATAAAATTGTAAATTTACATTTTTAATGAGTATTACTTTTAGATTATTGTATCTGTTAATTTAAATAATAGTTTCATAGATATTCATTTAAAAACTATTATTTTAGATGTTTTGAAATATATTTAATTTATGTATTTATTAAAATGCTGAACGATTAGATTAGATGTAAATACATTGTTTAAACATGTAATTAAAAATAAATATTGATTTCAAATAACTAGTGATTAATTATCTAGATTAGTATGTAAACCATATAATAGAGAAAGTATTTAAACTAACTATTACCTTGACCTAACCATATAGTTCTGTACAATAAAACCCTAAACATATAACTAAGTATTTAATTACGTAACACCTCGCCAAGGGATCCAAACACAGAACTTAGTATTTAATGATTACACTTATTGTATTGTACTTTGTTTCATGGATCAAAAATGGATGATGTAAACTATTTTATAAATGTATATTCTTTCATCCTTTTATACCTTGTGACATGTATAGTGGATGATTGTGCATTCTAAATTAATTTGCCAAGTGGCATTTGGAACAAATGTACATTATTTAAATAGATTGAACTCAAGTAGTTATTCTTTCATGTTGATGTGTTATTTAGTTTACTTCTAGTACTTATAATTATTTAAAAATGAAATGTAAATGTGCTTGTTAAGGAATGTAATCTCTTATGTTTTTTATGTAAATTATTGTACATGTTATTGCTTGCTTAGTAAAACTTTAGATTAGTTCTTTCGATCTCTTGGCTGGGCGTCATTTAGGATTAACTATAATCCCAATTTTAACCAAAACTCTAAGCATAACACTTACTGTCATCCTAACCATAATCTTAATTTGCTAAAACATACACCCTAATATATAAATAATTGAATAACTATCCTAAGAACCAAGTACTAATTATAAATGTCAAACCATATTCGTAACCTTAAATGATAAACTATTATCCTAGAGGAGCATCATATCTACATCTACATGTCATATGAATCTAAAAACATTTACATATCTAATTACATCATTTATTGCATAGAAAGGATTTAAAAATTTCATTATATTATCCATGCATATCATATCAAAAGAATCATATAGAGACATGCCATTTACTACATCCATCATAGATAATCAAGAAGGGTACTTGGGTAAATTTATATATAACATGATATTATAAGTGAAGAAAAACACCATATAGGAGAATCTTATGTATAAACTAGAAAAATATATCATGACACACGTAATGAGATCAAATAATATTTGTAATAGTTGTATATACTATCAATGTAGGAGGGTGATATAATCAAAATATCAAAAAATGAGTGATATCAGAGCATTATCAATATCAAGGTCTCAAAATGATACATCATAAAAAAATTAGAAGAGAAGAAGGAATCAGGCATCTAATTAAATAACCCTCCCTCACCATCAAGAGGTGGAGGTGGAACATCAGTGTGAGTAGGAGGGACTATACACCCTTGGATGCCTAAGAATATATAGAGAAGTGAATAACTTGTCTTTTCACTAGAATAGTTGTTGAGTATTCATCATAATAGTAAGCCTCTCTAGAGTTATGATTGTAGACACCTAAAAATCCTTTAGAAAATAAAGTATTTTTATTTTTTGAAAAAATCTCTGATGACATCATCATTTATTAATTAATTAATTTTTATGCCATTAAATCCCTTTATCTTAATTAAAAATATTTAATTAAGGAATCCCTCCCAAAAATGTTTAAATCTTATTTAAACATTATTTCCTTATTTATTAATTATTTAATTATTAAATTGACCAAACATCCCAAAATAAATAAATAATTTTTTTTTCCCAAAAGTTGGCCAATTTCCTTAAGACCAATAACCTCTTCCAAAATCTTCTAATCCTTCTGTAATTTCGATTAAAGGCTGATCTCATCATTTCCTACCCCTAATCCCAACTCAAAATATTTAATCAAGATTAAATATTAATCCTCATGTTTATTAAAAATATTTTAATAAATATCTCCTCAACCCAAACCCTTGAAATAAATAAAACTTTATTTATTTCATAAAATCTTATCCTAGGAAGTTCTAGACTCTTCTAGAAAGTCTTCATCCTCATCCAAAGCCTAGACTCTTCTAGAAGATGTCTTTAACCATAATTTTAATCCCCTCCTAACCTTGTCACATTCCCTAAACATGGGTTAAGACTTGCTAACTCAAGCCAAAGTTAACAAATATCTCCTCCTTCACCCACCCTCATTAATTGCAATCCACTTGCCATCCACTTGCCTAGTCCTAAGCCATCTCTAACCCTTCCTCTAATCATTTTTACAACGCTAAGCAAGCTTAAAACCCCCCTAAACCCTCAAATTCGAATTTCATGGTATCTCTCACAAATATCTTCAACCACAAAACTTTATAAAGCCCACAAAGTCATAAATGTTCTTACAAAGCACTTATGAAGGGTCTTTATGAAGATTTTATCTCTTGAGCCTCCTTTGTTGACTCATCCTTGCCCTTTCCTCCATCTTCTCACCCTGTGACATGTGTCACTCCCTGATTGGTTGTAAGGAAGCACAATCTATGTACTCTCCTCTCATGCAATCTAAGCCATCCATGAGTTTTTCCCCATCCTTGCATCTTAGCCCTCAATCCCTCAAGCCTCTTGCCTATAAATTGGATCCTTCCCCTTTGCAAAATAACACAATCCATGAAGTAAAGTCATAATTCCATTTTGAGAAGCCATTTTACATCAAAAACATACACTCACACCCAAATTCTAACTCCATTTGAAGCCCTTTTTGAAGCATAAAGCTTGAGCATACATCTTATCTATTTAGACAAAGCTACTAAAGAAGAGAGAGAGAGCCCATTAATGGCTCATATTCTCAATTGAGAGCTCATCTTAGTCTATCTTGAAGTTTATGAATTTTATTTAGTTTGTAGAAGCTTTATTTAAATTTGGTTTCTATTAGCATACTAACATTGCTCATATACATTTTGGCACGCCCGGTGGGACCCCGCATGGGTCATCTTCATTAGCTTTTTTAGTCAAGTTTTCTATGTCATTTGTTGATTTTGGCTAATATTTTTCTTGTTTTTGTGGTTGTTAGGATTGTATAAATTGGTTTTGTAGGTCCACATGAGCATGAAGAAGACAAAGGAACTCATAGTCTATCTTATAGTATTTGCAGATTTTTCAAGCTTATAGGTGTACAAAGCACTTGGAATTCTTCTTCCTCTTCTTGTCTATATTCTTCTTATTCCATCTACTTCTTCTTCTTCTTCTTGTGGGAGATCTTGACCATTTTTTTTTTAGGAAGCAAAATCATACACACTTCTTTTGAGTGGTTAAAATGAACCCCTAAATCATACTTAAATCCATTAAAAAACTAAAAATTTGCAAAAAAAAAAAGCCTTTTAACAAGTGAAACTAAACCAATCCAATCATTTGCATCCTTGCAACATCAAAGTTTTAGATGCATTCATTCAAAGTTAGGAACACTTCATTTTTGGAAATTTAAAAAGAACTTCAAGTTTCCATTTCAAAAGGTTCAAAATCAACACTAAGTGCACACTAAAATCTAAATCAAACTCAAACCATCAACCAAGGATAAAATGAACCTCATTTGCAAATATTTTAAAGTTATTTTAAAAATCTCATGAAAACTAAGAGTCCTAAATGGTTGCCAAAAATTGTACTAAAAGCTTTGTTATTTGTTCCAAACAAATGTCTTGTTGCAAAATCTTGAATGTTTCTTAGGTTTTTCATGCATCAAAACAACCTAAGAATATCATTTTTGGGCTTAGAACATGCAAACTAGAACACAAAATCTTGAATGAAAAGCAAAGTCCAAAGAGTCATTTTTACTTTTGAGTCCAAAAACAATCTTGAATGATCTAAGGTTAAAACAAAGCACTTCAAAGTTCTTAAAACAACACACAAAATCTCAATCTTGAATGCTCAAAGGAAA
This sequence comes from Cupressus sempervirens, assembly GCA_028749045.1. Classification (NCBI taxonomy): domain Eukaryota; kingdom Viridiplantae; phylum Streptophyta; class Pinopsida; order Cupressales; family Cupressaceae; genus Cupressus; species Cupressus sempervirens. The sequence continues at coordinate 1,029,237,854 of CM053785.1, forward strand.
AAACTTGAATGTTTAATCACTTGTCTTTGAATGCATGTTGCTAAAATCACTCTTGAGTGCCATGGATTAAAATCAAAGTTTTTTTTTTTTATGAATGCATGATTAAAAAAACAAATCCAATCTTGAATGCCATAGATCAAATAATCATCTTTTGGAGCATAAAAAGAATCTACATTTTTGTAATCTTTTAAGTTATAAAAACAAATAAAGACACTTTGAGTAAGTTTGTAGTTGGACTCACCCTCTTTAATCACCCATCAATTTAAGCATTGGTCACAATCTCAGCACCATCTATGGGGATGGGTCCACCTAAGAGGGTGTTAAGTGCTCCACGCAAATCAAACTCCACTCACTTGGGTTTTTAGTAGTTTCTCTAAGTTAGAAAATTCCTTGAATGCACATTAATCTCACTCACACTTCATTTGGGCATAAAAATTGGACAAATCTTGACATGGAGGGCCTCTGGGCGTGCGCTTGGCAATCAATTTTCACACATATTTGTTTTGGGCTAAAAAAAAACTCACACTCAATCTTGAATGCCTAACAATCAATGAACATTGCATGGTTTGGACGCATTTTCAATGACGCTCGCATTTCTTATGTTGACGATCTCTCGACTTTCATTATGCTGACGATGCTGTTAAATTGGAATGAACATTGTATGCCATAATCACAAGTGTCTTCAATCATAGCTTACAAAATCTAAATCATCAATTGGAATAAACATGTGTCTTTTAAAGCCCAAGATCATGTATGTGTTCTTGTTTTACACTTTTTAGGAGGCCTGCTTGGGGATTTCATCACCCCTTGGGATGACCTCAACTCCAGCATTCTGGCAAAGTATAAAAATTGGGAGGTGAATCCAAAGGCACCTCTCTTGAAATCAAGATTTTGTCACTCGGGCTAAGCCTCAATAAACTTTATACCCTTGAGAAGTGAAAGAGGAGAAGTGGGTTACCGCTCCTCTCGGCTGTGTGACATCTTTTTGGTTTCATTTATGGATTTGGGCCTCACGTACTTTGCATATATCGAGGACTCCCTAGCTATAAAAAATTTCATCCTTGTAGAAAGCTTCCTAGGATGTTGGTGTGTTTGACGTGCTTGCTCAAAAATTTTGTCTGCTTATTTGTTCATAGCTTTTGAATGAATGTTTGCCAACTTTGGTCAAAATCCAAAAAAAGCAGAAATCTCCCAGGTCAAGGCATACTTAGCGTAGTCACTACCTAATCAAAAAATCATCCAAGCTCCCCCGCTGCAACCGAATCTATCTAGTTCTTTGCCTTAGAACAATCCTAAATCCAAAGTCCATCCAAATCATCCGCCTAGCCAGCTTGCAACCCAATCCAAAATCACACCCAAGCCTTTAGAGAGTTGTTGTCATTCTGCTAAAATTTGTTATCCAATCAATCCAACCAATCCACCAGCCTCACCAAGGTTATCCTTTTGACAGAGCTTTGTCTAGGGTAATCTAGCTTTGTCACCTTTTATCCCTCATCACCTTGAGCTAAAGGTTGGGATCCACAAGTGATCAATCTCGTGTCATGCCCATAGGATCATTAGTCTATTCTTAGTTTGACACAATCTCCACCAATCCAGCGCATAGGAAAGCAAAACTCTCACTTTTTGACAGCATGCCCTTGAAGTCTTCCATCCACAGGAAATCCAAAAATCTCCAGCCCTGTCATGCAACTTTGACTCTCCCTAGGAAATCTTTCATCAGCCAATCCAAAATCTGTGCTTAACCCAAATCCAACCATGAGCTTTCGTGTTCATCCATACGCAAGACCCCATCCCCATCAAACTCATCATCAAAGCATGAAGTACCAATCCTATCATGATGTGTTTGGTCACATTTTCCTTGCTCCTGCCACCTCCTATTCCAATGATGATGAAAATCTTGTTGACTATGATGGGTATATTGAAAGCCTTAGAAACATTCCCCCAAGCATCCCCCAAAATCCAAGAGTTATTCCAAACTATCTAGTCATGCCATCTGATATTCTAGCTTCCCCTCCATCACCCCATCAACAAAGCTTCCAATCTTCCACCCCCATCACACTAGCTATTCCTGTCAATCCACCTCCACCTTCGACACACGAGTCTCCAAGGAATCTCCTAGAGGAAATACAAGAAAAGTTTCCTCCAACAGTCGATAAGCCATGTCATCTAATCCAACCATGTGAAGTAGTCAGTGATGAAGCTTCCCCATCTATAATATCAGCTCCATCTCCCATAGCTATCATCCCCATACCATCTATCAAATTGCTTAAAATCCTTCCACTTCGCTCAAGCATCAAAATCCCACCACCTGTCAAATCCCTCCAAATCCTATCCACATTGCCTCCAAGCATTTCCCAAATCTCTCGTAATGACCCTTATGCATCCATCTTCTACTCACCCATGTCCAATACTGAATCTCCCATCTATCCATCCACTGCCTTTGAAGAATCCATCCCTTCACCTCCTATCACACCATCCACTCCAAACCAATCCTGTCAAGATCCTGCCCAAAAGCATGTTGACATCCCCCAAAGCATAAATGAAGATATCATCGTACCATGTCTTCCATCCATAGTGCAGTCACCATCTCCTCCATCTCCAAAACCTTGAACCATATCTCCTCCACTACAATATATCTTGTCATCCCACCAGCTACATCAAGATCCTATCCTTCCATCTCCCCCGCTCCATGCTTCCATCTTACCACCTATCCAAGCTATTCTACCATCTATAATCTACCCTCTTGGTTCACTTACATTCATCCACGGTGGCCCTCTCTTAGCAGAAGAATTAAGAACAGTATCTCCCCATTGCAATACACCTAATAAATCACTTCTACCATTTTCTGCAAGCAAAAAGTTTCCTCAGCTTGTTCAAATGCTCAATCAATGGCATTATCAAGGTCAAGGTTTAGGACCACAAGAGCAAGGAATCAGAGAGCCTATTATTGCACAAAAAAATCTAGGATTTCATGGTCTTGGATATGTATCCAAAGGCTCACCATCTAAAGGTGTTGGTACACTACACCCCCAAACCAAGCCTATCTCCAAGCCCACCATGCCAGCCTCCCATCACTCCTTCAAGAAATCTTATGTCATCCCCCCTCCACCATCTTTGCAACCCAAAACAACCTACCATATCCCCCCTTCATCTGCTAAATCCATTTTGGGTCCCTATGTCCCAAAATCTACCATCCTTCATCCTCCTATTAGCCATCATAAAAATCCTATTCCATCCATTCCTATGCAAGATCAACAAACACACATATCAGGGCACATCATCCATCATCATCCCCCTACATGCTCTTTCATATCCTCTCCATCTCACAAAGCTTCTCCTAACCATCTTCCCAAAGCTTACCAAAGCAATGTGAATGCCAACTTCAAAATGCATAAAGCTAAAAATCCACATCCTAGGCAATCATATGTCTATTCTAAAAGACATACTCCAAAAAGGAAAAATCCAATCAAAGAATGCAAAACAATGCAAAAGCCTATGAAAATAAAATCCAAAACCATGTGGATCCCCAAGAAAAAAGTTGAAACCCAATGCATAATGGCATCCACCATTGCTAATCCCCTATCTAGTGACTCATGTCCCCCATCTCCTAACTCCATCTTGGGTGCCTATATCCCCAAGCACGCTTCCACAAATCCTCCATCACGCCCGCATCTACCATCTATCCCCCATATGCTCTTTTCACACCGATTCCAACATGTGCCAATGTTGCTCTTGCAAGCATCCCCATCTCATGCTCCTTTCCAGCATTTTCATCCCTCCATCTCCTACCATCAATCCCATCTAATCCGATCTATTGCATAAATCACACATCTGGTGTACCAATAGCTAGCAAAAAAATTGAACATTCCAACAGCCAGTGAAAAATCCCAAAAAAGCCAAAATAGCTGAAGAAAGCCAAAATCATTCTAGCTAAGTCCAAAGTCAAAAAGTCAAAAAAAAAAAGAAAAAGAAAAATAAAGCGTCCACTGGTGAAAACTTGGCAATTCAAGTGCCTTGGACAAGTACCATGATGAAAACTTGGCAAACAAGCGTCATGCGTAATCTCGCCATCCCCAGCTTAGCCTATCACCCTTATGCTTTTGGTCATCTCTTGACATCCAACTCCATCTTCCAATCTATCCACCTATCGTCCATCCTCCAGCTTCCATCTCACACCATCCACTAATCTTATGCAGCTTCAGCCAATCATCTCAGCTATCATCCATCTCCCTAACCCTTCAGCTTTTTCCATCCTAGCTTCAATCCTATCACATCCATCATAAGACCTCCTTCCACATGTTATCTTCTGATTGGGGGCACTATATTCCTTGGAGATCTTGTCTTGTCCATCCTCCCTTGTCATTGGTATCTAGCTCTAGGCTATCCTCATGCAAACCCAATGTCATCTCTTTATATCCATCATAATCCTAGCTATCTACCATCCTATCCAGCCATCTCATCCTGCTCCTCTAGCTATCCTTGGTCACAAAATCTCTCATCATCATTGGATTCATCCTGCCAAATCCATATCTTTTGCTATCACCCCACCCTTAGCTTTCGCATCTTGCACAACATCGAACCATCCCGCTATCCTATCATCCTGAGCTTTTGCCTACTTGTAACTATCTTGGTCTGTTAGCTTGTACCATATCTTGATTAGCTCACTTGTAAATATCTTGGTCTGTCAGCTTGTACATCCTCTTTAGCTTAGTACCATTGTATCTATACAGCGTTCATGTTAGTTTGTCCTTGATCAACATCTTGCACACATCGCACAACCCTTGGTTAGCTATTCCAATGCATCCTTTAGCTAGATTTCCTGTCACCAAAGTGTTATCTTTCTTAGTTCAGCTTGCCAAATGCATCACTCATCCAAATCCAGCAGCTTAGGTGCTCTCCGATAGGTCCTTGCAGGATATAGCTTTCCTCATGTCTGATCTTGGTCCGTTAGTACCTCATCCTACCCATCTCGTTGGCAAACGGTTCTCTTTTGAATTTTCGCTTTCTTTTAATTTGGACTCTTCCCTGTTGGGTCTTGAAATATCTTTTCCAAGCAATCTCCTTGTTCCCTCCTCAAGGTTGCCACGATCTTCCATATCATGGTATACTGCGAATGGGGCAATCAGAGCGTAAGGTCTTGATCATGTCTTTTGCTTGTTTTCTTTTTTGCTTGTGGGTTACCCAGTGTTGGTTCCACTCTGATTCTTTCGAGATTCATGTGTAATGTTGGGGCAATCCTTGTGTGTTTGTTTTAAGTCAGTCCATCAGTCCTCCGGATAGTTGGTGAAAAGGCCTTGATGTTCTTGGTAACCTTGGCAATTAACCAACAGTCCTATAGAAAATCTAGTGCTCAACTACATGGTGGTACTTCTCTTTGAAGTATCCCCCCGCTCAAAAAGCTTCAATGGTTTTCCTTCATCTCCATTATCCCCCATCCATATCTGACATCCGTCTCTCCTACCCTAGCTTATGCATCAGTATCTCTTTGAATCACTCCTCACCTTTAGCTTTAGGGATCCACCAATCCAAATTAATCCACCAAGCCTCATCTTTCGAGATCCACAATCCTAGTCCTAGGGATCTCCGAAACCCATCTTCCACCAATTTGACTCTTTGAAATCCTGTTGCATCAGCTTTTTTAATCCCCTCATCCATCTCCCCATCCTGGATTCCTTTTATAGCACTCCGCTCCTTCATCCTCTACAATCCCTAAGATCTTAAGCTTGCTTCCTCTTGTGCCCCTAATTCTCCCTTTATCATTCTCCCATAGTGAGAGTTTGAGCTAATTAAGCCCCTTGTCTTTGCCAATCTGAGTTTCCTTGCTCATCCGAGATTCTTGTACTTTTCAAGAAGCCATCATGCCTCGCTTTCTCTCCTTGCCGCCTTCTTGAGGGGGCATCTCACAATCCATTCTCTCCTTTTCTGCTCTAGCCTTGGGCATCTTATTTTCTGATCTTTGATGCCATGCCACTTGCGGCATCACATCAAAGAGGGGCAAAATGTAGACACCTAAAAATCCTTTAGAAAATAAAGTATTTTTATTTTTTGAAAAAATCCCTGATGACATCATCATTTATTAATTAATTAATTAATTAATTTTTATGCCATTAAATCCCTTTATCTTAATTAAAAATATTTAATTAAGGAATCCCTCCCAAAAATGTTTAAATCTTATTTAAACATTATTTCCTTATTTATTAATTATTTAATTAATAAATTGACCAAACATCCCAAAATAAATAATTAATTTATTTTTTTCCCAAAAGTTGGTCAATTTCCTTAAGACCAATAACCTCTTCCAAAATCTTATAATCCTTCTGTAATTTCGAATAAAGGCTAATCTCATCATTTCCTACCCCTAATCCCAACTCAAAATATTTAATCAAGATTAAATATTAATCCTCATGTTTATTAAAAATATTTTAATAAATATCTCCTCAACCCAAACCCTTGAAATAAATAAAACTTTATTTATTTCATAAAATCTTATACTAGGAAGTTCTAGACTCTTCTAGAAAGTCTTCATCCTCATCCAAAGCCTAGACTCTTCTAGAAGATGTCTTTAACCCTAATGCTAATCCCCTCCTAACCTTGTCACATTCCCTAAACATGGGTTAAGACTTGCTAACTCAAGCCAAAGTTAACAAATATCTCCTCCTTCACCCACCCTCATTAATTGCAATCCACTTTCCATCCACTTGCCTAGTCCTAAGCCATCTCTAACCCTTCCTCTAATCATTTTTACAACTCTAAGCAAGCTTAAAACCCCCCTAAACCCTCAAATTCAAATTTCATGGTATCTCTCACAAATATCTTCAACCATAAAACTTTATAAAGCCCACAAAGTCATAAATGTTCTTACAAAGCACTTATGAAGGGTCTTTATGAAGATTTTATCTCTTGAGCCTCCTTTATTGACTCATCCTGGCCCTTTCCTCCATCCTCTCACCCTGTGACATGTGTCACTCCCTGATTGGTTGTAAGGAAGCACAATCCATGTGCTCTCCTCTCATGCAATCTAAGCCCTCCATGAGTTTTTCCCCATCCTTGCATCTTAGCCCTCAATCCCTCAAGCCTCTTGCCTATAAATTGGATCCTTCCCCTTTGCAAAATAACATAATCCATGAAGTAAAGTCATAATGCCATTTTGAGAAGCCATTTTACATCAAAAGCATACACTCACACCCAAATTCTAACTCCATTTGAAGCTCTTTTTGAAGCATAAAGCTTGAGCATACATCTTATCTATTTAGACAAAGCTACTAAACAAGAGAGCTTCTCATTGAGAGCTCATCTTAGTCTATCTTGAAGTTTATGAATTTTTTTTAGTTTGCAGAAGCTTTATTTAAAATTGGTTTCTATTAGCATACTAACATTGCTCATATACAATGATAAGTGGCCTCGCCCTATGTAATCCTTAGTTGAGAAGTTAGCTCTGCAATTTGCCTATTAGGATCAATTGCCATGCTGGCTAAGATGACCACCTATGTCTAGACTATCACCTGGTATTGTGCAAGTCTCAATATTCTCTAGAGTCCCCTAATGACATCTTCTTATGTGGGCTCTCTTTTGGCTTCCTACTCCAGAGGCCCATGATAAAACATCAAATATTTAATATAAAATATCAATTTTAAAAAAGGGGCATTGATTCATTAATTACTCCTAACATAATTAATCAACTCAAGTTTTTAAATGCTATGGCTAGAAATATTAATTAAATGAATTAATTAAAAAGATCAATTATCCATATCATCACTAATGGAAAATGAAATTAATTCCCACCAATAAAGCTTAATCATGTATTGATCAATCAAGGATTCAACCTCCACCACTCATGGAGAATGAATCCAAACCATTGAACTCCCAGAGATTTCTATAAATGTGCCATCAACTCAAGCTTTTGAGATATCTACATTTTTTGTAATAAGGTTATGCAAATAATTCTAGGTGATTTGCAAGTGCTTCTCAGTGAATTATGGGTATTTGAGAGCTAATCCATGTATTACAAGATCATAATCTCATTACACTTTATAGCTTTCTAGCATCATGTAGGGTTTATTTAGTGTGACTTGAGTTCATGATTACATCCATTTTATGATTACATGTGCCTAATTTACAAAATATTAAACCTTGACATTAAGTTTTAAATTCTAATTATATCAAGTCTAATCCTTATCCTAAACCTTTATATCCTAATTTCTTAACCCTTAGACTAACTAAGTTATCCTAAATGCTAAACCTTTATCCTAAAAATAATCATAAATGCTAAGCCCTTCTCATAATTCTAAATAAAAATATTATTCTTAAATGTTAAACCCTAATCTTGATCTTAATTTTAAAAGCCTTTTTGTAAACCTTAAGATAGGCTAGGAGATTAATGAGAAGAAGCCTCACATTTCTATTAGGTGGTGCACAAATCCACGTATAGCAGAACATTTTTGGGAGTGGTGGTGGATGGTATTTGACCATCCACCACACGCTAATCATGAGGTGCCCATGTACTTCCTTAGGAAGCTATGGGCTAAGTTTGAATTGGGTTTGAAATCCAATTATTTTGATATGAAAGCATTTTAGCGGGTTCGTGGAGGGATGTCTTAGGATAGGATTAGGGAAAAGTTTAGTGATAGAACAAGAAACCACAGGCAACCTCAACCCCTTGTACCTCTTCCTATGTCTGTTGTACTAGCTCCACACCATCATTGAGTAGTTTCATCTTCTCTTACCTCTTTGAGTGCCCTTTTGGGCAATTTAGTATAGCAGTGGACATAGGCAAGACATGTTCATCCACTTAGACATATTTGTACTAGCTGTGGAGGCATATCCATAGGCCCCTAAAGAAATGTTGATGCAGTACATGATGATCATTATGCTAAGGGTGCTGATTTTGATAATGATTTATATGCTGCCCATGGTAATAGTAGTGATGAGATTGATGTGTCATCATTTGTTGACCTCATGCAGTAGGGAGAGCTCGAAGACAGTCAAGAGCAGCGGGTAAAATTTTAATTTTAATTTAAATATAAAGTACACCTAATTATTTACTTTCTACATACATGTGTAATTGTATTAACCATATTAATTTATACTTTTGAAATAACAGAGGATGGATGATACTATTCCTCCTAGGAGGCAATATAGTCTTTTTTCAAGACCTACAGACATTGGTGTCCCTTATATGATATGCAATTTGAATTACACTGTAAAAATGTACATTTGAACTCAAATTTAATAGCATGTGCTCATATGTTCTTTTTATCTAATTTGTAGGGATTGTCTACAGCTACACAGTTTGATGTCAGTACAAGTCTTGCTCCAGTTACCAATGAGGCACAGCCTCAAATACATATGGTATGAACTTTTGACTAAAGAAAAATAATATGTACTATTTTTATGTATGTAAATTTTTATTAATTTATAATATGAATAATTCTTACTCATGCATATATATTTTATGTGTTTTGATTTGACAAACAAGAGATGGATCGTACTCATTCATACAGGCCTCGATATAGTCTATTTTTGACTCCATCTTATGATCATCATGCTAGCATACCTATAGACACATCTATGAAATTAGCTAGCACTCAGATATGATGTATATATACATTTTAAATGTATAGTGTATAAAAAATATAGTGTATAGATTATGTACTTTTTAGTTTGCATACTTTGTAATTATTCATGTATATATATAATTTTGACTCAATGTTTATGTATCCATAATTTTAGGACTATGTCACCATGAGTGTTGCTAAGAGCATAGGACTTAGCCAGATGGAGGTACCTACATCATCCTTTGAGGTCAGTATTGTGATTTATGCACATAATGTATAGTTCATTATGCTCTAAAATCAAATTTTAAAAATGTATGTATTTTAAATTAGAAGACCTCACCACTATTGCATTTGATAGTGAATATTTAATTTATTTGCAAACTAGATTTTGAAACCCATTTCAATTAAGCATGTACATGGTGAGATGTGCCTCATGTTACACAGGGTGATCCATCTACCTGACAGGGTGTCCCATATGATGAGATAGATCATATTACAGAGGATGATCCATATGAGTCCTCTTCATGTGGAGTAAAGAGGACATTTTGATTAGATAGATTAGGTCTTGTTGGCACCTGTAGATTGTGTTTTTATGACACATATTGTATATTTTGATACACTTTGTGTTAGGATAGTTAAAACTGTATTATATATGTATTTTTTAACTTCATAGATCATATTATGATGTATGTTAGACCATGTACTATTTTTTTATGATTTCTTATCATACTTGTGTATGTAGTATATATTATTATGTTTCATCATGTTTTAAGTATCCAAATATTTTTTTTTTTATTGCAACATATTTTATTCATGAACATATGACACATTTTTTGAGTATATATGCTAGATGAACAATAATTTTAAGTATTTATAGAGCATTAGTACTCATATAAAAGAGATTATTGGATAAATATCACGTCAAATTTATGCATTGAGATTCATACAAATAAATATTTTTCATCCTAAAAATTTAAATTTATAAAATTTAGGTAAAGATTGAATATTTTTTTAATGAAATGATGGATTATACCCTTAATTCCACACATTATGACCACTTATGATACATTACAATCATTAACATCCCATTTGTATGCAATATCATAGTTAATGTGTTCTAAGGGGTCGTAATAGGCCCTAAGATGTCCTAGGACCACTAAGAGCCCATTATGACCCTTCATGATATATTAAGCCCACTTAGGAACTAATATAATGCCTTTGGACATTAGGACCTAGTAGGACTCCCTAAGTCCTATTAAAACACACATATGAATCGAAGTACCCAGAAATGTATCATAAGGAGTCCTTACATGTTTTATGTTAACATATGACTAATCATTACGATTAGAACCTATAGCACATATTAGGACCGAGTAAGACTCTCTAGGTCTCCTTAATACAAATATGGATCTAAGTAACTAGAAATGTATCATAAGGGGCTCTTATGTGCTGTTTGGTAATGTAAGAATTATTATTACCTAATAAGACCTATTATATCCTAATAATACATATTAAGACTTATTAGAACCTATAAAAAATATTATGACCAATTAGGACTCCTATGTCTCCCTATGACACACATGTATGGATAGCATACCTAAAATTAATTTAAAATTAGGACCTAATTGACATAATTTTAGCTATTTATAGAGAATTAGTATTGATATCAAAAATATTATTGGATAAATATCACATCAAAATGAGGTAGTTTTAATGTGTCCTAATTGGTCCTAATATATTCTAAGGTTTTGTAATGGGTCATGGGGCCACTTACAATCCATTATGACCCCTTATGATACATTAGAATCATTAACATCCCATTTTTGTGTCCTATCATAGTTAATGTGTTCTAAGGGATCCTAATAGACCTTAAGATGTCCTAGGGCCACTAAGAACCCATTATGACCCTTCATGATATATTAAGAGCACGGTTTAAAATCCAAGAGGAAACATTAGGACTGATTACAACCAATTAGGAACTATTATAATGCCTTTGGACATAATAGTGTATCATATGATGGGGAATGTGTCCAGAGGGGTTATAATTGGTTCTTATGAGTCCTAATGGCCCCTAATGGATTATAAGGGTTCCTAAAAGGCCCTAAAAGGTTATGGGATCAATGGAAACACATTAGAACCCCATAAGAAACATTAGGACCCATTAGGGCATATTATAACCCATTAGTGTATCTTAAATGCCACTTAAGATTATCTAAGAGGCATTAATGGATTTTAATATGTCTTAAATGGTCATAATGTACACTCTAAACAATATTAATGGGATTTCAAACCACATATGACCAATTGTGATCCATTGTGAGATATTAGAACCACTTAGGACACATTACTATGTCTTGCAATGGTTAATGTGTTATGAGAGGTTTTAATAGGGTCTAATGGGTCCTAATGTGTCCTAATGAGACTTGATGTGTACTAATGGGTCCTAAAAATCCCTAATGTCCCTTTAGAACATATGACTAATATCCTATGATGATTAATGTGTTCTAAGGGTTAATAAAGTTTGTTAATGGTATGAATGGGTTCCAAGGAGTCATAATGGGTCCTAAGGTTTCTTATAACCCTCCCCATATCCCTCCCTCCCTCTCTCTCCCTCTCTTCCTCCTTCCCTCCCTCTCGCTTAACATGGTTAACATGGTTAAACATACATGTCAATTATCAACATAGGATATAATTAATACAATGAGTAATGATCTTTAAATTATCATGTACAAGTGAAGGGTTATTAATTACAATCAATAGTAATTTGAAACTTCAAACAAACATTAATTTAAACATGCTTGAATGTAAAAGTAATGGAAAACATAGGAGGCCATTACTTAAATTGAAAATTAATCTATAATATTAAGTGCACACCTTTAATGTTCAAATAGAAGTAAACCCCTATTTTTAAATTTGTTTGTACAACATATTTCACAATATATATAAGACAATGTCAGTGATAAATATATAGAAGCACAAACTCAAAATATAAAATTGGTTCAAAACATCTCTTCAAATGAGGTCCTGTAAAATAAAATTGTAAAAAAAAAACACATGTTAATAAACACATAAATTAATATGAGGTAGCTGAATTATGTAAATATATGTGTAATTTGTATGTACTCACTATGTGGAATTGCACAAGATGTTGATGCTTGATCCACTTTAACACTTAAATTTGCATAAATTGTAATTGAGACCTGAATAAGAGGAATACATATATAAGTACATATATAAAAATACATACATGTAATTCAATTATATAAGTACATATATAAAAATAACACAACAAAGAAAAAATTTACATTTGTTTGATTTAAATGTAGTCATCCCACTGTACCATCTACATCCTCTCTCTTTTGCAATACATCTATGATTGTCTCATGCTCATCCATTGAAATTGTCCATAATACCTTATTGGCGGGTCTCCCTTTATATCTTTCTAATTTGATATTTGTTTCCACAACCAAATGAGAATAGTGTAAAATCTTCTTTTCGGATTGGTAGTCTTCAAATGCTAGTAAACTATTTCTTCTTGTTAGGTATCTACATAGCTAGGTGCTAGCTACAATGATAGACCCAGCTGGATACTCAAAACCATCATCATCTACTTGATGACATATCAATTTTTTCTTAGGTTCCACGCATCTAGCAAGCCAATACTTAGTTTGTTCATCATTATGACTAGGTGCAATAATAGCACAAACATGTCCTACAAGATAAGACAAAGTATAGAAACACTTTAATCACATGAGTACATATGCAAATTATATAAATTGAAGCATGAGATCACAACAAAATCTAATTAAATTGTGCATACAAATTTCTATGAGGTCTGAAAGATAATCATAGTCTTTTGATGCAAAAGTAACATTCTAGCCTTCATTTACTATATCATCTTGAAAATACATGTTAGTAGGTGCTAATGATTTTTGTTGCCAATCTTCAGCCCATTCTATATTCTCGCATTCTTCCCATTCACCTACAAGACAAAATTGACAAAAAAAAAGCAAGCTCCCTAGTCCATATAGTACAAGCGTTAGAATTTGAACTCCTAAATGAATGCCATTTAGTTGATCCACTAATTGTATCATAGTCATATCTTGAAAGGATAATCTTTTCTTCAACTAGGTAGAAGAAATGTTTGATTGTAGAGTTTTGACTTGATCCAGTGTATAAATATTTATTACACCATTTGAAAATCTCATGTACATTTTTGAATTTAGTTTTTTCCTCAAATTTTAATTGTTCTCTACTAAGGGCTCTCTTCATGCATGCACCAGCACCATCATGTTCTCCTTTACCATGTCTAGCCTCAAAAAAAACTTGACATATGTTGTATATTAGTTTTTCTATGTGTCCTACTCAACCAATAGAACATTCTAGCATTCTTGAATTTTCCTATACAATTATCTAACTATATCCAATGTTGTGTTATTTGAATTTGTGTCTCTTTTAAATTATCATAAAAGACCTTGAAACAATGTTGGACAAACTCAAATGAATGGAGTTTATTATCACTCATATAAAAATGGTACTCTCTCAATATTTTTTGATCCTCCTCTTTACTATCAAGTGCATGCCTATAAACTATATGAACATAGATTGTTACTTGCATTTAATTGTAATATTGTGGTTGTACCTCTTCTTGTGGTGCAAGTGTGTAGTTCTCTGCAAAGTCAACTATTGAAAGCATAGTACCAATTGGAAATGTATTCTTACATATGCAAAATTTTCCATCAAGCCATCTAGCATATTGAGAGTGTTTAAAATATTTTGGTATGATCACACTATTAAACTCATCCATAAATGCATGACAACTAACTTTATCTGTAACTAGATCACACCTGCTTCCAATCTTCCCATCCTTCAATGGATATTCAATAGTTTTGAATATTTTTACCTCAACCAATTGTTGTCCAAAAGTAGTCAAAGCATTTTCATTCAAAAACTCATCTAACAAAGAAAGATTTCCTCACATATCACATGTACTAGAAAGACATGCATTGAAAAGAAAGTATTGATCATTAGGTGGCTTACAAAACAAACCAGATATGAAATCCTTTATAGTTTGAGGTGGTATTTTTATACCACATTTCTAAAACATTTCTTTACTATGCATGGTACCACGTATATATCAAAATACATCATAATGGTAATGAAATTTAATATGATTTTTACAACAACATATGATTCTTTCCTTGTTAATCCTTACATACCATGCTTTACACTTTTCAAAAGATCTTTGACTAATGGTAATATTTAATACCTTACCATCTACAAATTTTTTAAACAATTCAATTTGAGTCATGTCCAAAAGGTGTTTATGATGTGGATCATGTATTTTTGACCCAATTCTCAATTTAAGAATATCTCTTGAATTAGGTGACACTCTTGTGTTATCATGCCAAAAAATTTCAATCAAACTTTTGACTTCACTAGTAAGTTTCATCACATCTTGGGAGTCTACCACTAGAAGTCCATAAAATATATGTTGGATCACATTCAAAGTTAACCCTTCTCTTTACAACTCTTTCTAAAGTCTTACAATTCACATTAAGATATCCACTTATGTTGCAAATCAATCTTTTGTCAGATGTTGATTTGTTAACTAAAGCTATTGTTATTGCTTTCCATGCAGCATTCTTATCTTTAGACCGACTTCTCTTTCTAATAACATCAAAAGCACTAGCAATAGAGGATACAACTTATTTTAAAGAATCATTTTTATTCTTGGGTTTTGTATACATTCCCAACCTTCTCATTACTTTTCACATTTTAGGCATTTTAATTAGTTGCAACATTAATTGACATTGAAACCTAAATTTCTTATTTTTTTTAAAAAAAATGTCTATACAATCTATTAGCATGTGTCCTAATTTGTCTCCACGAAATGAATACCTCAAGATCATCTAGTACAGCATTAGGAATATGAAAATTATGTTCAGACACTTTACTATCATTCTGATATATTTTTTTAGTAGTTGTTGTTTCTATGTCTACATTCATGCAATTTTTATTTTCAATTGACATTTCATTTTAACTATTATTTGGTATTTTATATTTCTTTTGAGGCACGCATTTCAATTGGATTTTTTTTGTGCATGATCTTTTGACAATTGCTTCTCATGAATGAAATCTAAATCATTTAAATTGTAACTTGCTTTAAAAAATCACCAATTTCATCATGAGAGATAATTCAAGGGTTTGGAGACACACCCATATTGAATGCATGATTAGAACATGCACCTAAATTTTCTTGTATTGGATTCTCTTCTTTGACCTCTTCATCCATTGTGGTATCCTCAATGTCTTTCTCCTTTGAAACATTGTTCAAGTCTCTAATTATTTGTCTTCTCTCTCGTTGACATCATGCTTCATTCTCTTTATTTGTTGCAATCTCCTCATCTATCAGAACTTTTTTTTTCTTTTTTCTTCATTTTTTCGATCCCATGTTTGCACCAATTTTGAATTTGAATTAGTAGCTTACAATTTGTATAACAAGACAAGAAAATAGAATCACTATGACAGAATTGTTGGATACAATTGTTCAATTCTATGTTGTCTTTGATGTCACACAAATGTCATATTAGTCATCAAACAAAGTCTACCAAGCTCAAATGGCCAGCAAGGCAAAAAATAGAGTCTACCGAGCTCAGATGGTCAGCAAGGAAAATAATAGAGTCTACTAAGCTCAAATTGTCAACAAGGCAAAAGACAGAGTCTACGGAGCTTAGAAGGTTAGTAAAGAAAATTTGTAGTGTCTATTATGTAGACAATTGTTACCTAGATTTCAAGGTTAATCAGGAAAATTTAGTTGTTACCAAGCTCACTCGATCATCAAAGGGAAACATGGAAAAAACAGTTCTTACTGAGCTCTCATGGATAATGAAGGAATTTAGTTCTTACCGAGTAAACTCGGTAGCCAAAGGATTTTGTAGATGTTGCAATGTTAATCGAGTCAAGATGGTTAACTCAGGAAATTTTTGGAAGCAGTATTTACTGAGCAAGGTCAACCAGTGAAGGATTTCATTATTTCGTGAAATAACATTTATTTGTTTAAAGTAATATTTGTGGCTGACTGATGTATGGTTTACTGGTAAATGTAACATGTGAATGAGCCAACTTGATAATATGAATGGTATAAATAAGAGGTCAAGTTGTGAAAGTGGAGTTAATGTGATATGAGGATTGATTATTATGGAAGCGAATTTGAAGGATCATCAGCGATCATTGAGGATCAACAAAGCTATATTTGATCAAGGAGGATCTAATAATGCTAAACAAAGAGCTGTAGTCAGCAAATTTAGTTGCATCTTGTTCAGATCAATTCATTGTTGCCTTCCAACAATTGTAGTAGTGATTTCAAATCTCTTAACAGAGTTGGTTTAACAACCATTTTGTAAATCCTCTAACAAGGTGATAGTTCATTTGAATTGTTCTAAAAGACCTCTAACAAGGCCACTCCTAATAGGGTGATTAAATCCTCTAATAGGGTCACACCTAACAGTGTGTATTGTAACCTTTAATAGGCTTGGCTCCTAATAGGGCTCACTTTAGAAGAGTGAAAAATTGGTAGCTTACTTGGTGGTTTTTTCCATATTGGGTTTCCATGCTAAATCTAGTGTCTCTTGTGTTCATTTTATTTTCAATTGCATACATGTTTTCTTGAAGATAAGTAATAGTTTAATTTACCAAGTTACAACATTTTACTTATATTTATCGAGTATCTGCAGTAACCAGATCTTTAAGACATCTAAGGGATCTGTGATTAATGTTTTTGTATATAATTGATTCACCCCCTCTCAGTTAATCTATCTTTAATTCCAACAATTGGTATTAGAGCTTTTGGTGCTTATAGGAAAATATTTCAAGGATCTAAGCTAAAGATTAGGATGTCTTACAAAAGGAAAATTCCAAGACATAACAGGGACAACTTCTCAGCATGGCAAGGATTGATGAGGCTTCATCTGGCTTCTATTGGTGATACAGGGCTGAAGTACCTTGATGAAAAATATGAAGACCCTTCTAGTACATTATTTGTCAATGATATTACCGAAAAGAAGACTCACAACAACATGATGATAGATATAGCATATAATCTAAGTTATAAAGAATTTGATGACATAAAGAATTGCAAAACTGCCTTTGAAATGTGGAACAAGCTAAAAGAGATCTATGGAGGAGATGATAATGTGAGAAGAGCCAAAGCAGAAAGTTTGAGAGGATAATTTGATCAAATGAAGATGAGAGAAGATGAAAACATTGCAAAGAATGTTGAAAGAGTTAAAGCATGTGTTAGTGCATTCTAAGCATCTGGACAAGATATCATGGAACATACAATTATAAGTACAGTTCTTAGAAATCTACTTCCTATCTATGTAATCAGAGTCTCTGCAATTCAAGAAAGAAGATGTGAAGCAAATCGTAAGATAAATTTAGAGGCCATAGTTGGAAGATTGACTGTATTCAAGCTAGACAATTATGATAATTATGTTCTAGCTACCAAGAACATTGAATTAGCATTAGAAGCCAAGCTTTCACTCAAAGAAAAAGGGAAGAAGATGAAGGATCCACAATTATATAGTGATCTTGACATGGTTGAAACTCTACTAGCAAGGAAATATTCAAGAGGCAAAGGGAAATACAAAGGTAAGGTTCCTCTAATCTATTATTCTTGTGAAGAAATTGGACATATTGCTGCTAGGTGCCCAAATAAGCATAATAAGGATGAGAAGAAAGGTGACAAGTACAATGGCAAGAATGACTTCTAATCATTCAAGGATTAAGGTAAGAAAACATGTTTCATGGTTAAAGATTCTAATGATTTTGATGATGAAGAAGAAGATGAAATTGTTTACATTGCTATGAAAGATGAGTCTGATAATGATGAAGAAATGGCACTTATTTCTCATATGAGCAGAAATGATACATGGATTATAGATAGTGGTTGTTCTCATCACATGCTTGGTGATGAAACTAAGTTTGAACACTTTGGAGACTATGATGGTGGAAGTGTAAGATTTGGTAACAATGAACCTTGTTGCATAAAAGGAAAAGGAAGAATCTCTCTGACCAAGGAACTTGTATGTAATAATGCATATTGGGTAGAAGTACTAAAGCATAATCTGCAGAGTGTGGCACAGCTACTCAATAATGGATTCAAAGTGGAATTTATGCATGGAAAAGCAAGACTGCTGGAAGGAAAAGGTAAGCTGATTGGATCAGACACTCAAACAAAATGTAGCTTATTTTATCTTGAACTTAGTGAATGTTCATCTTTTATTGCTCAAGTTGAAGAAAGTTGGTTATGGCATAGGAGGTTATGTCATGTAAACTTTGACAACTTGGTAAAAATAAGTAAGTTCAAAAAAGTAAGAGGCATTCCTAACATAAAGAAACCTGAGGTTGGTCTATGTAAGAATTGCCAAATTGGTAAAATGGGAAAGACTAGCTATAAAAGCAAGAACTATCACACTGAAGAAGTTTTAGAAATTGTGCACACTGATTTATGTGGACCTATTGGCATTGAAAGTTATACTGGTGAAAAATTCTTCATTCTTTTTTTTGATGATTATTAGGGAATGATGACTGTCATGTACCTAAGAGAAAAATCAGAAGCATTTGAAAAGTTCAAATGGTATTAGGCCAGAGTGGAAAAGGAAACAAGCAAAAGACTAAAATTTTTAAGATCTGATAGAGGCAGTGAATTTATTTCACATGAGTTTAATAACTTTTGCATTGAAAGGGGAATCAAAAGATAAGTTTCAGCACTTGGAACTCCTAAACAAAATGGAATAGTAGAAAGAAGGAACAGATCTATCATGGATTGTGCAAGAACCTTAATGATTGAGAAAAACATTGCTATCAAATACTAGAAGGAAGCTATCAACACTACAGTTCATACCTTGAACTGAGTATAGCTGAAAAAATGACTCATTAAAAATCCCCTATGAGTTATGGTATGGCTACAAACCCAATGTAAGTAATCTAAAAGTAATTGGAAGCAAATGTTACATTTTGAAAGAATCTAGAAAAGGTAAATTTTATGTAAAAGGTGATGAAGGAATATTTTTAGGATACTCTCGCAAAAGTAAAGCATATATATGTTTGAACTTATCTACTCATGAAGTCATAGAAAGTGCACATGTGAAAGTTGATGAGTTTGCAGAAAGAACAGAAGAAGAAAGGAAAAGAGAACCTGAAGACTATAGGAGATTTGCTTACATTGAACTTGATACAATGCCAAATACATCTAGCAATCAGGAATCTTCAACTCTCGAGTCTTCATTAACCGAGTTACAAGAAGTTCAAACCGAGTCAGTACCTACTGAGCTGCAAGAACCAGAGTTGCAAATAGAAGCTATTGAGTTAGCATCTACTGAGCCCGAGCAACCAGAATTAGAACCAAAAGTTGAGACACAAAAGGATAACAATGCAAATCATTCAAAAGGAAAGGATCCTATGTTAGCCAAGTATGCCAAAGAGCATCATGCACCAGATCAGATCATTGGACATAAATCAGAAGGAACAATGACAAGGATTAAGTTGAAAAGCACTTGTTTACTTGCTGATTTTGAACCTAGAAATGTCAAAGATGCATTAGGAAATGAAACTTGGATTGACGCTATGAATGAAAAAATAGAACAGATAGAGAAAAAAAAAACATGGACTCTTGTACGTAGACCCAAAGACAAGAATGTGATTGGAACTAAGTGGGTATTTAGAAACAAGCTAAATGAAGATAGTAAGGTATCAAGGAACAAAGCTAGATTGGTATGCAAATGATACTCTCAAGAAGAAGGTGTAGACTATGGAGAAACTTTTTCTCCTATTGCAAGATTGGAAGGTGTAAGAACCTTACTTGCATATGTTGCATTCAAAGGATTCAAAGCTTATCAAATGGATGTCAAGTCAGCATTTCTCAATGGCATATTGGATGAAGAGGTTTACATTAAATAGCCTAAAGGTTTTGTTGATCTAGATAAGAAGGACATGGTCTACAAATTGCATAAAGCATTATATGGTCTAAAACAAGCCCCTAGAGCATGGTATGAAAGATTGCATAACTATCTTATTCAAATTGGTTTTCAAAGAAAAAATGATAATAATAGTTTGTACATAAAGGAAGGACTGAATAATAAGATTGTTTAAGAAAAAATATTTGTAGATGATACTTTGTTCACAGGAAATGATGAACTTTGCAAAGAATTGTCAGAATAGATGAACAAGGAATTTGAAATGTCAATGTTTGGTGAAATTAAATTCTTTGTTGGTCTTCAAATTCATCAAAGTAAGAATGATATCTACATCACTTAATCTAAATACATCAAGGAGATACTGAAAAAGTTTGGTATGGAAGATTGCAAACCAGTTGGAACTCCCATGTGTACTAGATTAAAACTTACCAAGGATGATGAATCAAAGGAAGTAGATCAAACATTGTATAGATCTATGATTGGAAAATTGCAATGTGTAGTGCACACGGGAATAGACATTGCTCTTGCAGTAGGAATTGTAGCAAGATTCTCAGCAAAACCAAAAGAAAATCACATGATGGCAATCAAAAGGATCATGAGATACTTAAAAGGAACTAAAGATTATGGATTATGGTATAAACTTGGAGGAAATCTAGTTTTAAAAGTGTTCACTAATGCAAATTGGGAAGGGAATGTTGATCACAGAAAGAGTACAAGTGGAGGAGCATTCTTTCTTGGAAAAAGGTTGGTTTCTTTGACAAGTAAAAAGCAAAATTGTACATCTCAATCCACAGCAGAGGCTGAATATGTTGTAGCAGTAGTAAATGGCTCAAACACTATATGGTTCAAAAAAATATTGGAAGCTATGAAGCAAGAAATCAAAGAAGCTTTTGTTATGTTTTGTGATAACACAAGTGTAATTAATATCTTCAAGAATCCAGTGATGCATTCAAAAACCAAGCATATTTCCATAAGATATCACTTTGTTAGAGAATTGGTACAAACAAAGGAATAAATTTCTGACATATTCACAAAGCCTTTACCAAAGGATGCATTCTTGTATCTTAGAGGTAAGTTAGGGGTCATTCTCCTATCTGAAGCTCACTAAAATATAGTTTTAGTGATGCATCAACAAGAACTAAACTGGAGATCTATTAGTTGATGCAACAAACCTATGAAGACATTGCATATGAATCAATACATCAAGTACAATGCTATTCAGTTGATTTGTGTTGTATTTGGCATGCGTTGTCAAAGAGGGAGTGTATACTGTCATATCTTTCTAAAATTTGCAAAATAATAAGAGTTTGTGTAAGAAGGAGAGATTGTTATGAAAGAGGGAATTTGTTGTGTTTGAAGAAGAAAGTGAAGTATTCTATCAGTAAAGACTTATTTTCAAATTTCATTCTACTATGACATGTTGTGTTTCCATCAATGCCAAAGAGGGAGATTGTTGGATACAATTATTCAATTGTGTGTTGTCTTTGATGTCACGCAAATGTCATATCAGTCATCAGATAGAGTCTACTAAGCTTAGATGGTCAGCAAGGCAAAGAACAGAGTCTACCAAGCTTAGATAGTCAGCAAGGCAAAGAACAGAGTCTACCGAGCTCAGATGGTCAACAAGGAAAAAGAGAGAGTCTATCGAGCTCAGAACATTAGTAAAAAAAATTTGTAGTGTCTACCGTGTAGATAATTGTTACCGAGCTTTCAAGGTTAATCAAAAAATTTTAGTTGTTACCGAGCTCACTCGGTCATCAAAGGAAAATATGGTAGAAGTAGTTCTTACTGAGCTCTCATGGACAGTGAAGGAATTTAGTTCTTACTGAGTAAACTCGGTAGCCAAAGGATTTTGCAAATGTTGCAATGTTGGCCGAGTCAAGATGGTTAACTTAGGAAATTTCTAGTAGTATTTACTGAGCAAGGTCGACTAGTGAAGGATTTCATTATTTTGTGAAATAACATTTATTTGTTTAAAGTAATATTTGTAGCCGACTGATGTATGGTTTATTGGTAAATGTAACATGTGAATGAGTCGACTTGATAATCTGAATGGTATAAATAAGAGGTCAATTTGCAAATTCTAAGTGTGGAAGTGGAATTAATGTGATATGAGGACTAATTTTTGTGGAAGCAAATTTGAAGGATGATCAGAGATCATTGAGGAGAAGCAAAGATATATTTGATCAAGGAGGATCTAATGATGTTGAATAGAGACCTGTAGTGAGCAAATTTAGTTGCATCTTGTTCAGGTCAATTCATTGTTGCTTTCTAACAATTGTAGCAGTGATTTCAAATCTCTTAACAGAGTTGGTTTAACAGCCATTTTGTAAATCCTCTAACAAGGTGACAATTCAGTAGAATTGTTCTAAAAGACCTTTAACAAGGCCACTCCTAATAGGTTGATTAAATCCTCTGACAGGGTCACACCTAATAGTGTGTATTGTCACCTTTAACAGGGTTGGCTCCTAATAGGGCTCACTTCAGAAGAGTGAAAAATTGGTAGCTAGTTACTTGGTGGTTTCTCCCATATTGGGTTTCCACATTAAATCTAGTGTCTCTTGTGTTTGTTTTTTTTTCAATTGCATGCATGTTTGCTTAAAGATAAGTAACAATTTAATTTATTGAGTTATAGCATTTTAGTTATACTTACTGAGTATCAGTAGTAACAGATCTTTAAGACATCTAAGGGATTTGTGATTAAAGGTTTTGTAAGTAACTGATTCACCCCCCCTTTCAATTACTCTATCTTTAATTCCAACAAGAATTTGCCATTGCAGATTGAAACTATTATTCAATCATTTCAATCATTGAAATTTGGTTTGTGGGGCAGCTTTTGGGACCCAACGAGTATATTAGAAATGGGTACCCAATTTTTTAAAAATTGGGTACCCGATTTTTAAATAATTGGGTACCTCATTCCTACAACGGTTGAAATGCAATTAGCCACCTAATTTTTGAATTACAAATCAGGTGCCCGATTGATGAGACATGAGTGGGAATTTGGTAGGACATGTAACTTTTGCACAGGATTTTTCCTTGACAAAAGGCATGGCATAGGCTTGGTCCCACCAAGCCATGCCTTTATGATCCATTTTTTCTAAGGCATTTAATCGACAATTTCTGGTATCATCGTAATTTTTTTATAGATGTCCCCATTGAAGTTTTCGATGAAAAAACAAACCCATTATAGGTCTTACTATTCTGATTCTAAAAATGTAAATTCTATAGTGTTATTAGTTTATTTCCTATATTTCCATTATTTATTAATCAAAACTATCTCTTAAATGTTAAAAAGTGACATTCACTAAAACTTTAATAACCTTTTAATTTTATAATGTTTCTTAAATTAATTTATATGTCATCAATTTACATACAATTTTATTGAGGTTAATTTTTTTTGTTTTGAAAAAAGCTAGATCTTGATCAAATTATGTAGTCCATACATGAGAGCTTTTAAAATTTACCTTTATAGCCAACTAATAATTAATAATAAAAAAATTATTTAATAAAAAATTAAGGAAAAATATTTTCATCAATCTTAGGTGTATTAGGTAACTCCCTTTAAAAGGATTTGCAAAAATTCATTTATTTGTGTCAAATTATGGTGTTCATACATGAGCATGGCATGGTCCTAAAATAGGCATTTTGAAAAAATGGTTTTTAAAGATCCATAGCCAAAAATTAATCTATCATATGGGTGCACAAATAAATTACATATTCAAAAACTAGATTCCGAACACTAAAATTTTTATTTCTAATTTTTTTATATTCAATCTCTAAATGCCTCAAATTTTGACATCAATTGACAAAAAATTTCAAAAAAAGGAAAAACACTTCCACTTTTTGGCCAAAAGTGAGACCCAACTTCTTGCACTAACCAAACAAGGGCTCATGTGGTACCCAAGCACAACCAAATCTCTAAAAAGAGGAGAAATAGAGAAAATCACATGGGAAAAACTCTACTCAAAAAAGAGATGGAAATAAAATGCTAAAATGAACTGATGAAGGACTAAAGAATCCTCCAAACTAGGAAATTTCCTAGAAGATAAGAACAAAAGATGACCATGAAGAACACTACTGAAGCATGAAGTTGCAAACAATATCGAATTGCTGATCTAAAGAACCTCCACTGTATAGAACATAACTAGGTAGAGAAGAAAATGTCTCAAGAGATGATCAATCCAAGACGAAAGGTATCTTCATAGCCTCCAAAATAAGGAATGAAAGATTGTCTATATGGTAAATGATCCATCTCACCAAAATGCATAGGTATCCCACCACTACAGTCGCCTAGTACATAGGATCAAATACTAGATATATAGCTCACTCCATTGAACTGAGAAAGGAATGGAACCAACATAACCCCCCTATAATGCTAAGAAGTAAGACATGAACACATAAATTTAATGCAATATCTCTTGCAAAAAGAATAATAAGGAACATCGAGAGTACAAAAGAAGTACAAACACCTGGAATGGTATGTTTCATCAACACATCATGAGACTAATATCATGGAAGGAACACCCACATGACAAATGAAGATGGTGAATATGGCCAACATGAAACCCCCCAAGCAAGTTATAATGTAGTGTAAGTGCAACAAAACATAAAGATGTGCAAGATCCTAGAATGTAATAGAGTGACACTTTATCTCAGTGCGTTTGCAAAAATAGTACAAAAGGATGTCAACAAAGATCAAAGGAGACATAACAGTGATACAATAGATAGTATAACCCATGAAAAATCATCTAAAGCAACAAGATCAATCCGAGAACCTGAAACGGCCAAGATATCCATCAAAATGCAAAAAAAAAAAAAAAAAACTGAATGGGATGTGCCTAGCGCAGAATCTAGAAAATAGAATGTCTCAAAATATGTCTCTCAAAGTGAAAAATAGAATTTTTGACTTTGAAAGACAAAATAAGATACCAAAAAAATCAAAAAACAAAATATACTACACCATCATGACAAGTTCAGAATCAACTTTCCGAAGTTATCTCATTTACCAAAAATAGAGTCCAAATGAGAAAGTTATGGCAAAAAAACCACATGTAGGTCCAAAAAAAAGTATTGGTAAAGAAAAAATTTTTTGCCTTGGCATCTGTGCTAGAATGCCTCAAAATGTCTGCCACTAGTACCAGAACTTTCCTTGAGAATTGTGTCAATTTTATACCAAAACTATCTTTATTTATGTGCCAAAAATCTTGATTTATGCACCTAAAAATCTTCAATTGCATGACCAAAAATCGCAAAATCATTGCCTTAGGAAACATGCCAAAAAATCTCAATTTGCGTGGCAAAATTCAAAAAATTAGAGAAATTTAAAATAAAAATAGGGTTTTTTGTGTGCTCTGAGCTCAACGATGATGTCCTTTTGGGCTCAAAATGACCCAAAAAATTAGCAACCTCCCATATTCAATACAAAATATCTCTTAAAAAATGAAACCCTCTAAAGGAAAAAATAGAAATCTGAAAGCCAAGCCATACCTATCATAAATAGATTAGGGGCATGAAGGTCTAGAGCTCTAATACCATGTTGAAGTTGATGAAAGATCTACCCCACAACTACCAAGAATCACCTAAATGCAAACATCTATCATAGAGAAAGCGAGAAGCAAAAAGCTATGGAGGTTGGGATTGCTAGATCCATAGATGAGACATTCTTGATGAGCAAAAATGAAATTGCTATTAATGTGAATTAATAAATTACAAAGTGATCAATCCTTATAAAAGGAGATCAAAACCCTAGTAGGTAAAATCTAGGTTTTATGATAATAATTAAACCAATAATTAATTATTATATGCACAAAGTTTAGTTTAAGTAAACTAGAGATAATAAGTGACATAATAATTAAATCAATATGATTTAATTAATAAGAAAATACTTTATTACTCTGACCGAATCTTCCTCCATCTAATCAAGAATTCGAAATATGTTACATGCTCTTATAATATTCATTGGTAATCTAGAATGTATCATCTTTCTAATTTCATTCTCATCCACAAGATTTGCCCAAAAATCTTTGAGGTGAACTTTATGTAGGTACTTTGATCCTGCTAGCAATGTGATCTTTTTGTAGGTATCAAAATCAAACCTTTTTGGATAAAGAGAAATATGGAAGAAGTGAAGCTCACGTGTTGATCTCTCTATAGCCTTCAAACAAGGGCATACCTCAGTGTTTCCTTCTCTAATCAAAATGGGGAACTATAATCCCAACTTCTTCTTCCCTTTTTGGATATTGTCATAAGGTGTAATTTGTCAAGTAAGCTCTAAGAAGATCATCTTCTCCATTGGGTGCTTA
Source organism: Cupressus sempervirens (assembly GCA_028749045.1). NCBI lineage: Eukaryota > Viridiplantae > Streptophyta > Pinopsida > Cupressales > Cupressaceae > Cupressus > Cupressus sempervirens. The sequence continues at coordinate 1,029,264,692 of CM053785.1, forward strand.
TGAAGTTTGTATGTCCCCAAGGAAAATCCTTGAATCCAAATTTATTAAAAGTTAGGAAATTGGATGAACCAAATGTCTTAATCTTCGACCAACTTTATCGCACCAACTAACAATCGCATATGTAGTCTCTTTTGTAGTATTCTAACTATGCACATCGAAACAACATCATTAACCCTTGTGTAATAATCCTTGGAATATGAATGCAATTGTATATCACATTCATTAACTTTCAACTATTGGGTTTCACTTACAATCAGTCATTTGCATTTTAGTCCATCATAACTCATTCTCTGTGCTAGCATGTATATGACATAAGAGCTCATGTAAGATTTCCTTATGTGGTCTAGATTCATCAACTATTTATTCAAGTTGTCACTTATGAACCGTACCCAATCTATCTTGTATGATTCTTCTCACTTGTACAACAAAGTACCACATCCAAGATTCAAATCTATAAGAATAAAGCATGTCAAATATGTGACCTAGCACATGATCATGTCATGATACTCTGTCTCCAAGTCAAGCCACACTATTTCCTTAGGAATATTGGAATGATGTGATATATCATTTTTAATTGTCATTTATTGACTATTTCATTACAAAAATGGACTCTAGAGGTATAGATTCTAAGTGTCTACTCTTGTGATTTTTTGACCATCATTGGGTGAAAAGGAATCCTAGATTCTTTAGAAATGGATGTTCAAGAAAAATCTGCAAGAATATTTTGTTAAGAATCCTTGGCAGTTCTATCCCTAGGACTATAGTGTTTGGTGCATTTCACAATCAACTCCAAATGCTGAAAGGAAGGAGGGAATCCAAATGTAACAATATTTTTTCTTTTCACAATTCAGGTAGCTAGGTGTGTAGGATGATGGTCACTATATCCAAACACTCTTCAATTAAATTCTTTCAATTCAAGGCCATCAAAGATTGTATCTCCAATTTCTTCCCATTTTAATATGGTTTTGGATTTGGTGTAGAATCTTTTCTTTTCATTCTTTATCAATTGTCTACATGTATCTCCCGCTCCTAAGGGTTTCACCATTCTCCCTACCTACAAAATAGAAAAAAATCAATTGTAAGAATATTCTAGATTCTTCTTCAAATTCACAAAGATTTCTCCAACTCACTGAAATATTTCTTCTTTCTCTCTCTCTCTCACAGACACAGACACAGACACAGACATAGACACACACACACACATTTCCACCTAATCATTGTCTTTTACTCTTCACTCTCTCCTCCAACCATCACCTCCCTCTATTTACCCCCCCCCCCCCCCCCGCTCTCTCTCTCTCTCTCTCTCTCTCTCTCTCTCTCTCTCTCTCTCTCTCTCGATTCCCATTACCATATTCTCTTATCTTAAGCCCATTAAGAACTATCTCATGTCTTCTCTTATTTTCCACTTTATGTCTCACCTTCATCTCTCACCCCTCCTCCAACTATCTTTATCTCTCCTCTCCCTAGATTCACACACACACCCGCGGGCGCGTGCGCGCGCATGCGCACATACGCACTCATGTACGCGCGCACACACATACATTTCCCCCCATTTTGTTATCCTATTTCTTGAGACCCTTTTTTATCACTCTTCATTGTCTTTCAACTCTCCATCTTCTCTATTTTTATATTTCTCATTCCCCCTCTTTCTATCTATCAACCCTAATAACCATCTATCACTAACTCATGTCCATCCCTCTCCTCTTTTTTGAAACTCTCTAAAATCTATTTCCCTCTAATTACCCTCTTTCACTATCTCCTCTCCATATTCTTATCATTTCCTACCCTTGATTATCCTCTTTCTCTACCTAATTTCTCTTACCCATCTCACCATTCTTGTGCTCACTCCACATGTAATTATCCCAATCCTTGAAGTATAACATGTATTTTATTCTACCAAAATTTTATGTAAACATTTAAATACTTTTCCTTGGATGTTGCTATAATTTTTTATCAAATAATATTGCACTTTGTTTTAGTTGAACTATAAATAATCCGCTTTTCTTTATATTTCAATGTTGAAAGTTTTAAAAAATTAGGAAATAATATGATTGTTATAAGAATATAATATTATTTATAACAATTATCTTGTTGCATTCAACATAAACATATTTTAGAGTTTACAATTCAATAAATGCATTATTTGTTGTTTTATTTTTTTTATTAAATATCAATGCTTATGTTTTAAAAGTTTCTTAGTTAGTTTACATATTTTTATATATTATTTGATTTAGTTGTAATCGAATAGAAAAACATATCTTCTATATTTTTATATTTATATTTCTTTTATATTTTTTGCAAGTATTAAAATACACTTGTGCTACAATACCAAAATGTATTTTTACACTATAATTAAAATATTAATAAAAATCTCTTTTATTAAAAATTACAAAGTAAAATTATAGGAACATTCTTTGAATTTGTTTTCAAGAAATCAATCAATATTGAAATCTAAACTTCTAATTTACTCACAAAAATTTTTCAAACCCAAACTCCTAATTTCCTTTAAAAAAAAAGGAATCTTGCAAAACATGCATCTCTCTATTTTCCACCATGTGAGATTTACCTAAAAATATTGTTAAAAGGAAAAATAAAAATGAATAGGAAGCTTGCAAAACACATATCTCGCTATTTTCCATGAAATTTTATTTAATATTAATGTTTTCCAAAAAAATATATTCACCATTTTATAATTTATGTTATTTGATAATCTTGTTTTACTCCTTTTAAAGATGGAAGCAAGAAGCTAAAAGTGTAACAATATGACGTTGTGTGAATTCATTCAAATCAGAAAATAAAATTATTTAACCATAAATTTATCAAATCTATTTAATTATTTTTATTTTACAAAAATAGGTGGAAAATTTGTAATTATAGAACTCAACTTCTATTAATTTCAAAAATTTGTGACAAAACATTATAAAATCTCAAAAATTCAACTTCATACAAAGAAATTATATATTGTTCAAAAAAACCATCTTAGTTCTACTTGCAAATTAAAAAGAATATTTCCCTAAAAATTAGAAAGAATGTAATTATATAAGTCATCTCCCTGAAAAAAGATGACACTGGGTGAAAACACAAACTTGTGTCACCCTTTTGTAAAGGAAAAGGCTAACAAAATTATAATTGTTCACCTTTAATGACATAAAATTGGAATTATTATTTTTAATTTGAAAATGAAGTAAACTAATGAAATGTGTAGAAATGGATGAAGTTTAGGATTATAATTTTTAATAATTATTTGGAATAATAATTGAATTATTTTCCTAATTTTCATTGACAATTTTTTAGCTGCTGAAAAATGATGAAAATTGGGGGTATAGTTCCCACCACAAAACTATAGGAAAATAAATTTATTTGTTTTTCATCTTAGACTATGTTATAGACAACGTATATAGCTAGAGCAATAAAAAATAAAGAATCATTTTTTGACCTATATTTTCTCTTTTATATGATTCAAATTTCAGCTCACCTAAAATTGATAGCTTTCAACACCCACCACATTTTTCAAAAAAAATCTTTTCTAACCAAGAGAAAAATTATACATTCTAGAAGAGAGCTCTCTCCTCAAGAATGTCATTTAAGTTTTTATATTTTTTTGATATGATTTAATATTTTTTCTTTCTCAAATATGGCATCTTTTCAAGTGCTAAAATACGTGCTTGTAGAATTTTTTAATTACAATATACTATATCTAATTAAAACACTATAAACTCTATATGAGAATATTCTTGACTCTAAGCTCTATAAAATGGTATTTATATGTTATTAAAAAAATGTAAGAGTTGTATTTCTTTAGTAATTGGGTACAACCTAGTATAAAACATGCATTTAATAGCCATTTCCAATTGGAAAAGTGTGAGACCATATATAACTTAGCTAGAATAAATTTATCTAGATCATATGTTTTAACAAAATTAATTTTTAGATAGAAATACCCAAATTCAATCATTATGAAAAGTCAGCCTAAAAGGTGACACAACTTTGTACTTTTACCCCACTAAAATTGTAGGTTAAAATTAGGCAACTGCTTTACTTAGCCACAAAGATTACCATTTTGATGCCTTTAGCTTCACGATGATGCTAAGTCCTCATTTATCAAGTTTTTTTTTGAAATTGATTAATTAAATATTAAAAAATTAATATAAATTAATGAATTTTCATGTTTTAATGGAAAAAATCAAATTTTCTTTCTATTTCTTCAAATACTTTAATTTTTTGAATTATTTTCTCAAACAATGATTAAATTAAGTATTAATGAAACTTCCTTATGTACATCCAAACAACCACTCAAATGAAAATTGATTTATCATCCTTGACTTCCAATTTCAATGGATTTCTTTTAGACAATCTCCAAACTTGATTCCCCATGGGATTTTATTTTTTCAAAATTTCCAATTTTCCCCAAAAAAATTGAATTTCTTGTTTTTCCAAATTTTTGACTTATCCAAATTTTCCAAAAACTTCTCATTTGGATTCTACAATTTTCATAGCTTTGGAAAATTTCAAGACTTTACAAATTGTTCAAACTTTTTCCTATCAATAATTTCTCCAGGTTTGCCAAAAAAAATTCTTATTTTTTCAATTTTCAAACAAATTCCAAAATTTTGAAAATTTTCAACATGTCCCAAATTCTTGGATTTTTCAATCTTTTTTCATGTTTGGAATTTTTTTAGTTTTATGGAAAAATTATCCAAATTAGATTTTTGTGCCTAACGAACAAAATCCTTTAGGAGGTAAAACCCACTTTCTTCTTTTCAAAAGTAGTGAGGTTTTATGAATATGAAGGATTTTTCCATGATGGAAAAACTCCCACAACTAGGCTAAATTGTTTGTGAAATTTTCTTTAGATGCATCGAAATGTGCTCCAAGGATTGGGGAGAGTGGGACTTTTAAGCAGTGAAGGACACACATTCTTTGAAGTCAGTAGGAGAGATTCCTAGGGAGATAGATAAGATGCTGCCAATTGTTATGTTTAATAATTACATGCAAAATACAATATGTGGTATGGATAAAGCTCTGGGAAGTGATTGATAAGACATGTCAAATGGAGGGCTCTACCTCATGGATTTGAACATATAGGATTCATTCAGTAATATTGAATATGATAATGTAAGGTACATTATTGAGAAGATGCAAGAACAAATTGTTGCTATTCAAAGAGGGGAATTTGGGAATTTCAAATTCCATCTCTATTTTCTATTTATGCATCTCATTTTGTAGAAAAGTTTTGGCTACTTTACTACTTATTTTATTGATCATACTTTAGACTTGGATGGGGACTGTCAATACAACTATGGACTCAGGTATGGGACATGCATTACTCTTATTCTTCTTGTGTTTCATTTTTTAATAATTTTAGTTTCGTTGTCATGAGGATGTTAGGTGCCTTACTAGATAGACTCAAGTTTTTGAGAATAATATTAAGGCCAACATGCTTAAATGATAATGCTAAACTAAACCATAACTGGGGGGATTCTTTTCTCTTTCAACATGTTTTAATAATGAGAGTATATGGATGCCTACAACCCCCACATACTTGACCAAAGTGTATACCACTTAGGTTGAGGATTATGGAGTTTTAAGCAAAATTGATTATGTTGGACATGGAATATTTAGGCCCTAATTTGCACAAGGGAACATTTTTGTGTAGATTATTTAAGATAGGGGAATTCAAAGTTTGAAAGAAATCAATTGACCAAATACATGAATATGTGTGACAATAAAGCCTATCTTTGACAACATACATAATCTATGACCCCTAGAGTGTTGTTAGAAATACATTAAAGTAAATTAGAAATTACAATCTCCCCAATAATAAGGAATTACCTCAAGAGGAAATCATCAGGATTAATTTGATTGACAGTGATGTAGAATATCAACTAAGAAAATTTGAAGATATTCAAAGGGTGGAGAAAGAGATGAAGAAACACGATCCCAATTTTGAGGGTTTTTGCATAGAGGATGTTAGGTGCCTTACTAGATAGACTCAATTTTTTGAGAATAATATTAAGGCCAACATACTTAAATGATAATGCTAAAATAAACCATAACTGGGGGGATTCTTTTCTCTTTCAACATGTTTTAATAATGAGAGTATATGGATGCCTACAACCCCCACATACTTGACCAAAGTGTATACCACTTAGGTTGAGGATTATGGAGATTTAGTGGAAATTGATTATGTTGGATAGGGAATATTTAGGCCCTAATTTACACAAGGGAACATTTCTGTGTGGATTATTTAAGACAGGGGAATTCAAAGTTTGAAAGAAATCAATTGACCAAATACATGAATATGTGTGACAATAAAGCCTATCTTCAACAACATACATAATCTATGACCCCTAGAGTGTTGTTAGAAATAAATTAAAGTAAATTAGAAATTACAATCTCCCCAATAATAAGGAATTACCTCAGGAGGACATCATCAGGAGTAATTTGATTGATAGTGATTTAGAATATCAACTAAGACAATTTGAAGATATTCAGAGGGTGGAGAAAGAGATGAAGAAACAGGATCCCAATTTTGAGGGTTTTTGCATAGAGGTTTCCTATTATTTTAGGCTTGAGAAGATGTTATGGAATTACTACCACATAATCTCTCAATTACAACACAATTTGGGAGAAGATGACTTGGTGAATCAAGATTCCCCCAAACCAAATGTGAAATCAGAAGAAGAAGAGGAAGATTATCCTTAGGCCTCTGCATGGGTAGAAAAAGGGAGCAAAAGGGAAAAAAATGTCCACATGCTTGACAAATAAAGGAAAGGAAACTACAACTAATTCCTTCCAAGAGCCAATATGTTTCTATGAGGCAGAGTTTTATTGAAGAAAGAGTTAAGGCAGTAGAGAGCTCCTTAACTGATTTATAATTAATTATAGCAATGTGAGATGACATGATTATACAAGATGAGAAGTTTTTGGAGGATGATGATTTCATCAAGTCTCTACAATTCAAGAGTTTCCTCTATACAGTGAAACAAAGTGAATTAACTCTAATTGTAAAACCTAGAAAGACTAAGGATAAAAACAAAATAGCTTATTGATAAGCTTCTAGCTCATTACCCTAATGGTGAAACTATGTGTGTCAACAAGGCCAAGGATCTTGTACAATGAAATGGAATGTTTTTGGTACTAGGATGGAGTTTGGGAACAACCTTTGTGCTAGACCAAATTACAAGACAAGACAAGGCAACATTTTACAAAGCCTCCAATGTTCAAGACCTACAAAGAGGCTTAGGATTTAATATAGATAGAAATACATTAGTTGTGTAGAGCTTTTCTCCTGAAACAAATAAGCCTAGGCTTATGGATATCCAAGAACAACTCAAGGCACTGCTATAATATGGATGTTGGATTATACCATAGAAAATAAGATTTCAAGTACTTTGAAGAACTTTTCATTCATGAACAACATCAAAGTAGGGAAATTTGATGATCAACTAGCTTAAACCTTCAAAGAACACATAGACACTAGAAAATTATATGAGGAAGATAGTTGAAAGAGCTATGTATTTGAGATAAGGGTAAAGGAGCTAGATGAGAAAGTGCAAGGGTTTGAGAATGAAGTTTCCTCCTTGAAAGAATAACACAAGGAAGTGGAACATAGTAGATTTGAGATGATGTTTGATGAAAGAGAAGGAGCTACTAAACAAAAGCCTCCCTCGACAGAAGACAAATTAGTTGGGACTAATCAAGAAGTTGTTGCAATGGAGACTAAGGCTCCTACACAATATAACCAATAGAGGGTGGATGCTCTAAAATGGATGCTACATCACATAATTAACATATTGAAAATAGTGTCCCAACATGTCAACAATATTTTCATTTCTTTGCAAAGTGCATAGTATGATTGCAAGGAAGCTCTGACATGGCTCTCTCCTATTTTTAATCAATGGGACCCATATGTTCATTTCTTTAATAAGATAATTATTTTGATAGCTAAGAAGGAAGATTTGCTTGATCAAATATTCATAGTGAAAGAAGCCCTATAAATTCAGAGAGAGTTGATTGGCTTCTTCATAGCCAAGTTACAAATAATCCAAGTTAAGGTGAACATGATGAATGGTGGAATTTATATTTTTATTCTTTTAATTGTTGACAGTGAGAATAAATTGAAACAATGGTAAGAGTGGTCGACATCATGTAACTTGAAAAGGTGGTTAATATTTTCGATGGAGATGTTGATGCTAATTTTTTTTATGATCTAGTTGATTCCTTATTTAAAATTAAGGTAGATGTGAACAAGTTTATTATAGAACCAATGGCCACTATAGATGCCAAGTAGAACAAGTTTGTTAGCGACTTGGAGACTATTAGAGTCATTGATCGGCCTACCAAGAGGGAGATATATGTATGGGAGAGAGTTGATAATTTCAAGAAGCTTCAATACTGAATCTACTATGAAGGGTTTAAATTACAGAGTCCTACTCATAAAAACTTTTTAAATCCTTAGCTTAACCTGCCTTAGTTTAACAAAACCTAAAGCATACAAAGAATTAAGTAAATAGGGTATACCAATCATGGGAAGTAGCTGAACCCTAACTAATATGCTAGTTGTTGTTTCCCTAGTTTCAAATGAAATAATGTGAAATTAGAAACCAACATGATTTAAATGCTTAAAGATTTTTTTATAGTAGTCTTATGCAAGCAAGTAAAGATTTTAAGTTTGATTTACAAAGGATAAAAAATTTAATTATTGGATCAAGATTTGTTGAGGAGGAGAACACTATGTTGTTGTCACCTTTCAATCATCCACATAAGAGACTACAAATTATTGATGTTGAAAAAACCTTTAGTCACATGATGAAATTGAAAGTTGGAGAGATAAGTCCCATTTGCATTGCAAACATTGGTGTAGATGTTTAATAATTGAATATGGGTATGTTGAGGATCATGACAATTCAAAAAGTGGTGATATGAAAAAATAATTTTTCATCTTAATTTGATGAAATGAAAAGGGTTTCTTAAGGACATACTCACCTTTCCATTGATATAGTTAATGTCAAATTATAAGCTAAGTAAGAAATTATTACTTAGTTTCTAATGGAGTTACATAAAGAGTTAATTGACATACTAATAGAAAAAAAGTATAACTTTCAAATCGTATAACCTTTTCAAAATCCAAAAGATTAATCACATTCTATGCTTTTTGTATTACATGGAGAAATAATAATAATTTAATTTTGTATAGTTTTGAATGAGTTAAGGTGGTCAAAGGAGAGATTATTTATTCAAAAACATATTGTACAGGAAATTTTGAAATTAATTATTTACTTGAAAAAAAATTACAAAATAATATACGTCACATTTAGGTATGAGTCGACTTCTTATATGTAGAATCTTATAGAAAGATATAATGATTTGATTATGATTGAGGTTGTCAAACATACACCTATTTCTTACCCTTTTCTTGAAATTTTCATACTTTTGTAATAAATTTTTAAAAAATCACCAATCACATTCTTTCTTTATAAGAAAAGGGGTATTAATTCAAAAACTATATTCAATTTCCTATGGATTCTAGTCACAAATTTTTTTGATAAATGATTAATAAATAGTTCAAAATTTCACATCAACTTGACTAACATTAATACATCCTAATTTTTCATTGTCAAGTAAGGTTATATTTTGGCCCTTCATAATCTTCCACATACCCACAAAGCATAAATTGATAGATTAGAAGAGGAAAGAGAGAAGTATGGGACTGTGTGTGAAGATTATTCTAAAAGAAGCAATCAACTAGTTCCCATGTTACCTTAATTTGATAAAATCAAATGGAAAAGGATGATTGATGAACTCAAAAGGGAGAATGAAAGGTTGTTAAAGCAATTACAAACAACTAGAAAGGATGTTTGTGTATTTTTACTAAATGAAAGGTATAAAAATTAAAGGTTAATTTGTATGCATAGTAGGAATTTTACAAGAAAAATAATGACAATACAATATCCTATGATTGAATAGAGCATATGTTGGAGAGATTTCTTGCTAAGGAAAAATATGAAAGAATTACAATAAAGGATAGGATAAAAAATCATCAGCAATTTGGTGAACATTTAAAGATTGATTTTAATGATTTATGAGGACTAATAAAGAAAGGGGTACCTCCACTAGACAAAGGATGAGGAGGTTATTTACAAGGACAAATGGATTACAAAATGTTGATGACTACTTGAAAACACCCTTGCTAATGCCTAGAATGATAACTATGAGTTAAATGAGATAACAAAACATTTGGAATATTTGTGGCTTCAAAGATTCTAATCAAGAATGTCACTAAGGATACATATACATATTCTTCATTACAACACTTGCAACACATTAATATGTCTAGGAAATTATCAAAAGACTAAAATATTCTATCTTTTATGTCCTCAGTTTATTATTGACGAGTTAAAATTTATTATAAAAAGAACCAATTAGTTAATTCAATAATTGGGTTGGTTCTCTTTTGCAACTAAATTCTCAATTATAAATGAGGATCATTAGTGAATAGGGGACACATTATATTGGAGATTCTTTGTTTTCAATAGAAAAGTTTAGATATACAATTGCTTTTGTTTTCTAATATGTCAAACTATGAACAAATTTATGTTAATGTAATCAATTGACTATTTTATTTTATTACAATACAAAAATCAGGTGTTCTGCATTCCTGGTGATATCTAGCTTTCAATTTTTTTTGAGTAACTTCTCTATAATAAATCTATTTGGTAGATCTTATTCAATATGCCTATCTATTGTTGTCATAGTTTAAGTTGAAATTTAGTTTGAAAAATGAATTTAAAGGATTGGTTATCAAGCTTTTTTCTTTCTTACTGCGCTTTAATAGAAAATATAAATTTAGTAAGACTGACTAAGAATTCATACTCAAATTATAATTCATTTGGATTCCTTTCTAGTGATAGCTTTAATATCAAGTTACTAAAGCTGTCTGTAGAGTTATACATATAATAATTGAAATTGAATTGCTTGTAAGTCATTCAAGAGTTAAGTACCAATTTGGATTTTTATCTAGGATAATTTAATCAATCCTGAAAAAAAAAATCATTTTCATAATTTATACAATCTCTAAAATTTACTCCAAAACTTTATAAAGAACTCTTTATAAAGAATGGTGAAGGGTTCTTCCCTTAATACCATAAACACAATAGAAATAATGAACAAAAAAAAATTGTGAGAATAAAATATGGGCTTCTTATTATTGCCACCATTGCGGAATTAAAAATTTTAGAATTACAATACACTAACCCACATGGGAACCTTCATTATAGTAATCTGTAAGACAAAACTACAAACTATCACCTAGAGTTGTCGTAGAAAATGTTTTGGCATTTCTTAAATAGGTAATTTTATGCCATTGAAGAAGGTTATTGACACTCAAACTTAATATTGAGGGCTAATAGACCCTAAAAATACATATTGAGTCCACCAAATACATTTTTGACATTTTTTTGGAAGTTTTGGGTGGCCCAACTTTGGAAGGTCATTACTCTCAAACTGTTGCTCTGAATGTCTATTATAACTACTTTTTTAGAATCCTTGCTCCTCATCTATAGGATTGATTTTGTTGAAACACCCATAAATTGAGGATTTGGGCCTCATCTAGGCACATTTAGGCCTTTAAGAGTGAAACTGAAGTTTATATACCAAAATTATACACCAAAAATCCATAATAAATCTATGAATATGCATGATATGGTACTAAGCCTCAACTAGTAGGAATATATATTTAAGATGAATATCCACCTATGAAATTAGAAAATTCCAAGCTCATAAGTTTGAATTACTAAGTAGTAAGCCTCCATAGACAATAACTTTGCATTAAGACAACCCTTATTAAAACAACTGAAATGAAATATTTTTGTTTGATGCAAGATTTCTCTTACACCTAGGACTCCTTCATGAAACACCTAGGGTAATTTGAGAAGTGGCCTTGTCATTTATTAGGTGTTAAGATAAAAAAAAAAAAAAAATATGACTCCCTTCCTAGCCATGATGAATCTTCTACTATCCTCTCCTTCCATTTGACCGTGTATTCTTCATAAGTTTTGTTTCTTGTACTTTTTCCAATACAAATTTTGAGTATCTCCTCAATATCCTTTGTAGCTAGACTAGCTATTGAAATACTCCGTAGTGCTTCTACAACTTCATCACCATCACTGCCTTTACAAAAATTTGACAAATCTAAAATGTAAAATACTGATCAAACATTCAATTCATTAGGCAACTCCAGTTCAAATGCATTTCCAGAATCATGCCTTTTCACTATCTTGCATAGTCCAAACTTATTTATTTTTAGCTTATTATATGTACCAACTAGAAAACTCTCATTTCTCATATGAATCATGACTTCATCTCCAATCTGAAATTCTGTATACCCCATTTTCACATTTTCATACTATGTATTCATCTTTGTAATGTGCTTCCTCACCTTGTCATGGATATTTTACAAAATTTGAGAAAATTCTTCTGCTTCAACACTACATATGTCTCCTTTATCCACCTACCTTAATTCAAAAGCATTTCTAGGACTACCCCCATATACAATCTAGAATGGTGATTTACTAGTATTCCTATTGATAGAATTATTATATACAATTTTTGCATCTGGTAGAATCAGATCCCATCCTTTTGGCTTATCACCAAACAAGCATCTCAACAAATTCCCCAAAATTCTTATTCACCAGCACTAGTTTTCCATCAATCTGTGGATAATGTGATGAACTAAACTTGAAATCTATCTTCAATTTCTTCCATAATGTATGCCATTAATACCTAACAAATTTGGTACCTTTATCTAAAACTATACTCTTTACTCTTTGGTAGGCCATGTAGTCTCACCACTTCTCTAAAAAACAACCACATGAACAACATCACTAGTCTTCTTGCAAGGAATGAAATGTGTCATCTTGGAAAACCTATCAACTACCAAAAAAATAGAATCAAGCCCTTATTGATTCTTTGTTTAATCTATGAATGAATTCCATGTTGACATTCTCCTACATCTTCTCTGGTACAAGTAATGGCTGATACAACCCCATATTTTGTTTTACACCTTTTTCGATCTGACATACTCTTCAACTTTCCACAAAATTTGTCACATCTTGCTACAATTGTGGCTAGGTGATAATTCTAAGCAACCAAAGAAATTGTTTTATCCCTACTAAAGTGTCCAACGAATCCTCAACTATGCTTCTCCTTTATGATATTCTCTCTCATTGAACTTCTTGGAATGCACAATTAGCTTCCTTTAAACAACATACCATCTTGGATTGTGAAATCCAACCACTTTTTCCTATCTTGTGTAACAAGTTCTATAGAAGCTTTCCATGCTTGACCAAAATTAGGATCCTCTAGATACAAATTCTTGATTTCCTTGAGCCCAACCACCTCAATTTTCATCTCTGCTAGAAAAATTTGTCTTCTACTAAGAACATCTACAAATCCATTTGACTCCCCATTCTAGTGTTTTAAAACAAATCTATAACTCTACAAAACCTCAATGCACTTGACATACCTTTCATTTAATTTTCCTTGACTATTCAAATATTCCCAAGTTTGATGATCATTATACAAAACAAAGTCCTTAAGAAGATGATAGTGTCTCCACTTCTTCATTGCCTAAACTATAGCATTAAATTCCTGATCATAAACAAAATATTTTATATCGGCATCAATCAAATTTTCATTGAAATAAGAATCAGATCTACCCTCTTGGCTCAAAATAGCTCCTTTTGCAATACCACTAGAATCACAATCTATTTGAAATACCTTGTTAACATTTTGAAGTGCTAAAACAAGCTACTTTTTGACCTTTTGGTTCAACAAATTAAAATTATTATTTTCTCCTACAATCCACTTTAATTCTTTCTCATATCCTCCCATTGTTTTACTCAAGGGCACACAAATACTGCTAAAACATCTTATGAACTTTATATAAAAACTAGCTAGTCCATGAAAAGATCTTACCTCTATAAAACTCTTTGGAGTAGTCCATTTAACCATAGCCTTCACCTTCTCTAGGTCCATTTTCAAATCTTATGCTGAGACTAACAATCCTAAGTACACCAACTCCTTCGTCACAAAACTAAACTTCTTCCTATTTGATAAGTAGGAGATGATTTCCACAGCTAGTCAAATTGTGATGTGAATATCAAGATTTAACTGTGTGATTTTGAGTCAAACTCGATGACCCATGTTTCATGAGTAGTGATTCAACATGAATCCATCTCTCATGAGAATAAATGGAACACTTAGCACTCATTGGATCTAGGTGATGCTCACAGGGGTGAAGCACCGGGACTTCCCGGGAGGTCACCCATCCCAGTACTACTCCAGCCTGAGCGCGCTTAACTACGGAGTTTCCTCCATAGTTAAACCCAAAGCTTGCAACCCCATTTGCAAGCTTTGGGTTTAACTGTGGAGGAAACTCCGTAGTTAAGCGCGCTCAGGCTGGAGTAGTACTGGGATGGGTGACCTCCCGGGAAGTCCCGGTGCTTCACCCCTGTGAGCATCACCTAGATCCAATGAGTGCTAAGTGTTCCATTTATTCTCATGAGAGATGGATTCATGTTGAATCACTACTCATGAAACATGGGTCATCGAGTTTGACTCAAAATCACATAGTTAAATCCTGATATTCACATCACAATTCTTCCTATTTATTAGCAACTTTTGTTCCCTCAACTTATCAAACACCTTTTAAATATGCATCAAATGCTCCTCCAATGTATTACTAAAGATTAATATATTATCTAGGTAAACAATAAAAAACTCACCTAGAAACTCCTTTGGTACCTCATTCATGAGCTGCATGAAAGTACTCAGTGCATTGGTTAGACCAAAAGGCATGATAAACGACTCATACAACCCTTCCCTTTTCTTGAAAGTAGTCTTCCACTCATGACCTTCTCTCATGTGAATAGGATGGTATCCTCTCTTCATATCCATTTTTGTGGAATACATAGCTCCACTTAGATATCCCATAATGTAATCGATCCTTGCAATGGAAATATATACTTGATTGTGATCTTGTTCACAACATGAAAATCTATGCACATCCTCCATTCTCCATTCTTCTTAGGTGATAATATTGTTGATATAGTACATGGACTTAGACTCTCTCAAATCAACCCATTATGCAACAACTCATGCACTTGTCTATTCAACTTCGCACTTTCTACTGGTGTCATTCTATGTGTTTCCTTGTTTAGAAAACTGGCTCCTAGAATCAAATCCATCTAGTGACTAATCTTCCTCACTAGTAGTAACCCATCAGGTACATTATCTAACACAATAACAAGATACTCTCCCAAAAAATCTACAACTTCTATAGGTACCACCTCTACTTCTTATTTACCAACTTTTAGGACTATAGAAACACACATATGCTCATGCTTCATACTTTGGAGAAACTTCTTTCCACCAAAAAAACATACTCTAGCAATACTATATACCTTTTCTTCTTTCTCCTTCAATGGCTTCAACTTATGTATCACTCCATTTGTTAGAGTGTAGGTATTTTCTCATCCATCATATACAACATGTGTGCCAAACTACGATAGCCTATCCAAAAACATATGACATATGCCTATATGTATGATATCACACAACACCTCATCCTAGTAGCTTCCAATCTTGAACTTCATCGAGCATTGCTCATTGGCCATAACCTTGTGGTCATCTTGTACCTATGGAATATGGTATGGACATGGGTTTTTAAACCTCTTTAGCTTCAACTTTGTGACTATATTTTCTAACACCAGATTATCATTTCTTCCACCATCAATGATCACATCATAACACTTATCTTCACATCGACACCTAGTGCAAAACAAACTCCTTCTTTTATTAGGTTCATTCTCACCACTCAAAAAAACTCTTTGATTAACTAGGACTTCTCCTCTTTAAACATCTTGAAAATGGGATGATTTGGCATCTTCATCAACATGTGTAACTCTAGCCTAGCCTTTGGTTCTCTGATCTGCCCTTCCTATTAGAAATAGGGAATGCTAAGAGGGGAGGGGAGGGTAGGGGTGAATCGGCATTCTAAAAACTTTTCTCAACAACTAGATATTATTTATTACTTTGAACCATACCTAAGAAAGTAAAAATGCAATGCTCCATAGTAAGAGTAACCATGCATAAAGAGAACTCATAACACCATATTTTGTTAACTAGGGAAACCCTAGCCAAGAGAAAAATCTTGTTGGGGATGATACCCACAAGATGATGTACTAATATAAATATTCTATGTTACAGGATGGACCTTGTTAGGAGTCCACCAACACATTCAGTACATAAGAGTCCTTGTTAGGAGATTCCAACCCTATTAGAAGTTGTGGTACAATGTATGCAAGAAGAGCTCACTACCCAAATATGCACTTTCAATTACAAGAAGAGATCACTAACCAAACAAGTAATTTATTTTTTAAGCTCCACAAATATAGTAGCATTGGTGCTATAACTTCTTTCTAGCTGATCTCTAACCTCATCTCAATATTAGATCACAAATCAGGTTATCAAAATCTCATTTCTTTCATATGATACAAAACTTTACATTCATAACTTTTGTGCATAATTTTCGAATAACCTCACAAGATGTCTTTGCATAAATAAAATGCCTTTTCAAAAATTATTGCTAGGTCAACTAGGACCAAAATAATATTTTCAACTTAGAGTAAACATCTACGATGTCATTCCTAATTGGTCAAGTAATTATTTTGAAAACAAAATAATACTTTTACCTTTCATTTTGTTGTTTTCTACATAGTTATGTTGGTAAATCTTAAATATCTCATTTTCATGTTGCCACCTAGATTGTGCCTTTATGTTGAATATTAACTTTCAACAACCTAGTGAAACATGGGATGATCGTTGGTCTTTGGGTATGCCATGTTAAGGATCAACCTTTGGTACAAAGGGTCGGCTTCCCTTCAATGACCTCCTAAAACTAACTTTAACTTTTTAGGAATAGAGAAGATAGAGTAAATATAAAATAAACTAAGGTGATTCACCAATCTCATGAAGGTAATGCAACTTTGAAGGGAAAACTCACAACTAAAATGAATATAACAACTTGATCATAGAAAGACCCTACTAACATTAAGTGCATGAAATGCAAAAAAGTGTGGGATCAAAAAGAAGGGAAGCCATTCACAACTTTTAAACCAAGATTACACACAAATTACACTTAATTTTTGAAAACTATCTCTCACATCCCACATTCAAACTTACTTTTTAGCCAAGGATTTGTAAAAAATGACATTGACTTAAAGCTAACAAGACTTAGAAGACAGATGAAATATTATATATAAGACCAAAGAGGAGCATTGCTACATATATATTTAGAAGGAGAAAAAATACTCAAAGTTGCATTATAAAAGGGCTTGAGCTACAAAACACTATCTCTCCAATGACATAGAATGAAAGATCTCACAAGGAGGTAGAATGTAAGAGCTAGCTGAAATAATGCTCAAGAATGGGGTATAAATAGGTTTGAAATATACAAATGAATCATCTACTCAAAATGGAAGAATATTCATGATTCCCTCAAATTAGATGGTAGGTGTAATTTGTCATCTCCATCGATGTTGCCACCTAGATTGTGCCTTTATGTTGAATATTAACTTTCAACAACCTAGTGAAACATGGGATGATCGTTGGTCTTTGGGTATGCCATGTTAAGGATCAACCTTTGGTACAAAGGGTCGGCTTCCCTTCAATGACCTCATGAAACTAACTTTAACTTTTTAGGAATAGAGAAGATAGAGTAAATATAAAATAAACTAAGGTGATTCACCAATCTCATGAAGGTAATGCAACTTTGAAGGGAAAACTCACAACTAAAATGAATATAACAACTTGATCATAGAAAGACCCTACTAACATTAAGTGCATGAAATGCAAAAAAGTGTGGGATCAAAAAGAAGGGAAGCCATTCACAACTTTTAAACCAAGATTACACACAAATTACACTTAATTTTTGAAAACTATCTCTCACATCCCACATTCAAACTTACTTTTTAGCCAAGGATTTGTAAAAAATGACATTGACTTAAAGCTAACAAGACTTAGAAGACAGATGAAATATTATATATAAGACCAAAGAGGAGCATTGCTACATATATATTTAGAAGGAGAAAAAATACTCAAAGTTGCATTATAAAAGGGCTTGAGCTACAAAACACTATCTCTCCAATGACATAGAATGAAAGATCTCACAAGGAGGTAGAATGTAAGAGCTAGCTGAAATAATGCTCAAGAATGGGGTATAAATAGGTTTGAAATATACAAATGAATCATCTACTCAAAATGGAAGAATATTCATGATTCCCTCAAATTAGATGGTAGGTGTAATTTGTCATCTCCATCGATGTTGCCACCTAGATTGTGCCTTTATGTTGAATATTAACTTTCAACAACCTAGTGAAACATGGGATGATCGTTGGTCTTTGGGTATGCCATGTTAAGGATCAACCTTTGGTACAAAGGGTCGGCTTCCCTTCAATGACCTCCTAAAACTAACTTTAACTTTTTAGGAATAGAGAAGATAGAGTAAATATAAAATAAACTAAGGTGATTCACCAATCTCATGAAGGTAATGCAACTTTGAAGGGAAAACTCACAACTAAAATGAATATAACAACTTGATCATAGAAAGACCCTACTAACATTAAGTGCATGAAATGCAAAAAAGTGTGGGATCAAAAAGAAGGGAAGCCATTCACAACTTTTAAACCAAGATTACACACAAATTACACTTAATTTTTGAAAACTATCTCTCACATCCCACATTCAAACTTACTTTTTAGCCAAGGATTTGTAAAAAATGACATTGACTTAAAGCTAACAAGACTTAGAAGACAGATGAAATATTATATATAAGACCAAAGAGGAGCATTGCTACATATATATTTAGAAGGAGAAAAAATACTCAAAGTTGCATTATAAAAGGGCTTGAGCTACAAAACACTATCTCTCCAATGACATAGAATGAAAGATCTCACAAGGAGGTAGAATGTAAGAGCTAGCTGAAATAATGCTCAAGAATGGGGTATAAATAGGTTTGAAATATACAAATGAATCATCTACTCAAAATGGAAGAATATTCATGATTCCCTCAAATTAGATGGTAGGTGTAATTTGTCATCTCCATCGATGTTGCCACCTAGATTGTGCCTTTATGTTGAATATTAACTTTCAACAACCTAGTGAAACATGGGATGATCGTTGGTCTTTGGGTATGCCATGTTAAGGATCAACCTTTGGTACAAAGGGTCGGCTTCCCTTCAATGACCTCATGAAACTAACTTTAACTTTTTAGGAATAGAGAAGATAGAGTAAATATAAAATAAACTAAGGTGATTCACCAATCTCATGAAGGTAATGCAACTTTGAAGGGAAAACTCACAACTAAAATGAATATAACAACTTGATCATAGAAAGACCCTACTAACATTAAGTGCATGAAATGCAAAAAAGTGTGGGATCAAAAAGAAGGGAAGCCATTCACAACTTTTAAACCAAGATTACACACAAATTACACTTAATTTTTGAAAACTATCTCTCACATCCCACATTCAAACTTACTTTTTAGCCAAGGATTTGTAAAAAATGACATTGACTTAAAGCTAACAAGACTTAGAAGACAGATGAAATATTATATATAAGACCAAAGAGGAGCATTGCTACATATATATTTAGAAGGAGAAAAAATACTCAAAGTTGCATTATAAAAGGGCTTGAGCTACAAAACACTATCTCTCCAATGACATAGAATGAAAGATCTCACAAGGAGGTAGAATGTAAGAGCTAGCTGAAATAATGCTCAAGAATGGGGTATAAATAGGTTTGAAATATACAAATGAATCATCTACTCAAAATGGAAGAATATTCATGATTCCCTCAAATTAGATGGTAGGTGTAATTTGTCATCTCCATCGATGTTGCCACCTAGATTGTGCCTTTATGTTGAATATTAACTTTCAACAACCTAGTGAAACATGGGATGATCGTTGGTCTTTGGGTATGCCATGTTAAGGATCAACCTTTGGTACAAAGGGTCGGCTTCCCTTCAATGACCTCCTAAAACTAACTTTAACTTTTTAGGAATAGAGAAGATAGAGTAAATATAAAATAAACTAAGGTGATTCACCAATCTCATGAAGGTAATGCAACTTTGAAGGGAAAACTCACAACTAAAATGAATATAACAACTTGATCATAGAAAGACCCTACTAACATTAAGTGCATGAAATGCAAAAAAGTGTGGGATCAAAAAGAAGGGAAGCCATTCACAACTTTTAAACCAAGATTACACACAAATTACACTTAATTTTTGAAAACTATCTCTCACATCCCACATTCAAACTTACTTTTTAGCCAAGGATTTGTAAAAAATGACATTGACTTAAAGCTAACAAGACTTAGAAGACAGATGAAATATTATATATAAGACCAAAGAGGAGCATTGCTACATATATATTTAGAAGGAGAAAAAATACTCAAAGTTGCATTATAAAAGGGCTTGAGCTACAAAACACTATCTCTCCAATGACATAGAATGAAAGATCTCACAAGGAGGTAGAATGTAAGAGCTAGCTGAAATAATGCTCAAGAATGGGGTATAAATAGGTTTGAAATATGCAAATGAATCATCTACTCAAAATGGAAGAACATTCATGATTCCCTCAAATTAGATGGTAGGTGTAATTTGTCATCTCCATCGATCATGCTAAAATCTGAAATTTGAAATTTCCCTCAAATCAGCTATTGGGTATAATTAACTTGCCCTTTTATGAAAATTCTCCTACCCATAAACTTGGCATAATTCAATAAAGTTATCCTCTCAATTTTTTCATTTCAAAAATATATTTAAATGCAATAATTTATAAGAATACCATCCATTTAAATGTTTACATTAAATGCAAATGCAAAAATAAATGCCCACCTTCTATGCTTATATTTTATCTTGCCAACTTCCCTAATTTGTATTTGAAAATAGCATTTAAATAAAATCATTTATAGGAAATAAATTTATTTAATGTTATAAAATAATAATATGTCCATTAAAACCTCTTGAGATTTGGGTTTTTACAATTTAGTTACCCAACCATTTAAGAACATGCTTCAACATTTTCTTTAAAAGGAAAGATTTTAGAAAACTGATTATATGACCCCCTAAACATACATAATTTTTATTTTGGAAAGAACAAAATTTATTCCTAACATAAATTTCTAACTCACCAATTTATAGGGTCATATGAATCCATATGTGGTCATACCATATTTTCCATTCTTGATTGCAGGCTCAAAAAAAATTATGGGCAAGGTATCATCACTAAAAAGAGCATAACTCTTTCATTTCTTCATGAAAATGTGTTAGACTTGATTTAATTTTTTTTAAAAAATTAGATACCTTTCATTTGAGCATGATTTTTAATAATGAAATATTCATATATGTCTATACCATTTGTGCAAAGTGTTGCAATAGTCAAAATAGCAGCCAACAAAACTTGTACACTTCTGTAGCAACAAATAACTTCAAATTTCTTCATCCTTCAAGTTGTAAATTCCATAAAACATATATGTTCCTTGATTATCCATTTTTACTTCACATAATTCACTTATATTTCACATTGAATATAACCTCCTATAGATTTTGTCCTGATTGACCCTACAAGGTGAAAATAAGATAAGATTTCGGCAACCTCTGATGGATGTTTGCCTACTAGACAAGTGACTTGTTGACTTAGCTATCCATTGGGCATAGAGTCTCCTTCAAGTAATAACAATAGCAACAAACCAAAATTTAAACTGAAATCATGCTCTCAACACTTATGGAAAATGAAAACTAAAACACTCTACCCTATGCTAGGGTAATCAATCATCAAAATTCCTCAAATACATCCATTTACTAATTGATTGAAATAGCTTCCTTTTCTCACCAACATAGGGTAGATTTGATGCCTCAATGCAACTGAAATGATATACCATGTGACTGAAATAGTCAATTACACTTGAATTATGACATGAAAACAATGGATTAGCTTGCACACCTCTTGAATTTAATCAAAATCCTTAGCAAGATGGGTTACATATAGAGGTAAAATATGTTCTTCAATGTCTAAATATTCCTCCTTGATATCCATCCTCACCAAATGTCTAATTGGGTAGCCCCTTGTATGGAAGAATTATGACTTTTAACTCTATCAATTGTCTTGTCAACCATCACATAAAGTTGTTAGCCTTAAAATAATGAAGATGTGTGGAAAACATTTCATGATCCACATTTTTCTGATCAAAGCTTGACAAATCTATTAGCCTTCTTATAATCTCGTGATTATAAATTATAGAATTTTCACACATTGAATTCTCTTGAACTTGGAATTTCATAGCAATCTCCTCATCAACAAATTCTTAAAATTGATCTATCTCTTTTGGTAACATATTGAGGGAGTCTAATTCCATGATAAATGTTTCCAAATCATCCCAAAAAATATCTTCATCATTATCATTCTCAAACTTGATAGACATAGGAATCTTACATACCTCTTAAGGATTATCTTGAATGACCAAAGCCACCAAATGATCACTTACTTCCTGTTATTTTGAATTCAACATGAGATGATCTTGGAGTTCCTATTTTCCATCATGAAACTCATCTTCTTCCTCACTCAATAAAATAGGAAGTTCATCAAATAAATCAAATGAACTTTGAAAAATGTCACATTTTCCAATATGAGATTTTTCTTGTATAGATTTAGTTTTCTCAACTTCAACTTGTTGTTTAGGAAGGATATTTTTAAAACTTGGAAAATAAAAATTACAAACCTCCTTTTCAAGCTAGATTGAAATGTATGGAGATAATTGAGATTCTGGAATGAGCTTTGCATATGGAAGTTTTTGCTAAAGTACATGCTTATTTTCTTTATGGATGAACATATGTTGTTGAATTAGATTCTCATTTGGGATTGTAATTATCCCTTCTTTTGTAGGATTATAACTTAAGAAATTGGGAATCATAGTCCTAAAAACCTCTTGCATTATAGGCTGATTTGAAATATCATTATCCACTTGACTTTTTATTTTTATTTTTTATATGCAACAACCAATCTTATAATAATCACTTTTTGATCTTCTAGCTCTTTGTCATGAAATTCCTCACAGGCTCTTGACTCCCTTCGAAAATCTTCTTCATACTTCTGCTTTTGCACCTCATAATTTTGCTCCCTTTCAATAATAAGTTCCTCATATTGTTGTTTATGAACCTTATATTATTGTTGTATTTTAGCAAAAAGTTCCCTATATTGTCCCCTTTGTATTGCTAACTATTGTAGATGAATGTTAGCCTGATAAGAAAGCTCCTCTTGCCACATATTATGCTCATGCTCCCTTTTTACATCTCTCATTTGTTGTTGAAAATTTGTAAGGATTTCAATTGCACTAGGAACATGCTGGGAAAAAAATTGTGAATTTTCTTGTGGCTACTAATAAGAATAGGAAGGATAATTCTATAAATCATCATGATAACTAGGGATGGACTAACTCTCATAAGGTCATTGAAAATTTTTCCTTTTAATAATAGCTAGCTCATTAACCAAGAATTGGAATTTTTTTTGAATGTTTTGGTTTTATTCCTTAATTTCCTTCAACTCTTGGGACTTATATAAAAGTGGGCCAAGTATGCTAGTAGCTTGAGCAAGGTGGGAGAGTTGTTAAACAAATGAAAGTTGTGGATGAGGTTGGTATGGGGGCTAAAAGATATGATTTTCATGAAATGGGGAATGGTAGGCCATGGTTTCATGGATATGAATAAACAAAATCAATGCCCAAATAGACCATAGGGACATGGGAATACTTGAGAAAAATGAGACTTGACTTTTATAATAGCAACCAAATCTTCTTGAAACTAATGAATAATCATTCTAGAGTCACCAAGTGTGCTTCTCCTTGCCTCCAAAGGCTACAAAACTAATTTCCACCCCAAAAACTAGAATTCTATGGAAAAATTTGGACTAAAACAATCCAAAATGCCCCACCGAGGGTGCCAAAAACTATTGTCACCTAGATTGCACCTTTATGCTAAAGATTAACTGTCAGCAATCTAGTGAAACATGGGATTATCCTTGGCTTGTGGGTATGCCATGTTAATGATCAACCTCTAGTACAAAGGGCCAGCTTCCCTTGAATCACCTTTTGAAACTAACTTTAACTTTGTAGGAAAAGGGGAGAGAAATTAAACATAAAATAAACTAAGGCGATTCACCAATGTTATGAAGGTAATTCAGCTTTGAACGGAAAACTCATAACTAAAATGAATATAATAACTTGATCATAGAAAGACCCTACTAATATTAAGTGCATGAAATGCAAAGAGGTGTGTGGGATTTAAAAGAAGGAAACCCGTTCACAACTTTTAAACCAAGACTACACACAAATTAGACTTATTTCTTGAGAACTATTGTTGACATGACTCATAAATACTCAACTTTTAAGCCAATGATTTTTGTAAAATATAACACTAACTTAAAGCTAACAAGACTTAGAAGACCAATGAAAAATTATATATAAGACCAAAGAGAATCATTTCTACATATTTTTTTGGAAGGAGCCAAAATGCTCAAAATTTCATTACAAAAGGACTTGAGCTCCAAAAACACTATCTCTCCAAGGAGGTGGAATCAAAGATCTCACAAGGAGATAGAATGTAAGAGGTAGCTGAAATAATGCTCAAGAATGCAGTATAAATAGGTTTGAAATCCACACATGCATCATCTTCTCAAAATATAACCATATCCATGATTCCCCTCAAATCTTTTGGTAGGTTTAATTTGTCATCTCCATGGATCACGCTGAAATCTAAAATTTGAAATCTCCCTCAAATTAGTTGGTGGGTGTAATTAACTTGCCCTTTTATGAAAATTCTTCTACTCATAAACTTGACATAATTAAATAGAGTTATCCTCTCAATTTTTTCATTTCAAAAATATATTTAAATGGAATGATTTATAAAAATACCATCCATTTAAATGTATACATTAAATGCAAATATAAAGATAAAATGCCCACCTTCAAAACTCGCATAATTTATCTTGCCAACTTCCCCAATTTACATTTGAAAATAACATTTAAATAAAATGATTTATAGTGCATCATTTTATTTAATGTTTTACAATAATAATAGATTCATTAAAACCTCTTGAAGCTTGGGCTTTTACAATATAACTATCCTGCCATTTAAAAACATGATTCAACATTCTTTTTAACATGATAGATTATAGAAAATCGATTATATGACCCCCTAAACATCCATAAACAATTTTCTAGGAATTTTTTTTTTCTTTTTCCTAACATCAATAGCTAATTACTCACCAATTGATAGGGTCATATGAATCCATATGTGGCCATAGCAATTTTTGCATTCTTGATTGTAGGCTCAGAAAAAATTATTAAGCAAGGTACTATAATTAAAAAGAGCATAACTCTTTCATTTCTTCATGAAAAGGCCTCAAACTTGATTTAAATGAAAGAAAAATCAGATACCTTTCATTTTAGAATGATTTTTAATAATAAAATATTCATATATGTTTGTACCATTTGTGAAAATTGTTGTAATAGTCAAAATCAACAACTAGTAAAACTTGTACACTTCTTGTAGCAACCGATAACTTTAGATTTCTTCACTCTTCAACTTGTAAATTTCCTAAAACATATAGGTTTCTTGATTATACATTTTTTCTTACATAATTGACTTATATTTGACATTGAATATAACCTCATGTAGCATTCATCTTGATTGATTCTACAAGTGAAAATAAGATAACATTTTGTACTGTTTGTACTGATGTTCATAGTTATACACATCATCATCAACATGTATACTATTTTCATATAATCTTTCTCTCAAAAATAATATCATATAAACAAGTTATACTTCAAATACTTTTCTCTATTCATGTTTGATAAACACATAATTGGATTCACTAGAGCTTGAATAACAAGTGTTAAGAGTTAGTATTCTTGCAAGTGTTGTTAACCACATCTTCAACTTGCTTCATTCTTCCTCCATGTAAACTTGCTAGACATAGTATGATGTCAACAAAAAGTTTCATTCAAAAAAGTAAACTGATGTAAACCATTTTCATACTTAAACAAATTTCTAAGTACCAAAAAGCTAAGTATCTTTATTTCTAAGATTTTCTATAAGCATGTAAATCATGTGTGTCCATTAATGAAAACATTTACATACCTACATATAACCAATTGTCAATAATCTCCCCCTTTGGCATTGATGGCAAAAAAGTAGGAAAAATTGGCTAAGTATCAAAACTTTACCAAAACTTACAACATTACTACACTTACCATCTATTACAAATGAATCATCTTTATTTATTACAAGTTCTCCCCCTTTTTTATATAACTACAAAATGCATAACTTACAATTTTCTTATACAAATTCTCCACCTTTGACATCAATGACAAAGGTTAGAATGTCTAAAAGAAATGTTCAAAAGTTTTGTCTAACTACTATAAAAAACTATCATTTTTTTTGTTTTGGTACCACATGCTGATATAATCTTCATTAAATCATCAAAAGTTTCCTTTATACCATCCATATCTTTCTCCTATGTGTCATTGGCTACTTTGATAGTGGTGAGAATTTCACATAAGACATATGATGCAATCTCAACTGCATTAAGGTCAAAATATATGAATTTGGAATAAGTGTCCTTTATTTTAACACATTCCTCCAATTTTCTCTCAATGGCTGACAATTTTATAGCTATAGATTCTTTGAGATTCAATAAATTTTTTAAAATTTTCTCTTTTCAAGTTGTAGTTGCATGATGTTAGTGTGAACATTGACAACTAGTACTTCAAAATCATCAACTCTATTAGAGGGTTATTATAACCAACTTGTCAGAGCTTCTAGCCCACTCAGTTTCCCTTCAATCTTATTATCCAAATCTATATTCAACTTGTGAGATAAAGTATATTTGATGTATAGTACCTTCCTATGTTTTTGACATCTTTTGAGTTTTTAAGTATAAGTATCAAGACTCAACAAATTATTCTTTATGTTTTGACAAACAATGCTAAAAAGATTAGCATCATAATAAATTTGAGCCTTTGACTCTACAACACTTAACAAATCTATAAATTCATCATCAAAAGATATTACTACTACTTTGGCTCTTTGTTCAGGGTCTTCTTATGTATGTTTGGCTACTAGAGTTCTATTTAATCTATCAGTCACCTCTATTAATTTCATTTCTAGACTCTTGACTTTATTT
Source organism: Cupressus sempervirens (assembly GCA_028749045.1). Classification (NCBI taxonomy): domain Eukaryota; kingdom Viridiplantae; phylum Streptophyta; class Pinopsida; order Cupressales; family Cupressaceae; genus Cupressus; species Cupressus sempervirens. Next base: position 1,029,291,997 of record CM053785.1, read on the forward strand.
TTCTTATCAATCAACTTGGTCAAAGATGAGATCAAGTCAGATTGATCATCATCATCACCTATAAGGTTGGCAAGAGATAGCGGAGTGGATGAGCTAGATGCTTTAGTCTTATCTTCCTTTTTGTTCTTCTCTACTGCCCTCTTTTCCTGTTCTTTCTTATCTTCTTCTAGCTTCTTTTCTTCTTCCTCTTCTCTCCTCTTCTTTTCTTCTTTCTACTTCTTTCCCTCCTCAAGAAATTTCAGCTTGGCTTCTCTAATCTTTTTAATTTCCTATTCTGACAACCTTTCTTCTCTTCAATAAGTTTTTACTAATTTTGAATTTTTTTGGAATAAGACTCAGGCTGCTCAAAAATTACAAAAGGATCATAATAAATATTATTAGTAACATTTTTTTGATCAATTTATATTGTATCACCACTTACTAACACTTCCCAACTTTTCTCTATAGTGGTAGGTGTTTCCTTTAACTCAAACATCATCTGGTTGATGGCTACAGTTGTTTCACTTCTTATGACATTGTTCTCACCTCCCATAAATAGAAATAACCTCATCTTACTTCATAAGTAAGGTGCTAGTTTGTTCATTAATTTCTTAAATTTCTTCTTCCTCATTAGTTTTGCACATAGTTCTTATCATCAATTTCTGAAGTTCCATATCTTCTTCATGAGTTGGTTCTTTCTTTGCAATAAGCCTATCACAGACTTTCTGATTTGCAATGCCTTCAATGTCTTAAAGTTTCAAATTTTTAAGAATCATATATCTCATAGTAGAGATATAGATTTGGTCTTTCTCAATATCATTGTATAAATCATAAAACTTATTCATTTGTATAAAGTTTTGCTCATTGACAATATATATGTTAATATTTTCTATCTTCTATTTCTAGGGTTTTCTTGTTTTATTTGTTGGTTGTGTAGAAGCAATAACCTTTTTAGGTTATTTGACTTCTTCTTCCTTTTCTTCTTCCTCACTGGAATGTTTAATTGTAAACAATTTTTTCTTCCTTTTATCAGGTTTAGTAGCTTGTTGCTTGACTCTTTTTTACTTGTGAGTCTCAACTTCTACTAGCCTTTCAGACTTCCTTTTGGGTTCACTAGGTTGTTCAATTGATACAAAAACATATGGGATGCTTTTCTCTATAGTATTTGCTACAATGGATACATTGGATGCTTGACTAACTAATAGAGGTGGCACATACATCATACCTTGTGCACCAATTTGTTTTAGTTTGGAGATTTTTTGTCTGATTGCCCATGCTTCCCTTTCTATCATACTAACCTTAATCAATGCTTTCTTCATCATAGTCTCAACCTTCTTATGAGATTATTTTTCTAAGGATTCCTGATAAGCTAACTAAGTTATTTTTTCAGTAACCAATAACTACATCATCACTTAGTTGATAACCTAAGGGTTCATGAAATGTTTACCTTGGTTCTAGTGCTTCAACATATGTTAGGTCTATATCTACAATAAAGCATATGTCATCCTTAAATCTATCAACAATTATTGGTGCAATTTTGAATCTTTGTTTCATTTCATTCTAGAATTTTCTCATAATCAAATTGTCACTATCCAAAATTTTATCTATAGGATTCCATTTACATACATCTATTATCTTATCCATAGTACATCCTTAATTTCTCATGATCTTTGTAATTGATAGAAATGGAAATCTTTGAAGTACATAAAAGAAAATATGATTGATTAGTGACTGAAACATAATTTCACCATTCTTAGTTCTTTAATCTTCTATAGATTCTCAAGGAGTTGTACTATCAAAATCTCACTCAAATTTACTTGTTCTTTCTCAATACAATTCTTTTAGGCTGCATAGATAAAGCTTGTTAACAACTCATCATTCTTAGAACTTACACAAATAGAAGATGCAATGATTTTTCTCAAGAATCTCATATCGTGTTGGCTAATGGTTCTGATCACCATTTCCTTACCATTATAAATTGCTGTAATATTGAGTGCAACCTTCTTCTTGACTAATTTGTCACCAATGGGTACACTACCTTGTTTGCTAAGACTACTATGGTCCTCATGAATAAGGTTGAAAAATATATCAACTACATTGTCTTCCATCCAAAACTTCCCATTATGAATTTTTCTTAATATAATTTAAGTCCATTTTTTGTTTTCAAGTTCATAGTAGAAGTAATATCTGAATAGGTCTAAATCTTTTAGATGTTCAAATCTAGGCTCTACAATCATATCATGGTTGAAAATAATTTTCATATCCTTGTTCATAAGTTCACCTCCAACAGTTTCAAACTTGCTAGACAAGTAACTTCCTACATCTTCCAAATAAACTATGTTGTACAAAGTTATCGATAGAGATGAATTAAGGTTTCCTTCTAAGGGTTTCACTGGGACAACCTTCAATTTGGGTCTCTCAATATTCCCAACATTGTGTACTACTATCATTTCCATAATTTCACCAAACTCTGCATGAAAAATGATAAAAATACCTTTTCAAAGTAGGATTTTGCTTGAAATCACTTTGATAAATTGCTTCTAGGTGCTCTAAGCTTCTAAGATGAGTTCAATGTGAAAGTAATTAAGTTTTTTACTCTATTTAATTATCCAACTTGAAATTGCATTAATTGTGTACTTTGCTAAATAAAAAAAGTTGTTAATTTCATTCTAAAATTAAATATCTACTCAAAATATTCTGTGTGATCTTCAAATGCTACCTGAGGTTAACCATAGCTTCCTTTCAACATGACAATGCTCAAAAAACTTTCACTGAATGAAATTTTGTGATAACATAGATTTCATCTTATGTCATAGAATAAACATTCTCTATTATAACAATTAGGCTTATTTCATTCATAACATGTTCTGATAAGCTCCAAATTGAAAGCGAGCTTAGCTACAATCTAAACTCATCTAGATACATCTTTTCTCAACATCACTACACATAGTTCGATCTATAAATGACGTTTCAAATTCTGGTGTTGTAAACAAGCTTAATTCAACTTGGTTGAATCAAACTCGATAATTGAATTCAATCTTCCTTTCTCTACATCATCTAACTTTTCCTCAGATCTAATAGTTAATCCCTTTACAAATGTCTCATCAAGTTCTTCACAAAGTTCACTAACTACATTTCTTTGATATTCATTATCTTTGTTAGTTCTAAAGTTCCTTTCATGATTCCTACTATCATTTATGAAGTTTCTTTCATTGTTCCTTCTATTTCCGAAGTATCTTCCATTGTTCCTTCTGTCTATTCTACAATACTTTACTATCTGTCCCAAGTTATTGCATAACTAATGTACTGGAGTTCTACTTCTAGGATTTTGTTGATCAATAAGTGTTTGAAAATCCTAGGCTATGTGTCCAAATTTTTTACACTTATAATAGATGATCTTCTTGTTGCAATTATAGATGGAGTAACTAAGAGTGGGGGGTGAATCAATTACCACAAAAAAAAATCAACAGATCCCTTAGATGTCTTAAATACCTATTTACTATTGATACTTGATAAACATTGTAAGACTGTTGTAACTCAGTAGATTAATTGGTTACTAATCATCTAGCATTCATAATTATTAATATGCATGAAAAAGTTAAATAAAATGAACACAAGAGACACCATATTTAACATGGAAACCCAATATGGGAAAAACCACCAAGTAATTAGCTACAAATTTTTCAGTCTTCTGAAGTGAGCCCTGATAGGAGCCAACCATATTAAAGGTTACAATACACACTATTAGGTGTGATCCTTTTAGAATATTTAATCAACCTATTAGGAGTGGCCTTGCTAGAGGTCTTTAGAACAATTCAACTAAATTGTCACCTTGTTAGAGGATTTACAAAATGGCTATTAAACCAACTCTGTTAAGAGATTTGAAATCACTACTACAATGGTTAGAAATTAATAATGGATTGACTTGAATAAGATGCAAATAAATTTTTTGATAATAGATCTCCATTCTACACTATTAGATCCTTCTTGTTCAAATATAGCTTTGCTACTCCTCAGTGATCTCTGATCATCCTTCAAAATCTGCTCTTAGTCCTTCTTTTTCATTCACATCCATCACACACTTAGAATTCACAACTTTACCTCTTGTATATACCATTCAGGCTATCAAGTCAGCTCATTCACAAGTTACATTTACCAATAAACCATATATCAGTCGGCTAAAAATATTACATTAAAAAAATAAACTTTATTTCACAAAATAATGGAATCCTTCACTGGCTGACCCTGCTCGGTAAATACTGCTTCTAGAAATAATTTCCTAAGTTAAATGTATTAACTCAGTTAACACTACAAAACCTACAAAATCCTTTGGCTGCCGAGTTAACTCGGTAAGAACTAGATTTCCTTCAATGTCCATGAAAGCTCGATTAGAACTGTTTCTTGCACTATTTTCTCTTGATGACTGAGTGAGCTCAGTAACAACTGAATTTTCTTTGTTAAACCTTGAAAGCTCGATAGCAATTGCCTATGCAAGGTAAAGCCTAAGAATGATTGGTAGACACTGTAAACCCTATTTTCTAACCTTCTAAACTTGGTAGGCTTTGTCTTTTGCCTTGTTGACCATCTGAGCTCAGTACACTCTTTCTTTTGCCTTGCTAACCAACTGAGCTCGTTAGACTCTATCTTATGACTAATATGACATTTGTGTAACATCAAAGACAACACACAATTGAAAAATTGTATCCAACAATCTCCATATTTGGCATTGATGGCAACACAACATGTCATAGCAGAATGAAATTTGAAGAAAGGGCTTTACTGACAGAATACTTCACCTTCTTCCACAAAACACAATGATCTCCCTATTTCATAATGATATCTCCCTCTTACACAAACTCTTTATTATTTTTGAAAATTTCAAAAAGGTATGATAGTATACTCTCCCTCTTTGACAACACATGCCAAAGACAACACAAATCAAATGAATGGCATTGTACTTGATGCTCTGATTCATATGCAATGTCTTCATTACTTTGTTGCATCAACTGATAGATCTTGAATTCTTTTCCTGTTGATGCATCACTCAAACTATATTTTAGTGAACTTCAAATAGGGGAATGACCCCTAACTTGCCTCTTAGATACAAGAATGCATCCTTAGGTAAATGCTTTGTAAATATGTCAGCAATTTGTTCTTTTGTATGGATATATTCCAATCTGATTTCCTTTTCTTGTACCAATTCTCTAACAAAGTGATACTTTATAGAAAAATGCTTGGTTTTTGAATGCATCACTGGATTCTTGGATATGTTGATTGCACTTGTGTTGTCACAAAAAATAATAACAGGTTCTTTGATTTCTTGCTTCATACCTTCCAATAATTGTTTGAACCATACAATGTTTAGCAGTTTACTACTGCTGTAACATATTCAGCCTTTGCTATGGACTAGGATGTATAGTTATTCTTTTTACTTGTCTAATAAACCAACCTCTTTCCAAGAAATAAAGCTCCTCCACTTGTACTCTTTCTATCATCAACATTCCCTGCCCAATCTACATCAGTGAACACTTTTAAATCCAAATTTCCTCCAAGTTTATTTGAACTAGACTTAGCTCTTCTTGAATGCTTGGCCTTAATCTATTAAGATAATAGAGAACTATCCCCTTGAATAGATCTTCCTCCTCCCTTGAACCCTTACATTTTCTTCAACAAATCAAGAAAATAATTCACAAGAATGAATTATTGCTTCCTTTTAGCTATCATTCAACCCCATGTGGTTATTTTTGACTTTCCTCTTTGATTTCTCTCCAACTAGATCTCCTACCACCAGAACTTTGTGTGACCCTTCAGTTTGGCCTTTGCAAACTTGATCGTATCTAGATCTTCAATATCTTCATTTTCGAAGTAGTCTTTTAATTCATTAATCTAGTCAATCTACTCATCTAGGTTAATATTTCAAAAAAATGTGGGAACATCAAACTTATGTCATTTTCCAATCTTAGAAATGGCTTTAAAAATCTTTTTCTCCCATCTTCTACAGTTTGATCAATGTTTCCTTCTTCTTTGTCACCCTCCCATTCACCATCTCCTACTCTGTGCATATTTTCTTACAAGTATTTCATTTTCCTCTAGAGAGATCTAAAATCCTCAAGTATAACACCTATGACTCTCCCACCATGCTCTCTTCATGGAGGCATCTTCTCACTTCCATAGAAATCCTTGTACAAACTACCCCACAATCGGTGATATGTCTACACACTCAACCCAAACCATGGTCCTAGTGTGAACTGCCTCACAATTGGAAATCTATCAACACACTCAAAAACTCTAGCTCTGCTACAACTTGATCAAGGGTGCTCCCCTTAATACCATAAACACATAACAAAAATAATGTACAACAAGAATTTACGAGAACAAAATATGGGCTTATTATTAACATTGCCAATGTAAAATTATAAAATTTAAAAATACAATATGCTAACCCACATGGGCACCCTCATTAGAGTAATTTGCAAGACAAAGTTGTGAACTATCACCTAGAGATGTCTTAGAAAATGTTTGGACATTTCTTGAATAAGCAATTTTAGGTTGCCCAAGAAGGTTCTAGACACTAAAACTTAATATCTAGGGTAGATTAACCCTAACATTACATATAAAGTTAGCCAAATACATTTTTGATGTTTTTTTGAAAATTTTGGATGGCCTAGCTTTAGAAGGCCATAACTCTCAAATAGTTTCTCTAATTGGCTATTATAGCCACTTTTCATAATCCTCAATCATGATCTATAAGCTTAGATCCTTGCATGCACCCATTTGTCAAGTTTTTAGGCCTCATCCAAGAACATTTGTGCCTTTAATAGCAAGCCTAAAGTTTATATACCAAAATAACAAACCAAAAATCCATAATAAATTAATTAATATGTGTGATATGGCATTGAACCTCAACTGGTAGGCTGATGTATCTAAGATGATTATCCACCTCCGAAATTAGGACATTCTGAGCTCATAAGGCGAACTTACTAAGTAGTAATCCTCCACACACAACTACTCTCCATTAAAAAAATGCTTATTCAAACAACTAAAACATAATTTATTTGGTTGATGCAAGATTTTTCTTACACTTAGGATGCTCCTACATCAAAGCATTTTTTAGCATTCAAACACTACGCAATTGTGATATTTACAATCTAGAAAATCTCAACATTTAACTTACCAACTTGAGATATCATTCAAGTCTTGTATATATTTATACCATTTTATACAAAAGCCTAAAACCAATATATTATGACTAAGGAATAGGTTCACTCACCTAGGTACTGTAGAGCCTAAAGTGTAGGGGAAAAGGATATTCATTGATCATTCTTGCCATTTGGGAAAGTTTAATTAAATATCCCAAAAACTAAGAGGTAAATCTCATAGGATATCCAATATATTAATTTGGCCACAAATAGGTTCTTTTACTACTTATCTTGTTCATAGTTTCACAAGTTAAAATGAAATTAATTGATCGATAATGATGCATGAGCATCCTGTGGTGTAAGAGAAATCTTGTATCACCCAAAAATATGCTTAGTGCTAGTTTCTATTTAATGTGTTTGTATTTCTAGATACCCATTTGGGCAAAACAGAGATTCCAACTCTCATAGTATCCCTATTGGTTTTTTGGGCTAGTGTTTTTTTATCTAGGTGGATCTTAATGACCTAAAAAAATTAACCTGCATAGAATCACCCAAGATTGGGATCAGTGCATAGAGCATGATAAAACATTCTTGACACAACTTAAAGGGTGTCAAAAGGAGTCTATTTGCTCAAGATAGGCTTGGTCAAAGTTTTGGTCAAACTAGTAAACTAGGGGTTGAACAAAATTGCAAAATTGGACCATCTCAAAGTGTTCAACAATGGGTTTTCAATTGAAGACCTCATTGAGAGCTTTCCAACATATTTTGAATGGACAAAATTAGAATTCGTATGCAAAAGTTATGACCAAATAAAATTTTAAAATTAAGAAGATAACCATGTGGCTACTGATGACATAAGCATGATGTGGAAAACATGATGTTGTCATAGATAGATGTGAATGGCAGGTTGATCGTATTCAAAAAAGGAGATCTTGGGAATAGAACATTGAACCTCCCACTCCCAATTTTGTATATCCACCATTACACCATTCAAGTCACTTTGGAAATATTTGGAGGCATTTATTTTTTGATAACACAAAAGATAAGACAAAAAAACATGAGATGTAGGGCCGACCAAACCCCCCATTCATGGCCTATTAAAAGAAGATTTTGTTTGCTTTAAAATAATAATCAAGATAGATATGTGCCCATACACTTAGTAGAGGTAAAAATAAACATCGTTAGGTTTATTAAAATAATACCTCTATTTAAACAAACTAAAATGGGTACGTTAAATGTTTGAGAATTATGAGCCTTTGTTTAAAAATAAATAAATTTATTAAAGGGATGTTTATAATTTTGTTTGGGTTATTTTGTATGGCTGAAAATTTAAAAATTCAAAAGGGGTTATTCTATTATTTCAAGTGGGGTTTTGTACTTATTATTTGGTTAATTGGTTTTGAACCAAATAGGGAACTTATCTTGTATAAAAAGGGGATGTTTTTTGTAAAGGAGCAATTAGCCTAGGATGAATCCTTGGGGAAAAAATAGTCCTTGGGGAGAAGAAGACTTGGATAAGTCTTTATAATTTTCCAAAGAGGAAATTTGGAAGAATGCTCTAGAGAATCAAGTGGTCTAATAATATGAGATAAAAACTTAGAATTCTCTTCACAAAAATTTTCATGACCTTATGTCATTATTGTAAAGGCTTAATGCCCATTGAGAGAGAGTTACTATTTTATTGCTTAGCATTGTAAACAGTGATGAAAGAGCTAACCACAAACATGTTGCTAGCAAGTTCTTTTCATCACAATGTGGAAGCAAGAAGTAGATTGTAACTCCATGGAATACCATGCTGATGTATGAGTTTTGCATCATAATAATAACATCAATCTTGCATGTTTGTAGATTCAGCAACATAGCCAAATTCTGCTGAACTCTTAAATCAAATGTTTTGTCTGTTATTCTCTTAATGCATGGTTTGCCTACTTAGTTATTTTCTACATTTCTAAGTATTATTTTCTCATTTCACAAGAAACATTAGTAATGATCTTTATTAAATCTATATGGGAAAAAGCATAGACCTGTATCACCCTTTTGTAAAGAAAAAGGCTAACAAAAGTATAATTGTTCATCTTAAATGACATAAAACTTGAATTATTATTTAGAATTTGAAAATGAAGTAAACTAATGAAATATGTAGAAATGGTTGAAGTTTAATATCATAATTTTCAATAATTATTTGGAATAAGAAATTATATATTTTCTTAATTTTTATAGATAATTTTTTAGTTGTTGAAAATAGGGGTTTAGTTCCCACCACAAAACTATATGAAAATAAACTTATTTCCATTTGAACTCAGATTTTATTATAGATGACACATATAGCTAGAAAAATCAAAAATAAAAATTGACTTTAGACTTATATTTTCTCTTTTATAGTGATTCAAATCTGAACTCACTTGAAATCGATAGTTTTCATCTCCCACCACATTTTTCAAAACAAATTTATTCTTACTAGAAGAAAAATTATACATTTTGAAAGAGGACTTTCTCCTCTATAATGTCATATAATTTTATTTTTTTTTGATATGATTTAATATTTTTTTGTTTCTCAAAATCAACATCTTTTCGCGTGTTAATACGTGCTTGTAGAATTTTTTAATTACAATATACTATATCTAATTAAAACACTATAAACTATACATATGAAAATATTCTTGACTTTGAGCTCTATAAAATGGTATTTATATTTTACTAAAAATATATCATAAAAAATAGTAAGACTTATTGAAATGCTAGTTTTCTGAAATAATTTTATTTCATTAGTAATTGGATTCAAACTAGTATAAAATATGCATTTGATAGAAATTTCCAATTGGAAATGTGTGACACCATATATAACTTAGCTAGAATGAATTTATATATATATATCACATGTTTGAGAAAAAAATTATTTTGGATAGAAATACTCAAATTCAATTGTTCTGATAAGTTAACCTGAAAGGTGACACAACTTTGTACTTTTACCCATATCCTAATGAATCTTAAAATTGTAAGTGATTCATAACAAGGAGTTTACAGATCAAGTTTTCTATCAGAGCTAGTCTAAAAAGTTACAGGTTGCAAGATACTTGGAGAAAATTTAAGCAAGGTGAGGCAAGATGGCTTCAGACAAGGAAAATTAGTTTCATATTATCTTTGCTGTAGAATTTTACAAGGTCTTTGTGGAGATAAATGCCAAGGTTGATGAGATGTACAAGGAATGGAAGTTTGAAAAAGAAGGCTTCTTGAAGGAACCTAAAGATGTAGATTCGCTGAAATCTCATAATTCTTCAAGTATTCTCTTCCTTGTTCTCTTGGAGATTCTCATAAAAAATCTCAAAATTTTGGATTATGGTTGTCAACTAAGATGGGTAACAAAGGAAAGGGCCTTGGAGTTCATGAACAAAGTATGGTTGAAACTGTGAAGGTGGAAACTAGACCTCTTTATGCAAGATTGGGGGTTTGCGAAGGATAATTCTCCAATGTAGTGGATGCAAATAATTCTCTAGATGAAGAACAATCTCAAGAACAATCTAAGAGAGGTAATGCCACATCATCTTCAAGTAGTGGTGACACATGTAAGATGTCCAAGAGAAGAGAAAACATAGGTTCTTCTCACCATACATGCACCAAAGGTGACCATAAAAGGTATAGAAAGCCTTGTAATTCCAAATTTTTCTTTAATTGTAAGAAATTTGGAAATGTAGAAGGTTTATGGTTTAGAAAACCATGCATATTTTTGGGGTTGAATAAACACAGTGTTGTCAAGTGTTTGAAAATAATGGCTTTGTACAGGAGGGTTGAGTCAACTAGCAAAGGGAAAATGCATAAAGATTCATCTCCAAATTAGAAGGAAGAGAAGGGAAAGAAATGTTGGATGTTGAAAACACCTTGTTCTTATTGAAAGAAAGGTGGACATCAAGAAGCTAGCTATTGGAAGCTTCATCCAAAGCTTTGTCCAAAGTAGAAAAAAAAGAAGATTGTAGTTGATTATGTGTTAGGCAACACTAGTAAAATGAAGAGGTCTTTTATGTGAGAAAAAATTCTTCAATCATGTTTGCAAAGGTGGGAAAACAAGGTGATTTGAAGCATAAAAATGATGTTTTTGCTTGTATGCCTAACTATCATGTGCTTCAGGGATCATTAGTGCCACAATATGAGGATTTGTTGTGGAAACCTATTATGAGAATTAAGACTATTCTTAGCTCATTTTCATTATCATCTTTGCATTTTTTAGTGTTACTAATGTGTTGCACATGGATAGTAGCTAGGGTAATGAATGCAAAAAGATGTGGGAAAATACAAATGGGTAGCAATTTAATTGTAGTTTTCATAATTATTGTACATCCTTTTGGTGAAGAAGGTGCAAAAATAAGGTGGACAGATACTAGACAAGTGGGAAAGTTATTTTCTCACTTAGTGTCTAATTAAGAACCTTTTGGAGGTCCAAAAGTTTCTTTAGTGGGGAGGAATGGTCTAGGTGGATCTTCAAGAGCTCAAAAATTTAACCCACTCAAAATCTCCCAACATTGGCATCAATGCATAAAGCATGGAAAAATGTTCCTAACACAACTTAAAGTGTGTGAAAAGGAATTTTTTTGCTCAATATATGCTTGGTGAAAGTTTTGGTCAAGCTAGTGAACCAGGGTTTGACCAAAAAGGTGAAATTCCACCATCTCGAAAGTGATCAATACTGGGTATTAAATTGAAGATCTCATCAAGAGAACACATTTTGAATGGACAAAATCCAAATTCATATGTAAATGTTATGGCCAAATAAAGTTTTACAATTAAAAGGATAATCATGTAGCTATTGATGATGTCAGCATGACATGGCAAACATGACGTTGTCATAGATATATGTGAGTGGTTGGTCGATCAGATTTAAAAAAGGAGTTTGTGGGAATAGAACATTGAGCCTTCCAATTTTAATTTTTCCTATCCACCATTATACCATTCAACTCACCTTGGAAGTGTTGGTGGCATTTGATTTTTTAGCACACTACAGATAAGACAAAGAAATGTGAGGTGTAGGGTCGACCCAACTCCCCATTCATGCCCTATTAAAAGAAGATTTGCTTTTGTTTTAAAATTATAAACAAGATAGATATGTGCCCATAAACTTAGGAGAGGTAAAAATAAACTTTGTTAAGTTTGTTAAAATAATACCTCTATTTAAACAAACTAAAATGGGTAAATTAAAGATTTGAGCATTGTGAGCCCTTGTTTAAAAATAAAAAAAATTATTAAAGGGATGTTTTTAATTTGGGTTGGGTTATTTTGTATGGCTGAAAATTAAAAAAGCCAAAAGGGGTTATTTCATTATTTCAAATGGGGCTTTGTAATTATTATTTGGTTAATTGGTTTTGAAACAAATAAGGAAATTATCTTGTATAAAAAGGGGAAACTAGCCTGGGATGAGTCCTTGGGAAAAAAAGAGTCCTTGGGGAGAAGAAGACTTGGATAAGTCTTTATAATTTTTTGGAGAGGAAATTTGGGAGAATGCTCTAAAAAATCAAGTGGTCTCATAATATGAGATAAAAACTTAGAATTCTCTTTAGATGTTTTTTTTACAACCTTATGTCATTATTGTAAAGACTTAGTTCAATTTGAGAGAGTCACATTTTTGTTGCTTAGCATTGTAAAAACTGACGAAGGAGCTAGGCATGAACATGTTGCTAGCAAGTTCTTGTCATCACGGTGTAGAAGCAGGAAGAAAATTGTGACTCTATGAAAGAATATGATAATGTATGAGTTTTGCATCATAATAATGGAATTTATATTGCAAGTTTGCAGATCCAGAGATGTAACCAAAGTCTGATGAACACTGAAATCAAATCCTTTGTCTCATGTTCTCTTGATGCATGGTTTCTCTGCTTAATTATTTTATGCATTTCTAAGTATTATTTTTTTAGTTGAAAAGAAAATTCAGTCATGATCTTTATTAAATTTATATCCTAGTGAATCTTAAAATTGTAAGTGATTCATAACAAGGAGTTTATAAATTAGTTTTTGAGCACCTCAAGATATGTATTAGTGTAAAAAATAGGTTATTCTATAATTAAGTAATAATTATGATGAGTTAGAGGGTGTAAGTTGGAGGGATGATTTGACTTGTAATTCAATGTATTCCAAAAAAAAGAATTAGGTCAAAAGACTTTATAGCTTGAAAAGTATTACAATTTTAATTTTCTTGTAGACCCCCTAAGGGCACTGCAATGTTAGATTTGGGGCACTAAATGGCCTTGTATAGGCCTAAAAGATGGGGAAAAACCATAGTTGGTCCATAAACCTATGGAGCACATCAAAAGATTTCCAAAAATGTAAACAATTCATGAATCAAAGTCTCAGATCAAAAGTTATGCCTCCTAGAAGTTGAACTACCATTTTTGGATTCTTCTAATTTTATAGAAACTTCTGACATGTCTTCTAGAACCTTCTACTTTTGTGGTGGATGCCAAATGGCATATTCTAAAATGAATTTCTAACACTAAACCTAATTCAGGTTACTTAAGGTCATTTATGGCATTGTAGAGGCAATATTTGGTTGTGTTTAGAGAAGATACTATGAGAAGAGTTTTCCTCTAGAATCTGATAACATTGTAAGCCCGTAGATCATGTTGTTGAGCCTATTATTTCTATACCGAACGTAATAGCATATCATTTCTGATAATAATATTCTCCTTTTCCTATTGTGTTCATTTTGTCTTGGGTAGTGACCACATCAAATAATAGATTTGGTATTGATCAATGGATTTTGTGAAGTTGTGGTTAAGGTTTTAATTTAGTGGATTATTGATTCACCCCTCTCTGAGTAATTGTGGACCTTAATTATACTACATAATGAATGTTATCTTGAGCTAGATCAACTTTGGAATTAATGACAAATGTCACAAGGAGGTTAGTTGAGAAGAGGAAAGGTACTTTGTAGTATTCTTGGAAGAATTCAAATTAGACTTAAGGCACTCTTGGAATAATTCTAAAATTATATGATGTGGTTAGAAAAAAATATTGACACATTAAAATGGTACCAATAATTCTAAATAGATTCACTAGAAACAAACCAATCTTGGATGGAAACCAGCCCTACTCTTTTTTAATATTTTTTTGTATCTGTAGTTGTATTGTCTTAGAATGAACATCATATAATGATCTATGTCCATATTTTCTATGTATCAATTATAAAACATATTTATACCAAGAGTTTCATTATGATAATTTTTAATCTTCTCTGGTCACTATATATTTCCAATATTATTTGTTGATCCTCTAACACATTGCCTAAATTTCTTACTTATTGTAGTGGAGCTACCCTTCAAATCTCCCAAGGTGATAAGACATCTATGTGAGAGTTTTACTTTACTCTTGTTCTCAATAGTTGAACAATTAGACCATTTTGTATGCTATAAAATAATATTTATGTCTAAATAAACCTTATATTTGTTATTGAAATATGAATAAATAATTTGGTGTTATATGTATATAATAGATAACATTGACTCTTTAAAAAGCCTTAGATACTTAAGTATTACATTTTAATCAAGAGAGTAAAGCAGTCCAAAAATAATGCAAAAATACAATAAACATCCCATCTCTTTTTAAAGTATCACTAAATAAAAATTATTTTGTTTTTACTTAAATGAAACTATTTAGAAAAAAGAATCTCGAAAGATATAAATTAATAATCTTAAAATAAATAGTATCATATCGATTTGGTTTGTTAATATGTTGTCAATCATCCTATTGGAAGAATCTCGGAGCATCGAGTCTCTTGCAGGTGTTTTTTGAGTAACTACAAATAGCTTGAGATCCTTTTTTTTATGCCTATAATTTGGTTAGTATTTCTATAGGTCAGTATTATTGAGTTAGATATTATTCTATTTCATGCATCTGAAGACAGAACATTGGCTTTTAAAGGTGCTAGTAAGCTTGAGTGATGGAACTGTATGTTAAAAGAGGTTGAGGATATGACTTGATTAGCCATCATTAGGGTTTTAAAGCTCTATGAATTTGAATGCACTTGGAGGAATTAAAGCTCTATCATAGAGTCTCTGATAGCATGCATGGTCAAATAATAGGTTACCCATTGGGATATCACCTGCTCATGTACAAACTTATTTGATGAAACTTAGCTAGAAGGTATATACAACAATATTTTTAGCAGAGCTCGTAGACTAGATATCATGTAGCCTGAAGTTTATATGAAAAATTTGATGGAAATCCTTCTTTATGAAAGAGTGAATCAAAGTCCCATTATACATATTAGGGATCAATTTGTATTTGACCTTGTTTTCTCTATTTGACCATATTTTGGATTGAGATGGAAGCTATCATAAGCTAGCATAAATTTTCTTGTTTACTGGGATGGAATCGAGCAAGGTGTCAACCATGAATGGTTCTTCAATTACATGAGAGATTTAAGATACCATCCTTCTCCACTGATGGATTATAGTAGTTTAAAAAAACAAGAGTTTGTTGTCCCTAACATGAATAAGTCTAGTAGGAGGTAAGCAACATTCATCCATGTACTAGGGCAACCACTTTATAACAACAAGAAGTAGTGGGAGAATACATTTTAGTCTTTAGGCATTATGAGTAACCCTTCTAATCTCTAGTTAGTCTCCCTTCTATATATAGATAGGTTTCATTTTCTATAGCATGTCCTTAGTTGTTCATAAAGATTTTATCCTATTTTTATAGTCAAGTTTAGTATTCTCACGATGACAAGTAGTCTCTTCCTTCTACACATAATTAATTAGGTTATGTACTATGAGTATTATGTGTGGCTATGTAGATATGTTCTCTAGTTTTCTTATAGTCTACATTTATGTCTTTTATTATTAATAGATGGTTTATCCCCTATGCAATTTCATACTAGTGACATAGTATTATCATCATCATGACTGGCTTCAATGTAATTTTTTGGAACCAAGTTTATAAAATCTGTATATGTTTTGCAGTCTTAAATTGCAGCATATTGTGGAAGGCAACTTTAAATGAATCTAACATTAATTCGATAGAAGGACTTCAATGATAGTTTATCTCTTGCAAGAAAGTTAATGGTTATCATGACTGTGGTAATATTAGGAGGATATCATTTATTTTCAAGTATTGTATTTATAATCATCTGTACTAGGGAGGTATAGGTAGAACATGTACCTAACTACAAACCCAAAATTTTGGACACAGACATAGACATAATCTACTCTATGTGATGAATTTGTATGAATTTAATTGCAATTGTAATCATATGAGCCACAAAGAAATTGTTTTAAGAGACAAATTAAAAATTGTAATAATGGAACACATCCTTTTCATGAATTGATTACATTGGCTTTCAAAAAACCATCAATTTGATAAAAGATCTAATACTCCTTAAATTTGTGAAAAATAAAATCACAATTCTTAAAATTTTGCTCAGCAACAACTAATGTTGAGCGACAGTTTTGCTCAGCGCCAATGGATGCCAATTGATAGGAGGGTGCTGAGTAAGCTTGGTACAAGAGGAAGCTAAGTGAACTCAGCAAACAAAGGGCACTCGACACAAGTATATGCCAAGTGAGCTTAGTTTCCACTACAAAGTTGTGCTTGGAAAAAGAGGATGTCAAGTGAGCTCCATAATAACTACAGAGAGAACTCAATGAAAGAAAACTAAAAGGACTTGGTAAAGACCAAACTGAGTGGGCTATAAACTGAACTTACAACATAGATTTTTTTGCCATTAAAACTATAGAGTTGAAGTATGAAGCTTTCAAATTTGAACTTATCAAATGCAAAATATTATGTAATGAAGAGTAAAAGAAGAATAATAGATTTTAGTATGCTTGCTTGCCTAATTTCTTTCTATTCAAATATGATAAAACTATTACAAAATCTAAGAGCATTCAGCTTCAACTAGAAAAAAATCCTAAAATCTTCAAATTGATAAAACCTAAAACTTTAAACTTTAAACTTACAGCTCTAATGGTTGCATACAACAATGTCTGGAGCAGTGCAGACACAGGGAGCTATAGTTTCGTAGTTGGGGTGGGATGAAACAAGTTGCTACAGTTGTGCATGGGGGTCGATCCCTATGGCAATATTTGAAACCCATGATGTTGGGCTAAGGCGGTGGGGAAAAATCCAAAAAACCAATGAACTCACATAATGACAAGAGGAAACATGTGCAAATGTAGACACAAGAACAAACTCCCTTGTCTTCTAAACTCTGACAACTTGATCTATTGATTGATTTCCTTTTCTCACTTTGCTCTACTCAGTAACTCTTCCACTTCTTCAACTAATTGAGTGAATCTGATACACTCCTTTTTCACTCCTTGCCAAAAATGTTTTCCCCATCTTTTTCATATTTGAACTCACCTACCACATTCAATGTTTTTTACTATTTCAGGTCGTTAAGGTGGTAGGTGGGTATTTGGCTCAAGGGGAAACTATTATGCATGAGATATTTCAACACTCCCCTTTTGTCATAAGTTGAACAAACAAGGATCGCTCCTGATCCAAATCAACTACACCAAGACACTCTCTTAGGTGCATAAAAGTTCAAATGCCTAAAGGCTTTGTAAAAATGTCATCTAGCTACTACTCGGACTTACAAAATTCCATTTTGATATCTCCATTCTCTACCAACTCTCTGATGAACTAATATTTGATCTCTATATGCTTGCTTCTCATGTGGAAGACTAGATTCTTGGACAATGCAATTAAGGAGATGTTGTCACAATAAATTGTGCTTCCATCTTCTTGCCTTTTATTCAAATCTATCAAGATCCTCCTTAACCAAATAGCTTGAAATGTTGCTACATTTGCTATTACGTATTCAGCCTCTACTATAGATTGAGCAACAATATGTTGCTTCTTAGATGCCCATGAAATTACACCCAATTCCATATGAAACATGTATTCAGAAATGCTCTTCCTATCATCTAAACTTCCAGCCCAATCACTTTCTATGAAACCAACCAACTTGAAATCAGTTTCTATAGTATAAAAAATTCCAAATCCCTTGGTACAATTCACATACCTTAGGATCCTTTTTTCCACTTGCTAATGGGAATGCTTTGGTATTTCCATAAATCTGGAAATCAAACTTACTGCATGCATTATGTCTGGTTGAGCTTCAGTTAAATACATCAAACTTCCAACCATACTTTTGTATAGTGTTGGATTCACACTTTTGCTGCAATATTCCTTTGTCAACTTTAGACCTACTATAGTTGGTGTTGGGGGTGCCTTACTATTTTGCATTTTGAAAATCTCCAAGATTTGTCTTGGATATTTTTCTTGAGAGATGAAAATGCCATCATGCATTTGTTTTACTTCTATGCCTAGAAAGTACTTCAAGAGACCTAGGTCTATCATTTCAAATTCATTTTTCATGGTCTCTTTGAAATCACCAATTAGAAAATTTTCATTTCCAGTAAAGATTAAGTCATCTACATACAAGACAACAATCAACACATTACCATTTTCTATCTTGATGTAAAGTCTAGATTCACCATCACTTTTGCTAAAGCCATTTCCCATCAAATATGAGCCAATACTATTGTACCATGCCCATGGAGCTTGCTTGAGCCCATATAGAGCTCTCTTCAATCTATAAACTTTGTGTTCTTCACTCTGAACTTCATAACCAGGTGGTTGCTCCATATAAACTTCTTCTTTCAATACACCATTCAAGAAGGCGGACTTCACATCTATTTGATATACCTTCCATTTATGCTAGGCTGTAATTGCTATAACAACATGCACAATTTTCATTCTTGCAACTGGGGCATATGTCTCATCATAATCTCTGCCATACTACTACTTGTACCCCTTGACCACTAATTGTTCCTTATGCCTATCTATTTTTCCTTTAGCATTGCACTTGTTCTTGTATACCCATTTCACTCCAATTACTTGTTTCTTTGGAGACAAAGTAGTTAACTCCCATGTCTCATTCTTTTCAATGGCATCTATTTCATCATCCATGGATCACACCATTTCTCTTCATTCATAGCATCCTCAAAATAATTTGGATCACTATGAGAAAATAATGAAAAATTTACACTCTCATCATAATCTTCATAATAACTTTCATCTTGGTATATCTCCCTTAGACTCTTAGTCCTTCTTGGCAATAGGGAGGCAAGACTGGGATATGAATTTTCAATATTGCTACTACTACTATTTTGCACACTAGCTTAGGGTTGTCTTGATGTGCTTGGAGCTATTGCTCAGCATGTTAAAGGCCACTTGTATTTTTGTCTTTGTTTGCAATCCATGCTAGATGCTCCATCTTCTTGTTGATCCCTAATATCATCTTCCTCCTCTTCAATAATAGGCACTTTACTTGAAGTGCTTGAGGATTCATCTACCGAGTCATCCCATGATTGATTTTCAAGAAACTCCACATCTCTTGAAATTATGATCTTCTTATTAATTGGATAATATAGCATATAGGCCTTTGATTCTAATTTGTACCCTATTAAATGCACTTCACACCTTTGTCATCTAGCTTTTTCCTTTGTTCCTTAGGCACATGTGCATATGCTACACATCCAAACACTCTCAAGTGCTCAATTGTCCATTTGTTCCTTAACCAAGTCTCAAGAGGTATCTTGTCACGAACTAACTTTGTAGGACACGTATTAATCAGATATACTATTGTTGCTATAGCCTCTCCCCAATATTTAGTTGGGAGCCCTTTTGCTTTCATCATGGTTCTTTCCATTTCAATAATGGTCCTATTTTTCCTCTCAGCCACTCCATTTCTCTGTGGAGTATAACTGGTTGTAAGCTCTTTTCTTATGTCATTTTCCCTACAAAAATTCACAAACATATTGGAGGTATACTCCCCTCATCTATCTTACCTAAGGACCTTAACATAGTGTTCACATTCTTTTTTAGCTAGGGCTTTATATTCAACAAATTTATCTAATGCTTTAGATTTTTTCTTCAAAAAATACACTTGTGTCCTATGATTGAAATCATCTATGAATGTTATAAAATAAGTACTCCCCCCAATAAAAGTAGTTTGCATAGGGGTTACCAAATCAGAATGCACTAAATCTAATGGTGCTCTAGCCCTTCTAGAATTTCCAGAATTAAAAGGAAGCCTATGTTGCTTACCCAAAATACAAGCCTCACACGTGTCATAGGAATCTTTTATGCTTGGTAAACCATCTACCATTCCTTTCTTGGACAAAAAATTTAAACCACCAAAGCCAAGATGTCCATACTTGAGATGCCAAAGCTTGGAGGGGTCTTCAATCACACTCCTAAGAGCTGATTACTGATGTACTATTGTACATGCATGCTTGGGAGGTGCAACACTAACATGAGAAGAGAAACATGTCTCTATTCTCAAGGGGAACATTCAGTTCTTCGTCATTTGTACTATTGCAAGTAATTGATTACTCCCAACCTTCTTAGGAATGACACACTTGTCATTTTCATCAACACTTTGTATCCATTTTGAATGATTTGTCCAACACTCATCAAATTGTGCTTCATATTGGGGGAAAAATACACATTTTGTATTTCTTTCTTCTCACCTTGCTTGGTGTGGAGCATAATAGATCCTTTGCCCACTATGGGAATGGTTCCATTATTTCCCATCTTAATTTTGGACTTAAAAGTCTTATCAATGAAAGAGAATAAACTCTTATTACCACTCATGTGGTTGCTACAACCACTGTTTAGGTACCATACCTTATGGCTTCCTTCTTCACCAATGTTACACATGATGAAGGCTATGGGTTTGATTGCATTTCCCATGTTCACATCAGCCACATTAGCATTTTTATTTGACTAATCACCTTGTTTCTTCCAACATTCACTTGCATAATGTCCATATTTATGACAATATTAACATTCAACATTGCTCTTATTGAAGTTGTAATTCTTCTTACCTCCTCTACAGCTATTTTGGGAGGTGCTTGCTCCATCTTGGTTGCTTGTTGTTCCTGAGCTTTCTTCACCAACATTCATTTGACCATTGTTTCCATGACCTCTACATCTTGAGCCTCTACCAGAGCCACTTCTTCCTCTCCCCTTGCCTCTTGAATTCTCATGAGCTTTGAAAGATTTCTCTTGGGAAGTTGTTGCTAATCTATTTATCTAGTGTTCATGGGTTTGAAGAGTTCCCATCAACTCATCCATGGTCAATGTGGTGAGGACCTTTCTTTGCTCTATGGTCATGACAAGATTGTCATATTTCTAATGTAAACTCCTCGATTTCTTCTCTACAATCCTATGCTCATCATATTCTTCTCCATTTGACTTAAGTTGGTTTGTCAAAGTGGAGATTCGTGAGCTAAACTTTGCAATAGGTTCATTGTCCCTCATGTGAAGCTTCTCAAACTCTCTTCTAATCATTTGTAGCTTTACTACTCTAACCTTATCAGTTCTCTTGATGTTTTTCTCAAGGATATCCCATCTTTCCTTTGCATAATTTTCTATTGCAATCTTGGAAAGAACTATCTCTATCATTGTTGCCTCAATCAAACTTAATACCTTTGCATCCTTTCTCCCTAACTCCTTTAGGTAAGCCTTTTGATTGTTGGTAAGGGCATCATACTAAGTTGGGTCTATAACATAATTGAACCCATTAATCACAAACTCCCACAAATCATTTGCAACCATTATGGTTTTCATTTTTTTTTCTCCATGTGTCATAATTTTGTCCATTAAATGGTGGTGGCTGCTGCCATATCTTTTTTGCATCTCCTGCCATGTCAAATATCCCAGAAAGAAAATGCCCTAACTCACTATGGATGTGTGGCCTCAAAGCTTTGATACCATGTGAAAAATAAAATCACAATCTTCAAAATTTCAGTCAGCAACAACTAATGTTGAGTGACAATTTTTCTTAGCACCAATGGATGTTGAGTGACAAGAGGTTGTCAAGTAAGCTTAGCACAAGAGGAAGATGAGTGAACTTGGCAAAAAAAGAGCAACTCAACATAAGCATATGTCAAGTGAGCTTAGTAGCCACTACAAAGTGGTGCTCAATAGAAGAGGATGTCAAGTGAGCTCAGTAATAACTACAAAGAGAACTCAATGAAAGAAAACTAAAAGGAATTAGTAAAGACCAAACCAAGTGGACTATAAACTAAACTTACAACCTAGATTTTTTGATGATTAAAACCAAAGAGTGGAAGTATGAAGCTTTCAAATATGAACTTATCAAATGCAAAATATTATGCAATGAAGAGTTAAAAAAGAACAATAGATTTTTACTATGCATACTTGCTTGCTTGATTTCTATTTAAATATGCTAAAACTATTACAAAATTTGCAAACATTTGGCTTCAACCAGAAAAAAATCCTAAAATCTTCAAACTAGTAAAACCTAAAACTTTAAACTTACAACACTAATGGCTACATACAAAAATGCTTGGAGAAATCACTACTTCATAGGACAAATCCAAAAAATCAGTTGATTTATAGAATGACAAGAGGAAACACATGCAATTGTAGACATGAGAACAAATTTCCTTCTATCTTCTAAACTTTGACAACTTGATCTGTTGATCAATTTCCTTTTCTCATTGTGCTCTACTTTTCAACTCTTCCACTTCTTCAACTGATTGAATGAATTTGATACATTCCTTTTTGTCTCCTTGCTAAAAATGTTTTCACCCTCTTTTTCAAATTTAAACTCACCTACTACATTCAATGTTTATGACTATTTCAAGCCATCAGGGTAGTAGGTGGGTGTTTAGCTCAACGGGAAACTATTACGTGTGAGATATTTCAACAAAATCATAGCCAATAAACATTAAAAATATAATAAATGTATTCTAGCCGATTTTTCCTCCCTATTAGAAATACTCATTTCCATCATTGAAATGGGTTTCCTTCTTCAAAATGTGAATTGACACCCAGCCATCATGTTTCTAGCAACTAAGATGGATAATCCCTTTACACAAGCCAAAATGTAATTAGATAAAGAGCTAGGAAAAGAGGAAAATTGCATTGCAACATAAATATAGCTAAAATACAAGTAATGTACATTATATCTCAGTTGATCACTTAGTCCTCAACTTTTTGTATTAGACAGATTATTTCTCATTTGATAGATCAATCAATGCAAATTTTTAGGTTGTCTTAATAAAAAAAACACACATGATGTTTCATTCAATCACTCAAGCCAATGTAGGTGTCTAATCAGATTTTTTTTTTTTTTTTAATGTAATTGATAGTATAATCTTGTGTTGTTATATAAGTTTGGCTATCAAACACACATGGAATCTATGGCAATGGTAAATATCAAAATAAATAACTTAGTTAAAACTATCAAGTGTCCCTACGTATTTAGTAGATGTTGGTCTCCCCTTTTCTCCTAATGATTTGCAAACTCCTAGAGCGTAAAGTTTAAGTAGAATTTTTTGTTTTAGACTTCTATGCTATAGAGATACTAACTATACTACTAATAGATTTTTAGTCTCTTTATAGCTAGAGACTATAGTTTTCATTTCAAAAAATTTCAATAGTTCATATTTTGGTTTATGTGGAAAGAGTAATAAATTTGTAAGGTGATTTTTTGGGATGATTTTTTAAATTTTATTTTTCAAAAAATTCTCATAAAATTAAGCTCAACAATCATGACAATGGGTGATGTGGAGGCAAGTGGTGGAGATCCCTTTGCAAAGTATTTGGCGTGGCCTTTTTCATGCAGGTATTTCCATCAATTGTTACATTTAGTCTACTTCCAAGGGTCAAATGTATTATGTAATAAACATATTGTTTAGATACTTTTTCCCATCTTCTCTTATCTCATTATGTGCAGTATTACCAAACAAGATGGGAGCTATAGGAGGGTGAATTTTTTCTATCCTGATGTTTGTTGTTTTTTAATTCACACACCCGTAGCCTTGAGCACCCAATTATCATTTTTTTTTTTAATCAATTCTATTCTATTCTATTTATTTCATATTCTTTCTTTCTTCTCAAATTGATTGTTATGGTTTCTTATACTAGAATAAGATTCCTATTACAATTCAAAGTGTTCTATAAAG
This sequence comes from Cupressus sempervirens, assembly GCA_028749045.1. Classification (NCBI taxonomy): domain Eukaryota; kingdom Viridiplantae; phylum Streptophyta; class Pinopsida; order Cupressales; family Cupressaceae; genus Cupressus; species Cupressus sempervirens. Next base: position 1,029,316,106 of record CM053785.1, read on the forward strand.
AGGTCTAATAGGGTTCTACATAAATTTTTTCTACTTGTAGTAAAATATTCTCTTATTAGATTGTGACAAAGCTACCAATTCATGTTGCATATAGAAATTCCACTACTTAGATTCATTTTAAAGAAAGGAATCCTACACAGTTCTCAATGGGAGTTTTGAGCTTTTTTTAAGCACTATACAATCTAGGTTTTAGGTGGATTATAAAACAATACACATATTTCAATTAGAGAGAATGCAAGAAAATTGAGGTTCAAAGATTTTTGTCCTTAATTTTTCATCCTACAGCATTGATATTACTATTCACTTGTAAAAGTTGTTACATGTAATTTCTCATTTGGTTTCATCTTATTTGAGCATGTAGTTGAGGATTGCAGTAGTCAAATGAAACTTGAGGATTGTAATGAGGACCATTTTTGGAATAGCATTTGGAATTGTTATTTGTACTTCTTTTCCATAGGTTTCTTTTACAAAGGCATATATTTTGGAGATTTTCATATTGAAATTTAGAAAAACTAAATTTAAAAAGTTAATTATGTTTTTCTTCAGTTTGTGATTGGTTAGTTGTAACTCAATTTGTTTGAAACTAGCCTTACCTATGGACTATTTGTATCTGAGCTTAAATCTGTATTATTATATGTACAACTCTACTCTTTGTTACTTCTAGACCTTGGTTTACAAAACACTTGATCATGTGTAGTTAAAAAGTTTTTTTTAACTAGGTGGTTAATTTATAGTTTTTTGGTTTCTTTTCTAAATTCTATTTGATAACTATCTCTAAAGATGAAAGTGCATAAGGCTCGACTACATAGGTTTTATTGCACTCTTTGCATATATCACAATAAGGATCAAATATATGTGCCCCCTAAAAGTACTAAGGTATGTGCTAAATCAATCATCACATTTATTCTAGTTTCTGTAATTGGTAACATCTATTTAACTAATTGAAATCATCTTCTTTAACACATATCTTAAACCTTTTATTCAATCACCTCTACCACAACTAATTGTTAAAGCACTAGGATGATTTATTTAGTATCTATGTTGTGTATATGATGTAAATGGATGACAATTAATGGGATACTCACAAAATAATTAAGAGATGCATCTATTTAACTAATCCACAAATAATATTGAGCATGTAATAGGAATGGAACATATTTATGTGGAAGCATCTCTACTGATTCAATAGAAACAAGAGATGACAAGCAAATTTTATTAATTATTTAGATTTATAAAAAAAAAAACTATATGGAGATTACAAATGAAGGATGGAAATCAAAAATTATGTTAATCAAGAGAACAAAATTCAAACTACATTCATTGAGAATAAATATAAAGATGAAATTTTGAGGATGAATTGTTTGATAGTAAATGTTGAGTATTAAAATCAAATATATTTTAAAGAATGGTAGAAGAATTGAATAGCTAAATAAAATAAGTTTCTATTCTAACCACATCAGCTTCCCAAAGAAGCTAAAAGATAAATTTTAAAAAGTTAACTGGAACTATTTGAAGGGAAATGCGAGCACCCTAGAAAGTCATCTGAGATTAGTATGCACATCTTGTATCCAATAGTTCCTTGAACAACTTCTAATAAGAAAATACAAGTGCATACTACTATGAGATAAAGGCATAAATGAACACAGTTGATTTAACACAATTAAAACCTTAAAAAAAAGTTATTGTAATTTACCGATCTAAAGAAATTTCAGCAGCATTATGACATACAAATTATTATTATATAATCATGCAACTAGAAGAATGAGATAGCATAGAAAGCACATATATACACGGGGAATATCTTTCTAGGTAAAAAACCCCACCCTCCAAACCATCAAGCTAATGTATTATTCAACAACAAGTTACAATACATTTTTAGCCTTCACATGGAGATTTATATCTTGCTCCATTCTAGAGAAAATCTTGTAGCATAACCCTATGCAAATAACTTCTCATATCTTGCCTAATTCTCTACAACAATGCTTTGTACTTATAGAGTTTTCATACAAGAGGAAATAGTTTCTAAAGCATCTACATTCAATGCATCTACAAATTATTTTAGAAATTTCCTTATGCACAACCCTTGCACAAAAACATAGCATAAGAGAATAAATCACTAAAAAATAGAAGCTTTCTATTTTTCTACTCCAAGTCTTTTCTTGTGGAAGAATCTAGCTTCATTTAGCAACTTTCCAAGAAAGCACAAATAAATGAATAAATCATGGTAAGTATGAGTCACGTTATCCCAACAATCTCCCACTTGATGAAGACCTTACAAGGTTCAAACTGATGAAACTATATCATCACGACCATCCATGAAACACCATAAATCATATAACATATGCTCTCATGCTCCAACTAGACATCTATGTAAATAACACAAGCATAAGATCCATGTGATAACAAAGGGGAAATGCTACTACCACCACTCCATTTCACTCATGAGCTACATAAAGTATTAAAAAAATCAAATTCTTAGCCCAAAAAGCCTTTGAAGTCATCCTTCAAAAAACAAGATAAAACATCAACTAGAACAACAAACAAACAAATTGGTCCAATCCAACTAATAAACCCAGGAGATTGAAAATAATATCCACAATAAATGGTAACCCACCCAAACACCCATACCCCAAAGGTATCCAACACCAGAAAACACATGCCAACAATATAACCAAACCATAAACTACAACCTCAAACTCTATGTACAAACTTGATGATGAAGACCAAGCACATACAAGAACTCCCACTAGATGGGTAATGCCAAATCTAAAAAATAAAAAGCATATTGAGTTTACTAAAAATAATACAAAGAATGTTCAACCATGTAGCACCAAGGACCATCCTCAGAGACATGCAAATCTTACTTCAAGAAACAGATCTCTCATCCAATCTCCATAACTCTGTCATATTCTCCATATGTAACAAAGAAATGAAATAAATGAGCTACCTTATCATCAAAAAAAAAAGGAAGTACAAGTTTTAGCAAATGATGACAAAAGAGTGACCACCATAGCTCCAATAGATCTCAAAAAAAATGTTGTGTGAACCAAAACATCCAAGAAGATAACCAAGACCAAAGAAAGAATATGCGAATCATAAGCATGTAGGATGTCCTTCTACAAGCACTTCTAAAAGTAAATTGTGTCAAGTATGATCTCCTTTACAACTCCAAGAGAAATGCCACAAAAAGATCCAAAATTGTTCAAGCTCAAGAGATCAAACATAACATGATATCACAAATCTACATGTATATAAGCCTCTCAAAGAGGATCAAACAATTCCACTTCCCAATTCAGGAAATCAGCCCACTACTATCTCCTATTGTCATCATAAATGAAAATACACCTAAGGGAGATAGCCATGTTATCCATCTCTTACAATGAATCCTCCAGCACCATCTAACTGTACCTCAAGATCCATGAATATGAAATAAAATATAAAGCACCTAAAATTAATACTGGGCAATACATCTCAAGAGATAAATTTTCAAGTAGACCAAGAGTAGGGAATGAGAGTGCTCCTCCAAGATATGAAAGTCACCTTGTGACTTATCCAAGAACAATCTCCTCATAGGTCTCTATTGAACTCACATCCAATAAAGGTGTAGGATCCTCAAACTTTCTATTGAAATCTCATCATGAGTATACATCTCAACATGTCTCTCATCTCAAGAGACCTCTAGCCTCACCTAAGTCTCCAAGTATCAACAAGCACCTATATCAATTACTCCATGCAGAACTCCACTGCAACATAGCACTATCATGAAGTATCAAGCCAATGATCAAAGTGCTCAATACCAAGAAACTAAACTAAGATCAATGTCAAAGCTCCAACCTTGGAATCAAGAACATAAACATTAAATCATGATATAAATCATCTCCTCCAAAGAGATAACATGCTCCATCTAATTATATCAAATAACTATATCATGTGACAAATCTAAACTGGTAATAAAAAGAAAACCATGACATAAAAGACACCATTATAAAATATTAAATAAAAGCATAAAAAACATGAAGATACCATGAAGATACATCTCCAATCACAAGAAGATACCATCTCCAACTAGTGAAGAAACAAATGCAAAAGACCCTTCTACAACAACAAGATCTAAGACATCCTCCAACATTTGTAACACTAAAGAAGATGATTCACCACCATATAATTGAAAAATATAGCCATTGCTAAAGCTCCCACTGAAACATGATATTGAGCTATCACATATCACATTGAGTGAAACCAAGATCTTCACACTAAGAAAATTCACCATGATATAAGAGTCCATAATTGACTATCCAAGTACTCATAATATCATCCATACTTAGATCCCAAAGAAACCACAAACAAGGCCAGCTAATGAGTCTACACCAACATTGAATCAAATCTAATGGATATAGATAGTCCAGATCCAAGTTATCCCACTACAATTAAATGGGTCACTTACCTAGCTGACTACATAACTTGTAGATCCAATCATTGCAACATGCAAACCCACTATCACATCAGTGACATATACAAATGATATCAAAGAGAATAATCATGTTGACAACATGGCACAAACACTAGATCAATTAGCACAAATAAGATTTGCCAATTATGTCCACATCGAGCAACATAGTCACAAAGACCAAACACATATAGGAACTCCCACTACATGGGTAATGTCAAATCTAAAAATTCAAAAGTATACAGATTCTACTAATAATAACATGAAGAAAGTGCAACTACGTAGTACCAAGGACCATCCACAAAGACATGCAAATCTTGTAGCCAAAATTTTTTTAAGAAACATCTATCTCTTCTAGTCTTCACAACTCTCTCGTGTTCTCCATGTCCAACAAAGAAAAGAGATAAATGAAGTACAAGTGTTAACAAATGACCAAAAAAGAGTGACCATAATAGCTCCAACAAATATCAAAAACAATGTTATGTGAACCAAAACCTCCAAGAAGATAACCAAGACCAAAGAAACAAACTGCAAATCATAGGCATGTAGCATGTCCTTCTACAAATACTTCTAAAAGTCAAGTATGTCAAGTATGATCTCCTTCACAACCTCAAGAGAAAAGCCACAATAATATGCAAAATTATTCAACTCAAGAGATTAAACATAACATGATACCATGAATCTACATGGATGTAAGCCTCTCAAAGAAGATCAACCAACTCCACCTCCCATTCTAGGAAATCAGCCCACTACCATCTCCTATTGTAAATCATAAATGAAAATACATTTAAATGAGATAGACATGTTATCCATATCTCACAATGAATCCTCCAGCACCATCTAACTATATTTCAAGATCCATCAATATGAAAGAAAAGATAAAGCACCTAAAATTAACATTGGGTAATACCTATCAAGTGATAAAATATCGAGTATACTTAGAGTAGGGAATAAGAATGGTCCTCCAAGATATGAAAGTCACCCTATGACTGATCCAAGAAAAATCTCCTCATAGGTCTCTATTGAACTCACGTCCAACAAAGGTGTAGGCTCCTCCAACTTTCTATTGAAATCTCACCAAGAGTATACATCTAAACAACATGTGTCTCATCTCAAGAGAACTCCAGCCTCACCTAAGTCACCAAGTATCCACAAGAACCTATAATCAATTAATCCACGAAAAAGTCCACTACAACATAGGACTATCATGAAGTATCAAGCAAATGATCAAAGTACTCAGTACCAAGAAACTAAACGAAGATCAATGTCAAATCTCCAACTATGGAATTAGGAAAATAACATTAAATCATGATCTAAATAATTTCCTTGAAAGAGATAACATGCTCCATGTGATCATATCAAATAATTGTATCATGTCACAACTCTAAACTTGTAATAAAGAGAAAACCATGACATAAAAGCCACCATAATAACATATCAAATAAAATCATAAACAAAATCTCTACAAAGGACCCCTTGAATCCTAAAGATGTCAACATCTCCAATCACATGAAGATACCATCCCCAACTAGTGAACCAACAAATGCAAAAGACCATTCTACAACAATAGGATCTAAGACATCCTCCAACATCTACCACACTAGAGAAGATCATCCATCACCATATGATTGAAAAACACAGCCACTACTAAAGCTCCCACTAAAACATGATACCTAGCTATATAAGCATATGACACACCATCCTCAAAATCTGAAAATCATCCAAGCTCACATATCATAGTGAGTGAAACCAAGATCTCCACACTAGGGAAATTCACCATGCTATAAGACTCTATAACTGATTATCCAAGAACTCATAATATCATCCATCCTTAGATCCCAAAAAAACCACACAAATGCACAAGTGACCACAAACAAGCCAACTAACAATTTTGCACTAATACTGAATCAAATATGGTGGATATAGATAGTCCACTTCCAATTTATCTCACTGCAATTAAATTGGTGGCCTACCCACCTACATGCATAACTTGTAGATCTAATCATTGCAACATGTAAATCTAATCATTGCAACATGTAAACCCACTATCATATTAGTGACCTATACAAATGAGATCAAATTGAATAATCATGGAGACAACATGAGTCAAACACTACATCAATCACAAATCTAATTTTCCAATTATGTCCACATTGAGCACACTATTCTAGGAATTCAAAAAAGAATCACCATAAAAATGTCGAGTGACTGATCATGTACTAACATCTCCATGTAGAGAAAGAAAAACACATCCTTTCACCATGCATAAAGGATGCATGCATGTAGAACTACAACTATCTAATCAAGCAACAACCTAAGGGAACCAAAGTCTAGAAAATATTTCTTCAATAGATCCAAAAAAATCCACAAGTTTTTATTTGAGCATGCAAAACCTACAAAATATTGTGTTTAAGAACACCATGAAAATCTAGACCCACTTCTCATCTAGAAGACCCAAAGTCTAAAAAATTACCGAACAATTGAAACCAAAATAATGGATTATCATAGATGAACATCACCATAGATTTATTTTTTGAAAATCTATAAACCCCTCAGATCCAATGAACAAGAATCCAAGCCATGCATATATAAGCATACAAGAGGAAAACATAGTGGTGGAACTCTAGGCCCACTTGTAGACCAATTGCACAATCACTACTGGTACATGCATTTGAGATAGATGGACTATCTAGAAGATTCCAGAGCATCTAATGATTAACTCCATAACCTCTATGCATTCTAGGTAACAAAAGAGACACCTTCAAATACCCATGCATCAAGAATTATTTAATTGTCAACCAAGAGCACTAGATCAATATCATTTCAACATGACCAAATCTATTTTCTTTTTCTTCCCCATCCTTCAAGACATGTTTGTTGTCTCCTAAAAAATTAAATCAACTACATGACATCCACTCATTGTTGGTGTAAATACCTATTCACTATTTACATTTACTTAAGTTTATTTAGGTCAATGCATTATTTTATTATTTATTTTATGAGACACTTAAGAGTTTGTGTACCTTTATGAGTTGTCATGTTGACAACATAGAAGTACGCAACTCTAATTTAGCACATGGTGTCTACAACACTGGAGTTTGCATCATTCACTAAGTTGTCATGTGGACAACACAGTTATTTGCACTCCCTTTTTAGCACATGTTGTCTACAACATAAATTTGCATGCTACACCATTATAGGCTTCTCCTCTCACCATCGCACTTACTTTTGTGCTTAATGGAGGATAATCCATATCTAGTGGACATCTGCCTAGTTGTATTACTTATCACATAGCTTATTCTTAGGCATTCTAGATGCATCTTAGAGGCCTTTATATATAGGCACTCTTAGTGTACTTTTATATATATTAAATTGAATACATATCAATATTCTGATCATACTCTTTTTGGTCTACCATTGTGCTTGTGTTTGAGTTCTTAGTTCTTGGGTGATTTTTTTCCTAAGGAAAATTTTGGCATGGTATCAGAGCTTGGAGAATTTCTGTTCACATAGTTGTTTGAGACCATTATTGTTTCAATACCTTGACACAAATCTAGAGTACCATAAAAATTGGGAGTGCCTAGAGCCTAAACGGACATCACCATTACGTCTGGAATGTCAATTCGATGAAAATTGGCTATAAATATGCCTACCCTAGGACAAAGTTGATCATGAGGAAAATCTTTTTTGCAAATTAGCACTCAAAGGCTGCAATTTGCAAGCTTAGGTGTGATCTTTTAGATCTGTAATTTTAATTTTTAGATCTGATTATTTCTCTATATTTTCATCTATAACTTTTCAAAAAAAAATTTGCCCTTTAAGTAGCAAAGAATTTTTTTTCGGTACAGGCACTAGATGGTCACACCTCGGCCTTACACCTATGTGAAATATTCTATAGAGAATATTTTGCATTGATTGGTGGCATCAACCTTCAAATTTGACAGTGGAATACAACATTCACACTGGCCAAACAAACAACTAGATAGTTCTCAAGCCACTGAAAATGACGAAACCAACACTGGCTTAGCTTTTATTTTTAATCTAATGGTTGCTTCTTTTTAAACACCAATGTTGGTGTTATCCCATGCATGTGGGATCTTTTCTTATGCTTTCAGCTACAATGAAGATAATCCAGGCCCCGTGAAGATAATCTGGGCCCTACGTTCATGGTGAGCAATTATCTAGCAACCCTAAGCCCATGCAGAGTCCTTTCCTACCACACAACCTGTGGTCTATATCACCCTGCATGCTACACAATAGAACCTCATGTTGCTACATAGGTTTTGCAAGATCCTACCAAATCAGACACTTGGTCCACTCAACTGCCCACGTGGACATCCACATTTACTCCAATCAGCTGGGATTGATAGCCACCTCTACACAAGGACTCATCATTTGGAAAAACAAAACTTAAACACATGGACTACAAGTTTGAGACACATAGACTAAAATGTCTACAGCCACCTCATACATTAATACAACCACATGTACTCTACACACCTTGCCACATAGGAAGCCACCATGTACATTTATATAGCCATATCAGATCATACATCCCACATGTCAAATATGTACAATCTATATGGTCTAGTTAGCTGCCACGTCACCCTAGATGGCTATTTTTTGCTAACATCAACATTTCTTGAGTTTAAATTTGATGGTCATCTGACCATCAAAACTAGGCATTTTATAATTGCTATGATGGTCGTTTGATTGTCAAATTTAAACACACAATTTTCTACCTAGACCCCTGTTTAGATGCATTTTTTATTTTTGAACTCCAAATTAGGTGTGATTATTTTTTATTTTGGGTAGAATTTCCTAAACTTTTCAGTGGTGGTGTTCTTTTCTAGTTTTGGTGCAAGGATTTTTTAGAAATTACATTTTTTGGTGATTGTAACTGGTCAATTCTACATTTGGCAACTTCCAACGCTCTGTACAGGCTCATCTAGACACTTTTTCAAGTTCTAGTTTTTTTGAAAGTGTGTTATTTTTCATCTACTTTCTAGATCTGTAGTCAAATTCTAGGGTTGTGTGGACAAAAATTTCACCTCTAGAATTAGGCCTTTTTCTACATTATATTGCTTTGATTACTTTTCAAAATTGTTATACATTTGAGCTATAGTGCTTAGTGATAGATATGGGCCTTAAAATTTAGTTGTAAAAAGAAAAATTAGAAGTCCACTTTGTACATTTTGACAAGTGGCCTATTGTACATGCACTACATATAAAGTTCTAAAAACATCTTTTATTGGGGGGGTGGTCTTTTGATTGAGTGAAAAGGGGGTGGGGTGTATTGTGTTCTTATGTCTCTCTATTATGCTCTTTTCATTTTCTACATGATGGGTTTACCTAAATGTCCACTTCTAACTTCACATAATTATTTTAAATGGAAAGATATTGCATGGAGTAAATTAATGGAAAAAGGTTATAGTCTTTATGTTGATGGTACAATACCCAAACCCATTGATGCTATAGAAATCATTGATTGGAAAAAACAAGACCAACGGGCTTTAGGAATTATTAGGAATTGTGTACATAGAGATCTCTTCTTCAACATTTCCAATTTCAAGGAATCCAAACCTACATGGGACAAACTTGAATCATTGTGTGCTAAGGTGGATGAGGAAAAGGGTTTCCAGATTGAGGATGATCTACTTCTCTTGGATCTAGAGAACTTTGACACAATTCAAGATTGCATCAACAAAGCCAATGAGTATAGAGCACTACTTAAAGATTGTGGAAATCCCATGAAGGATGAAAAGTTGATTCATCACATCCTGAAGAGGCTACCTTTAGAGTATGCCTCCTTTTTTTTGAGTTATAACACTCATATGTTGACCATGTGAAGTGCTTTCCAGAAGCCTACATTTGATGCATTTTCAGAGATGTTGATTGTTGAACAATCTCACTTGATAGATTTGGGGCTTCTCACATCATCAAAGACCAAAGCATTGGTGGCTAGTGATGACCACCAATCAAGTCAAGGAGGGAAAAGTTCTAGAAACAATAAGAAGAAGCAATGGAAGAAGAACTCATAATCTGAGACACAACAATCCTCCTCACAGCAAGGCAATTATTCTTTTGACAAGAAGGGAAGTACTGAAAAGAAGGACAAATTTTTTTATGTACATTGCAAAAAGCCAAATCATGATGAGAATCATTTCAAGACTAAGAGAATCAATGAGTTGGAAAACCTACTCAAGAAGAATGAAATTCAAGTGCCAGGTACTTATAAGGATTCAATTCCAACCTCTTCAAAGGGAAAAGGGCAAGCACTTATGGAAAACACAAGTTCTTCTTTGGAATGGATACTTGACTCAAATGCCTCCTACCATATTGGTTCTTCAAAGGGAGACTTTGCTTCATTGAATCAATCATAGTTACTACACATCTTTGTGGGAGATGATACTAAAATAGAAGTTAAAGGGAAAGGACATTTGGAAATGGAAAATGGGGAATTAAAAAATGTTCTCTATGTTCCAAACATTAGCTTCAATCTCCTCTTAGTTTACCAAATCAATCACCTTGGAGATGGTCACAAAGTTGAGTTCCTTCCAAATTCATTAATGGTGTGAAGTCTAAAAGATGATTCATTGGTTGCAGTGGGGAAAGTCAATCATGAAAAAAGTCTTTATTCCTTCTCCCACTTTATGCCTAATTCTCCTTCTCAAGCCTTGTTAACTCACTCACATTCACAAATCAAACTATGGCATGAGTGGTTTGGTCATCTTGCCTTCTGCTATCTTCAACAACTTTGGTCAAAACACATGGTCAAAGGTCTACCTAACATCAAATTTTCTAAGGGTGAGTGTTCATCATGTTTAGTGGATATGCATCTCGAGGAGAGGTATGATAAAGTCAAGTCATTAAGAGCACTAATTGTTCTTTAGTTGGTTCACATGGTATTAGCAAGACCTTTTGTAGTGACTTTAGTCAGCCAAGGCCACTACATCCTTACTTTTGTTGATGACTTTTCATGATTCACACGGGTCTACTTCCTTTATCACAAGAATAAAGTGGTCAATAAACTTGGAGACTTCAAGAGTCATGTTGAACAGAAATCAAGGAAAGCCATCAAGGTTCTATGGATGGATAATGAAAGCAGATATGTGGATAGAAGACTTAGAGACTTTTGTAAACTTGAGGGAATTGATCTTCAAAATCCACTAGGATTCAGTCCGTACAAGATAGATGTTGTAGCACTAAGGATTAGGACTCTCAAATCCATGGCAAGATGCATGATTAAAGCCAATTTTCTTGATCATGTACTTGAAGTTGAAGCCATTGGCAATGCTACTCACATACTTAACAGGTCCCCTCATAATGCCTTGGATGGTAAGACTCCTTTTGAGGCATGGTACGAAAGAAAAATAGTTGCAAGTCACTTTAGAGTCTTCAGTTCTCTATAATGGGAAAACTTATCTTCCAGGGGATGGGAGGTACCAGTGCCTAGGCCTTGTACTTTCATTGGGTATGAAGATCATACTAAGGCATATAGACCTATAGATCCTTAGACTCGTGAGATTTTTGTGGTGAAGGATGTACGCTTTGAAGAAAGTTCACCCAGCTTATCCTCTAATCCTCTCTGCACTTCATATACTATGGAAACTGATAGTGACACTAGTGATAGGGCTTCAACAGATTCAGATGCATGGGGTTCTATTGATAGTTGTAGTGAGAGGTCACAACATCAATATAGTCCACATGCATATATTGTCATAGTGATAGATCCAGCAAAGTAAGGTACACTTTATCTTCCAACTCCAACAATAGATGATGACTACATGGTAGACATTGCAAGTTTGTTCATGGAGTCACATATCACGGACTTGGGAGATAGCCTTGATGACTTACATCTTCTCTTTGATGACAATGATCATTCTATAGTTGTTGTGAGGGATCACTCTGACCCTCATGTCCATTCTCTACATGGTCGATCTTTATAGGTTGACATGATTGTGGATCTTATGTACAACAATTTTCGTAGGTCTCTTTGTCAGTTGAGGAGATATATGGCTCAATGGGACATGTTCAATAGACATTTTTGGAAGGGGCAACCATCAGAGCAACATAGGGACACTTGAGAATGTTTCAGGGCCACCATACATCTTTGAGATTGTACCTTTTTCTTTTTTTCTTCCAAAGGGGAGGAACATCATTCAGCACTCATGGACCAACTTCTTCCTTGGAGCAGCAATCACTGGTCAAAATTCTTCATTTGGTGGGGGGGGGGGGGGGAGGGGACTACCTTGTCTCTCTTCCTCTTCTTTCTTATTGGGGGGACTTTTTCCTCTTATGAGGTCTTTTTCTTCCAATTCTTCACTATTTTATATACTTGATGTATGTCATAATGTGGGGTCTTGATTACTCCATCCATCCATGCATCTAGTCTTTTCATCTTTCTTTTTGGGCGAGGGTTTTTCCCATGAGGTTTTCTCTCTTTCTCCACTTTATGAGAGATTGCATTTCATTATGTACATGGGTACCTAACATGGCCTAGTAATTGAGACCCATCATGCATTTTCATCCTAGTTTTTGTAAGCTTAAGGGCATTCCCTTAAGTTGCACTTAAGAGGGGTGTTGGTGTAAATACATATTCACTATTTATACTTACTTAAGTTTACTTAGTTTAATGCATTATTTTATTATTTATTTTGTGAGACACTTAGGAGTTTTTGTACCTTTATGAGTTGTCATGTTGACAACATAGAAGAATGCAACTCTAATTCAACACATGGTGTCTATAGCACTAGAGTTTGCATCATTCATTGAGTTGTCATGTAGACAACACAGTTATTCACACTCAATTTTTAACACATGTTGTCTACAACATAAATTTGCATGCTACACCATTATAGACTTATCCTCTCATCATCACACTTACTTCTGTGCTTAATGGATGATAATCCATACTTGGTCGACATGTGCTTGGTTGTATGACTTATTATGTAGTTAATTCTTAGGCATTCTAAATGCATTTCAGAGGCCTTTATATACAAGCACTCCTAGTGTACTTTCATATATATTGAATCAAATACATATCAATAATCTGATCATACTCTTTCTGGTCTACAATTGTGCTTGTGTTTGAGTTCTTAGTTCTTGGGTGAATTTTTCCCTAAGGAAAATTCTTACACTCATAAAAGGATTAATTATTAGCCAAATTCTTAAAAACTCTTCAAGCTCTACAAGCTAAGAAATATTAACAAAAGAAATACCTAGAACTAGAAACACAACAAATCCTCACATGCAATTTACAGAATTGAGCTTTGATACCAATTGAAGGCAAATGAGAGCACCCCAAAAAGTTATTTGAGATTAGTATGCACATCCTAAATGCAATAATTCCTTGAATAAATTCTAATAGGAAAATACAGTTGCATACTACTATGCCATAAAAGTGGAAACAAAGATAGCTGATTTCCCACAATTAAAACCTTAAAGGAAAGTGATTTCAATTTACCAATCTAAACATGTTTCAATGGCATTACAACATATAGATTATTATTATTCTATAATCATGAAACTAGAAGAATGATATAGAGTAGAGAACACATATATATGTGGGGAAAACTTTTCTAGGTAAGAAAACCCACCCTCCAAATCATCAAGCTAATGTATTATTCAACAAAAACTTATATTACAATTTCAGCCTTCACATGGAGATTAATATCTTGATCCATTCTAGAGAAAATCTAGTAGCATAATCCTATGCAAATAACTTATCATATCTAGAACTTATTCTCTACAACAATGCTTTGTACTTATAGTGTTTTCATACAAGAGGAAACAATTTCTAAAGCATCTACATTCAATGCATCTACAAGTTATTTTAGAAACATCCTTATGCACAACCCTTGCATAAAAACAAAGCTTAAGATAATAAATCACCAAAAAAATAAAAGATTTCTATTTTTCTACTCCAAGTCTTTTCTTATGGAAGGATCTAGCTTCATTTAGGAACTTTCTAAGAAAGCACAAATAAAGAAATAAATTGTGGTAAGGCTGAGTCACTTAATCCCAATACTATTTAATTATTTTCAAAATTAGTTTCATATTCTTCATTGTTATCCTAGATTTTTAAATTAAATAGATTCATTGTCACATATAGCTCTCCAGTGATAATTTCTACGTCAATTTTTATTATTGCAAAATTATATCTTGTTGTAGCATTCAATAATATAGGATAAACCTTTTTTTCAATGATACAATCCATTGTCCAATTTCAATACAATGTTTTATTTCTTTATTTTTATTTTTAACTTGAAAGATGTTTCACTTTAAAACATTTGCATCCTATCCTTTCTTGCATAAGGTAGCACTAAAGCTCCTCATAGCTCTTTTTATGTAAAGAGATTAGCTATTAGGCTTATAGAAATTTCTTCCAAGGGTATAGCGTGTAGACATTTTATTCAAGCATAAAGTTTTATGAAATCCTAGTAATCTATTTTTATTTAGAAATATCTAAAAGCCTATCAAGTCATCATTTTCTCAATTTAGCATGGACTAATAATTTATGTTCTGAGCAAGTGGCAATTATTATAACAAGAGCTTGTTCAGAATGTGTTGCTACCTATTTGGAAAAAAAGAAGAAAATAGATTATTTTCTAATATTTTTCAAAGGGTGGTTAAAAAAGTTGCATTGGCTATAGATTTTATAGCACATAGGTAAACATCTAAATATTATCGCATAATTTTTTTTTGCATCATTATAAAATAATTGTTTTAAAATGATTTATAGGACAAGGTATACGAAAGTATTGTATTTTGTTTTGAATATCTTTTACATTGAAATTTAATAGCTTGGTACAATTATTCAAGCTACAAAAACTCAATACAATTGGTTTTTAGAATTACTAATTTAGATGTTAAATACAACAATGATTAATATAATTAATAAACCAAATATATAAATATCATCTAAATTTAAATTTTATTAAAATATAATTTTATTATTTGACTAAATTTGGAAAAAATATTTTAAAACTATAAGTATAACAATTTTAAAATTTTAAAAATTAATTTTTTAATTTTTAATTTTATTTTAAACCTTATACTATATGAAATAATTGAAAAAAATAGCAAATGTTATGCTTTGTATATACTTTTTGATTTAGTTTAAAGAAATAAAAACTTTTAAAAATTTTTAACTTGGAAACATTTTTATTTTATTTTTTTAATAGCTATATTTTACACTAGATAGATATATAATCTCAGTGTATAGATATATAATCTCATAAATTTATAAAAGGTACATTTTAACCCCATCATTGTTCCATGTGTTTCATGTTTCTATTTTTTTTCTTGCCCTTGAAACAAGGGCAAACCGGGTTGTGTGTGCTCAATCCATTGGTGATGTGTGTTCAATCCACCTATTCTCTACTAGGTAGTGACTGATAAATGGAATTGGTGATATTGATGAGGAGGCATACTAAGAGTAACCTTTTCAATTATAGGACTTATGGGCCTATACATTATATGAGAATACTCTATCAGAAAAAGAGAATGTTTGGATTTGTAATATTGGTATTTTTGTTGGAATTTTCTGATTTATTCAACAAGATTTGTCAAGAACCATATAAATCCTTTCCAAGTAGCTTATTAATTTTCTAGGAGCTTGCAGGAGCATGAGCTACTTGAGTAGCTGAAGGCATGCTAATAGGTCAACCTTAATTCCTTTTTAGAAATCTTATCTTCTGCTTCATTGTAACTTAGTGGCCAAGTCTATGAAGTTTCTCTATCATTAACTTGGTAATGAAGTTTCCTACTTTATGAAGTGAGTTTTTCTTAGTTTTAGGTATATATAAGTAGAGTGTGATGCATACAAGAAATTAGAGAGAGGGATAGAGAAGAAATATCTCGAAACATAACTAGTAATAGGGCTATAAGTAGAGTGTGATGCATACAATAAATTAGAGAGAGAGATAAAGAAGAAATGTCTCAAAACATAACTTGTACTAGGGCATATACATCAGTTAGATTTGTACTAGCAAGTAGCTCTCTTTTCTGTAATTTGTTTTGTTAGATATTTTGGTATTGTCCTTGGTTGAATATTTTGTGGATTGCTCCAAGAAAGTTTAGTTTGGTATATAGCTTTGTATCATTGTAGTTTTTTGGTTTTGTAACAATAGTAAGATTTATATTGTTATTTTGTTGCATGCTTGGAAATAGAGAAACCATCTTTGTGTTCCACTGCTTACTATGATATCTATTGTTTTATTTTTGCTTTTGAAATCTGAACATGGTATTAGAGCTATAGAGCGCTTAATCTAAGGGCTTTTGGGCATTTGTATTCATTGGGTGTTTGAAGTTATTATGTGGGAGATAGGGCTAGAGATGAGAAAAAATTTTGGTGGTTACAATCAACATCCTTTAATGGATAGAACTATCATGTTTAGGAGAGAAAAATGAAGGTTTTCATGATAGCTAATGATTTGTGAGATCTAGTGATAAGTAGTTTCATAGATACCACAAACCCTTCTTAGTTTTTTGCCCTCACAAAAAATCAAAAGACTTAGTTGAGAGATATGAGAAGGAAATATGCTAAGGCAATGAGCATGATCGAAGCAGCCTCAGCAAAAGTGTTATTTCCAGGAATAACAACAACTAATTATTCCAAAGAAGGTTGGGATACTCTCGATCTACATTAAAAGGAATTGATCAATTTTGTGTTGTGAAGTTGTAGATGCTTGAAAGAGAGTTTGACTCTCTTCTTATGAAAGAAAATGAATTTATTTTAGAGTTTAGCACTAGAGTCTCCACTTTGATAAACTAGTTGAAAGATAATGGAGAAGAGATTGAAAAAATAAGGAGTTGTGGAGATGATCTTGAGGATCTTACCTCAAAATTTTGATACACTTCTGATTTCCATTGAAGAGTCAAAATACTTGTCCAAGCTAAGTGTTTATGAGTTGATGGGATCTTTCCATACTCATGAGCATTGTATTAATAGTTTAGAAAAATCTTCTCAAGAGTTTTCTTTTAGAGGTCAAGCCAATGCAAGAGGTGGGGGAGAGGAAGAAACAACTCTAGATGTGGTTCTAGAGGAAGAGGACATGGTAGTTCTAGATAAACAACACTAGATAAACAAATGTTTGAGAAAGATCAGCAAGTAACTCTTAGAATAACTTGCAAGGAGCAAGAAGAAATAGAAGCTCTAAAAAGAGCAATTTTGAATGCTATTATTGCCACAAGTTTGGGCATTATGCAAATGAATGCTAGAAGTAATAGAGTGACCAATGACAAAAACATGTAAATGTTTCTAATGAAAACTTTGAAGAAAGAAAGAACAATACCAGTTTCATCATGTGCAATATTGGTGAAGAAGGCATCCCTAAAGTTTGGTATTTGAACAGTAGTTGTAGCTGCCACATGAGTGGTAATGAAAGTAAATTTTCTTTCATTGATAAAAATTAGAAGTCTGAAATCAATATTGAGAATAATGTAACTATTCTTGTTTTAGGAAAAGGAACTATTATGCTTTGTACCAAGCAAGGAGAAATGAAAGAAAAATAGAATATTTATTTTTTCCCCAGGTATAAAGCACAACTTTATGAGTGTTGGAAAAATCATTCAAAATGGATACAAAGTACTATAAGAAAATGACCAGTGTGTCATTCATGACAAATATGGTAGCAAGAAAGTTGTTGCAATAGTCCAAATAATGAAGAACTGAATGTTTCCATTGAAGATTGGGACTTGTTTTAGTTCTCAATCTGTTGCTCCACCTCCCAAGCAAGTGTGTACAATAGTAAAAAAGAAATTAGATTTTAAAAGAATGATTGAAGACCTTTCTAAGATATGGCATCTAAGGTATGCACATCTTGGCTATGCTAGTTTGAATTTTTTATCAAACAAAAGAATGATGGATGATTTTCCAAGTGTTGGAGAGTCTAATGGAAATTTTTAGGCTTGCATTTTGGGTAAGAAACATAGGCTTCCCTTTAAATCTAGTTACTTCACAAGGGCTAGAGCACCATTGGAGTTTGTGCATATTGATTTGGTAGGCCCTATCCAAGTCATTTCAATAAGAGGGAGTACTTATTTTATGACCTTTATTGATGATTTCGGCCATAGAACATGGGTGTTTATTTTGAAAACTAAATCTAAAGCTTTTAATAATATTTTAGAGTCCATGTAACATCTACTTTTCTGGGTCTTAACTAACAACTAGCATATCAAAGAAATATAGTTATTAGTGCATATTCATAGGAAGATAGTTATATCAATTATGTTCATGTTAATGAGATTAATGGTTATAATCACTTAAACATAAAATTTTATAACTAACTATTTAAGACATAATTAATTAATTTAACACGAAATTTAAAATCAACATATTGTAGGATTCAACACTAAAATTTGTCTAGGGATGCTTCTGTGAAAACCCAAGTCAATTAATAAATACTACTTTGGAACAATTAGCTATACCACTTTATCATTTAGGGAAAATCAATTACAATTGTATCATTTTAGGGGATCACATGCCACTATATCAATTATGGCATCAATTACCATTGTATCATCTCTTCTCCTTCCATTTCTAACTAGGGAAATAGCATTCAGTTAGGAAAAATATACTCATATTCATTATTCAAATAACTAGTAGACCAAAATAATAATCTATCAGATAAACCTATCTCTTGCATCTAGATATATTCCATGTCCCATTGGAAGATCACCCAATCTAACTAGTTTCCAATTACATTGATGATAAGAGTTTCTTTTATTTAAGAAATAATTAAAACAATGATACAAATCAATCCATCTTATCTTATACTTGAATAAACATCATAAAAGAAACTTGTTACCAATAAATATTTGAATGCTTGACTTATCTTTGTCTAATGCACATCCTGACATCTTGTGGAGAGGGGAAACAATGTGAGGGGCTTAACCTCTCAACCACACACCTTAAACTTATCCCAACACTTTCTCTAACTAGAAAGGCCCTCCCTACCAAGAATAGACATGGAACACCTTATCTAGCCACTGAGGATCCTAGTACTTAATTTCACCACTCTTCTTGACAATAGAGTATATGAATTGGACAACATAAGCTATTAAATGGCTCTTTAAAAATAATAAAATAATAGATAAATATCATATCAAATTTTATTCTGGTTTCTTTTTCTTGTAAAAATTTCTCTCACCTCTTCTTCCTCTTTCTTGGCCAACCTACTAGGTGAGTCCTGGGTGTCTAATCTCAGACTATATCAACTCTTTTGTTGAAACTTAGCTAATGGGAATAATATAAAATTAGTAGTGTCACAATACAGTTCTTAAGACTCAAGAACTTTGGTTAAGGAACTTCAGAGAATTAAAACTTGAATCTAGAAAGCCCACTAAAATAAAGAGGTATCATAGCATAACATATGTAATTGGTTTAGACTTAACATGGTGAGGTAACTTCATCGAATGTACTATTTGATATCACATTCAAACATTGATACTTAGAAATCATTGACACTATCCTTTCATCTATACTATCGAATTCATAACATATACCAAATAAGATTTGGGAAAGTTGATCAGATAACCTAATCAAGAAAGATATGGAGCTCTTTTGCTTAACACTTTATAGTCGGCTCTTGAAGTCTATGATTCAAAATGTAGAGCTGAAAATCAAAGATCTTTCAATGAAAATCAATGACTCAGATTTGTCTTCAATCCAATCCAAGAAATAACAAAGAGAAGAAAGATGAGGGAACAAAGGTAGAATTCCAAAATTAGGGTTGGTTCGCAAACTTATATCGCACAAGAAGACATGGAAAAATAAAAATAAAGTGGGTTTCTTGGTTATACTTATTAGGGTACACATATCTAAATATGTGTATACTTGGAAAAATATTTTATCTTCATTTCTTCTCAAGGTATATGCATATTAATAGATATGAGCTTGTATAATTTAATATTATGGTGGCACCATACTTTTATACTTATGTGCACATACATATATAAGCATTAATTTTAATTTTAATATATAAGTATTAATTTGGACATATGTATTTAATATTTTATTGATTGTCCAAATAGCTCAGGGTATTGTCCAACATACACTCTTTCTAGCCTAGTCATTTATCCTTAGCCATGGTGATTCAAGATTCATACCTATTTTCGCCATCATGTTGGTGCCTCTGTGCCACATTATTTTCAGACAATTCTTCCAAACCTTTGATGTACTCCATACAAGGAAATTCTCCATAGTTAAATCATATTACCATAACAAGTTATTAATTATAAATGATTACTATGAATAACCTCCTTTTCAATTCCCATGAATTCATGATAATAACCAACTATCTAAAATATATTTAAAATATCATCATAACGGTTAACTGAAATGTCATCTTCATATGAAATTATAATGACTAACCATCTTTCCATTTCACATGATTATGATAACCTTAAATTCTCAACTAACTTCATGTGAACTTGAATTACTATATGAACATCCTAAATTAGGTCAAAATTTGGGATTTAAGATATCTTTCCCCATGTGTTGCATCAGGCTCAATGAACTTGATACTGTAATGAACATTATAAAGGATCATTTAAAATTGGGCCTAAAATTGGGATATAACATACCATTCCCCTTTGTGTTTCATCATCCTCGATGATCGAGCTACAATTTTAGACACTAAAAGAATATTCTAAATACAAAATGTATATATAGCATCACGATACAATTTCTTTTCAAAATTGAATCAAAATCTAAGTCATGATCAAAACTCAAGGTCTATTATTCCTTTACCTCAATGCTTCCAAAAAAACACCTACATGATATCATAAAATAAAAAATGAAACACACACTCACTTAATTTTACTTTACTATCCTTTTTGTCATATTAACATCACTTGAGTTGATTGTGTTTTAGGATATTCTATTTCACATTCTTGTCATACTCATGTAGACACTCATAATATGTTTAGGTCAATTTTGATATTCATATCTTGCATAAGAGAATTTTCAATGTTGACTAATTGAGAGTAAGATAAGAATTCAAAATTTATAATTCCTCAGCTAAGATGTCCTCGATTATAATTTAATCACATAATTAAAATCACTCATACATACCATCTAACATATGGTACTAATTAATGAGTAAATCATCCTTGTAAACTCAAAAATTATCTTTAAAAGGTTAGTGGGTCTATATTTTCAATGTATGTACCCTTGGCCTCCATGCCAATATTTTCATAATAAAATTTCATTAGAATATTCATATCATGATAGAAATATACTTCATCTCTAAAATAATATAAAATAGCTCAATATGTCTTGTTATTTCATCACCATATAAAGTGAATACCGCATGTGTATTATATATGAATAAAAGTGTGTCAAAAGGTAAAAAAATATGATATACTATGAAAGATAATCATACATCCAATCAAGATCATAGAGCTTATATTTAATATGGTACCACACTCTATGTATCTCAATCTCCTAGCACTTAGACCACATGCCCACAAATAATTCTTGAGATAGGGTGTACCCTTGATGCTTTTACATTTTGTCTACCATATTCTAATTGTAGCTTAGACCTCCATTGAACTCTACCTTTCATGCTGAAATTTCTTATCTTAACAAATTTGTGGGTTATGGATTGATCATAAGAATGTGAAACAAATTTACATAGGGTTCTTATTGAGTAGCTCATTTGAGTATGTTGACCATTCACCTGTAAATATTTGGAAAAACCTATGTAGCTCATTTGGAAAAACCATTCACCTGTACCTCATTTGATTTGTGTGACTTGGGTTTTCATGCCCATATTGTGACTATAATGTTTTGAGGAAAAACTTAAGCCAAGAAATAAAGAATGAGTTTGAAATGAACATGATAGGAGAAATGAAGTTTTTGCTAGGATTGTAGATTGTGTAGAATAGTGATGATATTTTCATTTCACAATCTAAGTACCCAAAGAGTTTTTTGAAAAGGTTTGGATTGGAAAGTTGTAAACTTGTTGGTACACCTATGATAACTAGTCACAAGTTATCTAGAAAGGATGAGACGCCTACAGTATAGTAGAAGAATTATAGAGCCATGATTGGAGGTTGGCAATATCTTTCTCACACTAGACCAAATATAGAAAATGCAATTGGGATTGCAGCTAGATTTCAAGCTAATCCTAAGGAGTATCACTTTGTAGTAGTAAAGAAAAAAAAAAAAAAAATATATATATATATATATATATATATATATATATATATATATATATATATATATATATGATGTAGGAGTGTACTGGGTGTAAGAGCAATCTTCCATCAAACAAAAATATTTTCTTTTCATTCTTTTCTATATTAGTAAGGACTAGTAGATAGGGTGGTTATTATTTGTAGGAACTTATTATTTTTATTAAGTTCTTCATGCAAGCTCAGAATGTTCTTATTTTCTATATGAAGGTTAATTTTAGAGTTATAAGTCTATAATAAAAATCTCATTTCTCTAGCTTAAGTATCAGAGAAGTTATTGTGGACTTTCAGTAAAAAATTTGTAGAAAAATCTCTAGGCTTACCATTGGAGGCTTTAGAGTGCCTTGATGAGGTTTGAAAACTTGACTGAATGGCATAAGCATGGTTCCAAGTCTATAGATAAAGAGCTAGCATTTCTGAAAATTGGTTATAGTAGCTAATCAGAGCAACAGTTTGAGAGTTATGGCCTTCCAAAGTTGGGCTACCCAAAATTTCTAAAATAATTGTCAAAGATGTATTTGGCTAGCTCTATATGTATTGTTAGGGTCTTCATCCATAGGTATTAAGTTTCAATGTCTAGAACCTTCCTAGGTGACATAAAATTGTCTATTTAAGAAAGGCTCAAACATTGTCTAGAATAGCTCTAGGTGATAGTTTGTAGCTTGTCTTGTAAATTATTGTAATGAAAGAACCCATGTGGGTTAGCATATTGTAATTGTGAATTATATAATTTTTCTTTTGTGGTACAAATAAAAATCCCATATTTTGTTCTTACATTTTCTTTTGTTTCTTTGTTTTCTATTATGGTTTATGGTATTAAGGGGAACACCCTTTATCAAGTGGTATCAGAGCTAGAGTTCTTGAGGTTGTGGACAGATCACCGACTGTGAAGCAGTTTTCACTAGGACTGTGGTTTGGGCTAAGCATGTAGAAAGATCACCAATTGTGAGGTAGTTTTCACTAGGGTTTTAGCGAAAGCACTAAAATGGCTCCACAAAAAGAGCATGGTGGAAGAGTCGAAGGTGTTACACTTGAGGATTTTAGAACCCTCTAGAGGTAAATGCAAGAGATTCAGGAATAGATTCACAAAGGAATAAATCTTGCCATAATGGATAATGAAAGTGAGGATGGAAGAGAAGAAGAAGGAAACAATGACCCAGATACAGTAGAGGAAGTTCTTAACCCAAAGGAGGCAAAGTGTTTTAGGGCCTTTTGTAGTATTTGAAAAAGACCTAAGTTTGATGTTCCCACATTTTTAGGAAATCTCAACCTAGAGGAATTGATTGACTAGATAAATGAATTGGAAGAGTACTTTGAATATGAATATATTGAATATGCGGATAGGGTCAAGTTTGGGAAGGCAAAACTAATGAATCATGCAATGATTTAGTGGTAGGAGATCCAGTTGGATAAAAATAAAAGAGGAAAGGACAAAATAACTAGATGGGATTGGATGGTTGCCTAAATTAAGTGATTGTTCATTCTCATAGATTATGAGCTTGATCTATTGAAGGAAATGCAAGGGTTGAAGAAAGTGGAAAATCTATTCAAGAATATCCTAAAGAGTTCTACCAAGTTCTCATTAGAACCAGTCATGCAAAAGTTGATAAGGAGAAAGTTTCCTATAATCTTAATGGGTTATGGCCAAGCATTCAGGATAAGATTAGTCTTGTTCAAGTGACCATTATTGAGGAGACATACCAAATTTCCCTAAGGGTTGAGGAGAAACTAAGCAAGAAGTTTGATAACAAGAATAGTGGAAGAGGTCACGGTGGAAGATTTGGTAGATAAACTTATGGAGGTCATAATGATGATCAAAAGAATAAGGATGTGGCTAGAAGTAGCAATCAGAACTAGAGGGGAAACAATTTCAATCGTTTCCATGATCAAAAAAATAGAAATCAGAGAGGAAGAGGCAAAGGACAAGGATCTAGAAGAGGAGATTTCTGTGGGAAATGTTTTCACTATAGAGAAGAAGGGCATAGAGCATTTGAATGTACCCAATGCCAAGCAAAGACAGATCAAAGAATAGAAGGCTAGGCCAGAGTTACACATGGTGATGAAGATGCTAGATCATCACATTCTAAAGATGTTGAAAGAGGAGAGGTCCTAGTTAATAGAAGAGTCTTTTTGTGTGGTGAGAATAAACCTCATCAAAGAAGGAGCTTTTTTTGGACAAGGTGTAGATGTGAAGATAAATGTTTTGATGTGATAATTGATAGTGGGAGTATTGACAATCTAGCATAAGAAATGATGGTCACAAAGTTGAATCTTAAAAGACATAAACACCCACATCCATACCGTATTTCTTGGGTGCAAAATGACCACAAAGTCATGGTCAATGAGAAGTGTTCAGTGAAGTTCAAGATTGGAAGCTACTAGGATTAGGTACTATGTGATATCATACCTATGGACATATGTCATCTGTTTTTAGGTAGGTCATGGCAGTTTGATAGGCATATCGTACACAATAGGCAAGCAAATACCTACACTCTGACCAAGGATAAAGTAAAGTATAAGTTGAAGTCATTGAATGATAAAGAAGAAAAGATATGTAGTGCTGCCAAAATATATGTTGCCAATGGAAAATAGTTTCTCAAAGGTATGAAGCGTGAGTGTATGTGTTTTGCTATAATTCATAAGGATAGTAAAGAACAAATAGAGGAGAGGTGCCTACAGAAGTTGCATATATGTTGGGAGATTTTTTTGATATTGTAATAGATAATGTACCTGATGGATTGGCCCCAATGAGAAAAATCAATCACCAGATGGATTTGATTCTAAGAGCTAGTTTACCAAATGAGGTAGCGCTTAGAATGACACTAGTAGAAAGTGAAGAGTTGAACAGACAAGTTCATGAGTTATTGTAGAAGGCATTATTTTGAGAGAGTCTGAGTCCATGTGTTGTACTAGTTGTATTAGCATCAAATAAGAATGAAGAATGGATGATGTACATAAATTCTCACTCTATCAAAAAGATCACAATCAAGTACAGATTTCCATTGCCAACGATGGATGATATTATGGACTATTTAAGTGGAGCTGAGTATTTCACAAAGATAGATATGAAGAGTGGGTACCATTAGATTAATATCAGAGAAGGTGATGAGTGGAAGAATACTTTTAAGACAAGGGAAGAACTGTATGAGTGTTGAGTCATGCCTTTTGGGCTAACCAATGCAGTGAACACTTTCATGCAGCTCATGAATGAGGTACTGAAGGAGTTTCTAGGTAGATTTGTCATATTTTACCTAGATGATATTTTGATCTTTAGTAAGACATTGTAGGAGCATTTGATTCACATTCAAAAGGTGCTCGATATGTGGAAGGAAGAAAAGTTTTTGATAAACCTAAAGAAGTGCAATTTTGTAAAGGATCTCGGGATTTGTAGTCTCAGTAGTAGGTCTAAAAATACACCTAGAGAAAGTTAGTTTTTATAGAAAGTTCATAAGAGGTTTTAGTAGTATTTGTGGACCCTTGACTAAAACAATGAGAGGAAATAGGAAATAATTTAAGAAGATTGTAGGAGCAGATAAGAGTTTTAATCTATTGAAATAGAAAGTTACTGAGAAGCTTGGTTGAGCACTTCTTGTTTTTAACAAGGTATTTCAAGTAGTCTATGATGCTAGTGGTACTATAGTAGGAGCTGTTATGAGCCAAGAAGGTAGACTTGTTGCTTATTTTAGTGAGAAGTTGAATGATGCAAAAGGAAAATATTATTTTTATGGTTAGGAATTTTATGCTATAGTTTAAGCATTGAAGAAATCAAGACACTATCTTCTTCCTAAGAATTTTGTTTTGTATATTGATCATCATGATTTTCAATATTTGAATAGTCAAGAAAAATTAAATGAAAGGAATTTGAAGTGGGTTGAGTTTTTGTAGAGTTATACATTTGTTTTGAAACACAGGAGTGAAAAGTCTAACAGAGTTGCAAATTCTCTTAGTAGAAGATAAATTTTGCTAATAGAAATATAGATTGAGGTGGTTGGGTTCAAGGAACTTAGTACTTTGTATCCAGATGATCTTGATTTTGGTGAAGCATGGAAGGCTTGTATAGAACATGTTACACTTGACATGATAAAGTGGTTAGATTTCATGATCTAGGATAGTATGTTGCTTAAAGGAAGCCAATTGTGCATTCATAGAAGTTCAATGAGACAGAATCTCATCAAGGAGAAGCATAGTAGAGGATTAGCTAGAGATTTTAGCAAAGATAAAACCATAGATTTGGTTGGTGAGAATTATTACTGGCCATAGTTGCAATAAGATGTGAAGAAGTTTGTACAAAGTTGAAGAGTATGTCAGATGGTGAAAGGAGTGAAGCAAAATATAGGGTTGTATCAACCATTTCTTGTACTAGAGAAACCATGGGAGGATCTCAGTATGGATTCTATTCTTGGATTACCGAGGACATAGTGAGGACATGATTATGTTTTTATGGTGATTAAGAGGTTTTCAAAGATGACACATTTTATTCCTTGCAAGAAGACTAGTGGCATTGTTCATGTGGTAGAATTATTTTTCAAGGAAGTGGTGAGACTACATGGTCTACCCAAGAGTATAGTTTCAGATCGAGATGGCAATTTTTTTGGGTATTTCTGGCGTACATTGTGGAAGAAATTGAAGATAGAGTTGAAGTTCAGTTCATCACATCATCCACAGACTGATGGATAGATAGAAGTTGTGAATCACAATTTGGGAAACTTGCTAAGATGTTTCCTTGGAGATTCATTTTCTATATGAAGGTTCATTCTAGAGTTATAAGCCTACCATAAAAATCTCATTGCTCCATCTTAAGTATCAAAGAAGTTATTGTGGATTTTTGGTAGAAAAAATTATAGAAAAATATTTAGGCTCATTGCTAGAGGCCTTAGAGTGCCTTGATGAGGTCTGAAAACATGATAGAATGGCACAAGCATAGTTGTTTTCAAAAAGTGTTTATAATAGCCCATTAGAGCAACAATTTGAGAGTTATGGCCTTTCGAAGTTGGACTACCTAATTCTAAAATAATTGTCAAAGATGTATTCGGGCGACTCTATATGCATTGTTAGGGTCTATCAGCCATAGGTATTAAGTTTTAATATCTAGAACCTTCCTGAGTGACACAAAATTGCCTATTTAAGAAAGGCCTAAACATTGTCTAGAACAAATTTGGGTGATAGTTCATAGCTCTTCTTGCAAATTATTGTAATGAAGGCACCCATGTGCATTAGCATATTGTACTTGTGAGTGTTGTAATTCTACATTTGCAGTGCAAATAAGAAGTCTATATTTTGCTCTTGCATTTGTTGTTGTTTCTTTTTTTTCTATTATGGTTTATGGTATTAAGGGGAGCACCCTTCACCAATTTGAAACGAACATCTAACAATGAAATTTGGTATGATATGTCAAGTGATTTCACTCCATGTGCATAAACTAATGTAGATTGGGCAAGAAATATGGATGATAGAAAGAGTACTAGTGGTTGCGCATTCTTTCTTCGATGAAGATTGGTTTCTTGGCTAAGGAAGAAGCAAGATTGTTTTTTGTAGAGTATAGTTGAGGTAGAGTATGTTTCAATAAAAAATAACTATAATCGAGTTATGTGGATGAAGCAAATGTTGGAGGATATCATAATTGAGTTTGAAGAACTCATTATCATTTTATGTGATAACACAAGTACAATGAGTATGTCTAATAATCTTGTATTCCATTTTAAGACTAAGCATATATCAATTAAGTATCATGTGCCAAGAGAAAAAGAAACAAAAAAGGAGATCATATTGTAGTATGTGAGTACTAAGGATCAAATTGCAGATATCTTTATCTAGCCTTTTCCTAGAGATACATTTGAGTACTTGAGAGGTATGGTTGGGGTTATGCCCCTACCTAATTTTGAGAAGATAATGCAATAAGTACATTAGTCTAGTGGTATAGAGCACTATTGTTAGACTAGACTGAATAATGATACTTCTCGTATGGGGTTGTATTTGTGATAAGATAAGTCATTGAGGACTCTTGGTAATTAATATTGAACAGTGTCTTTAGGCACTTAAGTTTGTTAAAGACTTTGAGCAGCATATTAGAAATTGGTATTCAACAACTGGTATGTTGTAATATTGAGGCCTTTGACATTGATGTCAATGGGGAGAGAATATGCATGAAAAATATCTCCTAAGAAATGGGGGAGAAGAACTCCTAAGTATGATTGGGGGAGAGGTATCTCTTCAGAGAGATTTAGAAAGATTCATGTAAGAAAGAAGGAATATGCACCTGATGTATTGTGAGTTTTTTATTTTAAAGTGAACAATTGTTGTTGATTCAAGAGAAGAATAATAAGAAGAAGAGAGTAGTTTTAGTAGGAGATATGCACCTGTTGTGTTGAGAATCTTTTAGCCTATGGACAAAAGATGCTAGTCAACAACAACATTAGAACATTATTTTGGTATTCTTGGAACTTAGATGACTTTTTATCTATGTTTCCATCAATTCCAAAGGGTAGATAGTTAGCATCAATGTTGATGATGCTACTTTGGGGATGTATCCTAAGCATTAGAGAGTATTGACATGTTGCATTCATGGCTATGTTTGTCATTGATTTCAACATAGTATGGTTTTTGTAAAGAATGGCTGAGTAGCTAACAAAGATTTATAGCTCTCTGGTGACAAACCATCCAAAGAAGATTAATGAAAAAGAAACTAATAGAGTGAAATAGAAATTATGCAACAAACAAGATTAGGAATGAAGTGTACAATTCTCTTCCCCTCTCAACAACAATGTCTCCTAAATGTGAAAACTATCAAAACAAGCTCAAACAAGGATTAGTAGCTCTGATACCATGTTAGAAATAATAAAATGGAAATGAACAAAAAATAAAGAATTATAAATTAATCCAAGAGAGTTTGTGATGAACATAATTACCATAGTTTAAAGAGCTTTCCAAGATCAAGACAAGAGAGGAGACAAGGATTTTGAGAGGGGAAACCAAAGAAAACCCCTTGTGAATTATATGAATCAGGCAAATGCCCAAAGAATGAAAGAAAGAGAGAGAAGAGAGAAAATGGAGCCATAGGCTCATTACAAGAACTGCATAGTGATTGTGTGTTGTTGAGAATGAGAGAGAAGCATCTCTTATAAAGAGATGAGAAGAGGATTTATTTGTAACTTCCAAGTGAATGATTTCCACATTCATAAGTGTGTGCATAACAAGTGGCATAATCCTCTTAAGGAGGAATAAACTATTTTCCTTAATAAAGGAATTACAAAAAGGACTTGTCCTCACATGTGGACTAGAGGACAAACTACTTAAGGGATACCTTGGTTTATCCCATTTAATAAGTACAACCAAGGAAAGATTATAAATTCTAACAGATCTTAGTCATACATATAATGGTTTAATTGTTTGGTGATGTGTAGCTATGAACATGTTCGGCACAATGTCCTGAAGATAGCGTTCAGTGTGTATAGTATAAGTTGAAGATGTACAAAGTTGTACTTGATTTATAGAGAACAATTTAGAGATAGAATATTGGGAAAGTTGTTCTTGATCTTTGTTTTCTATCTTATATCTGAGATGTATTAACAAGATGTATGGTCAAGTAGTGATAGAGGATATTCTGTTGGTGATGTCAACAAATACACAAGTCCTAGTATCGCAGGTGTGGAGTTTTGTATAGACTGTGAGCGGACAGTGATATTGTAATTATAATTAATTAATTAATCATCTTATTATAACTAATTTGGAAAGCTAAAAGGATAACTAAAGGAAATATTTTAAAGATATGGTATAAAGGAAAGATGTTTTTTCTTGATTTTAATATGTTGTGATTATTGTATCAACTGCAAAGTGTGAAAAGGAGAAGAGTGCTTGAGGAATGCGTGTGAGCAATCCAAGGGATTATTGGATGCAAGATTTGTGATTTGGTTACAACATTAGAAGGAGTAGAGGTTTAGCTGATAGGACAAAGGAAAGAGAAGGAAGTACATTTCATTTCTATTATTCTATAAGGAATAATATAGAGATCATTTGGATAGTGGGTTCATTGGTCTCGCTCTTGAAGATACTTGGGAAGTCGATCCATTTGTCTTCCATAACTCCTAACAGGGTTGGCACAACTTCTAATAGGGCTGGAATCTTCTAATAGGGATTCAATGTCTTCTAACAGGGACTCATATGTACTAATTATATTCATAGACTCCTAACAGGGTCCATTCTCTAACAATAAATGCTTATATTAGTAAATTATCTTGTGGCTACCATCCCCACTAAACTTTTCCCTCTAATCAAGGGTTTCCCTAATTAACATATCTAGTTTTATTTTGTATGAGTACATTTTTTATAGTTTTTGATTATATTACTCATACAATTAAAGTTGAATAAGGTTTATAATTGTGATATTAGTTGGATAACTAATTCACCCCCCACATCCCCCACCCTCTCTTAGTTATATTGGTGGACTATATATTCTAACAATTACATAATACAAGGCCAACCTCAAAATAATCTTCACACATCCCAAGACAAGGTCCGTACATTAAATTCATGACCTAAACTAAATACGTATGTTGGATCATGGTAGGAAACAATCATAGGCAAACTGGGTCAAAGAAAGAATTGAGCATCAACAAACATCAAGTTCACTCAGCACATGAAGGAACACTCATTGACCAAAGCACTTGGCTAACACTGAACAACTTGGTTAACACTGAATAACTTGGCCAATATTAAACTTAGTAGCGACTGTAGTTCGATCTTGGCAATGATTGCAACTCGACCCTTACTAAGAAAATGAGTAAAGATGAGAAGGATAGAAGGGAAAGCTACAATGCTCATGCATCAAATAGTTGGGTTTGAAAGAAATGATTCTCTTGAATCATTGAGATGTCACAATGCTGGCTAAATCCAACATAGATTGAGAAATCCATGTAGCATCTTTAAGTAATCTTTTCCTCTTGTAATTTACCAACTCTTTGATCCAATATTTGTTCAACCTCTCCAATATTCTTCTTAGGATAATCATTTGGTACAACAACTTCATCATCTGACTCATGATACTTATGCAAATTAGTAACAATGAATATAGGAAATATATCCATGTCATCGGGTAACTCAACTTCATATGGATTGCTACTATCAAACTTCCTCAAATCTCTACAAGGACCAAACTTTTTAATTTTTATCTTATTGCACATTCCAATAGGAAATCTACCTTTCTTCAAATGAATACTCACCTCATCACCAACTTCAAGAGCATCATTTCTCCTAGACTTACCTACATTATCCTTAAACTTTTTATTACTTTGTTCCAAACTCAATGACACTTCCTCATGCAAAGATCTCATAAAATCAGAAAATAGTTCCCCTTTAGCACTTCTCTTCTCTTCACCAACAATATCCCCCAAATCTAATATACCTCTGGGTTGCATTCTAGTAACACTCTAAAAATATATTTTTCCAATACTCCTATTCATAGAATTATTATATGCAAACTCAACTTGTGCCAATACCATATCCCAACTACTCATCTTATCTCTAACTAAACATCTCATTAAATTACCCAAGCTCCTATTTAGAACCTCTATTTGAATATTTTTCTATCGATGGAATGTAGAACTAAACTTCATTTCAGCATCCATCTTCTTCCACAAAATCCTCCAAAAGTAACCAACAAACTTGTTGTCTCTGTCAGAGATAATACTTCTTGTTAATACATGTAATCTAACAATCCCTTCGAAGAAAATCTCAACAACATGCACACCACTTGATGTCTTCTTACATGTTATGAAATGTGTCATTTTAGAAAATCTATCCACAAAAACAAATATGGAATCATAGCCTCTTGTTTTCTTAGGTAATCTAAGAAAAAAATCCATACTAATGTCACTCCAAGGTTTCTCAAGGACATAAATAGGTGTATACAATCTAGTATTCTGACTTACTGCTTTTACAACTTGACATATTTTGCAACTCCTTACAAACTTCTAAACATCCTTATACATCTATGGCCAATACTTATCCTTAAGAAAACTCAATGTCCTATGAATACTAAAATGTCCAACCAATCCACCATAATACTTTTTCTTAATCAAATTAACTCTCATAGAACTCCACAACTAAATTCATTTAAACAACATACCTTCTTGAATGAAATACTCATCATACAATTTATTCAATTGATCTAATAAATTTGGTGCTTTACTCTATCCATGCCTTAGAAAAATTAGGTTCAATATCACACAACTCCTCCTCATCTCATCAAAACTAAGAACGCCAATCTTCATCTCTTCAATCTTCATCTCAGTCAACAAAGAACATCTTTTTCTCAATGTATTTGCAACTCAGTTAGTAACTCCACTCTTATGTTTTATGACAAATGTAAAACTCTGCAAATATTCAACCCACTTCATATGTCTCTAATTCAACTTATGTTGACTTCACAAATAGTAGAAATCTTTATGATCAATATACAACACAAACTCCTTATGAATAAAATAATATCCCCACTTATTTATATCTTGAATAATAGCAAGAATTCTTGATCACACACAGAATACTTTTTTTTTGCATCATTCAACTTCTTACTAAAGAAAGCAATAGGTTTACCTTCCTGACTCAACACAACTCCTATTACACTTCCACTTGCATTACACTCAACTTGAAATACCTTATTGAAATTAGGTAAAGAAAATACAAGTAACTTAGTAACCATTTTTTTAAAGCTTAGAAGCTCTTATTAGCGCCATGTGTCCACTTGAAATCTACCTTATCTTCTTTAATAGTCTCATTCATAGCATTAGAAACAGAATTTAAATTCTTTATGAACTTTTTTGTAGAAATTAGCCAAACCACAAAATGATCTTACCTCACCCAAATTCTTAGGTTTAGGCCATTCCAAAATTATTTTAACCTTCCTAATATTAATTCTCAAATTATCAGCTAAAATCACAAATCCCAAATACATAATCTCTTCTTTCATAAATGAACACTTTTTTCTAATTAATCAACAACTTCTCGTATTTTAGCCTCAAAATGTTTTTCCTTAGTCTTACTGATTATCAAAATATCATCTAAATAAACAATCAATAATTTACCCAAGAATCTTTTGAGAACTTCATTCATCAACCTCATGAAAATACTTGGTGCATTAGTCAAACCAAAAGGCATTACAAGCCGCTCATGTGAACCATCTTTTGTCTTGAAAGAAAACTTCCACTCATCACATTCTTTGATTCTAATATGATGATAACTAGTCATCAACTTAATATTGGTAAAATACTTTGTTCCACTCAAACAATCCATTATGTTATCTATCCTTGGCATAGGAAACTTATATTTTACTCTTATCTTGTCATTAGCTCTGGAATCGGTACACATTCTCCATTCTCCATTCCTATTAGGTACCAATACAAAAGGTACAACACATGGACTTAAGATTTCTCTGATTAAACCTATCTACAACAACTCCTACATTTTTCTATTAAGTTCTTCATTCTCAGTAGGTGTCAATCAATATGGTGCTTTATTCAGAAAACTAGCTCTAGGAATCAAATCCATAGAATGATATATGATTCTTACTAGAGGTAAACCATCAATAATATCCTCTAAAACAATCTCCTTATATTCTTTCAACGAGATTCTAAATTTTTCTTTTATTTAGCTAAAACTATCTTTTTTGTTGTGACACAGCCTCTACTATCTTATGTCACTCAACCTCTATCTAATACTCAGTCATTACGATGTTCTGTCACTCAGCCATCTCTACCACAACTTGTCCCTCTATGAATTATAGAAAAAAAACATGTTTATTTTTGTCTCCTCTCAAAATTATCTCTACTAGTCATGTGAATTCTTGCAATACTACAATTTATCTAATCAGGAGAGTTAATCAAAGACATCAATTTGTCCATAGCTCTATTCATCCAAATAGTATATTGCTTCAATCTTCCATCATACACAACATGCTTATCATATTTCCAAGGTATACCCAACAAAATATGACAACAATCCTTAGGCATAATATCACATAGATTTTCATCAAAATAATATACAATCTTTAATTTCACAACACATTGCTTGCTTATGAATATCTTATGTTGATCCATGATCTATGAAACATGATAGGGTTTAGGATGTTTTAGTCTCTACAATAGCAACTTTGTAACCAACCCCTATGATTCCAAATTTACTGAACTTTCAATGTCAATGATTACCTAGCAAAATTTTCTAGCTATCTTACATCTGGTCTTGAAAAGACCTCTCCTATGAATAGGTTCGTTTTCCTCAACTTTCATATAACATAGAGTTCTTCTCACTATCAAATTTTATCCAACCTTCAGACCACTCTAAGGATGCACAAATTCACCTTGTATGACAATATTTTTGCTACCCCTTTCATTCTCGCTAGAGTATGTACACTCAAAGGATATGTGTCCTTTTCCACATCTAAAACAATTACCATGGAAATTGCCTCTAAAATAAGAATTACCTCTTTGTTAGTAAATTGTGATACCTCCTTAGTAAAAGCTACCACCTTTCCAATTAGTCTTTCCTTTATCTTTGTTATTCCATTTAGTTTTACCCTTAGCTTGCAAAAAATTGTCAGATCTACCACCCTCTCCATAAGATCTACCTTTGCCTCTCTGTAATCTACCACCTCTACCTCTATCCCTTTTCTCATTCTTCTTTTTCAAGATATCCTCAACTTTCAAGGCATACTAATATACTTTCACTACACATTTCAATTTTACAAAAATTATTTCATCTTGAATCCCATATCTCAATTCATTTAGGTACCTTACAACTTCTCAAACTCATCATCCAAATGTCTAGATCTAATGTCCAATATATAGATTCCCTTTGTACTCTTTCACAATCATGTCTTTTTGTCTCAAATTTTACAATTTCTTCAACAAACTAACTTGCTAATAAATAGGAATGAACTTCTTCTTCACTTTATTCAACATATTTAACGAGGTTCTAATCTTCTATTTTCCTCTTATATGTCTATCAGTTTTTCAATCCTCTTGCCACATTAAGGCATGACCTTTCAACCTAGTGATTGCAATCTTCACCTTCCCATTATTAGGAGTTTTTCAAATTATAAAGACCTTCTCCATATAAAAGATCCAACATAATACAACATCAATGTCCATTTTTTCGTTCATAAGGAACAACTTCCATAATAGACTTTGAATGTTCCCTAGACAACTCTCAACAATCTTTCCTCACCTTCATCTTCCTCAAGTTCAGGATTAGAGTTTGGCATAATTGCTTCATCATCACTCACATCATCAAAATGGTCTTCTCTCCTCTAGGCTATCTCCATGGCATTTAATCTAGCTGCAATTTGTTTCATCATGTCCATAATAGAAATGCTAACATTTCCTCTACCTTGAACTATCTTTTGAAATAAGTTCTTGCCAGATGGTAACCCTCTACAAGTTATAGGTCAAATTCGTAGATATGCCACCTTATAACCAGATCCAACTTAGGGTTATGCATGATCCAATCTCCTCAAGGATGAACCCAAAGCTCTAATACCACCTGACATAAGGAGGATCGAATAGCTAGGGCCATAGAAACAACTAACTATAAAATCACCTTTTTGAGTAAACACAATAGAAGAAAAAAATATAGAGAACAACATAAAGGAGGGAAGGAATAGAAAGTAATTTATTATTTCATCACATTTTCTACATATTGTGAGACATTACGGGTTTCAACCAACAATATTTACAAACTTTTAGACTTAGGATTTTCACAAATCCTACATTATAGCCCTCTTAGCTTCCTAGACTTTGCAACTCTCCAGCATACCTAACCTAAACCTAAACAACCCTATTTATTCTTTCCAAAATGGCTTAGAGAAGATTCTAGATCATTACATAATAGAATGCTAACCTCAAAATGGTCTACACACAACCTAGGATAAGCTCCTTACATTAAATTCATGACCCAAACTAAATACATAAGTTAGCTCATAGTAGGA
Source organism: Cupressus sempervirens (assembly GCA_028749045.1). Lineage (NCBI taxonomy): Eukaryota > Viridiplantae > Streptophyta > Pinopsida > Cupressales > Cupressaceae > Cupressus > Cupressus sempervirens. The sequence goes on from CM053785.1 coordinate 1,029,352,729, forward strand.
ACCAATCAAAGAAAAACTTTTTCAAAAAAGGAACCAAGCATCAACAAACATCAGGCTCACTCAACATATGAAGGAATGCTCAACACCAAAGTAGTCAACCAACACTAAAAAACTTGACCAACACTGAATAACTTGGCGAATACTGAACTTGGTAGCAACTGCAACACAACAACCACTAGAGTTCAATAATGACTGCAACTCAACACTTTCTAGTAAAATGAGTAAACATCAGTAGGATAGCAGGGAAACTCGGGATGCTTCTGGTAGTTTTGACATGGAAGAAGCAAGAACATTTCTTAATGACTTTTCGGTCCATGCCACAAAATCTTGAATATCTTCATCCTCGTGTATCAATTTGCATAGTTTGTAGAGGTTGTAGCTTGATGATACTTTTGTCCAGTCCCTAGAATCACGAAGATCTTTAGGAAACATTTTGTTGCCTTCCAGTATATTCTTCCTTTTTAGCATGTCTTCACACTTGTCTCGTAAATCCTTGAGAAAGCCATGCACACTCTCAGTGTCTAGAACACAATCTTCACACATTGAAGGAAGTTTTTCGTACTACATTTGTAACTTGTAGAACTCCATGTTTACAGCCATGCTGACTTGATCATTTTCTTTGTTGAGATCATCAATAAGGTTTATTTTATCGGCCTCTACATCAATATCACACTCTTCTGCAAAGCTTACCAAGTCCCACTCTTGACGACAAGCTTTGACTACTATTGTCGAACGATCTGACTTGGCCTTGTGTAATCCAATCAAGATAGTGATGAGTGACACTATTGTCATCTTGAGATACTGTTTTTCAACACTTGGAAAATGGCTCAAAACTGAAGCAATTGCTCTTTCTTTGAGCTGCTTTAGAAGTTGTGTCCCTTCTTCTACCCATTGCATAGAATATTGGCGGAACATTGAATTTATTTCCTCACTTGAACTACCCTCCTCACAACCTTTTTTCATCAAACTCTTTGCTTTATTAAAAGACATTTTGTTGGCTTCCAACAGAGCAGAAGGATCTTCTCCGGGCATGCATAAACACTCCATTTTTTGGGTAAAACTTTCATGGGATATAACTGGCTCTTCTTCCTTCATGATGCTCTTACGTCACAAACTTACAAATTTACAACACCAATATGCAAACTCACCCACAATAACACTTGAAAGAAGTCCACACACCTTGCTGAAAAACACCACACATACTTGTATCATCAACACTAAATACAACAACTTGTGCAATCTGATTTTGGTAAATATCCTCGTAGGCAAGCTCTGCAACTTGTTCAACCATGGCCTCTTTGAGTTTAATTTTTGGAATTGTTGTCGGTTTCCTTTTAAGTCATACATGTCAATCAACTGAACTGTATGACTTGTCCAGAAATCTTCCCAACAAAGCCACCTTTTCCGACTGTATCTGGGTGACCAGTATAATTGAGTAGCCAACCATCTCCAACAAATGACAACCCTTCCTACCATAATGAAACTAAGGAGTGGATGTGTAGGCGTCACGTAAGATCTATAATAACTATATGAGTCATTAATGTGTACTTCTGACATGTATAGCATGGATTCATGTGATTTGCAGAATGACTTGTAAAAGACTATGACACAAATGGTGACTATAACAAAACAGCTGAACTCAAGACGGCCTACATATCACATAATCAACAAGGCAAACACGAGAAACAAACCATGACCTCAACACTTCAACATTAAAATCATCCCATGTTACCTTCATCTTCTCATTTGAAGACTGACTTCCTCTCTTCAACGAGGGCAGAATTCTATTGCTTCAAGAGGCCATGAATTGTTTTACTAGCTAAAATCGTGCAGCATAATATTAGACCGAGGACTACGATGCATATGAGTAAAATCATATCTGCAACTTTCGTCCTGGCAATCCTTTCTTCATAATAGTTTACAGACTGGGTGAATTGCTTTGAGTAGTGCTTCTTCATGCATCCTCGATTAAGAGATGCATACCCATATTCTGGGCTGTAATTCAATCATCCTAGATCAACATATTCGCTATTAGTACATCTAGACTCAGATTCTGTATCAATTGGATTGTATAGAAGGAGCAGTTCAGAAGCAATTTGGGCAGATATAGTTATTGCTAAAGCCCCAAAAGCTCTCACACTTGGACCAGCCATTCCAGGTAGCAAATAAGCTATAAACACATACACAGCAACCCTTCCAGTAACTACCACATAATGACTGTAGAGCAGCGTCCTAACATCTCTTTCATAATCATTTTGAATGTTACTTAAACTTGTCCACCAAACAATTATCTGCACCGTTACACCGCTGAGGGCAAAGGCCTTGCCAGGCAGCCAAGTTGCCCGTTTTTTAAATGCCCTCCAGACATCAGACCCTATAAGAAAAGTGAAAAAGACAAAGCAAGCTAAGGTAAGAATATCAGCAGCCACTATAGAACTTGTAGCAATGTCATCAAAAGACAACGGAGCCACTATAAAGGAAGTGGATGTAGAGGAAATAAAGGAGATGGAACAGGTAAAGCATATGGAGGACATGCCATAATGTGCAGTAAGCACAGATAACAGACGAAGTTGAGTGAAGAAAACATATGGGGTTCATTTGTATTTATTCAGCCTTCGTCGACACTGTTTGGCTGAAACAGTGGTTTTCGTACAACCTCTACCGTGGGGGCTTGCTCTTCATTTTCGTTGTCAAATCTTAAAAATGTAGCCTCGGTAACGTGAACTTTCTTTTGTGTCACTTTCGATTTTGCGAGGAATCAAAGCAAAATTTTAAAACTAAATCCAATTCTCCAAATATAAATTAAGAATTTAAACTGCCGTACATTTAATAATATTTGATATGAATATGAAAGTAATAAGGGCGCAGCTTTTAAAGTTGTAGTTTAACATTAAAAAGTCTACATGTTTAGTTGACAATTTTAGGGAATATTTAATTTCCTTATTTTCTTATTTTATAACGATTAATTATTTTGTAATTTCAGTTAATTGTTTAAAATTATCATTTTAAAATATTTAAAATTGTATTAATTATATTTTTCCATATAGATTAGTCAATTAGTCACTAGCTTTACAAAAAACTATATCAAAAATATAATCAAAAAATTCTTATAATTATTTTAGTTTATCATTTTGTTCTTATGTTAATCAATGTTAATTTTTTATCATGATATTTTTCATAAGATCAATAGTATTTTTCATTTAAATAAGTAAAATTTTATAGAATATTTAAAATGATTTTTAAAATTTAATTTTAGAAAAGTAATGGTAATTGAATTTATTTACAAAAATGTACAACTTCTAAATAATTCATACATACTTTTTTTTTTTTATAAATAGTGTCCTTTTCTATTAATAAAATATACTTAGACTACAATTCACAAAAAAATGGTCAGAGATACAAGATCACCCCACGAATGAATTCACATAGTTAAAGCCGGACTAAAAACACGGCCACCGCAAAAAACATAAACTATTCATAAAAAAAAAACATATAACGCAACCTCAGGCTGCCAAAGCAATGCCAGCTGAGGGTGATGGATCATCTTTGTCTTGAAAACCCCAATCATCTTTGGGATTGGCGGGCGGGCTAGAAATAGTCCAGCCATCATCAGCAACAATAGTAACAGTGGCAACCTCCACATCTTTAACCTCTGGTAGCAGAGGAGAGATCGCCAAGTCCAGGCGAGGCCACTTTCTAGAATGTGCACAATGAGTACCAAGAGGAGGAGCCAAGGACCAACTAGAACTGTCACAGGGTGGGGAAGCTGAGTGGCACCTCCATCTGCCATCACCACCACTAGGAGAGTGGTGGTGGGAAGCCTGGGAGCACGGGGTGTGCAAGTGGTGGCCGGAGGTGTGGCACCAAGGACAGCGGCCACGGGGCGTCGAGGTCTCTGCTAAGGCATCAGGAGGAACTCCGGCAACAGTGCATGGAGCATTGCCCTAGTGATTCAACAACTCCTACAAGTGAGCTACCTCGAGTGCAACTTTGCTAGCTTGCACTTGAATCTACATAATTACATTATTACAAATGCATGCCTTAGTGTACATAGCAATGTTAAAATCCAAAAAACTATGTGTGAAAAGAACAACATTCCTATCTTTCCACAAAGAAAACAAAATCTCCAACCTGAAGGTATGCCAAATTTGGGCTAACTTCTGAGAAAATCTGGGAGAGTCACCTAGAAAATCATGTGCCAAGAAAAAGACTTAGGTCTGAATGGCTTAAAAAATCATGAATCCAGTGCCAATAATTATGAGCACGCTTACAAAACCAACAAATATGCAAGAAAGACTCTGGTTTGAGTTGAGGCCCCAATGTGTTTGAGTTGAGGCCCCAGGGGAAGACCTTGGAAGGCCAAGCACCAAGCAAAATGTGCAATCTTGGGTTCAGTTATAGCATTCCAAATGGTATCAAAGCATTTTCTCCATTGAGAAAGAGAAGATTGCAAATGCCATCTGTGGTTTAGCGTATCCACCATCGAAAGATGAGGTGAAAGCCATCTGTAGCCCAAACTTGGCTTGTAATTAGAAAAATGAGTGGCAAGATACAACTTCTAATCAAGCGACCAAGGGCGAACAGACTGAATCCTCACTTTATGAACTAAGTGAACAGAGATGGAAGAAAGTAAAGGTCAAAAGTCTGTCAATTTGAACAGATAAGGCGGTACTATACTTGCATATCTTCCCAAGTCCTGAAACTCATGGTGACCCTTGAAAAGAGGTCCTTAGGAGTTATAATGCCATGTTTAAAAAAATGTAGTGCATTGGCCCCTTGAGTCTTGGTGAGGGGAGTAACCTAAATGGTGAACAAGGGGGGCCACCAAATGTTTTGCTAATTCAAGGAGAGGCCATTGCGAAATTCATCTTCAGCCCATCAAAGCCAGGGTTTAATAGCCTCCCAGGCTTTCCAGATGCTCTTAATGATGAATGAGCCCTGAATGACCACGGGCTCACACATGATGAGAAGGGTTTGGAAACCAATCCCCTTCCAAGCAAGCCTGTTGATAGGAAAGCCAAAAGAAATGCAGTGCCAAACCAGAATCTTCCAAGCTTCATCTCCTGAAATAGCCCTAATAATCCATTTTTCACAAAGAGCAAGGCCTTGTTTCTGAGTGGAAAGTAGGCCAAGACCATCAGACTCTTTTGGGAGACAACAAAAATCCTAGGCCACTTTGTGGAAGCCATGGTGATCAGAACTAGAGGCCCAAAGAAAATTCCTGAGCAATCTTTCCAGTTTCATATAAGAAGCTTTGGATGGAGGCCAGTAGGAGAAGTAATACACATGAATGGCTGCTAGAATCTTTGAGCAAATCTAGAATTTTCCTATGAGGGAGAGTGTCTTTTTGATCCAGTAGTCGAGCTTTTTGCTAATCTTGGCCAACACAACATTCCAAAATTTCGCAGGGAATGACAAGAAAGTGGAAGATTTTCTCATGAGCAACCCATTTCCACTCAAACTAGTTGAGCCAAGGTGGAGCTAGAAAAAATGACTGACAGAAGAAGAGCATTTTATGCCATTGAATGGTAGAACCGGAGGCTTGACAAAAGGTTTCCAAGCAACTTAAAGCATTATTGATGTTTTCTTCATCCTCCAAAAGAGTAAGAAAAGAATCATCAGGAAAGTGTCCATTGACTAGTTGGGAGGATGATTTAGGCAAGGAAATTCCATGAACTAGTCCTGAGGACATAGAATGCGCAAGTAAATAGCCAAAACCTTTCATAGCAAGGACATAAAGCGCAAGAGCTAGCAAAAAACCTTGCCTAATGGAACGAAAAATTCCAAAAGCCTCATATTGTGAATTTTTTATGGTAATGCAAGCATTAGCATCTCCAAAGAGCATCTCCACAGACTGAAGGAATTTGGGGCCAAAACCCAGAGCCTAGAGCATAGCCAAGATGAAGGGCCATTCAATACGATCATAGGCTTTAGCAAAATCTATCTTTAAAAAGACATCCTTCTAATTGGACTTGCAAGTCCATTCCATTCCCTCCCAAGTAGTAATGATGTTATCAAGAATATATCTAGACTTGATGAATCCAGTTTACTCTAGCCGCATAATTAAGGGCAACATGTGCCTACTTTTGAGAGAGAGTGCCTTTGCAATAATCTTATAAGACACATTCAGAAGGGTAATGGGTCTCCAATTGCATATGTCCTTTGGATCACTGGCTTTAGGTATGAATTTGATATTTCCTTTTTTTATAATGGCTTCTAAGCTTTTAGAATGATAGGCTTCAAGATAAACTTTGTGCACATCAGTACCTATATGCTCCTAGAGGTGTTTGTAGAATTCACAAGGAAACCCATCACACCTAGGGGACTTGTCATCCACCATGGAGTAGACCGCCTCTTTAAGGTCTCAGAGGGAAAGAAGTTGCTCATAGAAAATGCGTTGCTCAACTGCTAGGTTATTTGAAGTAACAGAAATACACTTTTTGAGAGCTTCCTCCTAAGCAACCGAATTTCCTTGTGAAGCAAACACATTCTCATAGTGATGAAAAAATGCTTATATGATGGTAGGGAGACTAGATAGAACAACATTTCTTTGTTTGATCTTTTTAATCCCAAAATTGGTATGACGGCTGCGAAGAGCCTGAAAAAATTCCTTCGAGACTTTGTTGCCAACCTCCAACCAGTGGAGACGGGCTTTGATTTGGGTTCCCTGAGCAGCATAATTATCAGCAATTTGTTTGTCATGGCAAAGCTTGGCAAGCTGAATTTATAAGTCCACATTAAAGGGATTGAGGGTGAGGGCCTTAGAGGCTTTTTTGAGGGCAAGTGTGTTGGCTTCATATGACCAGTTTTAGAACATAACTAATTGTTGCCCATAAATGTGCAGGAACCGAGCAGTTCTGGTAATGGCATCATTCCACCATTGAATCCATCCCTTTTGAGAATGCGGACGTGGCTTCAAGTTCCAGACATGTAGGATGTGTGAAATGGTGGAAGGATGCATTAGCACAGACGTGTTGAGGAAGAACTGAGACTTGGCCACCTTTGGGAAAGCTGTTTGCCAATAAATGACAAAATAAATGAGATAGTGGTTAGATAACATCACATCTTGTAGGGGAATGACAGGTAGATCTTGATCCTTAGAAAAAGAGAAAAAAGATTGCACAGTGATCATAGCATGATCAAGGCTTTTTAATATGTGGTGAGAGCCAGCTCGAAAGATGGACCAAGTGTGCCAAACCCCACTATCCTAGCAGTAGTTGGTATTGGGATCAAAAAGGCCCAATTTATTGTGCATGTAATACTAGGCTTGTCTTTCCCCAGCTGTCCAGTGAAAAGGAAGAATGTTGTCTTTGTCAGAGGCCACTTCAACCATATTAAAGTCCCCACACATGACCTAAGTAGCTAGAGGTAAATTTTCAGCTAGCCAGGCCCACATTTGTGATTTTTTCACATTATCATTGGAAGCATAAACATTAATGACTCCAAAAGAATGATTGTTAATGGAAAGCAAAAGCAAAAAAATTCTATGTGTGGGGTCAAAACTATGCAAAATAATAGCATAATGAAGGCAAGGTGATAGGAGAGTAACTATACCACCTCAGCTAGCTTTGTCCAGGGAAGAAAACATCATGCCATCCTGCCAAATTACATGGCATGCTGAAGAAAGCATGAAACCAGAAATTTTAGCTTCTTGCAGGTAGAGAAAATCTAAATTACCAAGTCTATGATAGACATCCCAAACACAATACTTTCTAGGGAGGTCTGTGAGACCTCAAACATTCCATGATAGGAAGTTCATGAGAACTCTTCCATATCATCTTCATCCTCAAGAGAGGAGTAAGTATTCTGCAAGAAGGTAGAAACATGGTTGAAGTTAGACGAAAAACCCTCTGGACTTACAGCCTGACATTTCACCTCTAGTATCTCCATACGTCCAGGAGGACTACGAGAATGCCGCATCACTGGTGGTGCTATGGAAGAAGCAGCAAGAGGAATACACACCCTAGCCAAGGCAGAAGCCCTAGCAGTTGCCTTTATCCCCTATGTGCCAGTAAGGTTTGAAACCTACGAAACTCTAAGAGTAGTTCCTTTGTCCACCGCTTGCATCCCTATGCTGGCTAGAATTGATGCTCTTGTGGGGATAGGAGGAACCACAACGACCATAGCATAAGACTGCTTGGGGGGCAAGGGATTCAAGGGAGCCTTGCCCTTACGCCCAACCATGACCTATTCTTCTTTTTTCCCTTTGGCCTATTTGATAGGCGCTTCTTTAGGTGTCAGCTTGACCCTAGGCATAGCCAAAGGATAGTCCTTAATCTTGTGTTCCATAGATTGGCACCTATAATAGGTGTTGGGGAGGTTCAAGTAAAGCACCTTTTGGGAGAAGGTTTGAGTCTCAATTTGAATTTCCATAGAATCCTTAAGATCCTTGGAAAGATCCACCTCGACACAAACACGTCATTTCAGGCGAGCATAAAAAAATTTCTCAAGCTCCTTGGTGATAACTTTGCCAAGGGCTTTGGCAATGGACTCAATGAAAGGCTAGCATGGCAGGGGTAAAATTGTGAACTTGACCCACACATGAACCCTAAGCTTTTTCTCATCTGAGACTGTGAAGTCTCATGACCATTTTTGAAAAACAAGCAAAGAAGAATGCACAGACCAAGGTCGATTGTTAAAGACTGCATCTGCTTGTGATAGGTTAGCAAAGCGAAAAAAAAAAAAAAAAAAAAAAACCTTTGGTAAGGTTTTGCATAGCGTCAAGGTAGACTCCATGAGGAGTCCAGCTTTTGTTAACCTATTCTCGGAGCATAGCTTTAGGAGGAGTCCTACCCACAAAATAACCTATCAAGGTGTGTTGTTCTAACCAATCACATACATCATCAAATTCTTGCAAAGGAAGGATAATGTCAGGATTACCTCGTGAAAAACCTTCGGGACAAACTTGCACGGGTGTTTGTTCTGTGGCGGCGCCATGGCAGACCGAAGTAGCAGCATAAACACCAAAAACAACTAGTTCACCACTGGCTAGAGCCATTATATCTTAGCCTAAAAAACTCTCACAGTAAATGCAGTGTGACAAGTGGTGCTTACAGAAAGAAAGTTCAGACAAAAAGACATACACAGAAAACTAAAAGTTTGCATGAAGCAAGAAACCCTAGCCATTCATACATACTTTTAAATATACATAGATAGTGGCATACAGCTTATTAGAATTAAATTTATTTATATATCATTTTTATTAATTAGCAAATCACATTATTTTAAGATTACTTCATTTATGTTGGTATAATTTAAATATATAAATCATAAATAAAAAGAAAAGGAAAAAAGAAAACATAAGAGGATAATATTGAATCGAAGTTTACCTCATCTTCTAAACGTAAGACTATATAATTGGCAATTGATTGAAATGGATGTTATTATTTTATTTTTTTTGCAACGTGTATGGTCCAGATCCAGGGGAGAGCGCTGAGAGCGTCATGACAAGAAAATTGAAGAGAAATGAGTGGGCGATGGGAAATAGAAGGCAAATCAGTAGTTCACTTCATCTTCTCCTTTCAAATTACTACTGACCCTTCTCTTCTTCAGAGAACAACACACAATCTTTTAATTTTCACCCAAAATTACTATTTTAATGATTGTGCAAATGCAACATATCTTAAGGTTTTCACCGTTTTGCCAAAAAATGAGTCATCCACTATTGACTGTCATGAAACCCACGTAACTTATTCAGTTGGATTTGCCTAACATTCAAAGTTTAGCATTCAATATCCAGCGTTGTCATCTCGTTCAAAGTTTTATTTGTAAAGTTATTCAGTTGGATGTGGGACTTGGAACTTGGTAACACTTTAGTTTAGTGGATGGCGTTGTTTTCCTTCAATGAAACATGTCACTCCACATTTCAAACATAATTTATTCGATAGAATCCTTCTTATGCACACTAAATTTTTATGTCATTATTTGAACATAAAGGGCATTGCTGGATTAAAAATTCATACATTTCATAGTCTTAATGTTTCGTAGATTGTAATATATATTTTAATGTTTCGTAGATTGTAATATATATTTTAATTGGAGAAATTTTATTGTATAACTTATTTAACATTATTATAAGAGTCTCACAATTTACCAATGCATTGTAGACTCTTTATGATATTTTTAATAACAATATTTCTTCCTATTAAAAATAGAGAATATAATTATTTGTTATATAAAATTATTTCAATACTTTTAATATTGCTTTCAATTAACTTTGTAGGATTTTTAAACTTTTGAAAATTTTATTAAGCATATTTCTATCTTATATTGACCTTTCAAGTAAGATTTAGTAATTATTTTGAAACAATTTCTTTTCACTTTTGTTAAATATTGGAATTTTCTATTGAATTTTCAATTCTTTGTCTCTCACTTTAAAAAAAAATGTTTATGTTTCAATATAATTTCTATAGTTAGATTTTTAAAAATTTGCATCTTTGTGTAGTTTCACATTTCGTTTTAAACTTATCCTAATCAGCTTTTCAAAATAAACTTTGAAACCTTTATAAGAAACATCTGTTCTCATATTTGAATAGTCATATATGTTTTCAGTTAGTGGGAGGAAACTAAGTAGAATTATCTAATATAGTAGTCCAAAATGTACGTACATGGACTTTTGTATGATTCATTTACAACATAAAACAAGTGTCATTAGCGGTGTGTACTTTAGTTTAATTCTAATGAGTTTTTAATATAATTATAGTTAATTATAAATAATTTTTTGATAAAATATAATTTAACTATTGAATTTCATAATGTGTTTAAATTAAATAAATATTGTTCAATAAACAAAGTGATGTTCAAAATATTTTTGAAAAGATGAGAATAAATTATTTATGTAAAATTTATAATTAACAAATATTTATTTTATCTTCAGCAATAACCAAATATGAAGAAATACATATTTGTGATTGTTTTGTTTACACAAAATATTGAATAATTGAATAGAGGTGAATGCAATAGAATCTTCCTAAAATAAATAAATAATTATATTTTAATCTTCTTACTTAATTGACAAAATATAATTTATTATCATTTTAAATGAATTTTTGTCATTTTTCATTCAGACCTCCAAAACTTATACAAAATATTCTCCAACTCAAACATTTTCACCTATCTAACTAAAGCTTTTAGCCATGAGAACAAAAAAATTTCTCTTTTGTATTTCAAGCTTTCCCAAGGAAGTGAAGTTCACACACACACACACACACACACACACACACACACACACACACACACACACACACACACACACACACACACACACACACACACACACACACACACACACAATATAAAAAAATTACCGACCATGATTAACATCATTGTCACACATCTTATTTTTTCATTTTGCCTTAGCCAACCCTAGTAAACATGTTAAAAAGACTATTCCATCATTACAAATATAAAAGAATAAAATTCACAAAATTCTAATTTATGAGAGAGGAACACTATTATTATTATTTTATTTACAAAAGAATCTATGAGGAAAAATCTTTATGTAAGAACAAGAGATGCAAAGCGCCATAGTTCCTGCTTGAAGTTAGCATTGTGAATGCATTGCAATATTAAGCATTTACACCAATATTCTATTCAACATGTGAAATATGGTGCAAACAAATAGGAGACCACAAGAAAAATTAGCTATTGATCGATAACTTAGTACCACTATACACAAATATTGCCTAGAAAATAAGATGTCTTCCATGACTTATAAAAAGAACTAATTATACATCTATTAATAATTGAATATCACATATTTGTGCTTTCAAATATATATATATATATATATAAAATAATCAAATAAAAGAATTATCAAATATAATATAATAATTATAAAATAAAATAAAAATAAATTCTATAATATCAGTAGCTTGCTCTTTTAATTTTTTTAATTAATCAATAAATTTATATTTGTGAAACCTAAATAAAAGAACTTTTGTGATTTAACATATGTTTAAAATAAAAATTATGAATAAACAATTATTTTAGTATAATTATGATTATAAATCTAAGAACTTATCATCTAATAAGAAATTATCAGTCTTCTACTTTATTATCTATTTTGAAATAAAATTAATTTTGCATTAGTTTAGATTAAAACTTAGCCTAAACATAAATTTTGCAATTGAATTGAAACTTTTCTACTAGAAAGAATTATTTTTAGTTAGTTATGAATAAGTAAAGTGAGATAGGGCTTGAATCCTTACAAAACTAACATCATGTCTAGAGAGAAAGAGATTTGGTAATGAGCACTAACACCTTACCAAAACATAAAACAATGTAAAATGTCATCTACAAATGTACAAAAATAATGGAAACTATAAATTAATAATATCAAGATAATTAAATAAATAAATGAAACATGTTTGTAAAAACACACTTGGAACAACTAAATTAGAAACACATTCATAATTAGTTGAATACATAGGATTATGAATATCCATGTCATTGTCATCTTCTTCATAAGGATGACTTCTGATTATCTCTTTCCATTTCCAGTCTAAGACATGCCCATTTGCAATATTCTTTGATTGACTCACTGTATTGTTCTAAATGCAGGCATCACAAAAGCATGATTTTTCTCTTACTTGAATTACTAGCGGTTTGTGTTTTTCTGTAGTGACCAGTGGATGCAATCTTGTAATTCCAACAATTGGCTAACAATTTTAAGGATTGGATCAATCAATATGTGGAACACATCAAAATGTGCAAATTTCTATGTCAATAATATTACCTTTAATTCAAAATATAAAAGAAATCATCTCAAAGAAAAATATAAATCTTACATTTCACTTCCCAAAAAAAGAATTTGTTATAGGTTGTGTCTCAAGGAGAAAAATAATTTTTCCGCCATTCAACAACTTGATTTTGTTTTTATCTATCTTTGCGAATACACAAGAAAAAAAACTGTATGAATTTTAAAAATGTATGAAATAATGATCTAAAATACTCATATACATCAAATATGATTAGTACATATCAACATTATACCAGAAAGTTCATGTTGGTGAAGTGCATACTTTACACATGATTTTGCTCCATCATGCTCTCCTTTTCCACGACCACTTTCAAAGAAGTTTCAAATAATTTCACATTGCACCCGAGATGTTGTGTTGCATGCCGATTAAATGCATTTGTAGAATTAAATTGCCATTCAAAAATAAAATTAACAAATTTATGAGTAATCAAATTTATGTACATAATTATTCATTCAATTATAAATGTACATTAAATTAAAAATTTTAACTTTTACATAAATGTACATGCACATCCATCAAATCAAATCCATTGTTTTGAAGCATTTATCCCACAATTTCCAAGATGATCAAAGGATATTGCAAAACAATGAGTTGCATAGCTCCTATCATGAATCCTATCATCACTGATACAAAAATAGACCTCAGTGATGATAATGTGTTAATCTAGATCTGTACCTTCTACCCCATCCACATTGAATTGCACAAATTTATAGGTAATTTTTACAAAAATTGTAACTTAATATAAGTTATAATATTTATCTTTAATTTTAGATTAAGGGGAAAATGTATAGTTTTTAAAAAAAAATACAATTGACAGAATACATCCTGGTCAAAAATATTTTTTTGAGTCTCGATACCTAATAATTAAAAATAAATAAAAAACCTAATTTAGAATAATTTATAACATATAATTGAATTAATGAAGAAAATTTTAAAAACTTAATTTTATAAATTTTACAAAAGGAAATATTAGAAGAAATAGTGTTTTTTTTGAAAAAATAATTTAAAAATCAAATTAATAAACTACTTTTTATTCATTTAAAAAGATCCTAAAATTAAATTTTAAAGCCAAAGGTCATGCATGTGACCATGTGTAACTAGAGGGGATCCAGTCAAAATTGATTCAACCTAAATATATCTGGTTGGGTTGGGTCTAGCTGAATTTGTCTAGGTGTCATCTGGCATGGTAGTTTCTTTCATGGTTTTTGCAAATCTTAGAAACTTTACACTTCAAAAGCCAATTTCAACATCAAAATTATAGTTTCAAAAAAAATATGACTAGATAGAACTTGGAGTCATAATTATGTACATTTGGTTTTTAGAATTATGACTGTATATGGTTTACAATAATTACAAATTATTACAAGTAGGTATTTCAGCGTTGAAGATGATGCACATTCAGAAAAAGATAAAAAAAAATAGTAGATGATACAAGGTCCTTTTTAAAATTGCCAATTGTTCTAGAGGTGAGAGTCATCTTTGACAATATATAACTTTTTTATTCATTAAAATTGATTTTCTAGGGAAAAGATGGTGGGAACTAAAAATTGTTAAATTTTGAAACGTCAAACTTGGAATAGCTATAGCAGACAAAATATACAATATTTTTAAATCTTTCTTTTTAATAGTTCTAGGTACATATTTCATCTATAACATGCTTTAAAATAAGATCCACAAATATTTATTTTTGTGGTGGGAACCATAACCCCTAATTTGTTGTATTTTTAAGATAGTCAAAAAAGGCCATTGAAAATTAAAATTTATAATACTTTTATATTTTATTTTTTTGAAAAATAATAGACACAAGCTTGATCCATTTATACACATTTCACCAATTTACACCATCTTAAAATTCAAAACACAAATATTACTTTTACATCATTGAAGTTTAACACTTTCTTGTTGTTAGCATTTTCCTTTGTAAAAGGGTGACACATGTTTGTTCTTTTACCCATTTAGTTGTTGGTATCTCTAACTATTTTTTTCTATTAGTGTCAAACACTTAGTCATATACTAGGAAGAGTTAGAAGATAGTCACTGCGACTCAACTACTCTATAAAGATCGAGTCATGAGATAAACTTGTAAATTAACATGTATATATCAACTCTATAGGAGCTAAGTTTAATGTTTACCAAGTAGTTTAAGCATATTGATGCCAACTTACACAAAAAGTGCCTAGCATAGTAAAGACTAAACATTAGAAGCATATACAATGAATGTCAAGTGTGAGAGATAGTAAGTTTTGAGCAACATATAATTAACATTCAACTCAAGAATTATACAAACTTTGAGGTAAATCATTTTAGGCCAACATGGAAAAGACATTGAATACTTATGGAGTTTGTTACATAGATTATTATGTATTTTATGACATGGATCATAGATCCCTATGTTCTGTGATGAACCAATCAGATGAAGAAAGCAAAATCAGCAAGCATCTAGAAAAATCTTTATGAAATCTTTAAATAGAGAAGATCTAAACCTATTTGGATATAGAGTTGATAAGGGCATGATGATGAGATAGAGTGAGCAAGCTATTCATGCAATCATAGAGAAGATTAGGTGTGAAAGTATTAACATTGCAAAGAAAGCCATGGAACTAGAGTTTTATTATTCATAATAGAGCAAGCGAACTTGTCAAAGAAGTGAAGGATAGTATAGATAAATTAGATTAGAGATTAGATAATATTCAAAAGAGGACATCCAAAAAAATCTTATCAGAGAAGACCAAGGATCAGGTATTGAATCAGTTTTAACATATTGAAACAAGGTAAATCTCTTTACAGAGTGGTCTTAACAAATCTTTGTAAATCTCCTAACAGAGTCCTTACATTGTTGTAAGTGTAAAATCCTCTCACAAGGTGAGACCTAACAGGCTCAAAAGATTTAAATAGGGTAGATCTCTCATATGGTAGATCATTGGATATGGTTAAACATTGTAACCCTAATAGGTTAACTGTATTACTGCAATAGTGAAGATTTGTGGGTGTCATCCCCACCTTAGTTTTACCTTCACCTTGAAGTATTTTTGGGTAACCAAATATTTGTGTCTTGGAGATATTTTTAAAAACTTGGAGTTTAGATCTTGGAGATGGAGGCTTATAAAAATGACAAAGTTATTGACAATTAGGTGATTGACATCTAGCTCATATTTTAGTAACTTGAGATAACAAGATAGGAACTAATGAAATCCCTAAAAAGGAGAAAGGAGTTGGCTATTTAGATAAATAAGTTTCATTATGAAGAAGTTCAAACTAAAAGAAGTTGTTTGAAATAATAAGTTCAACTGATAGTGATTTACCATTTGCAAATCTAATAGAAAAGAAAACAATCCAAAATGAAGAAGTCAAAGGACTAAAAAGGGAACATAAGATTGAATCAGTAAGGCTATGTGAAGTAACTGAGAAAAAGAAGAAGGATGAGGAAGATAAGGTTGTCCCCAAGGAAGACAAAAGGAAAATGGAAACTAGACTTGAAGAAAGGATTTCTAAAGTACAAAAACTCACAAACATTTGACTTCACATGATGAATCAACACATGCTTGTAAATTAGGAATTGAATAGAAAGGATGTGGAAATAGAAAATATGATATCATAGAAGTTCTTATTGGAGAATGAATTGAAAACTGAGAAATAATTTGTGGAAAGATTCAACAAGCCTAATGAAGAAAATAAATAGTTTGAAGAAATAATGAAGACACCTAACAACACTTTTGGATTAGGACATTCATCTACTAAGAAAGGGGAATCATCTAGGAGTAGAGAACTAAGAAATACAAAATCAAAGGGAAAACCAACATGTTATAATTATGGAAAACTTGGTCATACTAAAACATCTGTAGAAGAAAAAATGGTATGCAAAACTCTAAACCTAAGCTTAGTAGTTATTGTTTTTACTGCAAGAAGCAAGGACATCAAATACATGAGTGTAGATCAAGAATGAAGGATGTATCTAGTACATCTAGATTTGAAGGCTACTATTATAATTGTCAAAGTATGGACATAGAGCATATGAATGTAGATCATAGACTAATCAAAGGTAAAACCATGCACCTAACAATGTATGTTCCAATTGTCACAAGTTTGGAAATTCAAGAAAATATTGCAGAACTCAAGTACCACCAAAAAATCATGAAAACACCAAGGGTAAAGGAAAATTGAACATTGATAAAATAAAGAAGGAGATGAATCAAACATGGAAGAAAAAGGAAGAAGATGGAAGTAGTATATAAAATAGAGTTGAGATCACCCATGCCAATGGAGAAGGTGATCATATCACTTCAAACTAAGAAAGAAAGGTATGTGAGGAACTATATATTCGATGACACATGTTACATCGGTTCCTAGCATAAAATGTGCTAAAGTTCATATTTGGACAAGTAAAGATGCACAAGAACAAATTTATGAAAGAACTAGTACAAAAAAATCATTTATACAAATAGTGAAAAACATCAGTAAAATTTCCTATATTGACCAAGCATTCCAATATGGACCGAGTACTTTAGAAGCTAAATTTATGTATAGGCTGAGTTAGATGGAAGAGATTGAAATGTATAGTGAAAATCTAGTTGATAAGGAACAATATCAAACAAGAAAACTATCTTCCACCTACCTCGATGCACAACATTAATCGAGAACATAAATCAAGTAAAGGGAAGTATATATCAAAATTTGAAGATATTGTTGCATACCTTGCATACAAAATCTGGGATCATAGTAGTGATTTGACTGATATGGGATGCTAAGGAAATTAAGATAAAATCTAAGATAAAAGCTTTATTGAGTGAAGATTTGTAGTGCCAAGTTATCTAGAGAGAAGAAGTTTTCAAACCCTAACAAAGAAAAATGCCAGCTTCATCATCCATAGGAAAGATTCAAGGAGTAGAGGATAGTAAAATTCAATTAGTGATGAGTGACACTTGTCCTCCACCTAAATTTTGTGATATTCCTGAGATTGAGATGAAAGTTGACTTAATGGGTGCATTATCTTTAATACCCCTACAGTAATCATGATACACAATGTGCAGAGTTGCTACATGTGCAAGATTGGAGTAGTAGGTTATTACAAGATTCGAGAAGCTTAAGAGAAAATTTATGATGAAGGAGTTTTGAAGGAGGAATTCAAAATTTTTAGAGCAAAGGGTTAACTCATGTCCTAGAGTTTCCAAGAAAGTTTAAGATCAAGTGGATCAAGGTTGTACTAAGCAAGATCCATGATATGAAGTTTTTGATACACAATGGACCAATCAAGATAATCAAGAAGATGATTCATAAGGTTATTGGTTATTTGACTCTAGATAAGAAGAAGTCTATGTGAAGTTTAATTTGTGAGGAAGTTGAAGAAAAAATAGGAGTCAAGTGGAATTGACGAGGATTGTCCATAACAAATATATCTTATCCGTTGATTGAATTTGCAGTGAGAGTTATTTCTCACAAGTTCAATAAATCTATTAGATTGAATAGTGTGTTGTGTATGGAAGTGGATCAAGCATGGAATATAGTTATGAAAGATCAAGAATATGACCTTATTGAGTTGCAGAAACTACAATTAGTAGAAAACCTAATATCCATCTGGAAGAAAAAGAACTCAATGTGTAAGTTTGGATCACTCGTTATGTGTATTTTATTTATATTCAGAAGTATTTCCCTAGCATTTGCAATATTGTTTGGCAACAAGGAAAACTAGTGACAAGACCAATCAATGAATACATAAGTCAATTAGGAAAGAATTTTTAAAATATCATGGATACATATTTTGAAGAATTCAAACAAAGATTAAAGATGATGATGAGAATACCAGAATAATTGGTAATGAGACATTAAAATGATGTATGTTTGTTAGTAGACATGGATAACACATTTTTGTAGGTAGTAAAGCCACGAAAGGCATGGCTAACAACATTTGGCTATGAGATTGATATAGTGAATGCAAATATTGTTGCATTATTAAAAGAAGGGATTGATACTGAAGTGAAATCTTTCAAAAAATATGAAGAAGCTAAGGCAAGAATTACTACAGATATCAAGATAGATTCTAAGGAAAAGAAAAGGAAGAAAATGATTGAAGACCTAGATGCAAAGCTAGGCACACCTGGAAAAATAAAGGAACCTCTAAAAATTACAAAAGGTCTTGGAGAAGATGAAGAAAAAGATAGTGGTGATGAGTAAGAGGAATAAGAAGAACAAGGAGTCAAGGGTAAAGCCCTAGTTATTATCTCACCACTCAGCAAGAAGGCTAAAATTGTTAAATCTAGAGAAAAGGAAGTTGAAAATCCTATGATGACACCCCTCTCTCCTCCGCCACCAACCAAACCAAGGACCAGGGCAAGAACAACTAGCACCAAGCAATATGAAAAACAAAAAGTAGTAGCTATGACTGAGTCAAGAAGATCAAGATCAAAGAGGGAAAATGTTGTTGCAAAATTTTTCTCCCATGTCCAAACTTTTTACCTAAGGACAACCTTATGAATCATGGAAAAAACCTCTAAGTTGTGGGACTTGAACTATGAGGTAGAGTCTCTAGAGAAGGCTAGCTTCCTTTACTATCAGGGTGCACCTAACTACTCTTGGAGAGGAAAGGGAGAAGGAATGCATGAAATAAAATCTACCTATTCTAACCTAAGGGGTGATGCATCAAAATAGAGTGTTCGAACCAATCTCTACCCACACATGCACTATTGAACCATAAAGACACCAAAAGATATACACATTTAGACTTTTTTTAATCTAACAATGACAAGGAGATCAAAAAACCCAAATAAATGACACAAGGAAAGAGAGAATTCACTTATATATCATTCATAGGCCAAAAGAGATACAGTCATCCAAGATTGCAAATATCCACAATACACTAATGAGGCACAAATATTTCTTACACTTTACATCAATGGCTCAAGGAAATAAGGTAGAATTTCATATAGTTTAGAGGCAAAGGGAATTTACATTGAAGCTATAGAGCAATATTAGAGAAAACAAAGAAAAGTTGACCTTAAAAAAATTTACAAAATCTACCTTTATAGCTCGAGCATAACTGAGATATTCCTAACCTAAACCAAACTCAATCACTGCTATTAAGTCTTATAGAGAACAATCATGCAAATCTAGAGAAAATCTGATCTTGATACGCTTGTAGATACAACAAAATCCAATATTTTGCTGAAATAGAGCCTCAAGAAGATAGAAACAATGTCATTAAACCACTCTGACCAAGTAGATGGATAAACTGGGGGTGGTGGACTATTCTCTTTCATTCATTGGGTGCAACATTCATCCAAGTGTGGTTGAAATTGATCATGAAGATTGGATCGTGCAAGAAACCATATCTCCCTTCATTTCTAGAATAGTCAACAGGTCAACCTAGTCATGCAACTAGAAACCTCCATGTGGACCAACCATATCTTTTCTTTTTTCCACCTTGTAGAGTCTTCATGTGTTTGACCATCTTACTTTAACTAACTGCACCACCTTGCCAACTTAACTGTGATGTTATATAGCTATTAGTC
The DNA here is from genome assembly GCA_028749045.1 of Cupressus sempervirens. Taxonomy (NCBI): domain Eukaryota; kingdom Viridiplantae; phylum Streptophyta; class Pinopsida; order Cupressales; family Cupressaceae; genus Cupressus; species Cupressus sempervirens. The sequence continues at coordinate 1,029,372,992 of CM053785.1, forward strand.
CCAACTGCCAATGCTAACTGTAGCATTATCTCCTCAAGCCCACAAAGACACATGTCTATCAGGTGCTTCCCCACAATGTTTATCATCCTCACAACTCCATGATGTAGGAAAGTTCTGATTGTTGATCTACAAAAGATCAACAATTGTGAGAGATCCAAGTTATGTTATACTTATCCCTTTAAATTTTTGGCCCACGAGCCACTCAACATCTGACTCACAAACCTGGCATCCATCTAGCATTACCTTGTGGCCCACACAACAAAAATTGACCCCATAGAGACAAGCGTCATGTAGGTGCATGCCCACAATGCTTAAAATTTGAGCATCTTTATAATGCAAGGAAGTGCCCACTATAGATTTGTTTGTATCAGACCTTAGGTATAAATTTATGCTTAGGTATAAATTGAGAACATGTGGCCCATGACCTTGACATGCTAGAGGCTCAACCAATGAGATGGCACCATATTTTCATCGTGTCCTAATGATTATACAGCTATTCTGACAAGAATGGGGCTTCCTTTTTATTATTACATCCTCACAACCCTTACACCCCTAAACCTAAGCATATGGCTTGAAGTCTTTCTAAAACTTCATTAAGCTCATATGAGCCTTCTCGTCATGTATCCCTGAGGAACAACATCATACACCTTTACATTCCCACGATATACTTTCAAACATAAGAACGTAAAGGAAACTTTTTAGTTAAAGGATCAACAATCCATAATATAGCTTAGGAAGAATATTCACCATTGATTTGAGCACATGAAAAATGAGTCACTTAAGTTATCCTCCATGCAGCCTAGACCCACCTGACATAACTGACATGTTACAATTTAACTCACTACTTTTCAAGGCCCAAGTGGCAGCTGACCACATCCCACATGACAAATCACTCTGAACAAGTCCTTTACATTTTTTCATAGACCATATTAGTGTGAGCATGTAGAAGAAATAAAAAACTATTATGATCATATGATCTCCCTTTATGCATAAAATTATAAATTTCATTCACACCTCTTTGAACAAAACCTTTATGCCATTACAGGCCTTATGCTCTTACGCCAAAGGCACAATGTAAGAATGTAAACCAAAAAAATCAATATTTTATTCATTCACTCTACTTGCTACTCATACCCCCATAGAACAAGGAATACTTTACACTCATATGCCAACATAAGAACATATAGCCACAGGTATTCGAAAAAGGGCTTTTGTTCATACAGGTCAAATTGACAACATTGAACCATAAAACATATTTTTAAAAGGTATGAAAGGCTTCATATGTGCCTATGCTCAAAGGTTGAGTGTGAGACCATAAACTTATAATTTTACCGTTTCACTGCTATGTGATACAAAGGCATAAGCCCATAAGAAAATCTCCATTATGCCTATACACTAGAAAGGAAAACGTAGCACTAGAGAACAAAACTAAAGGCCATTATGATATTACAAGAAGAAAGAACACTGTAGGACAATAAGAGGTAAATGGACTCCAATTTTTGAAACCCTTCAAATATTCAAAACAAACCTATTGTTTCAAGTCACTTAAAATATCTAGGAACAGACCATTGGGTGGGCTTAGACATTTGAATTCAAATATTTGTTGGGGAGGCAAATATGGTTAACATTTCTAGTGACTCAAAGGGGATGCAAGCCTACTATGCATATGACCAGTGACCTTATGTATCCATTGGGCTATAAAGTTGAAAGAATATGGATCTGTGTATTATGAAAACTTAACCTTGCCTCTGTGACAGTAAACACTAAAAATCTTGTCTCTGTAACTGGAACCAAAAAACCTTTTGCAACCTTCAGAATGTCAAAAAACCTGCTATATCATAGAGAGACAACCTATGTTCATGCACTTCCTGCAAAGTACAAAAAATAGGAAACAAAACTACCCTAATATATACAAGGATTTACAAAGAGAGGGGTCAAACAAACCCATTGACTAGTTTACTAAAATAGTTGCCCTTCTTTACCAACTAATTTCTTGTTCCATGCATATGGGCAATCAAGTGAATCAATAGCTATGACAAGTGTACTTCTGCATGGAACACCTTCTTCCCAATGCTAAAAATAAATAAAAAATTCCAACACTGGGGCATTACCTTGATACTGAGCAAAACATGCTTTCTCTTACTTTTGGTTTTCTCCCTCATACTCTTGAATGGGCATGACCAGGGGAAACTTGTATTGTTGCAAAGCTAAATCTCTGATGGGGGATCCTCTTGACAACTTCATGCCTAAGAAATCAGCCTTGACCTCAAGGTTTTTCTCTACAACAATTGTATCCTCTTGGCCAGCAAGGGTCGACTCTAATGATATGGCTGGTAGTGTGTGTTCTTCATGTTGCAGTTGCAACATGTATTCCTCCTTAAGCCCATCTAAATCATTGCAAACAAGGGGTTGCACCTCCTACACTTGTACATGCTCTTTTGATGTGGGAGGGAGGGATGGTTATATTTATTCCACCTCTGATGTAGCACTTGTCATGCTCATTAGCCTCTCTTGTAGCTCCTTTTAACACCATTCCTTTTGTGCAACCAACTCCCTTACAAGAATTGCTTCATGCACTTGTTGTTGGGCTTCTAGCCTCTTTGCAATTTATGCCTCAAGCCTCCTTGAAAGCTCTACCTCAAATTACCTTTGTTTTACTTGTAGGTGTTGCAACAAGGTTTCTCCCTCATTAGTGTGTGCTGGTTCATGAGAAACAACTTATACCTCTTAAACTTGGGGTAGTAAAGGCAAGCCTTCCTCTTTCACATCATGGGAGACCTCATGCTACAACACATGGTCTAGCTTTTCTTCTTTTCTTCCTCAACAAAAGAGGGAAGCTCTTCAAATAAGAGGATTAGGTCCTTTTCCTTTTCCTCAACAGAAACCTCCTTGCAACTCCTGACATGGAATCTTTGTGGGTTTGGATTCACTCTCCCAAAACTCCATATTTGGACCATTAGGAGTCGATACAACCAGCCCACCTGGAAATAGGGAAATAATCATAGGTCCAGGGGGTTCATGACTAGTGCAACTTTCTATTACAGGGGGTGGAGGGGTTATAATATTAGGCTCTTGTGATGGAGGGGGCTTCTTAAAGCTTGGAATGGCATATTTGGGAGAAGGGGGGGCATTTTCTTCCTTGTCTTGAAAATGAGCTAACTAGAGCCTCATTTCCTCCTCTCTTGCTATAGCAACTTGCCTTGCAAGATTCTCCTCAAAATGTCTCTGTCTCTCCCTCTCTTCTTCTTTTTGCTGCATTCTAATGGGAACATTATGAGCCAACTTTAAAATATTAGAAACCTCAGACACCATGCTACAAACAAGAAGGTCATCTCCCTATGTATCCCTGTCATTTTGTAACTCATCCTTCCAAACAATCATAATGAGATTAATGTGAGAAAAATCCTCATAATTTGTATTTGGGTATGTATTTTCAACACTGTTGAAAAATATTCCAAGTTCAGAAAACTTAAAACCCAAGCTATCTAAGTGATCATAGAGTAACCCTACCTTTGATATACGATCACTATGGGGTTCTAAGGGAGACTAGATAGGTTGATGTAGGGAGTGAGAGAGATGAGGAATAGCCTCCTCATGATATGGGGGAAAGTGGGAAGGATCTCTATGAAAAGAATCCATGATAAAGCGTTCAATTAACTAATTTCATAGAAAATCCTAAAAACATAAAAGATCAGAGATGATCTTTACACATAGCAACATTGTTTCTGCTTAAAACTAGTAGATTTGAACTAGAGTCACCATGGTGTTTGATTGAATGCCTCCAAAGGCTGGTGGCACTAAGAATAACAACAAAATTATTAGTGTATCAAGATCAACTAGCTAAATAGTAGACTTATATAGGTGAATCTTCTTTCTCCCACTGGGTGTGCCAAAAACTATTGTCACAAAAGTTTGCACCATTTCCAAAGTTTCTACTTAAGGACAACCTTGTGAAACATGGAAATAACATCCAAGCTATGGGATTTGAACTATGAGGTTGAGTCTCTAGAGAAGTTCATCTTCCTTTACTATCAGGGTGCACCTAACTACTCTTGGAGAGGAAAAGGGAGAAGGAATGCATGAAACTAAATCTACCTATTCTAACCTAAGAGGTGATGCACCAAAATAAAGTGTTCAAACCAATCTCTACCCATACATGCACTATTGAACCATCAAGACACCGAAAGATATACAGATTCAAAATTGCTTTAATATAACAATCACATGCAGATCGGAAAACCCAAATAAATGACACAAGGAAAGAGAGAATTCACTTATATATCATTCATAGGTCAAAAGAGATACAATCATGCAAGATTTTAGATATACACAATACACCAATGAGAGGCAAATAGTTCTTGAACTTTACATCAATGATTGAAGGAGATAAGGAAAATTGTCATATAGTTCTGAGGCAAAGGGAATTTATAGTGAAGTTGTAGAGCAATATTGGAGAAAATAGAGAAAATTCAACCTTAACAAGATTTACAAAATCTACCTTTATAGTTCAAGAATAACTGAAATATTCCTGACCTAAACCAAACTCAATCACTACCATTAAGTCTTATAGAGAATAATCATGCAGATCTAAAGAAAATCAAATCTTGGTACACTTGTAGATACAATAAAATCCAATGTTTTGTTGAAACAAAGTCTTGGGAAGACAAAAATGACACCATTAAACTACTCTGACCAAGTAGATGGATAAACTAGGGGTGGTAGAGTGTTCTCCTTCATTCATGAGGCACAACATTCATTCAAGCATGATTGAAATTGATCATGAAGATTGGATCATGCAAGAAACCATATCTCCATTCATTTATGGAAATGTCAGTAGGTCAACCCAGTCATGCAACTAGAAATCTCCATGTGGACCAACCATATCTTTTCCTTTTGTCACCTTGTAGAGTCTTCACATGTTTGACCATTTTACTTTATCTAATTGTGGCACCTTTCCAACTTAACTATGATGTTACATAGTTGTTAGTTCCAACTACCAATGCTAACTATAGCATAATCTCCTTGCACCCACAAAATTATGTGTTTGTCAAGTGCTTCCCTATAATGTTTATCATCCTCATAGCTCCATGATGCAGGAAAGTGCTAATCATCAATCTACAGAAGATCCATGATTGTGGGAGATCCTAGTTATAATGCCCTTATCCCTTTAAATTTTGGGCCCACGAATCACTCAACATCTGACTCACCAACCTGGCATCCATCTGGCATCACCCTATAGCCCACACAACAAAACATGACCCCACAAATACATGCATCAAAAGGCCCATGCCTGCAATGCTTAAAGTTTGAGCATCTTTATAATGTGGGGAAGTGCCCACCATATATCTATTTGCATCAAACAGTGGAAGGTACAAACTGAGAACATGTGGCCCATAAACTCAATATGTTAGAGGCTCAACCAATGAGACAACACAAAATTTCCATCATGTCCTAATGATTATTTGACTATTCTAAGAGGAACAAGGCCTACTTTTTATTGTTATGCCCTCACGACCCTTACACCCCTACACCTAAGCGTGTGGCCTCAAGTCTTTCTAAAACTTCATTGCACTCATACAAGCCTTCTCATCACGTAGCCCCAAAGAACAACATTAGACACCTTTACATTCCTAGGATATACTTACAAATGTAAGAATGTAAAGGAAACTTTTTAGTTAAAAGATCAATGATCTAGATTACAACTTAGGAAGAATATTCACCATTGATTTGAGCACATGAAAAATGATTCACTTAAGTTATCCTCCACATGAGCTAGACCCACCTGACATATCTGACATGTCACAATTTTATTTTCTCCTTTTTAGGGCCCAAGTGGCAGCCGACTAGGTCCCACATGAAAAATCACTCTAACCAAGTTCTTTATGGTTGTTTGTACCATATTAGTGTGAGCATGTAGAAGAAATAAAACATTACTATGCTCATATGAGCTCCCTTTATGCGTAAAACCATAAATGCCATTCTGGCCTCTTCAAAGAGACCTTTTACACCATTATAGGCCTTATGCTCTTATGCCAAAGGCACAACATAAAAATGTAAATCAAACAAATCAATCTTTCTGCCCATCCACTTTGCTTGTTACTCATTCCCTTGTAGAACAAGGAATACTTTATGCTCATATGCCAAAAAAAGAACATATAGCTAGAGGTATTTAAAAAAGGGCTTCCATTCATATGGGTCAACTTGACACTGTAGAACTATAAAACATATTGTTAAAAGGTATGAAAGCCTCCCTATGGGTCTACACTCAAAGGTTGAATGTGAGATTGTAAGCTTAAACTTTTACCCTTTCATCGCTACGTGATACTCAGCCGTATGCCCATCAAAAAATCTCCATTATGTCTATATGTGGGAAAGGAAAACATAGCAATGGAGAAAAAAACCAATGGCCATTGTGATCTTATGGGTGGAAACAACACCATAGTATTGTAAGAGGTAAATGGACTCAAATTTTTTAAACCCTTCAAATATTGAAAGCAAAGCTAGGGTTTCAAGAAACTTAAAATATCTAGGAACTAAACATTTGGTGGGCTTAGACATTTGAATTCAAATATTTGGTAGGGAAACAAGCCCTCAGATGCAGATAAAGAGGAGTAAGAAGAAGAGGAAACAAATAAAGACAATAGTGTAGACATTTCTACCAAAGGTTAAGAAGGAACAACTATAGCAGTACCTCACATTAAGGAGAATAAGGAGGAAAATATACCTATATTGAGTGCTACCATTTTTATCTTATTGAAAGACCAAGTGGTGATACCCACCCACCATCTCCTAAAGTAGTGTTGAGTAGCAGTAGTCCTATGCCTCATAAAGGAAAAGCAATAAAGGATAGGTCTCTAGATATTAAAGGTAGTTTGGATGATTTTATTAAGATACCACAATTGGATTTGGAAAATCTTACTCTTGAACAAATAATTATTTTGCAAGACATTTTGACTAAAAAGAAGAAACAAGAAGAGATAAGAAGGGAACATCAACAAAAGAAGGTATTACATGATGTAAAAGATATTTTTGTTGAAGCATTTGATATACAAGATTTTGATGGGAAAACCTCAATTATTTCCCATCTTGTAACTATTATTGAACAAATAAGTGTTTGCGATATAGAAACAAATGAGAAATTGATGGATTGGTCAGCTAAGAAATTTGAGAATAAGGTTATGAAAAAGTTTCAACAACCATTGTCAAGTAGAAAGTTCAATTACAAGAATGTGTATAGAATACAAAAAAGCTTATACAAAAAGTACAACATGTGCATAATTTTGTGTGTGATGTGCCAAGATTCACTAGTGATCTTCAACAAAACATCTAATAGAGTTAGGCTAATATGAAGAAAATATGAAGTATTCTTTTATAGTCAGCAGAATCTAGCTCCCAACATTATAATAAGTTAATGAGTGCTCAAAAAATATTCTTCAAGCTTTAGGAAGCTTATAGTAGCATGAGATCAAAGTTTATCTCCATATAATCAATGTTGATACCTCATTTGGAGGTTATCTAGTGAAAAATAAAATTAGCACAATATCTTATTCAGAAATATCATAATCTTTTGGTTGTTGAAAGTTTGATTGATTTGGTAGCTAGATTGGAGTTGTAGAACCATATCCTAGAATCAACAAGAGCCACTTAGGATCATGAATTTTATATGATTAACCAAGTTCATAAACAATTTATTGAAAAATATGGTTTGATTCCATCCATTCAACCCTAGTAGAAGTCATAAGTGCCAAAAATAAGGGGGAATGTAATGATTACACTGATTGCATTTTTTTTGACTTTTGAATGGAGAAAAGGGGAATGTAATAATGAGTGATGATGATTACATGATCAGAGTTGGGAATGTCAAATTAGACAAGTCAAAGTTCAAAAATCAGAATGCAGAAGGCAAATGGGGTATGACACTGAAATGATTAGACTACTTAGAGTCATGTGTATATATATATTGATACCTTGTTTACTATTCATTGTTTATTAATCACAAGTCAAAGTTTTGTATTTCTATTAGAAGTAAGTCATAGGCTTAGGGGAAGTACTCATATTACGATTGTAAGGATGTAATCATGATAAAGTGTTTGTGCCACTAATGTGAAATGGGGAAATTGTTGGTATCAATAACTATTGTTGTCTATTAGTTTCCAACACTTAGTCATATACTAGGTAGAGTTAAAAGGTCATTACTATGATCAAGCTACTCTATATAGGCTAAGTCATGAGATAGACTTGTAAATTAGCATGTATATACTAGGCTCTATTGGAGCTAAGAAAGTCTTTAGTTACCAAGTATTTACAAAATAAATTGAGTTCAATATTTACCAAGCACTTCAAGCATATTGATGGTGAGTCACATAGAAGATGTCAAGCATGGTAAAGACCAAACATCAACACCATATAGAGTGAAGACCTAGTGTTGGAAATAGTAACTTTCAAGAAATGTATAATTAACATTCAAGTTAGGAACAATAAAAACTTTGAGGTAAAGCATTTTAGCCCAGCATTGGTAACACATTTAATAATTGTAGAGGTTGAGATAAGCATTTTATGATGTGGATCGCAGATCCCTATGTTTTGTGAAGAACCAATTAGACGAAGAGGCAAAATTAGGAAGCATCTAGAAAAATCTTTATGAAATCTTTAAATAGAATAGATCTAAACATATTTGGATATAGAGTTGATAAGGGAATGGTGATGAGAAGAATTGAATAAGCTATTCATTTGATCATAGAGAAGATTAATTGTGAAACTGTAAGCATTGCAAAGAAGGCAATAGAGATAGAGTTATGTTATTCTAGAATAGAGCAAGTGACCTTGTCAGAGTAGTGAAGGATAATAAAGCTAAATTAGATTAGAGATCTGGTCAAATTGAAAAAGAGGAGATCCAAAAACAACTTATCAAAGAAGACTGAGTATCAAGTACTAAATCAATTTTAATAGATTGAGACAAGGTAAATCTCTTTATAGAGTAGTCTTAATAGATCTTTATAAATATCCTAATAGATTCCTTACTTTGTTGCATGTGTAAAATCCTTTGACATCGTGAGACATAAAAATCTCAAAATCTTTTAAAAGGGAAAACCTTTCATAGTGTAGATCCTTGGATATGGTCAAATATTGTAACCCTAACAAGTTAACTTTATTACTGGAGTAGTCAATATTTGTGGGTGTCACCCCCACCCTAGTATTACCTTCACCTTGAAGTGTTTTTTAGGTAACCAAATCTTTGTGGCATGTGATTACTTTTCATGCATGTGATTGATAGATTAGATCTATATGTTATTATAGTTTGATTATATAACTTATACATCCAATTAGAGATGAGATGGTAAATATGGTGAATGCACTATGATTTGCTAAAAGGTTAAAAGTGTTATAGATCCTAATTCATCCCCCACTTCTTAATGTCTTTATTTCCAATTAAGACTTACAAAATTATTATATTTTTAATTTTAAAAAAATTAATTTATTTTTTAGAAGAAGAATGAGGTTGATGAGGATAAATATGAGGAGAAGAAGAACAAGCAACATAAGAAATATTATAGGGAGGAGGAGGAATACAAAAGAGAAGGAGGAGGAAGAGAAGAAGTAGAGGATTTGGATAAGGAGGTTGTTATAAAGAAGGAGAAGAAGAAAGAAAAGACAAAAAAGTAGAAGTAAGAGAAGAAAAAAACTATAGAAAAGAACACTAAGTGGATGTCAAAGAACAAGGCATATCTCCTATTTGTATAAGCATTGCACTTTTGCTAGGTGAAAGTGTATTTTTTCTAGCCCTACATTATTTCTTCTCACTATTTAAGAAATGAGAGTGATGATCAATCATCATTTGATATTGAAGTGTCTCCAATCTCGGACTTAACTATTTCTTATTCTAAAAGAAACCACTAGAATTGGACCTACTCAAACCCTTAGCCACCCATTTGGTGGCTTCAAACTTCTTTGCAACCCAAAACATAATAGAATTTTGAACACATGTAGACCATAACCTAATGATTAGACCCATAAAGTTAGGGTGTCAAGGCCACATTATCTCATACCTAAAAGGAGTGGGAATCCTACATTTCAATTTTTTTACTCCATTTTATCCTATTAACAATCCATATTTTCCCAATCCTAAAAAACTAATGAGTGAAAATGTAATTATAATACAATTAAAATGATATGAGATTACTTTTCCTTTATTTTAAAATTATTTCTATTGTTAGCCTGCATTATAGTATAGAAACTTTTATTCTTAATTTTGACCTTTTCTCCACTAGGTTTTGTATAGATTGCATATGATTTAAACCTGAGATATACAAATGCTTATTTTTCCATCAAATATTTTTTTGTAAATATTGTAAAGAAGTAAATAAATAAAATATATCAATCTCTTCAAATATGGATCATTATTTTTTTGGGTGATTTTTAAAATATTTTTATATTTATAAGTTCTTTATAAACAAGTTCTTTTTAACTTTTAAGATATTATTTAGATTTTTCATGTGAATTAAAAAAGTGTGTGCAAAAAGATTTTTTTGAATAATAAACTTATATTAAATGTTTATATGATAATGGTTTCAATTTGTTTACAAGTAGAGAATTTAAAATTTGAAAATTAGTCTTAATTTTATTACAACTAACATCAATTTATAAAGTTCAAGAGTAATTAAAGATAGTATATTCAAAATATTAAGGTAGAGAATAATTATACAAAAATGAATATAATATTTATGGAAATCAATAATAAGTCTTAATCCTCACTCTTTAATAATGAATCATAAGTTCATTTATTTTTACAAGCTCCCATATTATAAAATGTCATCTCCTTTAATATTAATAAAATACAAATATAATTATAAATAAAATAAGTTAACATACACAAATAAATAATATCACATTAAATTCTATTAATGCAAAAGATATTGAATTAAAATTTTAAAAAATATATAATTATATAATCATACATCTAAACATAAACTTTATAAAATTGAAGTGATTCTAAAAAGAATTAATTAAAAGCTATGTTGAATACCATATATAATTTGTGAAATTCCATAGAAAAATTTATCAAACTTCGAAAATTATTCTCACAAAGAAAAGCATTTATTTATAGAATACTTCATACATGGAAAGTTGAATTTCTATACACCTTTAATCTTGAAAAGACATGAAAGCACACATTACAGAGCATTAATGTAAGAGGAAGACAACCAACATCTATGCCATCACCTGCTCTCTAAATACATCAACATACCATCTATAAATTCTCTACTTTAATGCAATCATATCAAGGAAGGAAAACCTCTCAAACTTGACACAAAACATCACACACATAAAAGATAAATGTTGAAAGGACAAGTAAAACTCATCAAGTCAGTGTGGACACTCCTTGATTGGATGAGTCACCAACTTCAATTGTCCACGCTCAGTGTTGTCTGATCTTCTTGTCTTGGAAACTCCTCCACTGGTTGACATGATATGCACATTTTAAAATGTGTGTATAACATTTTAAGTTGTTTTGTGTTTAACTTTGGCTTTGTTTCTTGCCCCTAAAATTCCATCATTCCTTGCATTTTCATACCGGCTAAATTGCTTCCCATAACTTGTATTCTTCAAACTCTTGTGCCGATATCTAATATTGTTGTACAATCATATCTAGCAACTTTGAAATGGAAGAAGTAATAACATTGCTCAAATATTTTTTAGCCCATGCCACACAATCTTCAATATCTTTATCCTACATCAACTTGCATAGTTTGTAAAGGTTGTAGCTTGCTGATATTTTTGTCCAATTCTTAGAATCACCTAGATCTTTTAAAATCTTTTTTTTGGCTTCTAATATATTATTCTTTCTTAGCACATCTTCATACTTATCTAATATATCCTTGAGAAAAGCATGCACACTCTTAGTGTCTAGAACGCAATCTTCACACCTAAAATGAAGTTTTTCATATTTTATTGTCAACTCGTAGAGCTCCATGTTTGCAGCCATGCAAACTTGATCATTGTCTCTGTTGAGATCATCAATTAGGTTTATTTTATGGGCCTCTAGATCAATATCACACTCTTCTACAAAGATTACTAAGTCCCACACTTGACGACAACCTTTTACAACTTTTGTCAAATGGTATGATTTGGCCTTGTCTAATCCAATGAAGATAGTGATGATTGACACTATTGTCATCTTTAGATATTATTTCTCAACACTTGAAAAATGGCTCAAAATTGAAGGAATTTATTTTTCTTTGAGAAGATTTTGATGTTGTGTCCCTTCTTATGCACATTCATAGAATATTGGTGAAACATTGAATTTATTTCCTCACTTGAACTAGCTTCTTCAAAAAAAAATTCATCAAACTCTTTTCTTTATTGAAAGAAATTTTATTGGCTTCCCGGATAGTGGATGGATCTTCTCCCAACATCCATAAACACTCCAAATTTTTGGTATAAATTTCATGTGATATAATTGACTCTTCTTCCTTCTTAATGCACTTACAACACAAACATACAAATCTACGGCACCAAAATAAAAACTCCCATACAATCATCCCTAAAAGAATTCCACACACCTTGCTGAAGAAGACTACACATACTTGTATCACAAACACTAGATATAACAAATTGTACAACTTGATTTTAGTAAATATCCTTGTAGGTGGGCTCTGGAACTTGTTCAACCATGGTGTCTTTGAGTTCAATTTTTGGAATTTTTGTCACTTTCCTTTTAAATCATACATGTCAATCAACTGAACTGTATGACTTGCCTAGAAATCTTCCCAACAAAGCCACTTTTTCCAACTGTGTTTGGGTGACCAATATAATTGAGCAGCCAATCATCCCCAACAAATGACAACTCATCCTACCATGATGAAATTGAGGAGAAGATATTTAGGTTTAGAGTAATACCCATAATATCTATGTGACCTGCACATGACTATGACAAAAATGGTGACTGTTACCCAAACAACTGAACTCAAGACTGACCTACATATCACATTTTCAACTAGGAAAACTTGAGAAACAATCCATAACCTCAAAATTTCATTTTCAAAATCATTCCAAGTTAGCTTTGACTCCTCATTTGAGGATTGAATTTCATCCCATTAAATGATGGAGGAAATATAATTTATCTTCTCACTTGAAAATTGAAACTTACTCTCTTCAACGATGGTAGAACTCCTTTTCTTTAAGAGGCCATGAATGGTTTTACTTGTTAAAACAATACAACATAATATTAGACCAAGCACTATGATACATATGGATAAATTCGTATTTTCAAATTTCATCCTAGTTATTATTTCTTCTACATGTTTTAGATACTCTCTTAGCCCCTTTAAGTAGTACTGCTTTAGGCATTCTTGATTAACATATGCATACTTGTATCCCAGTTCATCATACTTCAGGTATTTTTTATTTATATATCCACTGTCACTATATCAACTCTTAGGTTCTATATCACTTGGATTGTATAAAAGGAGGATTTCAGAAGAAATTTGAGAACAAATAGTTATTGCTAAAGACCCATAAGTTTTGATATTTGGAGCAACCATTCCAAGCAGTGAACAACCTATAAAAACACACACAACTATGTGCTATGAAAACTAGAGTGCAAAGAACATTAATAAATTGAAAAACTTTCACAACCTAATCATATACCAACATATATATTAGACAATATAAGTAAATAAGAGGGGTACAAACAAAAGGAGAGCACTCCAAGCTTATATAAATAAGTAGATGTGTCCAAAGGATGGAGATTTATGCTCAAGTATGACCTTAAGTTTTAATGAATGAGAGATAGATGAAGTATTTAGCAATGGAGGACTTTTTTCCATTATAATAGTATTTTGATAGTTCTTAGGCTCTCAAACTAGTATTATAAGCTTTCATATGGAGGCGGATGATTTGTGAGAGGAGAGGGGTTCAATTTATAGGCAATTGGATGAGAAGGAGATAAGAATTGTTGATGGTTAGTTAATTGAGTGAGGTGGTAGATAGGCTTCAGTTAATTGAGAGAGGTGGAGGAGATGTGGCATGAGAGTGGACTTGGGCTTGAGTTGGAGGGAATAAATTATGACTTAATTTATGCAAGAGGAAGGGATGTGTTTTAGTTAAGGTGGGTGAGGTGGCTTAGTTTGTAAGGAAACTTGGCAATAAAGAATATAACCGTTTCCACATAACCCATCATAGATCTGAAATAAATACAAAATTAAAATCCACATGCAAGAGAATAGAAAACATACCCACAAAATGTGACACAAGATATACCCTGGGAAACCCTCATTGAGGGAAAAACCCAGCCTCCAAAAGCATCCATCATCATGTATTATTCAGCAAAAATACCATTGCCATACAACCATGGAAGCCTTCATGGCCATAGCCACAACCGAGCAAACTATGTGAACAAGCATGAATCCACACATCCCATGCCATGCTTTCAACCTTCACAAATGCTCCCTTGGCTAACCTGTCAAGCCTTGTCCTGCTCGACTCCTGCCTTTTGTCTTCTCCTTGTCACTCTCTTTATTCTGTCTCTCTCTACAACAACTACCCTTGTGGCTGCTTATATAGTAGCAAGTCCCACAAAACCACCAAGTGGTATTACATAAACCATGTGCTAAAACCATGTGCTACCTAACCCACTGACCCCACATTTAATATTGGGCATTTAATTTTTTTCCCCCAATATTAAATAATTACATGAAATATTATCACAATGTTATAATACAACTCATCAGAATATTCCATGGGAATCTTTACATGTTGCACGTCCATCTAGGTACAACATTACATAATAAAATAAAATAATAAAATATAAGAATATTATGCAATGTGTGCAACACCCATTATCTCAACAATCTCCCACTTGTTGTATACATTGCATAGGGTCAATCCGTAGCCACATAAATGAACAAGGGAACAATCCCTCCCAGCACATCCACCATCATGGATCAAAATACACCAAGTGCTCCATCCTGGTACCCGCAACAAAATCAAAGTATCCAGCATCTCGAACATGAATGATCTCACCTCCTATTATGCCACTCCCACTGGACATACATAGAAGCCATCCAAAGAGAAAGCTACCCAACCTGTTGCATTAGAAGATCATAAAATCCTGTACCAACTAAAATTCTAAGCACAAAAAACCTGATCCAAAGGTAATCACATGTATCCGTAGTTGTCAAAATATCCATAGCTGAAATAGCACCCACAGCAAAGTGCCAAACCCATCCAACTATCCATACCTCAAAGGTATAACAAGTGAATCTCATATCACTGACATATCCAATCTACAACCTGCAATCACAAGCTTCAAGAGCAATACCTGCTACATATATACCAAGAAGCTCCCACTGCAAAAGATAATGTCAAATCTATAACCAATCCACTCAACACATCTCAAAAAAGTGAATCCATGTAGTATCAAGGACATCCACAATACATAAACTGATATCCTGCAAGAACAACTCTCATAACAAGTCTCCAATACTCTCCCAAGTTCACCACAACCAACAGAGGAAAGAGAAAAAGTCCAACAAATCTCAAATCCAATGTAGGAAAAACTGAACATCCAGGAAGATAACCAAGACCAGAGAAACCATGCAAATCATAACATGTATCATGTCCTTCTACACACACCTCTAGATGTAAACTGTGCAAGTATGATCTCCTCCATAAAATCCCAACAAGAAGCCTCAACAACACCCAAACCATACTAATCATGGATGTAAGCCTCTCACAAGAAGATCAAACTCAATAAAACCATTCCTAAAACAAAGGAATAACCATTCCTAATCCAAGGAAAATGCCCAATATAAAACCATCTCCCAAACTCAACCAGCATAACAACATATGCACATGGAGATAACCAATGCTAAACCATCTCTCAAATGAACCCTCCAGAACTAACTCATGTACCATAGCTCAAGATCCATATCCATGAAAGACAAGCATAAATATAATGCAACTGAGAGAAACAATGGGCTATACCTCTCAAGTAGCAAACCGCCGAATAGACCAAGAGTGGGGAATGAGAATGCTCATCAAGATACCCAACTCTCCAACCAAGACTCATCTAAGAACAATCCCCTCTTAAGTCCATATCAGGTGACTGCCCCTCAGACTTCTTACTGAAACCATCAATCGTCCCAACAAATACTTCTCTAATCTAAGAGAAATCAGCATCACCACCGTCTCTAAGTATCCATGAGCACCTGTAACCAATCAATCCATGCCAACTCCAAATGCAACATAGCAATATCATGAAGTATCCAGCTTATGATTAGTGTACTCAATACCAAGAAACTAAACCAAGATCAATGTCAAAGTTCCAACCATGGCCTCAGGAACATAAACATGACAACATGATCTTACCATCTCAACCAAAGAGATAACATGCTCCATATGAACATACCATAACATGTCACAACTCTAAACACGTATCAAGAGTATACCATGACATAATAATGAAACCATCCTCATACCAAGGATAACATGCCAAATAAAAGCATAAACCACACCTTTGCCAAGAACCCTGTGAGTCCTCAAGATGCAACCATCTTCACACACCATGAAGAAAACCATCTCCACATACCATGAAGAACCATCTCCACACACCATGAAGATAACCAAGAACTCCATGAGTCCTCAAGATCTAACCATCTTTAAACACCATGAAGATAACAAGTGCACCATGCAAATGTCAAAGACGCTTCTGCAGCAACAAGATCTAAGACAAACCTCCAACATCTGCAAACACTCAATAAATATATCAATGCCAACAACTCCCACTCAACTATGGTACCAAGTCACCTATGGCATCATAAAATCCATCCTCTCCAAACCAAGAAGATATAAACCAAACCAGGAACTAATCCTGCACTGTCACCCCATCACTGTCACAAGCTCCCACTAAACCGTGTATCCAAGCTATCCATGAAATCATGATGAAAAACCATCCTCTAACCATGAGAATCAACCAAGGCATCAAACCATCAAAGAACTCAAAGTGCACATCATGAGCTCCTCAAAAGAAACCAAATAACCATGATCCTCAACCAAGAAGATATACCACCATAACCAAATCAGAAATCCAAGCTAATGAACATCAAGGATGTACCTGTATAACCAATCATGTCATGCCAAAATCTATGACACCATGATCACATCCATGAACCGAGCATTTGGCTCTCAATATGTCCAACCTGTCAGCATAGTCAACCACAATCCTCCACCATGACTGTACCTGGTAACAACATCTCATCCCTTTTACATGAAGAAAATAGTAAATCATGTGACTTAGGGAATAGACAACCCAAATCCAAGCCACCAATCTGAATATGCATCAATAATGAAAGATCAATGGGCAAAGACAACCCATAACCAAGCTATAAATGCAACCTGTAAGTATAGACCGCTTACAACACTACACAACTTGTAGACCCAACAAGTCATCATGCATATCCAAATCCAAACACTGATAATCATATCATCATGAGACCAACCTTGAGTATACAATGACATCAAAACTTAAATCTCCAATGCCATAAACTCACAATGTTACCATAGTCAAAATATATCAATAAACTGTTCAGATCAATATACCAACAATTAAATCATGCCAAACCTGCACTAAATCTGAACCAATGTGTAGAGCTCTCCAAGAGCTTTCCGTTGACTACTCGAAGTCCAAAATCCGACTCCGTATGCCCAAGTTATGCCCTAATCCGTGCTCAAAATAAATAACATCTGACTTTAGGGCTCTTGAAACCTGACAAAATTTTAAAATTACAGAACCAAACCTACACCATCTTGTAGTGCTCTGAATTAGCTTTCCAACGCCTATAAGAACTCTGAAATCCGATAATCTGAGAGAAAGTTATGGCCATTTTACTAAGACAGTCTTTTTACCATTTTCAGTACGATTTTTCATTTTTAATTTTTTTTCAGTGACGAAAATTCCGACGGGATTAAATTTGACGGCCATCATGAGCTGAAACCAAAAAACTCTTTCATTTCCTCTTAACATGGCCAAACTAGGGCATATTATATATCAAAATTTATGGAAATGTTGACCCGGATCTAATGGTGAGATCTGTTTTTACCCAAGAGGTCATTTCTGCATGCTACCCCTTAAAACCCTCATTTAAATGAAACATCCGAAAAAATCTTTTTATCCAACAATTTCCCATGCCCAAATCTTTTAACATCCCATCATAACAGCAAACCCAAAAGCCTCAGATCTGCAATAATTATTCATATATCTTGCCCTTTCTTTTATCCTCTCATGCATTCCCATGGATTCAATCTAGGGTTACAATAACAAAACCATAGCTCTGATACCACTTGTAAGGAAACTTGGCAATAAAGAATATAACCGTTTCCACATAACCCATCATAGATCTGAAATAAATACAAAATTAAAATCCACATGCAAGAGAATAGAAAACATACCCACAAAATGTGACACAAGATATACCCTGGGAAACCCTCATTGAGGGAAAAACCCAGCCTCCAAAAGCATCCATCATCATGTATTATTCAGCAAAAATACCATTGCCATACAACCATCGAAGCCTTCATGGCCATAGCCACAACCGAGCAAACTATGTGAACAAGCATGAATCCACACATCCCATGCCATGCTTTCAACCTTCACAAATGCTCCCTTGGCTAACCTGTCAAGCCTTGTCCCGCTCGACTCCTGCCTTTTGTCTTCTCCTTGTCACCCTCTTTATTCTGTCTCTCTCTACAACAACTACCCTTGTGGCTGCTTATATAGTAGCAAGTCCCACAAAACCACCAAGTGGTATTACATAAACCATGTGCTAAAACCATGTGCTACCTAACCCACTGACCCCACATTTAATATTGGGCATTTAATTCTTTTCCCCCAATATTAAATAATTACATGAAATATTATCACAATGTTATAATACAACTCATCAGAATATTCCATGGGAATCTTTACATGTTGCACGTCCATCTAGGTACAACATTACATAATAAAATAAAATAATAAAATATAAGAATATTATGCAATGTGTGCAACACCCATTATCTCAACATAGTTAACTAGATGATGTGGGAGATGAATGAATTTTTTAGAGAAAAGGTTTTTGGGTGAGCTTAATTAAATAAATGAATTTATTTAATTGAATTATTGGTACATAAATTTTATTTAATTAAATGAATTATTTAATTAAAAGAGGAATATTTGGTGCATGAATTGAGTTTGAATAACTGTTGGGTTGAAGGGTTAGTTTGTGGGTGGAGGGATTTAATTAATTAAATTTATTCAATAGAGAGGGGATTTGGAGATTAAATTAAATAGGGTTTTCATTTATTTAATTCAATATAGGAAGGGGGAATTTATTCATAAATTAGACTATTGATTGTTTGTTAATTTATTGATTTGGCTATACTTTACTAATCAAATAAAATAATTATGGAATACTGCTAAAATAATTTTAATATTTAATAAAAATATGTTTTTAAAATATGACTAAATTTGATTACAAATTTATGTGATCAAATTTAGGTGTCTATATTTTTCCCCTCTTCAATATAGTGTTGGTACAACACTATTTTGAAGACATTTTTTAAATAATAGACAACACAAAGAAGGTTTTAAAGCAACTAGGTTGCCCCATGCTTGATAAAAGACTATACTATGTGATGCCCTCTCATGATGGTGATGAGGAGAGAAAAGGAGACTAGATGACATCTGAAAAAGTATGAAAATTGGAGTGAGATGAAGGACGCATAAAGGATGAAAGAGGTTTAAATTGGCTCATAGTCTCACTATGGGAGTACATGAAAATGAGAGATCAGTTGTAAAAATTAGACAAAAATTTTGAGAGAGGATAGAGGACACGAGGGATTAATTGGGGATTTTTCTTTTTAAATTGAACCCTTAGGATGTGATGAATGGATTGGAGGGATTTTGGAACTTTGTAGGATGTTTTACGGGTTTCTAGATAGGTACAAGTTTGTACAACGATGTAGGATAGATGTTGATAGGATAATTTTATGATTGATGTTGATAGGATAAAAATGAATTACTTTTGGTGTTTTCTTTTTATGAATGGTGGGATGAGATGAAATTTGAAGCTTGAGCATGGGATTCTGAATAAAGAGAACCACCATGTAGTTAAGCACTTAATTTAATATAGAAACATTGGTGACTAGCCAAGGTTACCAAGAATAACAAGGCCTACTCATCATTTTTGCATAGGACTAACTTAAAATAAATACACAAGGATTTCCCCAACATCACACATGAAACCCAATAGAAATTAGAGTGGAAATGACACAGGGTAACCCATAAATAAGAGATATTTCCAAAATGTACCATATAATCTTAAATGATCATATGTTTGGATATGCAACAGTTATACCCAACTGACTCCACGCAGGCAAAAAATAAAAAAATGAAAGACAAATAAAGACCTTTCTTGTTGTTTTTCCCTTTCGAACATACCATGATATTAATGATCATAACAACCATAAAAATGGGATAACCTAATCACTTAGAAAAGATAATCAAGAACTAAATTTGAAATCCAACATCAAAAGAAAGAGTAAATCAACAAAAAATAACTATGTATAAAGAGATCGGTAGGACTCAATTTTGATGAGATTAAAGATGTATCCTATAAGGACTTATTGTTAGCACCTAGCACCTAGATTCAATAGCAAATAAAAATTATAAGGACAACACTTTAGTGACATAGGATCTTACATAAAGACTTGTTGAAGCACAAAGTGAGAAGACCTAGAGGACCTGATCTAATGTGAGATGAAATGAGATTGAGATATGTATGATGAGACTTACTAAAGACTTATGGGCTGATGAGGAGGGACTAACAATAGATGAGTTAATGACTAGTGATTGATATGGGGAGAAACTATGTATAATAAAACTAACAAAGATATTTACAAACCTAACATTGTATAGGAGCAATGTACAGGAGATGGTGAGGATATGTTGGTGATATGTACAAGGGATGGATTTTTATAGTACATATTTTGAGGGTAAAAGAATAAAATCATCACATGTAAAATATTTATAAGATATTCATCATAGTTTAACACTAGGATTATACATGGAGACCCAATTTGGGAAAAACCGCCAGCAACATGTCACTCTTTTTCACTCTTTCAAAGTGAGATCTATTAGGAGCCAAACCTATTAAAGGTTACAATTCACACTATTAAATGTGACTTGGTTAGAGGATTTAATCACCTTATTAGGAGTGGCCTTATAAGAGGAATTTGATCATTCCATTTAGAATGTCATCTAGTTAAAGGATTTATAAAGACTATTAAGTTTTCAAATGGCTATGAGGTCAACCTCTATTAAAAGGATCTCAATACAAGTTGTTTACAATGATAAGAAAGAAAATAGTAGGTTAAATGATTTGTGTGATTACAACTCACTTTTTCTGGTTCAAATCTCAGTTTGATCCTTATGCTGGTTCATTGACAAGTCTTTCATTGTCATATGTAATCTTAATATTCTTGGACACCCTTCAAACAATTAGTCCACTCTTCTCATGAACACTTAATCCTTTTGCTCAAATTCACTTGTCAAGAACAACATCAAATCTAAAAACTTTTCTCTTTTATCTTCACATCCTCTCACTTGTGTGTTTCTAATCAACGTTTCTCTGTACAAATTCCTTTACATACAAACTCTCACAGACACTAGCTAGGGCTGAACTAGGCACCAAATGTTCAGTTCTATATCACATTGTATAGGCAATCTATGCTTTACCATTTTCTACTTCAGCCATAGATCTTAGCACTTATGATCAGATTCAAGTTGACTCAATGTATCTATACATCTTCTTGATCATCCTCTAGAAATTTCTCTAGAAGCCTTCTATTAGGTCTTTACCTAATCATTTCCTTGAATTTTATGATCCAACTCATAATATTATTTTCAACATATTTTATATCTCCCAAGAAATCAACTAAGTCAGCTTGATCTTATGATCTCTTTGAATTTGATCTTTTATTGTCACTCGACAATCACTAAATTCTAACTCTTGGTCAATACCAAAATACTCAATCATTGTTTAAGCTTTCTCTAGCATCAACTAACTTTCTTGGTCGATGCTAATGCTAGATCAACACTAGATTTACTTGGCACTAATTGTGGCTAGGTTGACACTAGTATCACTTGACACTCCTTAGTATTTTACACTATTTCTTAGCTTGGCTTGGCTTCCTTGACATAAATAATTACTTTTCTTTATCAAATTCTATGTGATCAAATGTCCATTGTAACTTTATTTTCATAACTTCAACCTTTCCTCGAGGTTTTATAGTTATGAGTAACTCTCAAATATCATTCATCTATAAAATAGATATGGCATTTATATTAGGTAGTAATATGTCTCATCCATAGATTTGACATCAATGACAAAACAAAAAATGTTCCAATTGTATGTTTCCAATAGATAGATGATTGGATTAGGTGAGAGGATGGGAGGGTGTGGATCACTGATAGATAATGTGAAGGCTAAGTAAACATGGTGCCTATTGGTAGATTTTCACTAAGGTACCTATCCAAGGTGCTTGAGTTCCCAAGTTTTCACCATTGGATTCTCTCTCTCTCTCTCTCTCTCTCTCTCTCTCTCTCTCTCTCTCTCTCTCTCTCTCTCTCTCTCTCTCTCTCTCTCTCTCTCTCTCTCTCTCTCGATATCATCAAGTGCCTGAGTTTCCAAGTTTTCACCATGATGAAGATTTTTTAAGGAACTTGTAAAAAAAATTTTCCTTTTTTCAAAATTAGTAGGATACACTAAGGGGCTTAAGTGTAGAACTTCTTGAGGTGAATGATGTTTGTGGGATCATTCAAAGCTTCACCTTCTAGTGTTGATAGCTGATATGTTCCTAAGAAAAAAGACAATGTGACAACATATGGAGTGGGATAGAAATTTAATTTGGATAAAAGTAAGGTTTTCTTCTTCAACACTAGGTTAGGTATCTAGAGGAGGGTGATAAATATCATGTGTTTCAATGCTACCTCCCTCCTCGATACATACCTAGGGATTCTTTTGACTATTAAAGAGGTAAGAAACCAATGTTGGAATACCATTCTAGGAAAAAATACAAAAGATATTGATTGGGTAGAAAGATAATACCTTAAGTAGCATGGGTAAGCTTCAACTTTTGACTTCATCCCTTCAATGGATCCTAGTCTACTTCCTCTCCTTATTCAAAATTACTTAGGTTATGGTGGAGAAGCTGAAGAAATTTCAAAGAAACTTCCTTTGGTCAAGGGGGGGGAGAAGAATAGGCTAATTCTAGTGTGTTGGGATACTATATGTAGACCAAAATTTAGAGGATGGTTAGACCTGAATAATGCTCTTCTTACTAAGGTTGGTTGGAAATTGTTGAAGGAGTAGGCTAACTGCTGTAAGATCTTAAAAGCTAAGTATTTGGGAAATTTGAATTTTATTCACTACATTTGGAGAAATGACCTTC
Organism: Cupressus sempervirens; assembly: GCA_028749045.1. Lineage (NCBI taxonomy): Eukaryota > Viridiplantae > Streptophyta > Pinopsida > Cupressales > Cupressaceae > Cupressus > Cupressus sempervirens. The sequence continues at coordinate 1,029,396,479 of CM053785.1, forward strand.
CTACGGGATCTAGAATTTGGGGTAACATATTAAAAAATAGATGTTTTCTTAGGGGAGGCGTGAGATGGCTAATGGTAGATGGCAATAAAATTAATTTTTGGTAAGACATTTGGCATGTTGGGAAACCCCTAGTTTGAATGAAGTATGGTAGGCTAAGGGACTACCTCCAAGTGTAGTTAGGAAGTATGGTGAGGAATTTTTTTGGACTGGTAAGGAGGTGGAAAAAGTTATAATTTCATCTAGGTCATTTAGATGGTAGAATTCTTGTGGATGAACTGGAAGAGCTCCTCAAAGTTTACAAAAACTTGGGAGGAACTTAGAATGACACCTTTATTTGGAAGAAGACCACATCTAGGGAAATTTTTGTTGGTTTTGCCTATAGGATGATTTTTGAGAAAGATATGGAGCTTAATTACTGGAGGAGAATCTAGTTTAGATATCTACTCCGAAAGGTAAATATGTTCTGGTGGGTTGTCATGCATGGGAAAATACTTACCATTGATAACTTAAGGAAAAGGGGATTCCAATTACCTAACAAATGCAACCTTTGTAAATGTGAGGAAGAGAATATCACACTTCTACTCTTATATTGAAACTATGATATTAATATATGTAGTAGGTTGTTATAGAAATTAGAAATGGTTTGAGTGATTGATAAGGGGATTGACCAATTTGTTGAGAATTGGAAATGCCCATTCCTCCATCCCCTCCTTATACAAATGCTGAAAGTGATCCCCTCCCATTTCTATTGGGGCATTTGGAAGGAGAGAAACAATAGAAATTTCAAAAATGAAGAGGAGTGAGGAGATTTTTACAGATATTATATACAAGTAGATTTTGGGGAATATGAGGAATTGCAAGAGGAGAAAATTGTTGATTCCCCCCAATATGACTGAACAAAGATTGCGAGGAACTGGAACCTTGAAGAAGGATTCATGGAGGTTAACAAGTCCAAATAACTCACTAGAAAAAAAGGATGATATGGAGACCTCTTAAGGAGAACTAGGTTAAACTTAATTTTGATGGTGTTACAAGAAAGGAGGGTTCACCTAGAGGGGGTATGGTTAGAGATAGTGAGGAAAAAATCCTTTTGGCCTATGCTAGTAGTCTAGGGAAAATCTTGAATAATATTGGAAAAGCAATGTTGCTCTTTTGGAGCTTGAAATTGGTTATCAATGCAGGATGGGAGAATGTGGAGATGGAAGGTGATTGGAAAATTATTATTGAAACCATGCAAGACATCATGAAAGAGATATGGGAGATTAGAATGGTGGTAGAAGATATAAGGAGTTTATTACTCATCCTAAAAGGATTGGAGCTGAAGCATATTATTTTGGAGGGTAACAAGGTGGAAGATGAGATGGCAGCATTAGGTTTTAGTGTGCATGGCCTATGTTGCTAGAGGGAGTTTAGAGTGTTGCCACATTTGGGAAGACTTTTTGTGAATAAGGATTTATTTCATGATTAAGTACATTTGGAGAGATTTTTTGTTTCATAGAGACAACTCATTGATGAGTGGATTGATGAGGCCGGATCAATATGGACAGATGGCAAGGAATGATGAAATGGGTACTTACAATAATAAATTCTTTTGGTTTGAAAGGGAAAGTTTATCAAAGGACGATATGGATGTATTTTTTTATGATTTTCTGGTGCATTTGTTCATACTTGGTGCTTAGTAATAATTCAAATTTTAAAATGTTTATGATTATTGGGAATGATAGAAAAGAATGGATTTGGGGTAATGACAGTTGACCTGTGATAACTAAGCCAAGATGTGACATTGGCATTCATGAGAGAAAAGGCCTTTGTGAGTATTTAGTGTGACCCATTTTTTTGCATAAGGGTGATTGGATTAATATTTTCCTCTAGTTTAGAGATTTGAAAGAGGAGAGAATTCTAGTGAAGGTTATAAATATGGGGGGATATATTTTGCATATTGATCCTATGATGATTGAGGAAAGTGCCCGTAAACCCGTAGTTTGGTACATACTTATAGAGGGTGGTTTGGTCCTATTATTGGAGGTAGTGAATGGCTTTGATGAGAGTTCTTCTTAGTAATTGGTTAACTCCTAGGAGGATAGGAAGGTTATTGTTAACGGTATTACATTCTAGATTTATAAGGAAATTATCTCCTTGGTGATGGTCCTAGTGATAAAAGGAAGAAAGTGGCTAAAGGTGACTAGGGTTGTTGATGAGACAAGCTTAAATCACTTCTTCCTTGAGGGAAAAGAACTCATTTGTCATCATGGAGGGCTTTTGTGGGTAGAGCATTGGAATGATGTTTTCTTGGTTCTGATGACGTAGTTAACTCTTGAAGGGAGGTATGGTGTTTGTTACTGTTATCATTTTCCTCTTTGAAACCACTTCAGCCATCGTGATTACATTTCTATTACATTGTTTCTATTACATGATTTAGAGAATATAGTTTATGATGTTAAGGAGAACATGAAAAAGGGGGTTAATTATCCTATCCTCCATTAAGGGTTGATGTTTCATCTTTACTAGATTGATCTAGCCCTGTTACCCCCTAGGATTGTAGAGGTTGACATCTCAACTCTCCATAACCCCTGTCCCCATAATATTCCCCTATAAATTACTAGCTCTAGTGCTCCTACCCCCAACCTTCACCTATTGGGCTCCCTAAGGAGAGGAAGATTTCCCCCTAGTAAAAAAATGAGATCAAAGAAAGGGAAGGAGGAGGAAGTGAAAGATTTAGAGGATGAGGTGAGAAGTGGTAGGTGAAGATCTACATGAATTGTGAAAACTAATGCTAAAAGGAAGTTGAGTTCCATGGCCTTATAGGAGGACAATTTAGATTATGAGGAAATGGTCCACCCCAAAAATGAATAAAACAAAAATATTCAAATTAAATTGTGGGGAATAATGAGGATAATGAGCTAGAAGTCTTTAACTCCTCAAGGTCTAGTTCAGGTGGAGTGACTAAAGGAGGTAAGGAGATGACCCATGTTTTAGCCTCAACTACTATGGGGTGTGTGGACCTTACACATGACCATTTCCCCAACATGGCCTCCTCCTCTATGATGGTGTCTTCACCTACTGAGGCTAAACCTAAAGATAAGATTTTCTCTAACCCCCCAATTTTGCAAGAAATTAACAAGGACATTGTGGAAGGTAACATGAGTACTAAGAAGGAGGTTCCCAAGGAGATCAAGTTGGTTGAAAAATAGTTGAGGGAGAGAGAGAGCATGCCCTAGTAGAACAGAGTAAGACTTTTGGAAAATTTCAGCATCAAGGTGACACACATGGCAACCACTACTCTACACATGTTGAAGGATAATCAAGAGGGGGCCCTAACTAATGAAGACTCCAGAATATTGTTCGACTTCATGGCTAATTATTGGGGCAACATTGTACTTAAGGGGAAGGATAAGAAGAAGCTCAATTAGGGTCGGCGCCCCTTCATTTCTTGTGTTTTATGATTTATGAGTTACTAAACTTAGTATGTTTTAAGGCACTTCTTCCTTTGTTTATAGATTTTTTAATAGTTTAAGCAAAATTATTTTAGGAAATAGTAGTATTTTCTTGGTAATATTGTTTTTATGATCCTTTGGGTGTTGTTTTTTCTTGGATTAGTAGTAGTTGGGCGTAATTTTTTCTTGTAGTAATCTACTTGTGGTATGTCAATTTTTCTATTGTAAGGGTTGACCCCCTTGTTTTGTCTACTTTTAATTCAAAAAAATATGGACCAAGAAACATGGTCTCAAATTTTGCCTTCTTGTCTTGATCTACCTGGACTTTAATGTTTTCTTTGAGGACCATGTAACCTACTTGAAATTGTCATGGGTGAGCCATTTTGTTCAAGTTGCACTTGAGTTGATTTTGATAGACTATGAAGTGGTCATAGGCCTATTGAATTATTTCATCTAGAAGATCTAGCTATGTGAGTTTGGTCACTATGTTGTCCTCATTTGATGTTTTTCCTCATAAAGATATGTGCAAGGATGGGAGTGCAATCTCGATAGGTAGGACTTCTTTGGCACCATAGACTAGGGAGTATGGAGTTGTGCTCATGGATGTGTAAAATAAGGTTCGATAAGCTCATAAGGCTAGGTTGATTTGTAGATTCTATTCATGACTAGAATCATTGACAACTTTCTTCTAGATTTTGAGTAGGGTTTAGTGAGTTGCCTCAGCATATCCATTACCTTGTGGAAAGTATGGGCTAGAGAAATAGTGATGAATGTAGAAGGAGGTTCACAAATCTTTTGTACTGAGGTTTAAAAAGTTACCTCTATGGTCTATAAAAATGGTAGTAGGGATACCAAAGCAACATATAATATGATAGCTGATGAATTTAGATACCTGAACTCTTGTAGCACAAGTGGGACTGCCTCAACCAACTTGGTGAAATAACTTGTAGAGTGATGATCCATTTGTGGCAATCTAAAGATAGGGGTGTAATGATATTGACAAGGTCAAAATCCCAGCATGAAAATGTCCATGGTGGTGCAATAGGTTAGAGATCTTGTGTCAGAGCTCATATCAAACTTGTATGTTGTAGGGTAGACACATTTTGTCAAGTTCACAAGAATCATGTTCAATAGTAGGCCAATAGTAGCCCACTCTAATGATTTGTCATGCTAGGACTATATCACTCATGTGAGCACCACAAAGTCTAGAATTTACCTCTTTTAATTATATGAAATCCTCACTTTGGTCTAAACACTTGGAGAGAGTATCATGATAACCTCAAAGATATATGGTGCTTTCTACAATAGTGTAGTGGGATGCTCTACAAATGATATAATTCCATTGTTTTCATGTGAGGTGAGGGGATATGGTACCATTTTTTTGATAAGAATACATTTCATAGTACCATGGGAATTGGACCAACCAAGATGCATACTCATGTTGATTTTCCATTCTTGTATCTTGACTCATGTAGCTACTTGACTAAGAACTCATACTATGTAGCTTCCTAAGGAAATTCCAAGTGTGAATCAATGGCAGCCATTGCATCCACAACCTTGTTTTGTAATAGTAGTACCTATGTGAATTTGATCTTCCTAAAATGTTTCTTTAATTGATTGACCAATTCTTTGTAGGGTAAAAAATTGTCATCCTTTGTTTGGCATTCATCAACCACTTTCTTCATAATTAATTATGTCTCCAAAGACATGTAGCTTTATTATGTTCCATTCAATTGTTATATTGAGCCCTAAAATTAGAGCTTCATACTGTAGACACCTAAAAACCTTTACAAAATAAAGTATTTTTATTTTCTGAAAAATTCCTCATGACATCATCATTTATTAAATAATTAATTATTTAATTTATTAATTTATTTTTATGTCATTAAATCCCTTTATCTTAATTAAAAATATTTAATTAAGGAATCGCTCCCAAAAATGTTTAAATCTTATTTAAACATTATTTCCTTATTTATTAATTATTTAGTTAATAAATTGACCAAAAAACCCAAAATAAATTAAAAATTTATTTTTTGCCCAAAACTTGGCCAATTTCCTTAAGACCACTAACCTCTTCCAAAATCTTCTAATTCTTCTTTAATTTTGATTAAAGGCTAATCCCATCATTTCCTACCCCTAATCCCAACTCAAAATATTTAATTAAGATTAACTATTAATCCTCATGTTTATTAAAAAAGTTTTAATAAATATCTCCTCAACCCAAACCCTTGAAATAAATAAAACTTTATTTATTTCCTAAAAATATAATTTATCCTCATCCTAAGAAGTTCTAGACTCTTCTAGAAAGTCTTCATCCTCATCCTAGGAAGTTCTAGACTATTCTAGAAAGTCTTTATCCTCATCCAAAGTCTAGACTCTTCTAGAAGATGTCTTTAAACCTAATCCTAATCCCCTCCTAACCTTGTCACATTCCCTAAAAATGGGTTAAGACTTACTAACCCAAGCCAAAGTTAACAAATATCTCCTCCTTCACCCACCCTCATTAAATGCCATCCACTTGCCTATCCCTAAGCTAATCCTAAACCATCCTAATCCATCCTCTAATCATTTGCACAAGCCTAAGCAAGCTTAAAACCTTCCTAATCAAGCCCAAGTCGAAATTCCTCTCATCTCCTTCAAAATATCCCAACCATAAAACTTTATGAAGCCCACTAGGCCATAAATGACTCTTCCAAGCCCTTTTATTGCTCTTACAAGCCATTATGAGGGTCTTTATGAAGATTTTATCCCTTGAGCCTCCTTTGTTGACTCATCCTTCCCCTTTCCTCCATCCTCTCACCCTGTGACATGTGTCACTCCCTGATTGGCTATAAGGAAGCACAATCCATGTGCTCTCCTCTCATGCAATCTGAGCCTTCCATGAGCTTTTTCCCATCCTTGCATCTTAGCCCTCAATCCCTCAAGTCTCTTGCCTATAAATTGGATCCTTCCCCTTTGCAAAACAACACAATCCATGAAGTAAAGTCATAATTCCATTTTAAGAAGCCATTTTACATCAAAACCATACACTCACACCCAAATTCCAACTCCATTTGAAGCCCTTTTTGAATCATAAAGCTTGAGCATACATCCTATCTATTTAGACAAAGCTACTCAACAAGAGAGCTTCTCATTGAGAGAGTCCATTAATGGCTCATATTCTCAATTGAGAGTTCATCTTAGTCTATCTTGAAGTTTATGAATTTTGTTTAGTTTGTAGAAGCTTTATTTAAATTTGGTTTCTATTAGCATACTAACATTTCTCATACACATTTTGGCATGCTCGGTGGGAACTAACAAAACCCTCCTCAAAATCCTAAAGAAAGTTGTCAATGATTCTGGCCGTGATTGGCACCTACAAATAAATCCATCCCTATGGGCCTATCGAACCTCCTTTCGTACATCCATAGGCACAACTCCATACTTCCTAGTCTATGGTGCCAAAGTGGTACTGCCTATAGAGGTTGAACTTCCCTCCTTGCGCATATCTTTGCAAGGGAAAATATCAGATGAAGAATATAGAGTAGCTCGGCTCACCCAGCTAGATCTTTTAGACGAGAAGCGACAACAAGCCTATGATCATCTCACAGTCTATCAAACTCATCTCAAAAGGAATTTCAACAAGAAGGTGCTTCCATGACACTTTCAGCCAGGTGACATGGTCCTCAAAGAAACCATGAAAGTCCAAGCAGATCGAGAAAAGAAAGGAACGTTTGAACCTACATGGCTTGGTCCTTATGTTGTCACTGCTTCCTTTGGCTCCGGAGCCTATCAACTATCTACATTGGAAGGAGAACTCTTGAATGATCCTACTGACATCATTCATCTCAAGAAGTTCTATGCTTGAAGATCCTTGGTATATCCAGCTTTTGAAAAATACAAAAGAAAAAAATAGTAAAGAGAAATAAGCGTCTAATGGTGAAAACTTGGCAATTCAAATGCCTTGGATAGGTACCTTGGTGAAAACCTGGTAATTTAGGCACCTTCTGTACTAAGACTAATCCATTATCTATCACTATCCTATCCCTCATCCATTCACCCACCATCCCATAAAACACCTGCTTGTTCCCTTGGTGTTCCAACCAAATATCCAAAATCTAATGGAGCTTGTAAATACCTCTTGTACAGCTTGTAAAATCTTGTACCTTAGGTTGTAAATCTTGTACCAAAGCTTGTATTATACCTTGTAAATATTGTACCATACCTTGTATATCCAAATCTTGTCCAAAGTTTGTACCATATTCCAACCTATAAATAATCTTGTATCCTAGCTTGTATACTATCACGTGCACACACAAAACCCCATTTTCACTTAAGCTTTTCGCAAACCATCTACCTATCCACCTATCACCTATTATAGACATCCCATCCTTCACAAACATTTCCATCTCAAAAAAACCAAAACATGAACAAACTTGTACATTTGTAACATATCTTGGTCCATCAGCTTGTACATCCTCTTTAGCTTAGTACCATTGTATCTATCCAGTGTTCGTGTCAGTTCATCCTTGATCAGCATCTTGCACCCATCGCACATCTTGGTTAGCTATTCCAATGCATCCTTTAGCTAGATTTCCTATCACCAAAGTGTTAACTTTCTTAGTTTAGCTTGCCAGATGCATCACTCATCCAAATCCACCAGCTTAGGTGCTCTTCGATAGGTCCTTGCAGGATATAGCTTTCCTCATGTCTGATCTTGGTCCGTTAGTACCTCGTCCTACCCTTCTCGTTGGCAAATGGTTCTCTTTTGGATTTTCACTTTCTTTTGATTTGGAATATTCCCTTTTGGGTCTTGAAATATCTTTTCCAAGCAATCTAATTGTTCCCTCCTCAAGGTTGCCACGATCTTCCATATCATGGTATACTGCGAATGGGGCAATCAGAGTGTAAGGTCTTGATCATGTCTTTTGCTTGTTTTCTTTTCTACATGTGGGTTACCCAGTGTCATTTCCACACTGCTTCCTCTGGGATTCATGTGTGATATTGGGGCAATCCTTGCGTGTTTGTTTTGAGTCTGTTCGTCAGTCCTCTGGACAGTTGGTAAAAAGGCCTTGATGTTCTTGGTAACCTTGGCAATTAACCAACAATCCTATAGCAAATCTAGTGCCCAACTACATGGTGGTACTTCTCTTTGAAGTATCCCCCCGCTCAAAAAGCTTCAATGGTTTCCCTTCATCTCCATTATCCCCCATCCATATCCAGCATCTGTCTCTCCTACCCCAGCTTGTCCAACCGTATCTCTCCGAATCAATCATCACTCTTAGATTTAGGGATCCACAATCCTAGTCTTAGGGATCCTCCAATCCAAATCAATCCACCAAGCTTCATCTTTCGAGATCCACAATCCTAGTCCTAGGGATCTCCGAAACCCATCTTCCGCCAATTTGACTCTTTGAAAACCTGTTGCATTAGCCTTTTTAATCCCCTCATCCATCTCCCCATCTTGGATTCCTTTTATAGTGCTCTGCTCCTTCATCCTCTGCAATCCCTGAGATCTTAAGCTTGCTTCCTCTTGTGCCTCTGATTCTCCCTTTATCATTCTCTCGTAGTGAGAGTTTGAGCTAACTAAACCTCTTCTCTTAAGCCAATCTGAGTCTTCTTGCTCATCTCAGATTCTTGTACTTTTCAAGAAGTTGTCGAGCCTCGCTTTCTCTCCCCGCCACCTTCTTGAGGGGGCATCTTGCAGTCCATTCTCTCCTCTTCTGCTCTAGCCTTGGGCATCTTATTTTCTTATCTTTGATGCCATGCCACTTGCGGCATCACATCAAAGAGGGGCAAAATGTAGACAGCTAAAAACCTTTAGAAAATAAAGTATTTTTATTTTTTGAAAAATTCCTGATGACATCATCATTTATTAATTTATTTATTTATTTTTATGCCATTAAATCCCTTTATCTTAATTAAAAATATTTAATTAAGGAATCCCTCCCAAAAATGTTTAAATCTTATTTAAACATTATTTCCTTATTTATTAATTATTTAATTAATAAATTGACCAAAAAACCCAAAATAAATAAAAAAATTTATTTTTTGCCCAAAACTTGGCCAATTTTCTTCAGACCACTAATCTCTTCCAAAATCTTCTAATCCTTCTTTAATGTTGATTAAAGGCTAATCCCATCATTTCCTACTTGAAATCCCAACTCAAAATATTTAATTAAGATTAAATATTAATCCTCATGTTTATTAAAAAAGTTTTAATAAATATCTCCTCAACCCAAACCCTTGAAATAAATAAAACTTTATTTATTTCCTAAAAATATAATTTATCCTCATCCTAAGAAGTTCTAGACTCTTCTAGAAAGTCTTCATCCTCATCCTAGGAAGTTCTAGACTATTCTAGAAAGTCTTTATCCTCATCCAAAGTCTAGACTCTTCTAGAAGATATCTTTAAACCTAATCCTAATCCCCTCCTAACCTTGTCACATTCCCTAAAAATGGGTTAAGACTTACTAACCCAAGCCAAAGTTAACAAATATCTCCTCCTTCACCCACCCTCATTAAATTCCATCAACTTGCCTATCCCTAAGCTAATCCTAAACCATCCTAATCCATCCTCTAATCATTTGCACAAACCTAAGCAAGCTTAAAACCTTCCTAATCAAGCCCAAGTCAAAATTCCTCTCATCTCCTTCAAAATATCCCAACCATAAAACTTTATGAAGCCCACTAGGCCATAAATGACTCTTCCAAGCCCTTTTATTTCTCTTATAAGCCATTATGAGGGTCTTTATGAAGATTTTATCCCTTGAGCCTCCTTTGTTGACTCATCCTTCCCCTTTCCTCCATCCTCTCACCCTGTGACATGTGTCACTCTTTGATTGGCTGTAAGGAAGCACAATCCATGTGCTCTCCTCTCATGCAATCTGAGCCCTCCATGAGCTTTTTCCCATCCTTGCATCTTAGCCCTCAATCCCTCAAGCCTCTTGCCTATAAATTGGATCCTTCCCCTTTGAAAAACAACACAATCCATGAATTAAAGTCATAATTCCATTTTAAGAACCCTTTTTACATCAAAACCATACACTCACACCCAAATTCCAACTCCATTTAAAGCCCTTTTTGAAGCATAAGCTTGAGCATACATCCTATCTATTTAGACAAAGCCACTCAACAAGAGAGCTTCTCATTGAGAGAGTCCATTAATGGCTCATATTCTCAATTGAGAGTTCATCTTAGTCTATCTTGAAGTTTATGAATTTTGTTTAGTTTGTAGAAGTTTTATTTAAATTTGGTTTCTATTAGCATACTAACATTGCTCATATACACATACTACGAGGTGTTATTCATTGAATGGAATTGTAGCTTGAATTCTTTGGAAATGTAGTCATCTTGAGGGGTAACTAATAATATTGCTGCTCCTAACGCATAGGAGGTATAAGATCAATCAAAGTATAGATTCCACAATGGTTGTTCTTCTATCATGTAGAGATGTTCATCTGGAAGATCCATAACCAAAGGATAAGTATCAACTAATAGTCATTAGCCAAGTGATCTTCTATAACCTATTCGTTGATTGCCCTTCTATCAACATATTGGATGTCAAATTCACTAAGGAGCATTACCAATTTTCTAGGTAGCCTCTCAGAGTTGTGCATGATAGAATGTATTTTAAAGGGTCAATCTTGGAGATAAATTGCATGGTATGGCTTAGCATGTAATGGCATAGCTTTTGAGTAGAAAATAATATAGACAAGCAATTTTTTCCATAGGAGTGTAATTAAGCTCACAACCAACTAGAGTACAACTACTATAGTAGATGGCTCATTCTTTTTGTTTTTCATCAAGTTGTGCAAGAAGGGCACCTAATGCTATTGGAGTAGCTATTGGGTATAGTATCAATGGTTGGTCGACAACTGGTAGAACTAAGATCAATGGATTGGTTAGGTATTACTTTATCTTTTCAAAGTTGTGTTAAAATATAGGATCCCATTTGAAATTATAGTCTTTCCTGAGCATATGTTTTACTTGATGACATTTATCTGCTAGCTTTGAGATGAACCATCTTACTGATTGTAATTTTCCCTAGAGAGAACAAAGTTGTCACAATGTCTTGGGAGGAGGCATGCCCATGATGGCTCTGACCATTTGGGGTTGATCTCAATGCTACTCTATGATACAATAAATCCTAAGAGCTTCCTGAATGTAATGCCAAAAATTCATTTCTTGGGGTTATGCATGAGGCATTACTTTGCTAAGAAATCAAACACTTCTTCAAGGTGACACAGGTGATCCATGGCATAAAAATATTTGAACAAGATTTCATCCACATTATCTTCAAGGGTTTCATGGAGGAAGTCAAGGAAGATGACCGTCAAAGCTTGTTGATAGGTTTCTTATGTGTTCTTCAACCCAAAAGGCATCATGTTGTAGCAAAAGATTCCCCAAGGGGTGGTGAATATTTTCTTATGTTTCTCCAATTCTTCTATCTGTATTTGATTATACCCAAAGAATCTGTCCATGAGGGATAATAGTTTGAGGCTAGCTGTGAGATCCATAATCATATCAATATTTGAAAAACAAAAATAATCTTTCGAACAAGCCCTATTCAAGTCCCTAAAATCTATATAGATCTTGATATCACTAGAGGTTTTGTGATTAATACCATGTTGGAAATCCACTATGATTAGTTGATTGGAAATATGATATTTTCTTCTAGCATCTTTTCCAATTCCTTTTTTACCAATAAGACAGCCTTGGGATGCATTTTTTGGATATTCTACTTGATTGGCTTGAATTTTAAATCTACTGCCAAATGATGTACAACCAAATTAGGATCTAATCTCAGCATGTCCTAGTATGACCATGCAAATTGACAAATATTTTCTTAGAGTACCTCAATGAGAATTTCTAATTTAGTTGGTGGCAAAGATGTTGTTATGTAAGTGATCTTGGGTGTCTCTATCACACTGATGTTGACTAGTCTTGTCACTTCAATTAGGATATATGTTACTTCTAGCCTGTGATCTTTTGGGGGAAGGAATAAATCTCCATCTTTAGGCCCTTACAAAGGTTTTTTAGAAATAATAGTCCACCAAGATAACTATGAGAGGGGGGGGGGGGGGGGGGGCAGTGAATCAATTATCCAATAATTAAAACATTTATCAACCTTAAATAATCTTAACTATTCAATAAAAGTAAACAAAAACCACACTAGAATGCACATAAACAAATACACTAGATTTGTTAAATAGGGAAACCCTTGATCAAAGAGGAAACCCAAATGGGAATGATGCCCCACAAGATGATGTACTAATATAAATATTCCTTTTTAGAGGATGGACCCTATTAGGAGTCTATTACAACATTTAGTACATATGAGTCCCTATTATGAGACTTTGAAGATTCTAACCTTGTTAGGAGTTGTGCCAACCCTGTTATGAGTTGTACAACATAGAAGGACCCACTGTCCAAACAGCTTCTAGAGCAAGATAACTAAACTCACTATCCAACTGATCTCTCAATTATTCCTTTTAGAATAATTGTCTATACAATATTTTAACTCAAGTTTTCTTTGACCTGTCAACAAGACCAATCACTGTCATACCTTGTAGACCAAGTCATAAACCTTAGATCCAAATATCAAACTTTGGATCACACAATAAAGCCTCGGCAATGAATTTTCCTTCACCTTCACTCTACTATGCTTATCTTTTCATTTCTCTCTTTGTGCTACTTACAAGAATTCATCTCCTACATACTTGATAAAGGAAAATGTCCTTCCTTTATACCAAATCCATAAAACAATTCCCTGAGTGAGTTATTACACCTTCTCAATTAATTATTATAGGACCTCATTCATAACATGTTACACTTAGTGATAGCATCAATCTTTCACCTTGTAACTTGAATAACTTTTTATACATGTAATATTATGATGAGAGAGCTTAGCTATATCATCTCCAGAATGTCTTCTTTACATATTTAACTTTTTCTTGTTAGAATAAAAAATTTGCTAAGAGATATAACAAGTTTACCAGTACATGCTTCTGTAAACTCTATCTTAGAACACTCTTCACCAAAACTTGCATAACTTCTTCTAGACTTAATATCTTATGCTTTTGAGGTTAGCTACATATACTAGACACTTAGTAGTATCTCCTTTTGACCTCACTTAGTAAAAATGATCTATTGTCTATCGAGTTGCTACAAAAAATTGCTATGTTGACATCAATGAAAAACATAATCATGAATTTAACATATCATCATGATAATGATCTAACCATGTTTCTACAATACTCCCCCATAGAAGCATCATCAACATTCATGCTTCCAACAATCTCCCCCTTTGGCATTGATAGCAACATAGATGAAAAACATCTAGTTCCAAAAATACCAACTGCAAAAGACTGTTAAACTTTCTTTTCAAATCTTCTTCATCAATCATTCTCCTTCATTGATATACATCAATGTAATCTATATCAAACTATTTTTCCATGCTCAATTTTTTTTCTTCTCAACCTATTTTTCATCCTATAACTTCTCCTCCATTAACATCAATGTCAAAGGTTTCAGCAACCATCAATCTCTACAACAACTATCTCTAAATTTCCCAAGTGTCGAAAGAAACTATTCAAAAACAACATCCAACAAGATTCATAGATGACTCTATCCATCATAGATACTCCACCATATAGGAAACATCAACATTCAGTACAGACACACAATAGTGCTCTATTACACTAGATTGATGCAATATTGCATCATCTACTCTGATGTAGGAAGGGGCATAACCACTAGCATACCTCACAAATAATAAAAAATATCTTTTAGAAGAGGCTTGGTGAAAATATCTACAATCTTCTCTTTGGTGCTCACATACTCCAATCTAATTTCCTTTTCTACAACTTTCTCTCTCAACATTTGATACATGATAGAAATGTGCTTGGTCTTAAAATGCAATACTAGATTCTTAGACATATTCATTGTGCTTGTGTTGTTACAATATATGAAAATAGGTTCACTAAATTCCATCTTTATATTCTTCAGCATCTACTCTATCCAAATAACTTTATTACAATTGTTTGTTGCTACAACATATTCTACTTCTGCTATACTTTGTGAGGTACAATCTTGCTTCTTGGTTAGCCAAGAAACCAATCTTCCTCCAAGAAAGAAGGATCTACCAATAGTGCTCTTTGTATCATCCATAATGCCTACCCAATCAGCATCAGTCTAAGAATATAAATTGAAATCATTAGATCTTCCATAGCACAATCCAAACTTTGGTGTTCGTTTTAGGTATCTAAATATTCTTTTGACTACTACATAATGTCCTTCTCTAGGGTCAGCTTGAAATCTTGTAAAATTCCAACTGCATTTTCTATATCTGACCTTGTGTGAGTCAGATATTGCAATCCTTTGATGATAGACCTAAACTTCTTCTTCTCAATAGTAGGTGTCTCATCCTTTTTAGATAACTTGTGTTTAGTTACCATAGGTGTTCTAGTTGGTTTACATATTTCCAAGCTAAACATTTTTAGTAAATCCTTCAAATACTTAGTCCGAGAAATAAAGATTCCTTCTTTATTTTGTACAATCTATAATTGTAGAAAATATTTAATCTCTCCTATCATAATCATTTCAAATTCATTTTTCATCTCTTCAACAAATTTTTCACTTTCATCATCATTTCCTCCAAATATGATATAATCAACAAATATTACCAAAATCATCAAACCATGATCAATTTTTTTCTAATGGAGATTATTGTCTGCCATACCTTTTCTATATCCAAGCTTTTCCAAATGGTTGTCCAACCTTGCATACTAGGTATTGGGTGCTTGCTTCAAGCCATACAATGATTTCTTCAGTTTGCATACTATGTCCTTGTCATTTGTTAAAGGATAACCTTCAAGTTGTTCTATGTATACCTCTTGTTCAAGTTCTTCATTCAGAAATGCTGACTTGACATCCATTTGATACACTTTGAATTTCTTATGTGTTGCATATGCTAATAATAACCTTACTACTTTTGTTCTTGCCACAAGAGCATAGGTTTCATCATAGTCCATTCCTTCTTGTTGTGAGTAACCTTTACACACCAATCTTTCTTTATTCCTTACAACTTCACCTTATTCATTCATCTTTTTCTTGAATACCCATTTTGCTCCTATCACATTCTTGTCTCCTAGTTTGGGGACCAATTCCCATGTCTCATTCTTCACTATTTGATCCAATTCTTCTTTCATGGCTTGCTTCCAATAGTCATCTTTAAATGCTTCATCTACATTCTTTGGTTCAACCTGAGATATCAAACATATTTCTTCATTGATTCTTCATCTTGTCATCACACCTTTGTCTCTACTTCTAATGATCTTCTTGGGTGGATGATTCTTAGTCATATTCTTACATAAATTAGAAGTTGTTATCTCAAATCTTTGCTCTGTTATAGGTTTTGAGCTTTGTTCTTGCCTTAGCTCTCCTTCATTTTGAAAATTATTGTTAGTCTCAAAGAATTTTTCATCATTCCTTAGTTTAGTAACAACATTGTCATCATCTGAATTGTAGTCAGCTACTCTTTCTTGTATCCTAAATTTCTCATCAACTCTTACATTTTCACTTTCAAAATAGTCTTAGTTATGAGATTATAACATTTATAAGACTTTATTTTCAATGAATAAAAAAGAAACATACCTTCATCACTTCTAGCATCAAACTTGCCAATATGATCATCTCTTTTGGTATAACATTTGCCACCAAAAATCTGAAATACTTAACTATAGGTGTGTGACCAAACCATAGTTCATAAGGGGTCTTTTTTGTGTCTTTCCTAACTTACACTCTATTCATAGTGTAGACTATTGTATTCATAACTTCTCTCCAAAACATCTTGGATACATCATTCTTAGCTAACATAGCTCTTGTTGCTTTTGTTACTAATCTATTTCTTCTCTTTGCACCGCCATTTTGTTCAGGGGTTCTCAGAGCTGACAACTATCTTTTGATTCCATTAGCTTTATAAAAGATGTTAAACTCATTTGAATTAAATTCTCCTCCTCTATCTGATCTTAAACATTTAATCTTCATACCTGATCCATTCTCAACTCTATTCTTGAATATCTTGAATTTATCAAATGCCTCATATTTTTCTTTAAGAAATCCAATCCACATCATTCTAGAAAAGTCATCAAATAAAATTATGAAATATCTTTCAACAGAGATTCCTTTAGTCTTTGTAGGACCACTAAGATCTATATATATAATCTCCAAATTTGTTGTAGTAGGAAACTTCTTGATGGGAAAAGAAGTTTTGTTATGCTTTTTCAATACACACTCCTTACAAATTGTGTTAGTAGGCTTTACAATATTAGGAAAATATCTAACTACAAACATACTACTAGTCTTCACAATGTCATCAAACTTTATATGACAAAATCTCTTATGCCATAACCAACTGTCATCTACCTTTGCAACAAAATATGTCATTAGTAGGATTCAATTGAAATACATTACCTCTAGATCTGGTTCCTATTCCAATTACCTTTCCATCTTTGTCTTTGATCATGCATGTCTTCTTTGTGAACTATATATTATTGTCCAACACTTAGAAGTTGTGTTTAAAACCATCAAAAAAATGTACATCCTTAGTGTTAGTCTTACCATCAAGAGTTATAGAACCAATACCTTTAACATGGCATGTTGCATTGTTTCCAACTTTGAAAATGCTTCCATCATGAATTTTGAAGTCAAAAAACTTGTTCATGTCACTAGTCATATGATGTGAACAACCACTATCAATTATCCAATCAGATTTCTTTTCCACCTATGATACCAAAGTTATTTTCTTTGAACTTTCTTCTTTAATAGCTACAAATCCTATTTCATCATCACTAACACTTGCTACTTATTCATTAGAATCATCTTCTTCATTTGCATACAAACACTCTCTATCTCTTCTAGGTTTGAAATTCCCTCTGTAATTTTTCTCTCTTTTAGGACAATTAGATGGATAATGACCAAACTCATTACAAGTCCAACATTTAAAGATATTCTTACCATCTTTTTCTCTTCTTACTAGAAGGGCTGCTCCTATCTTTCTGTCCTCACCAAATCTACTACTACTAGAAAAGTCTCCGCTAGCACTTGTGGTCCTTAATAAACTAGGTCAAATATTTAGGGCATTGAAAGCTATTTCTATTTTGGTCAATTCTCCAGACTGTCTAAGCTCATTCTCAACTACTTCAAGTCTCACAAGAAATGTTTCTTTTTTGAAATATTTGGTACAAGAATTCAACAACTATATCATTTGAACTTCTTACTTAAATGGTGGGATTAATCTCTTCAATATCTTCCATATCACCTCATCATCTTCCTTTCTTCCTACTTGAGATATAATCTTTATAGTAATTTTTGATATCCTACCTACATATATTCTTATAGATTCATCTTCCATCATTTTAGCATCTTAAAATGCACAAATCCAGCTTTGTAGCCTCAATTTTGTAGAATGTTCATCACCTTCAAAACTATTTTCCAAAGCTTTCTAAATCATATGAGAAGTAATAAGTGACTTTACATAGTTGTATTCAATTTTAGCAAGTGCAGACAACAGTGCTTCTCTAGCTCTTGTGTCACATATGAAAAGTTCCCTTTCTTCCTTGGTATAAATTTCCATATCTTTTTCAACAATGATTGACTTTTTTGATTTTGTCAAGATCCAATATTCTAGACCCATACACAATATATGTGTCTTCATCTTTTCCTTCCAACAATCATAATTTATTCCATCAAACTTTGGACTATCCTTTCTGAATATATTTTTCATGGATCTCCCAAAGTTGTTAAACTTTATCTTCAAGGACCTGATGCTCTGATACCAATTGTTAGAAAGAATAGTCCACCAATATACCAAGATAACTAAGAAAGGTTGGGGGGGGGGGGGGGGGGGGGCGCGGGGGAGAGGTGAATCATTTATAAAATAATTAAAACATTTATCAACCTTAAATAATCTGAACCATTCAATCAAACTAAACAACAACCATACTAGAATGGACATAGACAAATACACTAGATTTGTTAACTATGAAAACCCTTGATATGAGGGAAAACCCCAGTGGGAATGACACCCACAAGATGATATACTAATATAAATATTCCTTTTTAGATGATGGACCATGTTAGGAGTCTATGACAACATTTAGTACATATGAGTCCCTGTTAGGAGACTTGGAATCCTTGTTAGGAGATTCCAATCCTATTAGGAGTTGTGCCAACCCTATTGTACAAGACAGAAGGGCCCACTATCCAAATAGCTTTTGGGGCAAGACCATTAAACTCACTATCTAACTGATCTCTCAAATATTCCTCACAATATAATTTCTTGTATTTTATTTTAACTCCTTTACTCTATCCTGTCAACTGAAACCAATCACTATCAGACCTTGTAGACTAGGTCATGGACCTCATATCCAAATATCAAAATTCAAATCATAAAATAAAACCTTGGCAAGAAAGTTTCCTTCACCTTCGCTCTACTTTTCTTATCTTCACATTATGTTCTCCATGCTACTTACAATCATTCATCCATTGCATACTTGATAAATTATTCTTTATATTAAATCCATAAAAGAATTCCCTAAGTCAGCTATTACACCTTCTCGATTAATTATTATAGGACCTCACCAAGGACACATTACACTTGAAATAGCATGAATCTTTCACCTTGTACCTTGAATAACTTTCCATACATGTAATATTATGAAGAGAGAGCTTATCTATGTCATCTCCAGACTATATTCTTCACATATTTAACTTTGGCTTCTCAGAACAACAATTCTGCTAAGAGATATAACAAGTTTACGAGAACATGCTTTTGTAAAATCTATCTTAGAATAGTCTTCACCAAAATTATCATAACTTCTTTTAGACTTAATATCTTATGCTTTTGAGGTTAGTTTCATATACTATACATTTAGTAGTATCTCCCTTTAACATCACTTAGTGAAAATGCTCAACTGTCTATCTGTACCAACTTGACATTTTTGTTGTTCTTCTATCAGATACCACAAAAAATTGCTATGTTGATGTCAATGACAAACACAGTCATGAATATAACATATCATCATGATAATGATCACTTCTACAATACTCCCGCATAGAAGTACCATCGACATTCATGCTTCCAACAAGTTTTTCACCATTCAATGCATCCTTTATTTCTATTTTATTGTTAGATTGATCTGATGGTGCTCCAAAGGAGTTTTCGCTAAGGGATACCTTTGTTGTTCCTTTTTTACTTTTATTTCTTTATTTCTCATCATTTTTACAAGTGGATATTTCTTTCTCCTTGAAGTAACCTTTTGAGTCCAATTTGTAGACATAAATTGGTGGTGGCTTTGGTTTGTTATGTGGTCTCACAGCCCCCATGAATCTTAGGAGCACTTCCTTGGTAGGGAACTCATTAACATGGAGTGTACTTGGTTTATAATAATCAATGAGTTCAAGATGGGTGAGGGGAAGGTCTATGAGGTTGATGGATAGTTCATAGAGCACAAAGTCTCCTAGGGATATTTTGGTATCATGGATATTGTCATAGGCTCTCTTTTCAACTTCCTCAGGGACATCTTCAACCTCTACGACTTCACCTTGGATGTTTAAGAAGGCATGACTATCTTTACTAGTGCCCCCAATTGTTGGGTATCTAAATCCTAGGTATTTTTCCTTCTCTTCCTTGTATGCTCTACAAGTTTCCTAATGCTTGAATCCTCTTTTCCTAGGACACCTCCTTGATAATCCCATTGTTCAATAGCAAGTCAATGTGAGTGGGCCAATATTTCTATATGAAGTAGTTGACAATATTTTTTTCCTTTCAGGGGTGGATGCTTTTTTAGCCATGTATAGATGTTAGGGGCCATTTATTCCCCATTAAGCATCACATTTTCATCAAATATGGTGGGCCCAAGTTGTTTGAGCTAAGAATTTGTGTCTTGTTGTGCACATTGATAGGTTGGGTGCCCTTGAGTGTGTTGGTCAAGAAGCAAAGTGCCAAAAACTAATGCATTTGAGAGAATATATTTGCCACAACATTGGTAGTTAATTTTAATGGTGGAGACTATGGAGGTTAAGATGGTGTCGAGGTCATTGTAGGTACCAAAAGAGTTGGCAATGGTGGTGCTAATCTCAATTCCTAAGAAATAATTATCATAGGATGCTTCTACTATGTTGCAATATGCAAAGGGTTCCGGATCAGCATGGATGGTTATCTAAGTGCCATGATGCAAAAGTTTGATGTATAGATGATAACTAGAGGGAACAAATTTCATGGCATGAATACATTGTCCACTGAGGAGGATGTTAAAAGGTAGGTTAAGATCAACTATGTGGCACAATGTTTCTTGAGTAGTAGGTCCAACTCTCATGGGCAATAAGATAGTTCCCTTTATAGTTCTTTCCAAGTTTTCATAGACCTGGATAGTGATGACCTCATCGATTATCTTTTCCTTAGTGTATGTTGCTTTTTTAATGAAATTCAAAGTACATAGGTTCAAGGTAGACCCGTTATCGATCATGACCAATATTTAAATATATTAAAATATTTTCCAAGTAGCCAAGGAACAGCCCAAACACCTCCAAAACATGAAACTAGGTCTGTCACTTGTTTGTGACTGATGCCAAACAACCTAGGCCAACTGGCAGTCTCACCCTCAAATCTAGGGATGCTCATAAAAATAGGGAACACACCCAAATTTCCTAAAATTGAGATTAGGGATGATCTCATAGAAGCTTTATTCCTATTTTAGAAATAAAAGCCATTTTTGCCTACATAAGAATGCACAATTTTCTAGATGGGAGGAATCTTTTATTTTAAGAAAAACTTTAATTCTCCTCCACACATTTGAAACTTTCTCAAAAGTCAACTCTTCATCACAATTGGTGGAAATTCTTGTGCACATGGATCACTCAAGATGCATTCTCCTCCCTTGATTATGCCTATTTTCCCTCTTAATCTCTACCATCCATTTTTCTTTAAAAGGGAGGGCTCCCTCCTCATTCAAAATATTAGTCTCTCATTCTATTATTATGCTATAGGTTTTCTTTGTGATTTGTGGGGACACAAGATTAGTAGAGGGTATTTTTAAGAATTTATTTACAAAGTGGGCTAGTGTGGAGTAAACCTAGATGTTCCAGAATATTATATTGCATTGTTGAAGGAGCGAGTATAGGTGTAGGTAGCCCTACAATATTGAGTTGGGATCATCATGTTGTGACTGTACATTGATTGACTAGGCCCTTGATATTTAGCACATTAATAGAAGGACCATCTTGGGACACACATATGATAAAATTACCATAGTCAAGATATGTTGAAGTGTAGTCATATGATTTGTCATGATTGTCACCTTGCTTAGGTTGCATATTATTTTCTCTGTTATTGTTGCCAACATTATTGTTTTGCATAGGTGCCTTGCTAATTATTTTGTTGTTGTGTGGTGGGAATTCATTTTGATAGATCAATAGTGCTTCATTTGGAGAGGCTTATGCTTCTAGTATGATTTCCTTATGATTGATTAAATCTTGCACATAATCTTTGAGTTGCATGCATCTGAGGGTGAGATGCCCTTTCAAATAATGAAATTTGTAGAATTCATTCTCTTTATACCATGATGCTTCAGGTTGGCTTGGGTCTAGTGGTTGTGTTTGTGGGTAGTGGATGAGATTGTCATGGGCTAGTTTGTCAAAAATGACATCGAGTGGTTCCCCCAAGCATATGTACATATGAGGTAGTTTTTGGACCCTTTTCTTTTGTCCAGCTGTGATGGTGATAGCTTTGGTCTAATTTATTGGTCCTTGATAAGTGGGTGCTAGTGTGCTTTGTTGATATGTTTTTTGATAGTACATTTTTGTTTGATTTGATGGATTTTGTTGAGACTTATGTTGATGAGGATGTTTGATGTGTTGGGTGTGACACCAGCTACATAGAGACATGAGGTGTCAATGACACCATCTGTCCCTATGTTTGTATTCTTGTTCTTGTTCCAATACCATGATTTATCATTAGAGTCTCCTCACTCTTGGTTATTTTCTTTATGGATCTTTATGATTCCATTGTTAATAAGCCCTCACTCAAGCCCCATACCTTTGTCTTTGATCTCTTTTTATATTTGTAGGAACTTTATGACCATGTTGTGAGAGCTTCTAGGATATGTGTTGTCAATGAACATTCTGACAAGGTGGCACTCTTGTATTTTGGAAGACATTCATGTTGTGAGAGTTTTCCACCTTTGTAGGAAATCAGGAAGGCTTTCACCCTCTTTTTGTTTTTTGTGGACTAAATCGACCATGAATGACTTAGTTTCAACAAGATGGGCATATTGTGCCACAAAGGCTTCTAAAAGATTAACAAATTTGTATTCTGTGCCCTAGGGTATTTGATAGATCCATTTGAGAGTGGGAGATCCCACAATTTTAGGAAAGAGGAACATGAGGAATACATCATTATAGGCCACTTATTGGAAATGCATGTAAAATTCTTTGACATGTGTGATTGGATGTCCTTTCCCCCTAAATTTATCAAAGTTGGGATCTCAAAGTGGTTGGGGAAGCGTGTCATTGTTATAGCTCTATCAAATGGGTATGGAAAAATATCTTCAAATTTGAAGGTCTTGGATTTAGTTCCATCTTTGAGTTCCTTCAGAGCATTCATCATTTCTTCCCACTCAGAGATGATAGGTGTTATTGCTAGTGACCCCATTCTTGGTGCCCCTAGTGCAAGGTATGTATGAGATGAAGCGAGTGAATATGGATAGTTTTGATGGGTGTACTATTGTGGGTGAACAATTGATTGAACTATTGCTTCAATGGGATTTATTAGTTATTGGAGTGGTGGTTGGACATATTTCTATATGTGTTACATGAATTATTGATACTGCAGTTATTACTGGGATGGATAGGTGTGGGACTATTGTCTAGATGAATGATTTTGCATGGGTGCTTATGCACACTGCTACTATGGTTGTTGTTGCTAGAAGGGTGGTGGTGGATATGTTGGTGCTATACTTTGAGATTGCACATTCTTCCTAATGTATGTTGGTTATGCTCCTTCGTAGGAGGGGAACTGGGTGTTGAAGGGTGCCAAATAGTTGATGTAAGGAACTGTCCCCATCACGTTTTGTTTTTGTTGTGGTATCACTTGGCTACTTCCTAAGGGTGAAATAGAAACTTACTTGATAATTGGTGATAGTAGATTGGTTGGTGGTGGTGGTGGTGTTTGATGTGCTTGGAAGGTTGGAATGGACAAATTACTAGTTGGGACACTTGTGACATGCCCCTGTGATTTACCAAAACTCCAAGGACCAAGTGGAAATGAAGTGGTGATGTCTAGCATAGATACAAATGGACTAGGGGTGGTGAGATGTTAATTATTAGACACTCCTCACAACATACCTATAGTGAATTGTAATGGTGATTGGGTGTTCTATTGAAATGTGTTGGGTGCACTACTAAAAGGTATGTATGAGATAGAGGTAGTCATTTGGGAGGTGGAAGATCCTATAATGTTGAATGGAATGGATTATAGGTGTGAAGTGGTAGCAGCAATAGTGATGGAAGTGATTACAAATGTGGGTGGTGTGATGATAGGTTTCTAGGTGTTGCATGGAACAATTATTGTGTAATGGTGCATTGGTTACATTGTGGGATGGGAGCACTAAGTTGGGTGGAGGGTATATTTGGGTCCATGATTTTTGGTATCACTATTTAATGTCCTCTTCTACATATGAGAAGGGGGTCATTGGGATTAGAGGGACCAATAGGTGGTGGGAGCTTTGTAAACAACAGATGTGTAGGATCTTATATGTCTCAAGGTGGTGGCCTCCCAAAGCCAAAGGCACAAAGATTATCTCTCTAAAAATTTATAATGATGGTTTCTTTAGTTTTGTCTATGATATCATTGACAAGGGTTGCATACCCATGTTGATTCATAAATGCATCTATGTGTGATAGTGAGGGGCCCAAATTTTCTAGATTCTGTGTTGGTGGGTCATGTGTGATTACGGATACCATTGAGTCTTGTTGTGTGCTAGCTGAGTCACCACTAAGACTAGAGTCCATGTCCCTCTTCTTCCTTTTTTCCTTACCTAAATGTGTGGTAGGTGGCATGAAATGGTAATGTTCCTAAGGGTGAGATGCAAGATGGTATGAAAATGGGTACAAATATAGAAGGGGGTGTTTTCTAAGGTTCCCATGGATGTGACAACTATGATGCAAGAATTTTATAAGATGTAGAGATGTATGCTAGATGAAAAGGAGGAGGATGGAGAATTGTTGGTTTAGTGGAAGGTAGGAGAATCCCCAAAGGATATGTCTTAGTCCCCAACAAATAACCACACAATGAAAACTCAACAACAATGCAAGATTTGAAGCCAAATCACAATAATTTATTTATAGATATAATTGATTACATGCAATGTGTTGGGATGTAAGGCCTTCCTAGTTATACCAAATACATAAAATGTAATAGTTCTACAAGATCCCTCGAGATCCAATCTAAACCCTATCTAGTCGAGATCTGTACTCTAGTAGAAACCTCCAAGGAAAAACTAAACTAGTGCTCACAATCTCACCAAGCAATCTCCTTTTTTTTCAGAGACACAACTACTAGCCTTCTCAAAATTTCTTTCCTCTACCACCTTCTCTTCTCCAAGATGGATGAATAATAAAAATCCTTCTATAAACTACCTCACATTTGGCACACTATCCATAGACTCAGGAAAAATCTTGTCCTTTGGCTACTCTTCAAACTCACTCCTTCAAATGAATGAATGCATAATGACTAAAGACTTCACCACAACCCCTACTTATACCCAACTAAGCCATAATTCAGTCTTGTAAGCTAAAAATTAAATATCCCTTACATTAAATACTTCAAGAGCCAAAAATCAGCCTCCAACATAAGTTAAATACCAAATGCCTTTAAAGGCTTACAATTCTTATTAAATACTTAGAAATTAATTACCCAAGACCCAAATAGGTCAAATCAACTCCACTAAATTCCCTTAATCATGCAGGATAGCCAACTACCCTAGGATTCTCCTGCATTAGACTCCCCGAGTGTGGAAAGAAAAGTGTGTGCCATACTTTGATACCAATGAAAAAAAACCACATCTGTCTTCATCTTCATTAAAGACCTCCACTCCAATACGGAAAAGAAAACCAACATGCAAATCATCCACATCTGCATCACTTTGTCAAACACTAGAATCTCAACCATCGAATCAACATGCTTGTTGGTCAAATAAATAGTATTGACAAATGAGTGTCAACACGCTTAACCATTTTCAATATGTATGCCGAGTACACAATATATGGCAAGCCATAGTTAGTGTTGAGTAGATCACAATATAGTATGTGTCAAGTGATCTAGAATTATTCATGTGCTGAGTAAGAGAATCATTTAGATGCTGAGAAATTCAGAACAACATATACTGAGCAATACAAGATATAATAGGTGCTGAGCAAACTAGAAAATGTAGTTGATGCCAAGAAATCTAGAAATAGTATGTGCTGAGCATCAGTAATACTTCATGTGCCAAGCAACGCAGGATCAACATAAGAGTTTGTATTTGCATAAACTAACCTGTAAACCATTTTTGCAGCCAACTTAGAGAAATTTTGAAAGAGAGAAAGGATAAGGATGAATCATTCACATTCCCTATGCAATCTGCATGCAACCAATCAAAAAAATGGTGAAGGTATGAAACCAATAAGAAAAATGCAAAGTATGAGCGAGAATTTGAGATTCAATATGGATCATAGATCCATACCTAACCCTAAGTCTTTGCACTCTTTATAAGGAGAATGAATGCACCATTGTGTGTAGTGGAAGAAAATAGTATAAAGGAGGAGATTATAGTGAAATTGCAGTGTGAAAAGAAAAGACTTAGTGGTAAGGACAAAATTTATACATCCAGTTGATCAGAATAGAATAGGGGACATATTCAAAGATTAGATCAAGCAAGGATCAAAAGAGGATGAATAGATCAAGTGCCTGAACCCAAGAATTTGAGATTGTATTCAATCAAGTTAAAAGTTCTAATACTCTCTCACAATTGTATTAGAGGTTGAAATCCTATGGTGATAGGTTAGCTTAATAGCTAGGAGGGGAGCCTTTGGAAAAGGTTAAGAAAATCCTAAGTATTAGGTGGGTTTAACAGCCTTGTGTAAATCCTTTAACAGGGTGACACTTTATGTAAAGTGTTGTAAATCCTTTCAACAAGTCACATTTAATAGTGTGTTGTAGCCTTTAACAAAGTAGGCCTTTAATAGGGCAAACCATCAGAAGTGGTTGAACTCATTGTTGCATTGATTTTTGTGGGTGTCATCCCCACCCCAGTTTTACCTTCTTATTCTTGGAGGGTTTCTAGATTACCAAATCCTTGTGTTATGTGTTGATGTATGTTTTCATTTCATGTTTGTTTATATGTTTGCATGCATGCAAATTGTTTTTAAGGGTTTGAGAGGATAAAAATAGTGTACTTCTGATTCACCCCCTCACCCCCCACTCTCAGAAGTACTCTTCCCATTGAACATTCAAACAATTGGTATCAAAGAAAAGTTCTCTCAAGAAGAAGCCTAACAGCTTGGAGGAAAAGATTGGAAGATCAAAGGTTTCAAACTTGGGAAGATCATTGACAATCAAGTGATTGATATGCAACTAGCTCTACACAAAGTAGAGGAAGCCAGGGAGGAACTGAGAAATATTTGAAAAGAAGAAAGGAAATAGCCATAGCTGAAAATGTCATACACTACACACCTCACAAGTGTTTTCCAATGGAGACTCCAAGGAATTTGATGTAGCAATAGCATAATTAATGGAGAAAGATAGAGCACAAGCTGAAGAAATTAGATTACTCAAGCTTGAACAAGAATCACAAGCCATAATGCTTTGTGAAGTGACTAAACAAAAGAAAAGAGCTATTGAAGATAAGGCCATGGTAGAAGATGACAAAAGGAATCTCATCAATAGGCTGGAAGAAAAGACAACTGAATTTGAAAAGATTTCAAACATGCAATTAGACACCTTAAGCTAGATGATGAATGCTCATCATGAGCTAAACATGAAGGATATTGAGATCTTCACCTTAAAGATACAAAATGAATAATTGTAGAATGAATTGAAGAGAGAAAAGGAAATAGTAGAAAGTTACAACAAACCCAATGAGGCCATTAAGTACTTTGAGCAATTTTTGAAATCACCAAGGGCTAGTAATGACACTACAAGACTTAGCTACATCAGCACTGAAGAAGGAGAATCATCCAAGGCTATAGAAGAAAGAAGCAACAAAGGTAAGAACACTAAACCTACTTGTCATTTCTATGGTAAAAAGGGACATACCTCTAATATGTGCAAAAGCAAGAATAGTCATTAGCATGATAAGCCTACAAATGCAATTTTTTGTCACAATTGCAAAAAGCAAGGACATTTAACACAAGACTATAGAATCAAGGCCATGAGGACACCAAGATTTGAGGGTCACTGATACAACTACAAAAATTATGGACATAGAGAATTTGAATGCAAATCAAAGCCTATGTGGACACCTAATTAGCCTTCAAGAGAAATCAATCATGTACATCACTACAATTGGGACTACAACACTAGGTATAGCTATCACTATTGTCAAGAGTATGAACGCATTTTAAGGGAAACTATAGCAGATGGTTAAATCAAACTACTTATTTTAGTTGCTTGAAGACTGGACATGTCAACAAGAACTATCCAACAAAGGTCAAAGCACCCAAGACTGAAGGTAAATGGGCAAAGAAAAATTTAACATGGAACACATCAGGGAAGATATGAAAAATACATGGTAGAAGAAAAGTGAATGTGGCACATCAAATGGAGAGATCACTTCACCCAAGAGGTCAAGTGATCACACCTCATCAAATTAAGCACTAGAAAGGCACATGGGGCTGATACATATAAAGATGTGTCATACATCAGCCCAAAAGAACATAGGAGCATTGCAAAGAAGAAATTAGCATAAGGTAAGATGTCAGGATAAAAGTTGGAAGATGATGCCAAGCTACCTTTGGTTGCCTAGTAAAACTCTCGTACATGCCGAGTGAAACAAGATAGTAACTGTCAAGTGAATGAAATAGAATTGATGCCAAGTTGGAAAATCCTTTGGAAGCTGAGTGATAGTTGTAAAGCATGAATGCAATAAATGCTAGGTTTCAAGCCTAATAAAAGTGAAAATCGATTATCATTTGAAAAAAGAGCAAAGATGAGTAGAGAGATTGAGCGATTTCCCAACAATCAAAAGGCAATTTACAGTGATTCAATAGCAACCCAACTCCATTTCATCAATTTACTAGGTATTTCATTCAAGTGCCGAGTTACACAGTTTGAAAAGTTTGTTTAAACAGTAAACCCTAGTTTGGTTAGAAATGGCATCTGGTTCTAAGTCTGCAAAGGGAAAGGAAGGTTTGGAGATTCAATTAGTTAGCAATGAAGTTAAACAACCTAAGTTCAAGCCAATCCTAGAGGTTGCCTACAGAAACGAGCCCACCAGTGCCCTATCTGTGATTCTTGATAAAGTAGTAATGGTTCAGGATGTATGCAAATGCTACAACTATAAAATTGGAGCCATAGGAGATTTGGATATTTTCAATGCATTTGATAAACTCTGTGAAAATGAGAAAGTTAAAGAGAAAGTCTCCATAGTTGAGAAGAAGGGTTTAACCAAAACTATTGTCCTTAAAGTGGAATGGATATGCATTGTGTTGAGTAGAATCCATGATGGAGCTTTTTGGTTAGAAATAGGGCTAGTAAAGTTCACAAAGAATATTGTACATAGGGTTACTAGTATTCCAACCTTAGATCGGCCCAAGACCCTAAGGATTGATAAGAAGGAGGCAATTGAGAAAAACACTAGTGCCAAGTGGAACAACAAGGGTATGACAATTGACACCATCAAAGACCCCCTACTAGATTTTGCTATAAGGATTATATCTCACAAATTTTACCAATCTAGTAGGTTAAACAGTGTACCCTACATAGTAGTGGATGTTGCTTACAAGCTAGGGAAAAAGGATCATACTTATGATCTTATAGAGTTGATGATGCAGCAAATCAATGAAAACTTGGGAGCCATAAGGAAATCAAAAGGGGCTCAATGCAAGTTTGGCTCGGTTTTGATTTGCATGTTTTTCTACATTATGAAAGAATTCCCCTTAGTAGGGAAGGTGAAATGGGATCCAAATAATACTATTGTTGACCAAATAAATGGATTCATTGATCAAATGTGTGAAAACTTTGATGCCCAAATGACCAATTATTTTGAGGACTTCAAACAATCCATGAAACGGAGAATGAGAATTCTAGTTTCATTGGTGGAGCAACATGAAAAATACATTTTCTTTCTAGTGGATATTGACTATACTTACATACAAGCAGTCATCCATAGAGTTAGATGGCTAAGACCACTAGGTTATGAACTTGATGTGGATCAGGCTTCAACAACTATTATAACATTGCTTGCAAAGGAAACTGATAAAACTGCAAAGCAATTTGGGACATATGATGTTGTCAAATCAAGGGTGGTTATAGACCTAAAGAAAACAATAGTAGTCAAGAAGAAGGACAAGATTGTAAAGAAACTTAATAAGAAATTTTGGGTAGATATTGGAGAGATAGGTATTGCAGAACAAGTAGAGGAAATAAGTGATGATGAAGAAGAGGATGATAATGAAAAAGATGAGGATGTGCTAAAGCAAGGGCTACTTTAGTTAACTCAAGGCCTACGTGAGGATGAGGATGAGAGTAAAAAGGAAGAACAAGCCAAGGAAACATCCATCCAAACCAATTTCATTAAAAGAAAGATAAAAATGCCACCTGCTCCTCAGCCCAAGCCAAAAAAAGTGGCAAAGCCTACACCTAAGAAGCCTACTACTAGAGCTACTACAAGAGCTACTACACAAAAGGCAAAGGAAGAGGTAGCAAAGAGGAAGGAATCCACTAAGAAGACTGAAGAAGAGCCAAAGAAAAGAAGAAAATTTGTGGCTCAACCTGATTCAGATGAAGAAAGGATGGAATTAGAAGACAACAGTAAGTTTAAAGTGGGAAGTCATCCACCTAAGTCTTCGATTGACAAATTATGTGCTAATATTAGGAATGGTGACATGAATGACTTAAAGAATTTAGATTTTAATAAGCTCACAAAGGATGAGTAGAATAAAATAGAGAAATTTGTCTATAGTATGATGGTAGAATATAAACATACACCTCTTGAATTGGATAGCTCATTGCCAAAAGAATTATATAAGATTGTAGAGGATAAATGGCATTTTTGTCTGCAAACTGAGATGGAAATAAGGGAGTCTACCTTAGCAAGGATGTTCCTTTATTTGACTAAAACTCAAATAAAAAATCCATTCAAAAGGCACAACAGTAGATTTACTCCCAAATATAGGGCATTTAGCATTTTACAAAATAAAATTGAAGAGGTTGTGAGAAAAACCACAAAAATATGGAAGATTATTTACAAGAAAATTGATGATGTATTTGATGAAGAATACAAGGCGGAATTAAATGCCAAAAAAAAGGAAATAAAAGAAGCAAGAAGAAAAAAAGTAGAGGAGAAGAAGCTAGAAGAGAAGAAAGTGGACGAAGAAAAGAAGCATGAAGAAGAGAAGGAGGAGGAAATGAGTAAAGAAGAGGAGAAGGGGATAAATGAGCAACAAGAATAGAGTGTGCAGGACACACAACTGCCACCTCCTAGCCGTCCTCATTCTACCATCACACCTGTAGAGATTATCAAGATAAAGGATGTTGTTGACATTTATGGTCAAAAACTTAATCCATTAATTGTAGAAGATCTACCAAAGATCCTTGACCAATCAACACAAGTAGCTACACTATGTTCAAGCCCAATACTAGTCAATATTGATGAGTTGCAAAAAGTAGTGAAATTAAAGGAAGTCAAGGTGCAAACAGAAGAACCACCTATGACCGCACAATCTACTGGACTTCTACTCCTTCAACCTCCATCTCCACCAAAAGCAATCACACAAGCACTTTAGGAGCTGAGTGCAACAACAAGGGATGATAATGAAAAATTAGTATAATCAATAGGTACACCTCCAGCCAAAATGATAGCAGAAGAGAAACAAATTGAAGAGAAAGAAGAGACAAAGATAAGGAGGAATATGCAATACAAAGTTTGGTTGAACTACCCAAAACAGGTACACCTACAAAAAATCTTCAATAGCAAAGCAATGGAATGCTAGAATTGCAAATTAGAACACCAAGCTCGAGCCCAACTAGGGTAGCTAGGACAATTCATTATGGAATTCCTGAGCTTGATGAAGAAATAAAGATACCCTATTATGAATCCAACACTCTCATAGAAGAAAAGATGAATGAGATACAAAATGCATTGGATAGAAGAAGGAGACAAGAGGCACTTAGAAAGGATTATAAATACAGGAAAGCATTAAATGAAATCAAGGACATATTCATGGATGCCTTTAGCCTACAGTCTCCAGATGAATCAAGACCAATTATAGAGAAACTATCAGATATAGTTGATCAAATAACAAATGAGGACCATGGCACCAACACTAAACTAATGGAATGGTCAGAGAAGAAATTCCAAGGTAAGGTCAATAACAAGATATCAAATGATATCATTTTGGGACAAGTTGACCTAGCTAAGATATTAGATAGAGTCAAAATTGTACTTGGAAATATATTCTCCCTTTATAATAAATTGTGTGATTTTCCCAATTTCACACAAGAGATTAGCTAGAAGATAGTGAGCTTGGAGAGAAATCTAAATTTTCTAGCATACAACTTCATACCAATCTAGCTCAAAGTGAGAAGCATTTTTCTTAGACGCTTCACACTCAGAGCGAACTAGTTGTATTAATAGTAGAGGAGGCTAACATAAAAGCCAAGCTAATGCAAATTCAATCCTCCATCACCCCTCACTTGGAAGTACTTCACAAGGAGCATATGTATGTAGAGACAGTCTTGAAGAAAGATCCCAATCTTTCAACACATGAAGGACCTGTAGACCTAGCAGTAGAGCTTGCACTCTAACACAAGTCATTGGATATTGCATTAAACAACTAGGATGCAGCTCTGAAGATACCCTTGGAGGTTAATAGCTCATTCTTGGCTATACATGGTATTACTCCATAGAACCCTTTGACATCAGTGTCAAAAAGGGGGAGATATATATTATAGGGGCAATAATAAGTAAAGGAGGAGATATGTAGATACTATGGGTAATTACCAAGTTTTGAAAAATTTTGATCATTTTGATTTCATTCTTTCACTCCATTCTTTCATTCATTTTGAGAATAAAGTGGAATGATTGTAATTAGCCAAAAGGGGAGTCATAAGGCATACTACTACTCACAATTTTTTGAAATTTTGCATGTAAGTTGAGTAAGTGAAGAATGTACTCAATAAGGATAAGATCACTAATGCTTAGTTAAGTGTTTTTGACACTCATGTCAAAGGGCGAGATTGTTGGTCAAATAAATAATATTGACAGATGAGTGTCAACACACTTAACCATTTGCACTATGTATGCTGAGTACACAATAGATGTCAAGCCAGAATTTCAATAGGTGCTGAGTAACAGTTAGTGCCCAGAAAATCACAATACAGTATGTGCCAAGTGATCCAGAATTGTTCATGTATCAAGTAAAAAAATCATTCAGATGCTGAGCAATTCAGAACAACATATGCTAGGCAATACAGGATATAACATGTGTCGAGCAAACCAGAAAACATAGTTGATGCCGAGCAATCTAGAAATAGTATGTGTTGAGCATTAATAATACTTCATGTGCCGAGAAATGTAGGATCAACATAAGAGTTTTTATTTGGACAAACTAAGATGTAAATCATTTTTGGAGCCGACTTAGAGAAATTTCGAAAGAGAAAAAGGATAAGGATGAATCATTCACATTCCCTATGCAATCTGCATGCAACCAATCAAAAAAATGGTGAAGGCATGCAACCAATAAAAAAAATGCAAAGTATGAGCAGGAATTTAAGATTCAATATGGATCATAAATCCATACCTAACCCTAAGTCTTTGCACTCTTTATAAGGAGAACAAATGTGCCATTGTGTGTAGTGTAAGAAACTAGTATAAAGGGGGAGATTATAGTGAAATTATAGTGTGAAAAGAAAAGACTTAGTGGTAAGGATAGCATTTATACATCCAGTTGATTAGAAAAAAATAGGGGACATATTTAGAGATTAGATCAAGCAAAGATTAGAAGAGGACAAGCAGATCAAGTGCTTGAACCTAGCAATTTGAGATTGTATTCAATCAGGTTAAAAGTTCTAATACTCTGTCACAATTGTATTAGAGGTTGAAATCCTATGGTGATCTAGGTTAGCTTAATAACTAGGAGGAGAGCCTTTGGAAAAGGTCAAGAAAATTCTATGTATTAGGTGGGTTTAATAGCCTTGTGTAAATCCTTTAACAGGGTGACACTTCATGTAAAGTGTTGTAAATCCTTTCAATAGGTCACATTTAGCAGTGTGTTGCAGCCTTTAATAGGGAAAACCATCAGAAGTGGTTGAACTCATTGCTGCAATGATTTTTGTGGGTGTCATCCCCACCCTAGTTTTACCTTCTTATTCCTAGAGGGTTTCTAGTTTACCAAATCCTTGTGTTATGTGTTGATGCATGTTTTCATTTCATGTCTATTTATATGTTTACATGCATGAAAAATATTTTTACAGGTTTGAGAGGATAAAAATAGTGTACTTCTGATTCAACCCTAGCACCCCCAACCCCCAGCCCCCTCTTAGAAGTACTCTTCCCATTAAACATTCCAAACATGCTCACTCCCAGGAACAAACTAAACATAATGTTTAATTTTAAAAACCTCATTCACATTAGCAACTAGGAATCTTAGAAAATCCCTTAATTTCTATTCTTCTATTTCTAGTCAATTGATTAACTAGAATAAGAGTTCCTTGTATTTTATCAATACTCTAGTTTCCAAACAGAGTAAAATTGCTTAAATTCTTGGGTGCTCTATAGGTTCTTTCCCTTGTATTTATGTAGGCTTTCCTTTGGGGCCTAATACTTTAGATTCTTTTTGGGATGATCTTGTTAAAAAATTCAACAAGAAACTAGTCGGATGGAAGGGTAATCTATTGAGTCAAGCTGGTAAAATTACTCTCCTCAAGGCTAGTCTCCACTGTATCCCTACTTATGCCTTGAGTCTCTTCAATATTCTAGCTAAATGTGTTGATTCTATTGAAAAAATCCAAAGGAACTTCCTCTGGTTTTGTGCCGAGGATAGGTAGAGAATGGCATTAACTCCTTGGGATCAAATCTGTAAGCCTAAAATGGATGGTGTCTAGGAATCAGGTCTGTGAAAAGTATGAATGAAGCTCTTCTTGCTAAACAGGGTTGGAGAGTTTATCAAGATGATAAGGTATGGAGTACTATCTGGAAACATAAATACTTCTTTAATGCTCCTTATTTATCTAATTTTCTTTCTTATCCTAATGTTTTATCTCCTTCTACTATTTGGGGAGTTGTGCAGGGACTTAAAAACATTTTAATTAAAGGTTGTTCTTGGAAAATGGGTAATGGGCAAAAGATCAGGTTCTGGGATGATGCTTGGATTCTAGATCATCCTTTGATTAAGGATTTTGAGGATAGAACTCTTATTGATAGATGTAAACAAATGTTTGGTACTCTTGTGGAGAATTATTGGGTTAATAACAAATGGGTTAACCTTGCTAAAAGAAATCAAGTTTCTCATAATACTCAGTTAATCTTGAATGCCTTTAGCCTTTATCCTCATATTGAAGATAAAATTATTTTGGGTGTTGATGTAAGTGGTTGTTTTAAAGTCTCATCTATTTTCAGAACTAAGGAAAAAGGTTTTCGACCTTTGTGGATAAAATCTTGGATAAAAGGTCTCACTCCTAAAATTAATTTTTTTTATTGGATCTTGCTTCAAAACAAAAATTTTACTTTGGACGATTTGCAAAATAGAGGTATCAATGTGGTTAACAGATGCAACTTATATAAAGAGGACTATGAAGATAGAAATCATATTTTTTTAAATTGTAGTTATAGTCAAAAATTGTAGAGTCACGTCCTCACCTATTGGAATTTAGATTGGGTTCAACACAATAAAATTTATCAATGCTTCCAGAGTTGGAGTTGTCCATCTAAGGAGAGAAATAGTGATTTTTTGTGGAAAATTACCCTTCCCCATCTCTAGTGGGGAACTAGGAAAGAAAGAAATAATAGAATTTTTAGAGACAAAGAAATGTCTGAGTGGGTTCTAGGTCATAACATAATCAGACCTATGAATGGAAAACTTCAATTCTCATAGAAATTTTAGTGATGAATTCCAAATCAATAAACCTATATAGACTAAAGCCTTTAAAATTAAGATTGATGATCAAAGATAGAATGTCAAATGGAAGTCTCCACCTATGGAATGGATCAAAGGAAACTTTGGTGGTGCTACTAAAGATAATCCTAGAAAACCTAGTTGTGGAGGGGTGTTGAGGGACCATACTTATAGAATTGTTGATGCTGCTGCTATTCCTATTGGGATCTCTACTAGCCAACAGTTGAGGTAATGACAATGCTATATGAGACAGCTGTGGAAACTAGTTATCTAAATCTTTGGATGGAAGGAGATTCACTTAAAATTATTAATATGCTTAATAAAAACAACCCAATCACTTGGTCTATTGAAGCCAGTTTAATGGAAATCAAAAACCTTATGAATAGATTTGATAATGTTATATTTTCCCATTTTTTTGAGAGGGAAATTCTATTGCTGATTGGATTGCCGTTGACCAAGTTGTCTATCAGGAAAGCAAGTTGAGGTGGCATGCTAACCTAAGAAAGTGTGTGGAGCTGATGGTGATTGTTAATAATGATAGGACACATGTGAGAGAAGGAAAGATATCCTAAGATTGGAAAATTTATGAAGAAGAGTGGAAAGTTTATGAAGGACAGATTCAGATTCCCAAGGAAGTACCTATGTGCTATTATGATTTGTGTTTGTCACGTAAGTATAGTTATTATCTCCTCAATAATCTTCAATACTTTACTTCATTTTCTGGGTTGTGCTACTCTAGTTTTCTACAGAGATTTTCAAGTTTTCAAGATGGGCAAGTAACCTAGAAAAAAAGAGCTAAGCAATGTGGGGCTTGGAAGGCTAAGGCCTCTGTATGATTTTTTTTTGCAAAAAGGTAATGTGACAACCTATTTGGAGTGTCTCCATGGTTATAAACCTCACATCACGGAAGCATTCTTCAAAAACTGGTTTGAAGATGGGGTAACTTTGCATGGGGTCATGGTGAATTTGACCGAAGATTTTATTGCTAAGGTTAGGCTTCCACAAGAAGGGATTAAATTTGGCAAGGAAACTAGCATCTCCAATGCAACCTTCAAGAAATTCCCAAAGATAGAAGCCAAAGAGAAGAATCTAGAGAAAAATGGGGACTTCTACAAATTGAAACAAATTAAAGTGATATGGAGGGATGTGTTGTCTTGTATCCATGAGTATTTTATTCTTGATGGTAGGGCTAAAAGGGTCCACAAATTTCACTTTGTTTTGCTAAATCATTTTAGGCACAGAGATATGATTTCCTTCCTTTTTTTTTTGAAATACCCTCTACTTCTTAGCCTTAATGCACATAGAAAAAAAGAGTCTCGTCCTGTGTTGCATGAAGGTTTTATTTTACTTATTGAAAACTATTGTAAAAGTAAGGCTATAAAGCCCTCTCTAGTTCATGTGAAAAGGAAAGGCACTAGAAGTGAGACCCACCCTAAGAGAATTAATGTTGAAGAAGGGGAAAGTGTTTGTAAGAAGGTTTCAAAATGAGAATGGACTAGGAAACATGTTGAGGAAATTACAAAGTCTAAGAATTTAGACAATAATGAGAAGATGGAAATAGACAATGATGAGAAAATGGAAATGGGGGATTTTAGCTCTAACTTGGATGGGTACTCTAGGAGTAAAGGGGTGCCTACTACTAAAGATAATATGGAGGGAAGTCATGATAGAAATATGGGTTCAGAAATCATCAGGGAGGAGGATGATAAATAGAGTGATCACACCTCACATAATGCCAGTAAGGAGAAAACGGAGGAGGAAATGGGAAAGGAGAATGAAGAAAAAGGCCCTATTGGTAAGGATAATAGCCAAAGTAAAGTTGTGAATGACGAAGGGATAGAGAATATGGACATAAATACTAATGCCCAGATCAATATTGTTACTTCCTCTGAGCCTAGGAGTGTGGATGTTGGGAGGGATGTCTCCCATGATGTCAAACTCTCCTTTCTTCACACTGCAAAGCTTAAGGTGAAGAATTCTCTTCAGGGTGATTCAAGGTTGTATAATGAATTAATGACTCTAAAAAAAAAAATGGGGATAATGCAAAGAGATTTGGATGCTGAACATGCAAAGAGAACCTAGGTGGAAGTGCGAATAGGTAACATTCCTGATAAGCTTAAAGATTATGAACAAGAGCTTTGTCACCTAATAAAGGAAAGTGGTTTGAAAATGGAATAGGTCACTTCTATTCTATGTGCTATGGTGACCAGTCTAGGAAAGAAAAGTAGTGAAGAGATTATGTCACCTAGTAATACTAGAGTGGGGAGTCTTAGTGGCCCTAGTAAGAGAACAAGGTAGAGCACAAGGAAAAAGGTTGCTGAGGATCTTGGGGCTCCTATTCCTTCACCTCCTAAAATCATCTAGAGTACTACAGAAGTAGGTAAATAGGTGGAAAACATTATCAAGGAGTTGGTTTTTGGTCTGGATGGTTTGGCTATTTTTTCCTTTAGCTTTCCTATTTGTTTAAAACTCTAGGTTGCGGGTCCTTATAAAACCTAGTCATTTTGTATGGTTTAAACTTTTGGTTTTAGGTCACTGTAAAACCTAGTTTGGATTTTTTTTAACTTTAGGTTTAAGGTCCTTGTAAAACCTTGTAGTGATTTAATGTTTATCTTTAATTTTTTTGTAAATGGTTTCAAGTCTCTTCAAAACTTGCTTTTACCATAATCTAAAACTAGTGAATCCACTCCAACAATAACAAACTTCATATCAATAGTAATATATAGATCTCCATCAACACATTCCAAACTCACAACACTAGCAGTCTCATTGCTCACAACAAGATTCTCTACAACATACAAGTCGCCACCAACAACAACCAAATCATCCAAGACCAAGTGCTCTACAATATCCATGTCAAACTTAGCCAACTAACCATGAAAATTAATCTTCATCCCAACATCAACAAGATTAGGAATATCCTTAGCAACAACCTCTAGTTTCTCTATAGGTTCTCTATCAAGCTCCATAAACTGATCAACAAAACCAAACTCTTCCACCTCGACCTTGTGATGCCATCTTCTCTCTTGAACAAGTCTTCTAACCAACTAGACAACTCTCTTCTAGATTGGTAGACTCCACCTCCACAAATCTCTATGAAACTCAATCATCCCTTCCTTAACTTGATCAACCAAACTAGCTTCAAACTGAGTAGACATCTCTAAGAAACTCTTCTCGACCACATCATGGAGATCTACAATCACCTTAGGGTCCAATCCTCTTAGAGACATCTTCCAAGATCTGTGTAAACCCTCTATGATAAATCACCAATAGATGAAGCTTCCCAAACAAGATCAACCTTCCATCTTTGCAACCATAGATCCATTTGCATGTCCCCCCAAGGTCCTGGTGCAAAATGCCTCCACTTTAGCACCCAGTCTACACACTTGGGAACAACCTTCACTCTAATACCACTTGATGCAATGCAAGGTAGGAGAATGCCCAAAGGAGATGTTCTAGCCCCCAAAAAATAACCAAACAATGGAAACTCAAAAACAATGCAAGATTTGAAGCCAAATCACAATAATTTATTCATAGATATAACTGATTATATGTAATGTGTTAGGTTGTAAGGCCTCCCCTGTTATGCAAAATAAAAATAAAGTGAGAGTTCTACAGGATCCCTTGAGATCCAATCCAAACCCTAGCTAGTCTAGATCCACACTCTAGTAGAAACCTCCAATGAAAATCTAAACTTGTTCTCATAAGCCCACCAAGCAATCTCCTTGTTTTCCAAGTCACAACTACTAGCCTTCTCAAAATTTTACTCCTCTACCATGTCATCTTCTCCAAGGTGGATGAATAATCATAATCCTTCTATATAAACTACCTCACATTTGGTGCTCTATCCATAGACTTGGTAAAAAACTCTCCCTTTAGCTAATCTCCAGACTCACTTCTTCATATGAATGAATAAATAATGACTAAATACTTCAGCACACCCCCTACGTATACCCAACTAAGCCAAAAGTCAGCCTTGAACATAAATTAAATACCAAATGCCTTTAAAATATTAAAATACTTATTAAATACATAAAAAGTAATTACTCAAGACCCAAATAAGTCCACTCAACTCCACTAAAATCCCTTAATCATGCAGAGTAGCCAACTACCCCAAGATGCTCCTACATAAACCTTACTTCTAACAATATGATATCTAGAGGAGCTAAAGGATTAGTGATGTGATGTTGAAGTAAAAAAGATGTCACTCTATGTGTAAGCTCAAGATATGATGATAATGTTAATTCTAGGATGGACCTATGACCTAAGTGATGGTCAAATGTGGAGCCCAACCTTTTAGCTCAAGGTGATGAGGGATAGAAGTGACAAAGGGATAATCGTAATAGTATGATGGATGTAGGATGCAGGATAGACAACTATAATAAAGTGACACCAAATGCTTAAGGATGATGAGGATGATGGGGAATTTTGATCTATGATAGGATTTTGATGGGGATGGATTTCTAAAGCATGATCTAAGGATTATGGATCTAAAAATTCCTAAGAGGGATAATAACCTATATGATAACCCTAAGGGACAAATCTACCATGTCATAAGTGTAAAGTGTGTGTAGAAGAAAAGGTACCTAATCAAAGTGGGTGTAGCTAGTATAGTTAATGAGGCATTGATTAACTCCACCTCTAAAGGTCATGTTTTAATTTTTTTGATCCCAGTCAGATTGTAGAGAAACCTTAAAACCAAATGTGTATGTTTTGACAAATATTTTTCACGAGGTCATTTTACAAATGGACAATCCAAGCACACTTTATCCCTATGGTCAATTTGGATTCAATATGTTATTCCACTACCCACAACTTGATGTCTCTTGATTCTAGTGCAATATGTTGCTCTCAATCTAAAAGGTGAGTCGATACAAGACTTAATCAACAAATGTTACACATCAAAGAATTTTCAATGCATAGAAAATAATAGTCCCCCTTGTACGAGGACAATGATTGTTGGGGATGAAGTCCAAGTAGGCTACTAAACTGGTTCATAATAGGATTCATGGAGTCATGTCAAATGGATGTTACATGCATGATTCACTTAAGAATCTATTCTGACCATGCTAAGATCATGTGACACCTCAGGCTACCATGAGAAACACATCACTCAAACTTGTCTAGATGGAGAAAAATGTTTATCTTTATTCTCATTTATATACTACCAAGAGGGTTTTACCGGTTTGAGCTTCTATCCAAAGGTGAGACACTTCCTAGAGGATGTTGAACTCACTAGAAGTACTCCTAGTTCATCATGAATGATCTTGCTAATGAATTTTGGTATATGTGTCATGTAATTTAATGTTTCTACTTTGTGATAAATAAAAGATAGCTCAAAGATGTGTTGAAAAACACATATTAAGACATGCAAGATAGTTGGGTCATTCCAACTTTAAAGCTTTTAGATTTTCTATCTATTTTGAAGACACTCATGATTAGCATCAAATGTTCATTACAACTTGACAACGATGGTCAAAAAAATTAATGGAGTACAAAAAAAAAATCATGCGTAATTTTTAAAAAACAAAATAAAAAATAAAAATAAAAATAAAAAGTTGGAAAATGATGAGAACAAGAGAATTTTATCCTTAAAGCATTCAAGATTGTGTGAATTCTTTTTAAGTCTCAATTTTGAAGTGTGTTACTTTGCAATGTTCTTTGGTTTTTAGGAACTCAAGATTGTGTGAAAATGTTTTATGCCCAAATTGAAGTGTGACTCATATCATTAGTTCTTTGGTCCTTGGCATTCAAGATTATATTTGTTATTTAATCATTCATTCCATTATAAGTGTGTTTGTTGATTTTGTTTAAAGCACTCAAGATTGGATTTGATCATGTTTTAAACCCAAATTGAAATGTGTGAGTTTAGACCATGGTTAAGCATACGAGTAAATTCTTTAAAACAAACTTTAAAAACTTAACCAAATCCTGCAAGCACAATGTTAGTAAAATATCAATTTCATAAGCTCCTCCACCTGCACAAAGATGAAATCCACAGTCAGATCTTTAGGATTTTGTAGTTCTATAAATGGGCTATAAAATTATGAAAAAATGCAACAAAATTAAACAAATGCAATGAAATATAGTGCAAGTGTGCTAAAACATAGAACAAATATGATGAAACATAGTGTAGATGCACTAAAAGATAGAACAAATGTACTGAAAGATAGTGTAGATGCACTAAAAGACATAACAAATGCGTTGTAAGATAGTGAAAATTAGCTAAAAGACTGAACAAATATGCTATAAGAAAAAATAGATGCACTATAAAATTACTCAGGTACTTTGGTGCAAACAAAAATTGCAAACTCATAGTGATTTCAAATGCACTATAGAATACAATAAATGGACTATAAGATAATGTAAATGTGCTACAAGATGGTGTAGATGCACCATAGAATTGCATAGATGTGCTACATTAACTAATAGATGTGCTATGAAACTATTCACCAGGCACTATAGAAGGAATTAAATGCACTATAATAGGTTACAAATGCGCTAAAAGAGTTCATAGATATGTTAAAAAAGAGGTATATGCGCTGAAATGACCCAAGAAGAAACTGCCTGGGATGTTAAGAGGTTTTTGAGCATGTTTTAACGTCTCCAAAGCATGGTTTTTTCCTCACAAATGTGTTTCCTAACCTATAGAAGAAACAAAAGCACCTTGCAATACACTCAAAGAACAACAAACATTAGATTGTTAACATGTAATAAAATGGATTGAAATGGATGAATGAATGACCCATTTGTGAGGTCCCACCAAGTGTGAAAAAATGTGTGCTACGAAAACTAGAGTGCAAAGAAAAATTGAAAAACATTCACAACCTAATCACATACCAACATATAGATTAGACAATAAAATAAAATGAGAGGGATACAAACCAAAGGAGAGTACTCTAAGCTTATATCAATAAGTAGATTTGTCCAAAGGATGGAGATGTATGTTCAACATTGACGTCAAGCTTTAATGGATGAGAGATGGATAAAAGATTCAACAATGGAGAAATGAGTAGATTTTTCTATTATAATGGTATTTTGATAGTTCTTAGGCTCTCAAAATAGTATTATAAGTTTGCATATGGAGGTGGATAATTTGTGAGAGGAGAGGGGTTCAATTTATAGGCGATTGG
The DNA here is from genome assembly GCA_028749045.1 of Cupressus sempervirens. Taxonomy (NCBI): domain Eukaryota; kingdom Viridiplantae; phylum Streptophyta; class Pinopsida; order Cupressales; family Cupressaceae; genus Cupressus; species Cupressus sempervirens. The sequence goes on from CM053785.1 coordinate 1,029,439,398, forward strand.
GTGAGAAGGAGATAAGAATTGTTGATGGTTAGTTAAATGAGTGAGATGTGAGATAAGCTTTAGTTAACTGAGAGAGGTGGAGGAGATGTTGCATGAGAGTGGACTTGAGCTTGAGTTAGGGAGAATAAATTATGCCTTAATTTATGCAGGAGGAGGTGATGTGTTTCAGTTAAGGTGGGTGAGGTGGCTCAATTGACTTGATGATGTGGGAGGAGGATGTATTTGTTAGAGAAAAAGGTCAATGGGCGAGCTTAATTAAATAAATGAATTTATTTAATTAAAAGATGAATTATTGGTGCATAAGATTTAATTAAATAAATGAATTACTTAATTAAAAGAGGAATATTTGGTGCATGAGTTGAGTTTAGGTAACGGGTGGGTTGAAGGGTTAGTTTGTGGGTCGAAGGATTTAATTAATTAAATTAATTAAATAGAGAGGGGGTTTGGAGATTAATTTACATGGGTTTTGAATTTATTTAATTTAATAGAGGAAGGAAAATTTTATTTTGAAATTAGACTATTGGGTTTCTATTAATTTATTAATTTGGTTGTAATTAATTAATTAGGGGATAGTGCTAAAATAATTTAGTATTTAATTAAAATACTCTTTAGAAGATGACTAAATTTATGTGATGAACCTCCTTATAGCAATATCGTGAGAATGCTCGAAATAACAGAATACAAAATGATAGCAGAACTCAGAATGAATCTACTGATCGCAGGCCACTTCGAGGGGGTAACCTCCTTTGAGCAAGCTCAATACAATAAATTCGTCCGTGCCCATCAAGGGCCTCAACCTATTCTTATATACTGAGTACGATCTAGAAAAGTAATACTACCTATGCATGTGGGATAATAAAATATACTCACGGGACGACTTACAAAGCATATGCGTCCAACAACACTACTCTAACAAAATAAACAGAAGGAACACACAGGTTCCTAACATCCCCTCTCCCTTAGAAAAAAGCTTTGTCCTCAAAGCTTAAGGTGTGGAAATTGTTGTTGAATCTGAAGAAGGGGTTCCCAGGTAGCATCCTCTGGTTGCATGCCATGCCACTGAATCAAGACCTCAGAGATGGAGCGAGAGCGAAGCTGGCGAGTGCGCTGGTCAATGATTGCCACCGGCTCCAGGATAATGGATCCTTCCGTATCCATTTCAGGGAGAGTAGTTTGTGCTCTGACAGTGGTACCCAGAACTTTCTTTAGACAAGAAACATGAAAAACTGGATGAATGCGGGAAGAAGGAGGAAGTTCCAGTTTATAAGCAACTGAACCAATCTTCTGCAGAACCTTATAAGGCCCATAAAATTTTGGGGCCAGCTTATGACGCCCTTTCAGCTTTAGGGAGGATTGTTTGTATGGCTGTAGACGAAGAAAAACCATATCCCCAACTTGAAATGAGCGCTCAGAACGGTATTGATCTACTTGCTGTTTCATCCGATTACGGGCCATGTGAAGATTATCCTGTAAGGTACGAAGAATCTGATCCCTACTGCGGAGAACTATGTCAACTACCTGGACTGGTGAGCTGTTGGGAGTGTAGGGAAGGAGCACTGGAGGTGCCTGACCATAGACTGCTTCATATGGAGTCATTTTAGAGGCAGTGTGGTAAGAGGTATTGTACCACCATTCAGCTAAAGGGAGCCACTTGGCCCACTGATGTTGTTGTTCGGAAGTGAAGCAACGAAGATAAGTTTCCAAGCATTTATTGACAATTTCAGTTTGACCATCAGTTTGTGGGTGATAGCCCGAACTCATCTTCAGTTTGGTGCCAGTTTTCTGAAACAGTTCAGTCCAAAAATGACTGGTAAAAGTTGCATCACGATCAGAGACAATGGAAGAAGGGAGTCCATGAAGACGAAATATCTGGTCCATGAAGATTTGTGCAACAGAGGAGGCAGTATAGGGGTGGCTGAGGGCACAAAAATGACTATATTTTGAGAGACGATCAACCACAACCAAGATCACTGTCTTGCCACCGGATTTAGGAAGCCCTTCAATGAAATCCATAGAAATATCAGTCCAAATCCGTGTAGGGATGGGCAATGGTTCGAGCAAGCCAGGAAGGAGGGTCGTTTCACCCTTGTGGCGTTGGCAAGTATCACATTCAGCCACCATCTGTTGAATCGTCTGTTTCATCCCTTTCCAAAAGAAGTTTCTCCTTGCTCGCTCATAAGTTTTGAGGAAGCCTGAGTGCCCTGCTGAAGGAGAAGCATGGAGTTCATAAAAAATAGCCTAATGTAGAGTTGGGTTCTGAGGAAGCACTAGCCGACCCTTGTATCGAAGAGAAGCACCATCCCAAGAGTAATGTGGTATAGCAGAAGGATTATTGGCTAGCTGGTGAATGATTTGAGATAAAGAAGAGTCACTGTCATAGCCCTGCTGAACAGACGCTAACCAATTGGGAATGGGCATAGAAATAGCGAAAAGGGAAGCTTGATTATCAAATGTGCGAGAAAGAGCATCTGCCACAATATTCTCCTTACCCTTCTTGTAGGTGATCTCATAATCATACCCCATGAGTTTGCTGACCCATTTTTGTTGTGTAGGAGAGGATACCCGTTGTTCCAGGAAGTATTTCAGACTTTGGTGATCGGTTCTAATGCAAAAATGACTCCCTAAGAGGTATGGCCGCCACTTCTGTACAGCATGCAAAATAGCCATCATTTCTTTTTCATAAGTAGAGAGGGCTAGATTCTTACCAGAGAGGGCTTTGCTAGTGAACGCAATAGGATGGTCATCTTGCAGGAGAACAGCACCCAATCCATTGCCGCAAGCATCACTCTCAATAGTGAAGGGTTTGGAAAAATCTGGCATTGCGAGAATAGGTGTACTGCACATAGCCTGTTTCAGTTGTGCAAATGCAGTCTCAGCAACAGGGGTCCAGGAGAAGGCATCCTTTTTTAACAGAGCTGTCAATGGTGTTGCAATTTTCCCGTAATCTTTGACAAACTTGCGGTAGTAGCCAGTCAACCCCAAAAAACCTCGAAGGCTCTTGAGAGTTTTAGGATGCGGCCAAGTTTTCATGGCATCTATTTTTGTAGGATCCACCCGCACTCCATGGTGTGCAACAATATGCCCGAGATACTCCACTTCCTCCTGGCCAAACACACATTTAGATAGTTTTGCACAGAGTTGATGATCAGAGAGAAGTTGCAAGACAAGCTCCAGATGATGGAGATGCTCAGCCCAAGTTTTGCTATATATGAGGATATCATCAAAGAAGACCGGAATGAATTTCCGGAGGTATGGTCGAAATATGTTATTCATCACTGCCTGAAATGTTGAAGGAGCATTCGTGAGGCCAAAGGGCATGACTAAAAATTCATAGTGACCATCATGTGTGCGGAAGGCAGTTTTAGGTATATCCTCCTCATTAACCCGAATTTGATGATACCCAGAACGAAGATCTAACTTGGCGAAAAAATGAGCCCCATGAAGTTCATCAAGAAGTTCATCAACAACTGGAATAGGAAACTTGTCCTTTATAGTGAGATGATTAAGTGCTCGGAAATCAATGCAGAGTCGCCATGACCCATCTTTTTTGCGAACAAGCAGAACTGGAGAAGAAAAGGAACTGGTACTAGGGCGAATAATACCTTGCTTCAGTAAGTCACGGACAAGTATCTCGATTTCGGTCTTCTGATGAAATGGGTAGCGGTAGGGCCTGATGTTGGGTGGAACACTGCCAGGAAGGAGCTGAATACGGTGGTCCTCTGGACGAGAAGGAGGTAATCCCACAGGTTCAGCAAATACACCAGAATACTTGTCCAAAATGTGTTGGAGATCGGCAGGAGTGCTAGAGACTGCTGATGGCTGCATCTGAATGGAATGGAGCTGAGCGATGACACCATGTGAATTCTTCTTAAGAAGTTTTTCCATACGGTGTGAACTGATGATGCTAAGAGACCCTGGTTGTAAGCCTTTCAAAGTGTGTTGGTGCCCCTCGGCTAAAAACTGCATCCAAAGTTCAGCAAAATTCCAGAGAATGGGGCCAAGAGTGCGTAACCATTGGGCACCCAAAACCACATCACAGCCACCTAAGGGTAAGGCAAACATGTCAAAGCGCATGTTATAATCGCCAATAGAGAGACGCACATTGCGACATTTCCCTTTACAAGGTAAAGTGCCCCCATTGGCAATCATGACTTCAAAGCTAGAGCAGGGATGGATAAAGCAATCAGCCTGTTTGGCTATTCGTGGATCAATGAAGTTATGAGTGCTACCAGAATCAATGAGTATAGTAAGAGGGATCTTCTTGAAGAAACCCTGGACCCGCATGGTTTGTGGAGTAGTGACTCCTGCCAAAGCATGGACAGATATCTCTGGTGGAGCTTCTGGTGAAGGAGGTTCAGGCTGGTGAGGCTCAACCTCATCATCCACTGTTTCCTAAGCATCTACATATTCTTCCAGTTCCGGTGGAGAATCCACATCCAAGAGATAGAGCTTTTTCTGAACACATCTATGGCCCCGAGACCATTTCTCATCACAATTATAACAAAGCCCTTTGTCTCGCCTGACTCGCATCTCTGTTTCAGACAAGTGCTTGATCGGAGTAGTTCTGGGAGCTGGTATGACTGGAGGGTTGTGAGAACCTGTATTTCTGAATGGAACAAAATTAGATCTGGAGCGTTGTAGAGCACTAATCTTGTCTTCCGCTAACTTAGCCAACCCAAGGGCTTCCATCATTGTAGTAGGTCGAAACATTTTGACTTCTGAGCGAAGTGCATCCTTCAGACCACTGACAAAACAACTACGGAAGAATTCATCAGACAAGCCCTCTGTGTGATTAGCTAATTTTTCAAACTCTGTCTGGTATTCTCTTACAGTGCCTGTTTGACGCAGTTTAGTGAGTGCTCCTGTGAAATCATCAAAGGAACTAGGGCCAAAGCGCTCCAAAATGAGGGTGCACAATTCTCTCCATGTTGGGCCTACATTAGCCTTGATGTACCAATGGAACCATTGAAGAGCTTCATGTTCCAAATGAAAAGATGCAAGGGGGACTTTGTGGTTATCCAAAGTATTATGCAAGCTGAAATACTGCTCTGCCCTATAGATCCATCCAGTCGGATCAGAACCATCGAAGCGTGGAAAATCAAGCTTTGGTCCACGGAAATTGCCAGAAGAGGACCCAGTATCTCCTGAATGGTTTCGGCTCATGGCTGACTGCTGAAAGTTAAGACCCAGAATTTTGTCATCCAGATCTTGAAGTTTGGTTTTGAGGGATGCCATTTTTTCTTCAATGATTTTTGCTCCTGTACGCGTAACAACCATAAAGCAAGGTTTTTTTTTTTTTTTGGAATGGGTAGAAGATGAGAAACAAAAACTTTTTTAGTTATGGCAAACTTGGATTTGGGTAAAACTCAGATAGGAAATGGGTGTTCGACGGGTGGTGGGAGACTATCTGGGGACAAGGGAAACAGAAAAATGAGGGTTTCAAGGGTAGGGAGGCGAAATGAGGCGAACAGTCCAAGAGGGATAAGGGAGCAAAATGAGGAATTGAATCTTGTGGCTCAGTTTGGCGGCGATTGGATGAGAGGTGAAAAAGATAGGGCAAACCCTAAAATTAGATAAATGAGGGATTTAGGGCTTTGATATGTAAAATTTGGGGTTGGGTCACCAAGGAAGGAAGTATGCGAAATGATATTGCAGACGTTCGGCGGAAGTATGAGCAGAAACAGAAAGCAAACAAGGAAGCTACGACTAAAAAATAGAAAAAATTTTACTCTTTTTTTTTTATTTTTTTATTTTTTTGAACAGTCGACTTAGAAAAATTCACTCACAGACAGAACAACTGAAAAGAGTTATTGCAATAACAAGAGATATTAGAAGTGAGAGGAACCTGAAGGCCACGACAGAAAAAAAATTTGATGTAATTTCCACCCAGCGAGCCCAAGAGAGTGCTCTGATACCAGATGTGATGAACCTCCTTATAGCAATATCATGAGAATGCTCGAAATAACAGAATACAAAATGATAGCAGAACTCAGAATGAATCTACTGATCGCAGGCCACTTCGAGGGGGTAACCTCCTTTGAGCAAGCTCAATACAATAAATTCGTCTGTGCCCATCAAGGGCCTCAACCTATTCTTATATACTGAGTACGATCTAGAAAAGTAATACTACCTATGCATGTGGGATAATAAAATATACTCACGGGACGACTTACAAAGCATATGCGTCCAACAACACTACTCTAACAAAATAAACAGAAGGAACACACAGGTTCCTAACAATTTAATTATGAATTTATGTGAATAGATTTAGGTGTCTACAACAACAACCCTTCCACAGACAACCATGTAATGCTAATAGAGAAGACTCCCAATATGACTTTCATAGTCAGTTTGAACATTACTTAGACTCGTCCACCAAAAAATCATCAGCACTGTTACACAACTAAGGGCAAAGGCCTTGCCAGGTAGCCAAGTTGCCCCCTTTTTAAATGCCTACAAGACATTAAACCTATCAGAAAAGTGAATAGAACAAAGCAAGCTAATGTAAGAATATCAATAGCCACTACAGAATTGTTAGCAATGTCGTCAAAATAGAACTTAGGCATTTCCTTATTATCAGTTGGAGGAGGTAGAAGATATAAAGGAGATGAAGCAGGGAAAGCATATGGAGAACGCGACATAATGTGCAATAAACACAAATGAAAGAAGATTTTGAATCAGGAGAATATATAGCTCTAATGGCATTTGTTTGAATTTATTCATCTTCTTCTTCCCTTCATCACTTTCATTTTTAATTTTTTTTTAATGGAGGGTTTAGACCTGGAAGGCAACCTGGGGCACGATCTCGACCTCATCCCTTATGATGTCGGAGCCTTGCACTCAGCAAGACTTGATCTGTGGTGGGCTCTTTGTGAGCCATTCAACTTCACTAGTAGACCAAGGGCCCAGTGACATCACTTTTGTTTTTCCTCCAAGAATCAAACCATAATTTGAAAAACAAATTGAATTCTCCAAATATGGGGCAAGAATCTAAACCGACCCAAAGTATTAAATTCTTACAAATAGCATTGAATATGAAAGTAATACAAGGGTAAAGCTTCTAGCTTCTAAATGTTATAGATTAGCATTAGAAAACTATTAAATTTTTGTTAACAAGTTTACAAAATATGTAATTTTATATTAATCCTTCTAAAATTATTAATTTAATTAATATTTTTGTTTTTGAATTGAAAATTTTAAGGTTATTTTTTGAATTCATCATGTTTTTAGATTAAAAAAATATATTTAAAATTTTTTTTTTTTCACATAGATTAGTCAAGTATTTTTTTTAAAGTTACTTTAAGAAAACAATTTGTCATTTTTATTGAAGAGGACAAATCTTTATAAAACAATAATCAATAATGATTATATACTTCTACATACGCTTGGACTTGAATTTAAAATGTCACTAAATTTGTTATAATTTCGTGTGTTTTATATTTAACTTCTATTAATTATAAAATAACATTATTAAAATGTGTAAGAATAAAATTTAGTATAGAGATTTATGTTGGCAAAACTTAGATATTATAAATCAAAAGTTCAAAAATTAGACGACTATGACAGAGGATGAATACAAGAGTTAACTTGCAGTACAAGAAAAACAACCTACCCCAGTCTCCTATGATAATTAGAATGGTAATTAATCTAAAATTACAATAATAATAATAAATAAATAATTTAAGAGATAATATTGAACTGAACTTTATCTAATCCTTTATAATTGAGAATTGATTGAAATGATGGTTATGACAAATTTAGAAACTTGTATGGTGCAGATCCAGGGAAGAGCGCTGAGTGCATTGTGTACAACATTTTGATAAGAAAATTGCAAGAAAAATGGTTGGCCGAAGCGAAACAGAAGGTAGGACTGTGGGCCCTAATGTCCTTCAAAGAGTTTTTAATTTCACACGGAATGCTATGTATCTTTCTTCAATTTTAATATGATTGTGCAATGCTACGAATCTTAAGGTTTTCCCCACTTTGCCGGAAAAAAAGTTACGAGTGTCCTGAAACTGTCGCAACTAGTTTATTTGGAAGCGTTGCCTGTCATTCAGTCTGGATTCAAACATCACATGCTGCTTACACATTACAATCGCTGGAACATGGATCTGATACAAAATATTTTACATATGTATTAACTTTATTATCCGGTCCATATAGAGCGAAGTCTTACCACTTGTACGTGGCAGGTGTAAGGGTTAAGCTAATCATTAAGGTAAAAATAATCAATATTTCAAGATGGCTAAATTGAAAGCTAGTGCGTTATGAATGTGAGCTTTGCATATACATATAGATTTCTTCAATTTCTTATAATTCATTTGAAGATTAATTTTGTAGAATAAAAATATTATTTGATTTAAAACAATCAACAATTTAAATTAATTAAAACAAGAGTTCTTCGCCAACTTGAGTCCCTGCCTTTTGGCATGAATTGTGATTAAAAATAAAATGAAATCATGAACATTTTTTAATGGTGTAAATGTAAGATGAAAGAACAAGTTGATGAGATTTAATGAGAATGAATGGTTATCTAATTGAAGAAAACCTTCTACATTTTTGTTTCAATAACAAGTTTTCTTTTTAAAATACAATTTTTAATTATAATTATAATTTTCTATCCTCTATATTACTAAATTGATTTAGATTTTACCCCTCTCTCTCTCTCTATATATATCATTTGTATTTCTTATATTTAAGATTGTGCATATGAAGTCACTTTAAACATAATATCACACTTTATTATTTGAAATATTTAATATCTTTGTACAACACACCTGATAAAGCCTTTATATTAAATAGAATTTACATCTCATATTTAGTTTTTATTTATTTTTAAATCAATTCTTTATTATTATCATTTTTTAATCCAATAAAGATCAAAATAATTGATTAATTTTTGAAGATTTGAAATATATATAAAGTTTAAAGCTAGAGAACAAATCTAAATATTTAAAATAGTAAAATACTTTAGATTAAAATAATAATTAGAAGCTAGATCTATTTTAAAAATATAAAAATTATACATTAGTTCTTTTTATTTATAAGACGAAATAAAAAATATTTACTATTCATTTAATAATTTCTTAAAAAATTACTTTAAAACTATTTTTTTACTTCACAAAATGATACAACCCTTAAATTTATAAAATTACTATTTAGTAAATAAGTGTTTAGTAGACATTTTAAAAATGTTTATAGTTTATATTTTATATAGTTAAATTTGTACAAATTAGTATTGAACATGTATCATTCTATTAAAACATATATGTCATGTTATTTTTTAAATCATTTCTTTTACATATGTGTTCAATTTTATTTTTTTAATATCCAAATATTTTAGAACATTATAAATATATATAATTTTTATATAATATATTTAAAATTATATTTTTATACAATATAATCTTTTTACACAATGAAATTCAATTCACACAATGAAATTCAATGCTCATCTCAAATAGGTAAAAAATGAATTATTATCATTATTATCATTACCATAAGCCAACTATTCGTGTTTGAATTTTGTTTAAAAACTTTTTCTCGTGTGACTGAATGAATGCACACAGAAACAGGTTAAAGGAGGTTGGTGTAATTGAAGAATTCCAATGTCATCTATATCCTATGTAATACCACAACATTCTAATGAACCATAATTTCAATAATGATGACGTATATTTAAAGCTCTTGGAAATCTATTGCAATTTTTATGATGTATATTTAAAGCTCTTGGAAATCTATTGCATTTTTTATGGCATTTATTAATGCATGTCAGCTTTCATCAGTGGTTATATGAGGGTAGAAGATTATGACGTATATTTAAAGCTCTTGGAAATCTATTGCATTTTTTATGCCATTTATTAATGCATGTCAGCTTTCATCAGTGGTTATATGAGGGTAGAAGATTATGGCCACACATCTTTTCCAAATATCAACTTATAAATTTTGACATGAGCATTAAGTCTAGCTTGAGAATTAATTAGATACTTATTCTTTGTATTTTTCTATATTTTTCATTTCAAAAAAATAGATTTTATTCCTAGGAAAATACTTCTTAATCAATCATAAAAAATATTTTCCCTTCTAATAAATGAATTTTAAAATATACAATAAAAAAATTTAGAAAAACTTTAGAAAAATGATGTTTGGTGAAAAAACTAATAGAAAGGGGGTTGATCAAAAGCATTAATTCTAGACTAATAATTAATATTGGAAGAAAAAAATAACAAGTGCATATAGTGACTAGTATTTGCTATAAGTTATAATAGTTTAGTTACCTAGAATAATACAATAAATTTAATTATTATAAAATTCTAGTTTTGAATTTAGAAAGATTAATTTTTTTATCTTTTAAAATAATTTCATATAGGTGCATGGAAGAATATGTGCCACAAACTATAGCTTAATTATATTTATTATATTAATATTTTACTTTTAATTGAAATTTAAAAACCTTTATATATATTGTATATGTTCTGAAGAATATTGTGACTATAACATTCAAAATATTTGACCCAAACAAATTAAAATAAAATAATTTCATTGATTTAAGAAATTAAAACTTATTTTTATCAACACTTAAAATAAAAATATTTAGATGTCATTGATTGAAATCAAAATCCACAAGTACAATAATACAAATCAATTATCAAAAATAATGAAATAGATATATTAGAAAGTACAATGTGGAAAAAAACCTACAAATAATAGATCTTTTATATAATCTAACATCCATCTTTCTCTTAAAAATTTGAGAATTTTTTTTTTACAAAAGTCCTGTTAGAAACTATCTTTTAATAGACTAAAACTTAAATTGTTAAATGTCTAATTTGAATTTCTTTTATAGTGAATTTTATACTGTGACATCTATTATTAATTGAATATTGCATGATTGGATTTGTTTGCTAGAATATTTGTAGAACTAACTATATGCAATAATTTGAAGATGTTCCTCCTGATGCAACTTTACCTACTAGTCCTTCCTAGTGACAGTAAATCAAATGATTTTGGATGATTGCATTTAGTTGATGATCTTCAAAGAGTAGCCCACCAGAGATATAATGCAACCAACTTTATGGTGTCCTTGTACTGTGAGATGCCAAATTGTTTTGGTTATCTACTATTCAACTTGTGATAACTTGCAGTAGTATTTTACTTTCACTTATACAAAAACCAATCTAAAAATGATTCTTCACCCTTTTATTTTATCTTCATTCCATTTAGGGCTCCTTTGGCAACAAGAATACAAGTGGAATTGAATAGGCATATGTAAATTCCTAAAATTTAGAATTCTCTATTTAAGTGTGTTTAGCTATCATTTTGCACAATGCTTAAAGGCAGGAATCCTTTTGAACTCCTCTCTTGAAAAGCTAATTTGGGATTAACTCCAAGGTTTTGGGTGATCTTGTGACCTACTAGAATCCACTTAGTAGAAGATAAATGCATTTGTTCATAGGGAGGCCTTTGCTACTTTTGACCAATTTTGGATAAGACGTTGAATCTGTTTGCTATCTCAAAAGTAACCACGCAAATAGAAATATGTTATTGTATTTTTCTATTTTTATAATGAATGTAGTTTTAACTATGCAACTATATGAACTCGCAATTTAACCAAGTGTTTGTAAAAGAAAACAACAATGATAGGGTGACAAGAAGTTTAAGTATTTTACTTGAAAAGTAAATCCCTAATGGAAATATGCCACAAAATAACATATCTATGAGTTAAGGCTTTGAAAAGATCAGTAGGTAACCAATGAAAATAGGAGTAGTGCTTCTTTAATTCCACTGATGTAATCGTTGATGAGAACTTAGTAACTATAAAATGTTTCATTTTTTATTAGATCACATGACCATAGAAAGTGCACTCATGTGAGACAAAAAGCTATGCAGGAACAATATGGTGATCTCTTCTCTAACTAAGTACGTCAGCATGATTCATAAATACCTAGTAAATACCAGACCTAAAAGATCACTCAATCAAAGTAACACAATAAAACTATTGGCTCAACTACACTCCATGAACATACATTCACAAAATATAACACACTTAGGAAAGAATAAATACACTCTAAATGTAATCACCAATAGCATATATTATTACATCAAAATAATGGCTTGGAATGCATATTACATTCCTGAATTTATAAGAAATTCTCTCCTCAATTTGTGTTGAGAGTGAGAGATCTCTTTATGCAAATATATGTTTCTAAACTAACAAAGAAAATCTATTTATGTACAAATTGACTTTCTAATTGGTGCTAAGTATTATTCCAACCTTGGTTATATCATTTAATGGGTGCATGAGCCTTTCCATGTCTTAAAAAAAAGAAATCATGAGAAAATAAGAAGAAAAAATCCATTAGATGATGTAGGACTCTCCAAAGATGCCAAAAATTGAAGCTCCATCTTCACTAGGTGTTTGTAGGAGTTAAACTACTGTTAGAATGCATTTCTAATGCATGGAAAGCTCTAAATTTGGAACTAGTAGTTAACTGTTGTTGAACTTTTGAACTCTTCAAAATAATTCTAACAGACCTCTGGAGAAATTCACCTTGAAAGAAGCACACCGTGTGCACCTAGCACACCTCAAAACATCAGAAGGTCAAAAAATGCAAAATTTTACCAAGTGTCAAAGCTGAAATTCTAGCTTCTGTGTTTTGTTTCCTTTCATAGCAGAGCTATATATGGGTATTTTCTCTTGAATTTCTCTATAATATTTTTCACTTAGGTTGCATCCAAAAAGTCTAAAGCTTCATATTTTTCCTTCAACATTTGTTAATAATTGCGTACCTCTATGCGAGTCTCTACAAAATCTTCCAATTTCTTATCTAATTCTAGCAATGCCTCTTCAGTCTTAAATGCTTGTCTAATATCCTCATTAGTGGAAGCTTCTTCAAAAGTCTTCTAGAATTGTTCTACGACTACTTGTATAGTCATAAGTCTATCTGTTGACTCATCTTCAAAAATGTCAACATAGGCATCACTGTAATATCTCTCTCCTTCCAAGATTTTCTCTTGGGTTTGATCCTTGAGCTTATGAATCTTTGCATATAATGTTTCTATTAGATTATTTACATCTACAATCTTCTCTATCTAGTCATCTATCTTATCTAATTCATTTTCCATTTACACATCCATCAACATCTGATACATCTAACCTTTTATTGACTACAATGCTTGAAGGTCATTTCCCTAGGTATGTACTTCGTCCATTAACCCAAAATCATGGTTCAATATAGCAACTAGATTATCTACATTACTCCACATGCGGTGTAGCAATTTAAGATTTCCTTGTATAATTTGCACACCTTTGTCTTCAAAACTTTCCTACCATTGTTGATCAACTTTCAAAAATAGATCTAACTATATAGTCTCCTTATACCTCTTATCAAGTGTTGCTTCTAAAAACTACTTGAGGTTTTCTAGATAAAATGGACCAACTCCTTCGGTAAGATATCCTCTTAGGATTTCATTATGCTTCTGGACATTTAGCAACTCAGACTAATCTTGTTCTAAGTACCTAAACACTTCTTTGATCCCCGTAGTAATCATTAATTTGACAGTATCCATAGTGGGTTTTACAAGAAAGACCTCTTTGATTTGATAATCTTTTGGAATCAAATCCTTAATATTTGCATGTAGAGGAGGGATAGCAACATGGGTGAACAAGTCCCAATTTTGATCACTCATAAAAAAGGCCAATGTTTGTGCATCACCAATGGGCAGCTAAGATTTCTTGAGAGCTTCAATTAATTCTCTCTTTCCCTATTCCTTGGTACAATATGGGTGACTTTTGTGTCTAACTATCACCTCTTTTCACAACCACCTAAGGGTATCTTCCATCAGAGATATATCTTTAGACGAAGTGGGAGTTTGTATTGCTATTATTTTTCCCTTGTCACTTCTCTCTGGAGTCTTCTCCTTTGATGAGAGATCCACATCAGGCATCTCTATATCTATTGAGTCTAGAGTTCGTACCTCTGTATCTTGGGAAGTTTGTTGAGGCCCTCTTCTAACACTTCATCAATGGGTATTTGTTGTGGCTCTTCTTTCTATTTAGTTTGTACCTATTCTCCATTAATTGGAGGGAGAGGAGTGATTGATCATTTATCCACTTAAAATAAATTTTGATTTGGTGATGGTGGATCAATTAAAGGTCCTTCTATCTTGGGTGGCAATTGATTCCAATCTTCTTGTGGAGGTTGATTAGTGAGGGTATACCTTATCTTATCACCTACCAGCTTAGTGCCTATAGGCATGAAATCAAAATGTGACATCTAAAATACATCAATACCTTCATCTTCTTTCTCATTGATCCATTGTTGTAACTCATCCTTTGAAGTAGTAGCCTAAATAGGCTATGTGGGAATGTATGGTAGTGTTATAGTGGAGCTTCTTCTTCATTCTACCTTTATAGTCCTAGCAAGATGAGTCATTTGAATAAGAGGAAGGTTATCATCCTCATCTTCATCATCCTCTTCTTCCTCTTCTAGAATAAATTTTGGAATTGATGGAAAAGTAATAACCTTTCTTATCACCTTTTGTCTCATTGTCCTTATAATCAGAGTTTTCAACTTTCTTTTCTTGGGAGCTAATGGAGAGACTTATTCCTCTTGTGTAGGTGGAGACACTTCCTATGCTTCTTCTTCAACTTCTTGCCCTTGTTCTAGTGGTATCACTAGTAGGTTAGCTTGAGTTTGTGTGACTTTTACGTTCTCTGCCCCTTGTAAATTATCTACCCCTTGGTGCTCCAATGCTTGAGTTGCCTCTTCTTTAGAACTTGTTTAGGCGAAGTCCTTTTCCTTTTACCTTTATCCCTTTATGCCCTAAAGTATCCAACTTGTCTATAAAACTAATTCACTATTTTCAGTCTTACTGGAGACAGGGTTGTGGATGTTGGAACCATCACCTTGACTCCTCTACATTTTACAAGGCATGTTGTAGCTTGGAAAACTACAATTTATGGAATCAGATCCAGCTTAAATGGTCTCTTGATCCAATCCTTGGTTAACTGGATGACATACCTCACCCTATGATTGGTATCTAATTTTTCTTCTCTATTAATCTTTGCATTCATAATAGGTCAACCATTTATCTTATCTCTATTATATAAGGGATCTAAAATCTCTACGGTATCTTGCTACATGATCTTTAATGGGATCTTCATTTTCAATTCATTGCTTTCCAAATAGAGAGTCATCCTACAAAAATCCCCTATTTGGATTTCATAGTCATCCACTCCATTCATCCAATGATCATCTATGGATTCCTCAGGTTAGAACTATTTTCCCACCAAGTATTGAACTTTGCCAATGTTATCAAAATAGGGATGAAGAGAGTTATATTACTCCAATGGATACTAATCCTACTCGGACTCAAAAGTCACAATATCCTGCTTCTTCTTAACACTAAATGGACCTCTAGTGATGGGCTATACCTAGGTCTTCTTATGTTGCTTCATTACTCTCTCATATGTAGACAAGAGTTTTCATGCAATCTCTAGCAATATGAGTCTATCACATAGATAACTAGGGAGCTTCTTTGGATTAACAGTCATGCATGTTACCCTTAAATAGGTGAATATCTTAAATTGGATGTAATAGGTACCAACTTCTGTAATCTTTTCCACTACCTCATCTAACATCCTCTTCCCATAATCTCACTCAATGAACTGAATGATTACAAAAATGAAGGTATTATTCACTATTTTGTATTCCTTATTGTATTCTAAAATCTTTTTTCTTACCAACTAGGGGTATACTACATAAGGCCATGTGTTTGCATCTTGCAACTTTCCCCTTTTGAAAAATCTCAAATAATATGTTGCTCTTGCAACTAACAAGTAAACCAAATAGGATGTCATATAGAACCTTTGGTTGTTCTTGACTACCACTAATTACTCATCTAAATTCTCACTAAGAATTGAGGCCCAATCAATTAGCAGCTTCACTATTTTGATGGTCTCAATAAAGTGTACCATCCGTATATTCAAATGTCCTGTTGCTAGTAATACCATGACTCTATTCAAGAGCACTATAGAATTTCCAATGTCATCTTTCATATAGCCCTTTGTCATGTCTACTTTGCATGCCTTTTTCCAAAGAGGAGTCTTATCAATAAGATATGAAGATTGGATAATTTCTAATGTTTCCTCTCCATGCTCACTATACCACCTTTCTACTCATGATATCTTAACCTAATGTACTAATCTACTCTTAGAAGATGAAAAAGTTTCTCAATGTTTTCGGGCAGGGCCTCTAATCTATGATGATGTCTCTAGTTACACTTTTTACAACCCTTTCCTTTGAAACATAGTTTTCTACCAACATCATGATCAACTCAAAAGACTCTATTAAAATTGAGTGTGATGCTTCGTTAGCTATCCCTGATCTGATCAATGCATATAACACTAGAGACCTCTTGGTTGGTTTTTTGCATAGCACTATGAATGTGTTCCAATCAATATGGACTAGTTTAATATCTTAGATCTCTGAATATTTATCTTGGAAGCATGACTTCAATGGAGCACCTTGGAATTTGAAGACCACTAGTTTTAGAGCCATTCTTGTAGTGAAGGAAGACAAGGAGGAAGCCATTTAATATGCCCAAAGAAAACATCCATTAGTTTAGAAGGAGGAAAAAAATAATTAAAAGAAACCTTAATTTGATGCAGGAGCATCTAGTGGTGTAAGGGCAATCCTATATCACCCAAAAATATTCTCAGTGTTAGTTTCTATTTAATGTGTTCTCATTTTTGGATACCAAGTTGGGTCAAATAAAGATTCCAACTCTCATAGTTCCACTATTGGTTTTCTAGGTTAGAGTTTTTGGGCACCTTGGGATATGTACCAATGTAGATAATAAGTTATTTTTGGGAAGACCATGGTAGTTTGATAGGCATGTTATACATGGTGGTCATTGTAGACACCTAAATTTGATTACACTATTTTAGTAATCCTATTTAGTTATCTAAAAAGGCATTATTAATTAAATTTCTATTTAATTAATCCTTTGTCATCCCCTAGTTGATTAATTTAATTAATCATCTATAGTCCTAATTGATAAATCAAATAATCTATTATTTATCACTTAAATCCTATTCTTCTATCTAATTCCAAAAATCCCCATTTATTAAATAAATCTATTTGATAAATGAAATCCTCAAATTCAAAAACCCCTAACCTATTTCTAACCCTCCATTTAGCCTAATCCACCCCATCCACCCATACTAACCAAGCTTAGCCACTAACTAACCCACCCTCATTAATGCCATCCACTTGCACATCTCTAACATCCCTAATCTAATCCTAAAACCAAGCCTAATCCACCCCCTAATGTTATCACATTCCTTAAAAAAGTTTAAGACTTTCCTAATCCAAACCAAAGTCTCCCCTCAAAAAAACCCAACCACTAAGTCATGAGTGCTCTTACAAAACATAAAGAATCTTACAAGCCCACTCATGACTCTTACACCCATCTTCCACACTCTTCCCTCTTCCACACTTATTCCTCTTACATTCCTCTTACATCCCTCTTACATACTCAACCCCACTCATCATGACTTTAACCAACCCTTAACCCTACCCTCTCACACTCATCCTCCTTGTGACAAGTGTCACCTTCCCATTGGTGCTAAACAAGCACAATCCATGTGCTCCCCTTTGAATGCATCTTAGCCCTCCTTAAGCCTTCATCCATCCTTGCATCTAAGCCCTCCATCCCTCTACCCCTTAGCCTATAAATTGAATCCCATCCCAAGCCATTTCATCAACAATCTTTGAGCTAAAGTTACCATGCTATTTTGAGAACCAAAGCCATCAACCATACCCTTATAATGCCAAATTGAGAGCTCACAAAGCTACCAATTTGCCATTACCCATCTCCATTGAAGCAACTTTTGAGCATCTTGAGCATACATCCACAACAAAAGGACACATCTACAGAATCAAGAAAGCATGGAGTGTTTTCTCTTGTGAGGTTTGCACTTCTTATTTTCTTTCTTAGTCTAAGCATATATGTGAAATTAGTTTTTGGTTTGTGAATGTTTACTTCATTTGTTAATGTTCTTTGCATACTGATTCTGGTTCTACATTTTGGCGCGCCCGGTGGGACCCCACTATGGGTCATTTAATCATCTATTTTCATCTATATGTCATTTTTCTAACCATCTAATGTTTGCTATTGTTTGAGTGTGTTGTGAGGGTGTTTTGCTTGTTTTTGCAGGTTAAAGAACGCACTTAGGAAGAAGAAATACCATCTAAAAAAAAAAAAAAAAAAATTCGCATTTTCAGCTTTTTTTGGCGCAGTTTTGGCGTCTGCAACCTGTTCTGTCTGCGAAAATTGACTTCTGCGAAAATCCGCATCTGCAAAAATTGACATCTGCGAAAATCCGCGTCTGCGCAAATCGACATCTGCGAAAATTCGCGTCTGCGAAAATCGACGTCTGCGAAAATCCGCGTCTGCGAAAATCAACATCTCTGTTTTGTCCTCTTCGTATTTTGGCGCCTCTGTAGTTCAGTGTCTTTGTATTTTGGCAGACTGTGTTCTCTGTTTGTATTTTTACGCGTAGAAAAAACAACAAAAAAAGGTAAAATTTTTTTTCCCATAGTTAAGCTCTCATTTTTGAAGATTTTGGCTAACTAACTAAATTGCTTTTTTTTGTCTCATTGCAGGTTGGAGCACATATGGAACCACTAACCATGTTTCTTGCAGGTTTTCATGTTGCTAAAAAAATGAACTTGAATGGTTAAACACATTTTTCATTGAATGAATGTTGCTCAAAAACACACTCTTGAATGTCATGGATTAAAATCAACTTTCTTTGGAATGCATGCTTAAAACAAAAAAATCCAATCTTGAATGCCAAGGATCAATTAACCATTACAAATCTCTTTTTCACATGCAATCTAGGTAAAGTTGGATTTTTGGACATTTAAGAAACTTTGTTAAGTTAAAATACAAATTTACAAAAATCAATTTGAGTAGTTCCTTGGACTCACCTCTTTTCTAATCACCCATCAAATATTAACCATTGGTTGCAATCTCAGCACCATTTATGGGGATGGGTCTACTTGAAAAAGGTGTTAAATGTTCCACAATCTAACTCACTCACTTGGTCTTTGAACGTTTGCTTTAACTTTATCAAAATTCTTAAATGGTCAAAACTCTAGATTAAATCGATCACACTTTGAGTTTGGGCACTAAAATTGAACAACAACTGACATGGAGAGCCTCCGAGCGCGCGCTTTGAAATCGAATCTCACACACTTTTGTTTTGGGCTTAAAACAAACTCACACTCAATCTTGAATGCCTTAAAGAAAATTAATCGATACTTGACGTGGAGGGCCTCCGAGCGCGCGAGTTTGCTTTTGTTGACCCTAACTCTTCTTATTGTGTGCATTCTTCGATCGATTTACTTTTGTTGGCGCTTCAAGTTGGAATTGAACATTGTCTCTTAAACATGAGTGCTTGCAAAGTCTAGATTAGCACACATAAGAGTCAGTTGGTAAAAGAACAAGCGTGCTTTTTAGCCCAAGGTCATCCAAGTCTTCTCTCCCCTTGTCGTCTTTCGAGGCCATCTTGGGTGCATAAGATTAGGATCCAAAACCTTGTTTCTTTTTTACGAGGCCTGCTTGGGGATTTAATCACCCCTTGGACGACCTCAACTCCAGCGTTCCGGCGGAGTATAAGAATCGGGAGGTGAATCGAAAGACACCTCTCTTGGGATCAAGATTTTGTCATTCAGGCTAAGCCTCAAGGAACTTTATACCCTTGAGAAGTGAAAGAGGAGAAGTGGGTTACCGCTCCTCTCGGCTGTGTGACATCCTTTTGGTATCATCTACGGATTTGGGCCTCACGTACCTTGCGTATATCGAGGACTCCCTAGCTAAACCAATTGTCTGCCTTGCAGAAAACCATCTAGGATGTTAATGTGTTTGGAGTGACTGATCGAAACATTTGTAGAACATACACACTCCTTGGCGCAAGTACCACATTCTGAGAACCACAAACTTCTATCTGGGTGTTCCTATCTATTGCTTGTTTTTATTTTACTTGTTGAATGAATGTTTGCCAAACTTGGTCAATCCTAGCTTAGGGCACACTTAGCGTAGTCACTGCCTATTTTGGAAGTTGAACAAGTTGAAGCAAAACAACTAAGATTTTTCCCAAAGCCAAGCAGATTCAGGAATTTATGTCGGAACAACCCAAACCCAAACAGAAGTTTCACAAGGTCAAACTCAAGCCATCTCTAGCATACCAAGAACTTTCAGCAGAGGACAAAGCTACGAATTTCCAAACTCCACAAAGCAGAGGACAAAGCTACCGATGAAGCACTTCAAGAGGCCTGGTTAGAGCGCACCATCAAATTTAGCCAACATCCAGGAGCTAATCCTGCTTATGCCTTACCAACTAGGCATGATTTCTATGATTAGACACCCTTGTTTCTCCACATCTTCTTGGATGAGCTTCACTCTAGAGTCATCTTTGTAGAAGAGCCAGCCATCTTAGCTTATCCCCTTAAGCATTATTAGCTCATCCATCTCATTTAGAATCATACCATCTAGCTAGTAATCGAAAATCTGCACATCTAAGCTTTCAAAATTGTTGTCACCTTGCTAAAAGTTTGCCATTCCTAAAATCTTCCAAATCCACCAATCTCACCAAGGTTATCCCTTTGACAGAGCTTTGTCTAGGGTAATCTAGCTTTGTCACTTGTTATCCCTCATCACCTTGAGCTAAAGGTTGGGATTTGCAAGTGGTCAATCTCGTGTTCTTCCTAAAGGATCATCAGTCTATCCTTAAGGTGACACAATCACCACCAAGCTTGCACATAGGAAAGCAGACCTTTTGTACTTTGACAACATATCTTTGAAGTTAGAATCCCCAACCCAATCCTCCTTAGTTTTTTTCATATAGCTTTGCCTCAACCTAGGAAATCATTTGCATAGAAAAGCCTTCCCCCTTTTGCATCCATCAGCATTATTGCATCTCATCCCTAGGAGCATTTTTCATGCCACCCGTCACTCGCTTAGCCAAGAAGAAAGAAACAATGGAGCCCTATCATTTGGATCGAACAGCCTCACCCTCCTTGAGTACTCAGCCATCCTTCAGCCCAGAGCAAGCTATGCCATCACCTACTGACATTGAAGCTTTCATGAACCAACCAGGAAATGCAGTATTGGTAAACGCCATTATAGACAAAAACAAAGAGACAATCATGGCTAATTTTCGAAGGGACAATGTAGGAACCTTTGACTTTGGAAGACCCCCTCCATTATCAGATCCATCTCACCCATTGTTTGGGCAGCTGCCACCACCCATAGGCTCTTATGATCCAAATTATCCTCAATATATTCCAAAAGAAGAGCCTCCAGCCAATCCATATGACCCAACAGACCCAAACATACCATCATCCACCCAAGTTGAAATCTCCATGCCGCAAGCCAACCCAGCCACCACCACTCCATCCTTGGTTCATACCTCTTCGCTCCAAACCCCCTTTACCCAAAACACCTCACCATTCACCCCCTTCACCATTGCTGCTGCTCCTGAACCTAGCCTTCCCAATCCACCCATCTCCCAAATCAGTGCTAGCATCTTTGGCCAACCTCAGCAATATACAACAGGGATGCCACCCATGGGGCCAAGTAATCAACCTTTCATCGCCCCCAGCTTGTTCACCACAGCCCAAAGCACAATCCCATCATTTCCATTAGGTCTTGGGAGTTCAATACCACCAGCCACAAATCCACAAGCTACTACCTTCACTCCACAAAGCTATCAAAACCCACAAGCTACTGCCAATCTTCTACCAAGCTCCCAAGTGACCCTAGCTCCTACCACCACTCTACCAAGCTTCCAAATCCAGCCACAAAGCTATCAAACCCCATTAGTTACATTCCCAAGCTTTCAATTCCCACCACCTCCACCACCAACTAATCCATTACCTCCACTTACCAACTACTTTTCAATGCCACTTCTAGGAGGTAATCCACCATCCCAGCCAACCACCAATTATTTGCAGATGCCATCCCAAATGGGGGCACAACCCACATACATTGGTCAAACCCCACAAGCCCTCCGATCCTTTCCCCAAGCCTCACAACCATCTTATACCTTACCTCCACAAAGCAATCCATTTAACCCACAGCCAGCTTATGTTCCTCAATCCCAACCTCAAATTCCATATCAACAGCAAGCCTCGCAGCACATGCAGCAATATGCGCCACCTCCCCCTCAACAACCCGTCATCCACCATGCAGCTGCCCAAACAATGTACAATCCCTATCAGCAAATCCCTCATAACCATCCATATTCAATGGCCCCATCCAGCACATACCTACCTCAAGGCACTCCTACATTGGGGGCACCCCAACCATCACCTATTAATTCAGAGTGGGAGCAAATGAAGACAGCCCTAAAAGCCATCCAAGAAGGGAATGATCCAAAGACATTCAAGTTTGAGAATGTGTGTCCTTACCCATTTGACAGAGCCATTACCACAACACCATTTCCCAAACACTTTGAGGTACCTAAATTTGACAAATTCAGAGGAAAAGGAGACCTTGTCACACATATCAAAGAATTTTACATGCATTGCTAGGACGTGGCATACAATGATGTCTTCCTCTTGCGCCTTTTTCCCAAAAGCTTGGCTGGACCAGCTCTTGAATGGTTTTATAGAATCCCCTATGGCACAATTAAGAACTTTGCTGAATTATCTGAGGCATTTGTAGCCCAATATGCCCATCTTGTTCAAACAGAGCTATCAATAGTTGATCTTGTCCACACCAAGCAAAAAGGTGGAGAAAGCCTTGCCGAATACCTGCAAAGATGGCAAACCCTTACCACCCGCATATCCTGCACCTTGCCAGAACGCCATGTGGTGAAAATGTTTATTGATAATGCACATCCCAGCTTGGCTCACCACATGACCATGAACTGTTTGCAGACCTATAAGGATATCAAAGAGAAAGGAATGATCCTTGAGCAAGGACTCATCAAAGATGGTGTGGTAAAGATTTACAAAGAGGCCAACCAAAATCAATCACATTCCAATGACAAGTCTAGGTATTGGAACAAAAACAAGCATGTTGCAACAGATGGGGTTACTGACACTAGACATGTGAATATCATTGGTCCTTCTCGAAACCAGTCTAACCCACCATATCAAACAAACAACCAACAAGCTACCAATTACCAACAACGAAATAACCAAAGCTATCAAAACCACAATACAAGACCCAACTTTCAAGGGTCTAACAATCCAGCTAATGCCATCAATGTAGCTGCAGGGCAAAAGCCCAGATTCCAACCTGCACCTAGAAACTATACACCCCTTAGTGAGCCATTGGATGTTATTTTTGAGAAATTGGCTAAGGAAAACCTTATCAAATTTCCTCCTACCCAGCAAATTGATCCAAGCCAATCCAAAGCTGCATGGTACAAGGAAAATGAGTATTGCAAGTTCCATAGGGTAAATGGTCACACCACCCTCAGATGCATGAAACTGAAAGACTATGTGCAAGACCTCATTGATCAGAAGGAAATCACTGTTGGTGCCCAAAACTCTCCCAATGCAAGCTTACAAATTTATCAAAATGCTTTTCCTCCACACAACAACCAAAATCTTGGAAAAGCACCTATCCAAAACAACACCAACAACTGCCAGCCAAACCAACAGCATGGGAAGAACAATGACCACACTTCATCCTATATAGACTATGGTAGCCTTATAGGTTGTATATCTGAGAAAGAGCCTTCAGTCAATGTTATCAATATCCGAGGACCAGACAATGAGTGTGCGGTCACCACTCGAAGAGCGCGATTTAACATCGCAGGCCCACCAGTTTCATCAACACCATCAGCTCCATCAAAAAGCCGGTACAATATCTTGGAACACCTTGGGAACATGCCAGCCCAAATATCCATTTTAGACCTTCTCCGCACTAGTCCTGTGTACAAAGACATCCTTGACAGTGCTCTCATAGAATCCCATGTCCCTTCTGATATCAATGCTACTAATTTTCGTAATCTTGTTGGACACCTTTCATCCTCATGTGCCCTATCTTTCAAACCCACCGACATACCCGCGGTTGAGCCAGATCACACCCTTCCACTTCGCATAGCCATCATGGTATCCAATTTTGCCGTGAAAAGAGTAATGATAGATAATGGATCAGCCTTGAACATTTGCACCCTAAAATTCATAAAACAAGCTGGGTATACTGAGGCAGATATGATCAGTGAGGTTATCACCATCAAAACTTATGACAACTTGGAAAGGACCACAGAAGGGACTATTTTGCTACCAATCAAGGTTGGGCCAGTCATTCAAGAGACAGTTTTCCATGTTGTTGATCTAAACCTACCATTTAACATCCTCCTCGGTCGCCCATGGATTCATGCTATGAAGGCCGTTCCATCCACCTACCATCAGTGCATCAAATTTCCGCATCAAGGCACTGAGGTAACCATCCATGCCGATCCAGAACCCTTTGCTTACTGCAATGCGGTTGAAGCTTCATATACAAACCATTGCCCTGGAATAGACATCGGCACAGCCATCGCCAGCTCATCCCACACTTGTAATGACGTAGAAACCATCCTTGCCTCCACCCTATCTACTGTAAAGATCAACAACAAAGGATGTGGAGAATATAGTCTATCAGATGCATTTGCTGTCGGAGCAATCCCACTTGATCCACATACCCATGGACGGCCAACATATCACAAAGCTAAGGAGATTCCACCTCCTCGATACAAACAATTTGGCCCAACCACCTTTGTGTCCTCAAAAACCCCTCTTCATGAGGAGCTCACTCCAGATATCAACAATTGGCTACATAAGGATGCACCTCCAAGAAATCAAGCACGCCTTGATCACTTCAGCCAAAAGTATCCCCAACAACATAAGCTCGTCACTGAAAAATGGAACTATCAAGGAGGTGGACTAGGACTAGAAGAAAGGGGCATGCAATGTCCCATCGAAGCACATGATTGGGAAATAAAGTCAGGTCTTGGCTTTGGCATACCCACAACTGGGGGCACCAACGAGAACGGTCACGCTTTTTCGAACATCCACCGCGACCTTGTCGAAATCGAAGACATTCCTGAGGAAGTTGAAAAGAGAGCCTACGACGATATCCCAGACCAAATCTTCCTAGGAGACTCGATTCTCCGAGAACTATCCATCCATCTCATTGACCTACCACTCGCTCATCCACAACTCATAGATTGGGACCAACCAAGTGTCATACATATTGATGAGTTTGCATCAGAGGAAGCACTTCTAAGATTCATGGGAGCTGAAACTCCTCATAAGAAGACAAAGCCAGATTCTGCCTACATCTACAAGCTAGATCCCAAGGGGTATTTTGGAGAAAATCCCCAACCTAGTTTCGATACACCCAAAACTGGAACTAAGGTAAATCTAGGACTAGCTAAGGCAGCGAGGAGAACCCCTCAGCAAGAAAATCCAGAGCCACAAGCAGAACATGAGGACTTAGTATTGCCTCCTCAAGATAATCGACCAGAGGTGTCTTCTATTCTAATAGAGGATACTAGAGAAGTCAACATTGGTTCTTCAGAGATCCCTAGAATTGTTCACATTGCTGCATCCCTATCACAAGACCAAGATGACCTCCTCTTTGAGGTTTTACGAGAGAACATTGGCCGATTTGCATGGTCATATCAGGACATGCCAGGACTTGATCCAAAGCTTGTAGTTCATCATCTTGCAGTCGATCCAAAGATCAAGCCCATCAGACAAAAGCTTAGAAAAATGCACCCCAAGGTGGCATTACTAGTCAAAGCTGAACTAGAAAGAATGTTAGCTGCTAAGGTTATCCGGCCTATTGACTACTCAGAATGGATCTCCAACATGGTCCTTATCACTAAGCCTTCCGGTGACATCAGAATCTGCACTGATTTTAGAGATCTTAACAAAGCTTGTCCAAAGGATGATTTTCCCTTGCCCAACATAGATATGATTATAGATCTTACAGCTGGACATGAAATTTTGTCCCTTATGGATGGATTTTCTGGGTATAATCAGATCAAGATTGCAGAAGAGGACCAGCATAAGACAACATTCACTACCCCTTGGGGAACCTTTTGCTACACCATGATGCCTTTTGGCCTAAAGAATGCTGGGGCTACCTATCAAAGAGCTATGACAGCCATTTTCCATGATCTTATCCATAGCATTTTGGAAGATTATGTGGACGATATCCTGGTCAAATCTCACACCTTCATGGATCATCTTGCTGACCTGAAAAAAGTCTTTGATAGGTTGGCCCAATATTATCTCATGCTAAATCCCAAGAAGTGTGTCTTTGGGGTCACATCTGGCAAGCTTCTAGGCTTCATAGTTTCTAAACGGGGTATAGAGATCGACCCCAAAAAGGTCAAGGCTATCTTAGACATGCCCCCTCCCCAGACACTGCGACAGCTTCGCTCTCTTCAAGGAAAACTTCAATCTGTCCGGCGCTTCATCTCCCAACTTGCAGATAAGTGTACACCATTTTCACACTTGCTAAAGAAGAATGAGAACTTCAAGTGGGATCTTTTATGTTAGCGCAGCTTCGATCAGCTCAAGCAGTATCTCACCAATCCCCCTATCTTGGTTCCACCAGTTCCTGGTCGTCCCTTGATCTTGTATATACCAGCAACACCTACTGCTCTAGGGGCACTTCTAGCACAACATGATGATTATAGCAGAGAGAGAGCCATCTACTATATCAGTAGAACCCTAGTTGGTTATGAAATCAATTACACTCCTATGGAAAAAGCTTGTTTGGCAGTTGTTTTCTCAACTCAAAAACTTCGCCACTACATGCTAAGTCATACCATCCAACTAGTCTCCAAGATTGACCCTCTCAAGTATATGCTCTCCAGAACAGCACTTACAGGCCGTTTGGCCAAATGGGTTATGCTACTAAGTGAGTTTGACATCCAGTATGTGGACAGAAAGGCAATCAAAGGGCAAGCTATAGCAGATCACCTAGCTGATGCACCTCTAGTAGATGCATATCCTTTGCTCACAGAATTTCCAGATGAGCATATTTGCCTAATTGAAGAATAGCCCCCATGGAAGCTTTATTTTGATGGCTCATACACCTCTCATGGATCAGGGGCAGGAATATTATTAGTTACACCTCAAGGAGATTACATTCCAAAAGCCTTCAAGCTACAATTCCCTAGCACCAACAATATAGCAGAATATGAAGCTCTTGTAGCAGGATTAAAGATAGCTGCAGAATGGAATATCACCGAGTTACAAGTCTTTGGTGATTCCCAACTCATCATCAAACAAGTCTTAAATGAATATCAAACCAAAGATGAAAAGCTATTACCCTACAAAGAGCTAGTTGATCAGCTGACCCAGCATTTTACAAAGCTTCAATTTACACAAGTGCCTCGAATGCAGAACAAGGCAGCAGATGCCATGGCCACTATTGGCTCGCTCTTGGAAATTCCCCAAGAAGCTACACAGTATGAGTTTTTAGTTGAGCAACTCCTCACACCTACCTATGCGAATGAGCATTCAAACCGTGTTTGTATCTTGGTTGGTCCCCAATCCCCTTGGTACCATGAAATTCACGCTTACCTTAACGATGGTATCATATCCCCTCACCTCACACGTACCCAACGCCAGAACCTCATCCGAAAATCATCCCGCTATGTTATCATAGCCAATACCCTATATCGTCGAGGTTATCACGATACTCTCTCTCGATGTTTAGATGAAAATGAGGCCGCGATGGCATTAAAAGAAGTACATTCTGGACTTTGCGGTGCCCACACGAGTGGTATTGTCCTAGCACGACAAATCCTTAGAGCAGGCTACTATTGGCCTACCATTGAAGAAGACTCTTGTGACTTTGTCAGAAAGTGTCTCCCATGTCAGCAGCATGCAAATCTTGTGCACGCTCCAACACAGGATCTACAGCCTATTGCACCACCTTGGCCTTTCGCTTGTTGGGGCCTTGATCTAGTTGGAACTATCACCCCTCTCTCATCTGATGGACATAAATGGATAATAACAGCTACAGACTATTTCACTAAGTGGGTGGAAGCAGTCCCCCTAGTCTCAGCTACAGGAGTTCAAGTCTCCAAGTTCATCTTGTACCACATTGTTTGCCGCTTCGGCATCCCATCCACCATCTTCACTGACCATGGAGGTAATTTTGAAAATCTCAACATGGAAGAATTATGCACTTCCCTCCGCATCCATCACCACTTTTCTAGCCCATATTTCCCACAAGGTAACGGCCAGGCAGAGGCAACTAATAAAACCCTCCTCAAAATCCTAAAGAAAGTTGTCAATGATTTCGGCCGTGATTGGCACCTTCAAATAAATCCGGCTCTATGGGCCTATCGAACTTCCTTCCGTACATCCACAGGCACAACTCCATACTCCCTAGTCTATGGTGCCGAAGCGGTATTACCTATAGAAGTTGAACTTCCCTCACTACGCATATCTTTGCGAGGGCAAATCTCAGATGAAGAATACAGAGTAGCTCGACTCACCCAGCTAGATCTCTTAGATGAGAAGAGACAACAAGCCTATGACCATCTCATAGTCTATCAAACTCGTCTCAAAAGGAATTTCAACAAGAAGGTGCTCCCACGACACTTTCAGCCAGGTGATGTGGTCCTCAAAGAAAATATGAAAGTCCAAGCAGATCGAGAAAAGAAAGGCAAGTTTGAACCTACATGGCTTGGTCCCTATGTGGTTACTGCCTCCTTTGGCTCCGGAGCCTATCAATTATCTACACCAGAAGGAGAACTCTTGAATGATCCCACTAACATCATTCATCTCAAGAAGTTTTATGCTTGAAGATCCTTGGTATACCCAGCTTTTGAAAAATACAAGAAAAAAATAGTAAAGAGAAATAAGCGTCCAATGGTGAAAACTTGGCGATTCAAGCGCCTTGGATAGGTACCTTGGTGAAAACTTGGTAATTCAGGCGCCTTGTGTGCTAAAGACTAATCCATTATCTATCACTATCCTATCCCTCATACATCCACCCACCATCCCATTAAACACCTTCTTGTTCCCTTGGTGTTCCAATCAAATATCCAAAATCTGATGGAGCTTGTCAATACCTCCTATATAGCTTGTAAGTCTTGTACCAAAGATGGTATTATACCTTGTAAATCTTGTACCATACCTTGTATATATTCAAATCTTGTCCAAATCTTGTACCATATTCCATATTGTAAATGATCTTGTATCCTAGCTTGTATCCTATCACATGCACACACAGAATCCCATTTTCCTTAAACTTTTCACAAACCATCTACCTATCCACCTATCAACTATTATAGACACCCCATCCTTCACAAACATTTCCATCTCACAAAAAACCAAAACATGAACAAACTTGTACATTTGTAACATATCTTGGTCTGTCAGCTTGTACATCCTCTTTAGCTTAGTATCATTGTATCTATCCAGCTTTCGTGTTAGTTCATCCTTGGTCAACATCTTACACACATCGCACACCTTGGTTAGATATTCCAATGCATCCTTTAGCTAGATCTCCTATCACCAAAGTGTTATCCTTCTTAGTTTAGCTTGCCAAACGCATCACTCATCCAGATCCATCAGCTTAGGTTCTCTCTGATAGATTTTTGCAGGATATAGCTTTCCTCATGTCTGATCTTGGTCCGTTAGTACCTCGTCCTACCCATCTCGTTGGCAAATAGTTCTCTTTTGGTTTTTCACTTTCTTTTGATTTGGGATCTTCCCTTTTGGGTCTTGAAATATATTTTCCAAGCAATCTCCTTGTTCCCTCCTCAAGGTTGCCATGATCTTCCATATCATGGTATGCTGCGAATGGGGCAATTAGAGCGTAAGGTCTTGATCAGGTCTTTTGCTTGTTTTCTTTTTTTGCTTGTGGGTTACCTAGTGTTGTTTCCACACTACTTCCTTTGGGATTCATGTGTGATACTGGGGCAATCCTTGTGTGTTTTTTTTGAGTCAGTTCGTCAGTCCTCTAGACGGTTGGTGAAAAGGCCTTGATGTTCTTGGTAACCTTGGCAATTAACCAACAGTCCTATAGCAAATCTAGTGCTCAACTACATGGTGGTACTTCTCTTTGAAGTATCCCCCCGCTCAAAAAGCTTCAATGGATTCCTTTTATAGCACTCCGCTCCTCCATCTCCCCCCCAATCCTGGAAAGTCTTAAGCTTGCTTTACTATTGTGCCTCTGATTTCCCTTTATCATTCTCCCGTAGTGAGAGTTTGAGCTAATTCAACCCCTTCTCTTTGCCAACCTGCGTCTCAGCTCATCTCAATTTCTTGTACTTTTCAAGAAGTCATCGAGCCTCATTTCTCTCCCCGCCGCCTTCTTGAGGGGGCATCATCTAAGTCTAGTCTCTCCTCTTCTTATCCGAGACTGGGGCAACCTTGTTGCTAAAACATCTTCTTCGTGTCGTCTTCATTCAAACTTCTTTGAAATAGTGTTTTCTCAACACTATGTCAAAGAGGGGCAAAATGTAGACACCTAAATTTGATTACACTATTTTAGTAATCCTATTTAGTTATCTAAAAAGGCATTATTAATTAAATTTCTATTTAATTAATCCTTTGTCATCCCCTAGTTGATTAATTTAATTAATCATCTAAAGTCCTAATTGATAAATCAAATAATCTATTATTTATCAATTAAATCCTATTCTTCTATCTAATTCCAAAAATCCCCATTTATTAAATAAATCTATTTGATAAATGAAATCCTCAAATTCAAAAACCCCTAACCTATTTCTAATCCTCCATTTAGCCTAATCCACCCCATCCACCCATACTAACCAAGCTTAGCCACTAACTCACCCACCCTCATTAATGCCATCCACTTGCACATCTCTAACATCCCTAATCTAATCCTAAAACCAAGCCTAATCCACCCCCTAATGTTGTCACATTCCTTAAACAAGTTTAAGACTTTCCTAATCCAAACCAAAGTCTCCCCTCAAAAAAACCCAACCACTAAGTCATGAGTGCTCTTACAAAACATAAAGACTCTTACAAGCCCACTCATGACTCTTACACCCATCTTCCACACTCTTCCCTCTTCCACACTCATTCCTCTTACATTCCTCTTACATCCCTCTTACATACTCAACCCCACTCATCATGACTTTAACCAACCCTTAACCCTACCCTCTCACACTCATCCTCCTTGTGACAAGTGTCACCTTCCCATTGGTGCTAAACAAGCACAATCCATGTGCTCCCCTTTGAGTGCATCTTAGCCCTCCTTAAGCCTTCATCCATCCTTGCATCTAAGCCCTCCATCCCTCTACCCCTTAGCCTATAAATTGAATGCCATCCCAAGCCATTTCATCAACAATCTTTGAGCTAAAGTTACCATGCTATTTTGAGAACCAAAGCCATCAACCATACCCTTATAATGCCAAATTGAGAGCTCACAAAGCTACCAATTTGCCATTACCCATCTCCATTGAAGCAACTTTTGAGCATCTTGAGCATACATCCACAACAAAAGGACACATCTACAGAATCAAGAAAGCATGGAGTGTTTTCTCTTTTGAGGTTTGCACTTCTTATTTTCTTTCTTAGTCTAAGCATATATGTGAATTTAGTTTTTGGTTTGTGAATGTTTACTTCATTTGTTAATGTTCTTTGCATACTGATTCTGGTTCTACAGTCATGAAAATACATACTCTCTGACAAAGGATGGAGTTTGCCACAAATTGAAGCCCTTAATAAAGGAGGGTGAAAATGTATGCAGTAGTGCTAGGGTATGTCTTGTTGATGGAATAAAAGTTTTGGATGGCATGAAACATCAGCATATGTGCTATGCTTTGATTCCTATAAAAGATAAGGAAGGTAGCAGTGAAGTTCCACTTGAAGTTTCAAGTCTATTAAATGGAGATGTCATCTCTAATAATGTTCCATAATGGTTGCTACCAATAAGGAAATTTAGTCATCAAATAGATTTAGTCCTTGGAGCTAGTTTTCCTAACAAGGCTTCTCATAGAACGACTCCGACTGAGACCAAGGAGCTAAATGGACAAGTTTAGGAGATGTTGAGGAAAGGTTTGATTCAAGAGAGCCTAAGTCCATGTGTAGTACCTACAGTGCTAGCACCAAAGAATGATGGAATGTGGAGAATGTGTATAGACTATTAATCTATAAATAGAATAATAATTAAGTATTGGTTTCCTTTGCCAAGGATGAATGATCTTATGGACTGTTAGAGTGAAGTTCAATACTTCAAAAAGATAGATCTCAAGAGTAGCTATAACCAAATATAGATATGAGAAGTAGATGAGTTGAAGACTACAATCAAGACTAAGGAGGGTCTATATGATTGGTTAGTCATGCCTTTTGGATTGAACAATGCACCAAGCACATTCATGCGGCTTATGAATGAGGTACTAAACAAATTTTTGGGAAATTTTGTTATTGTCTATTTGGATGATATTTTGATTTTTAGTAATTCTTTGGATGAACATTTATTACACTATCATAGTGTCCTTGAAAAGTTGAG
This sequence comes from Cupressus sempervirens, assembly GCA_028749045.1. NCBI lineage: Eukaryota > Viridiplantae > Streptophyta > Pinopsida > Cupressales > Cupressaceae > Cupressus > Cupressus sempervirens. The sequence goes on from CM053785.1 coordinate 1,029,471,924, forward strand.
GGAAGAGAAATTGTTGATTAGTTTGAAGAAGTGTAGATTTGTTAAAAGAGAGTTAATCTATTTGGGGTTTGTTATAGTATCAGTTGAGGGTCTCAAAATGGACCCAGAGAAGGTGAAGGTCATCTTGGAATGGTCTAATCCAAGGTTTTCCACTAAGGTGAGGTCATTCCATGGTCTGACTAGCTTTTACAGGAAGTTCATTAGGAATTTCAGCAATATATGTGTACCCCTAACTAAAAAATGAGGGGGGATAGAAAAGAGTTCAAGTAGACTATACATGAGCTGCAAGGAGTTTTGAATTGCTAAAGAAGAAGGTGACAAAGTAACCTATGTTGGCACTTCCTAATTTCAACAAAGTGTCCCATGTGGATTATGATGCTAGTTTTAGTACTATTGGGCCTGTGTTGATCCAAGAAGGTAAGCTTATTGCCTATCTTAGTGAAAAATTGAATGATGCAATGAAGAAGTATTTTTTTTATGATCAAGAGTGCTATGCAATAGTTTGGGCCTTCAAGAAATGGAGACATTATTTATTTCCAAAATAATTTATCTTGTATACTGATCACCAGGCATTACAATACTTAAATATCCAAGGTAAATTGAATTAGAGACATTTGAAATGGGTAAAGTTCATGCAAAGCTATACATTTGTATTAAAACATAGAAGTGGAAGGTCTAATAGGGTTGTAGATGTATTAAGTAGGAGACAAATGTTGTTGAAAATAATGTAGGTTGAAGTGGTTTAGTCTAATGAACTCAAGAATCTGTAACTTGAGGATCTTGACTTTGTAGAGGCTTGGAAGGCTTGTAAAGAACTTGTTACTCTAAACTGAACTAGGTGGCTAGATTACTTGATTTAGGATGGTATGTTGTTTAAGGAAGTCAACTGTGTACCCCAAGGAGTTCTATGAGGGAGAACTTGATTAAGGAGAAACACAGTGGAGGGATGGTAGGACACTTTGGTTGAGATATGACCATTCCTATTATTAGAGAACATTATTTTTGGCCTCAATTGTCACAGGATGTGAATAATTTTGTGCAAAGTTGTCAAGTATGTCAAATAGCCAAAGGATTTAGTCACAATACTACACTCTATCATCCATTTTCCTATTCCATCGAAGCCTCTGAAGGACATAAGTATGTATTTTGTTCTTGGATTTCCAAGGACACAAAGGTGTAATGACTCAGTATTTGTGGTGGTTGATAGGTTCTCCAAGATGGCACACTTCATTCCATGCCACAAGACTAATGATGCAATAACTATTATAGATTTGTTTTTCAGAGAGGTAGTGAGACTACATGGTCTCCCAATAAGTATTGCTTCTGATAGAGATACTAAATTTGTGGAGTATTTTTGGAGGACTTTGTGGAAGAAGTTGAAGATAGAATTAAAGTTTAGTTTTTCACATCATCCACAGAGTGATGGATAAAAAAAAGTAGTAAATAGAAGCTTGGGAAATTTGCTAAGGTGTTTAGTAGGAGATAAGCCCAAGGGATGGGATTTGATTCTACCACAAGAAGAATTTTCTTACAATAATTTTGTGAATAGGAGAACTAGCATATCATAATTCCAAATTATGTATGGGAGTAGTCCAAGGATTGCACCAAAGCTGAAGAAGATGGAGCAAGGGGAGAGGATGAGTGCTAAGGTGGAAGACTTTGTTGAACATGTCAAGAACCTACATGAAGAGGTATGAGCACATATTACCAAGATGAACCTATAGTATAAGGCTAGGGCAGATCAAAAGAAGAGACATAAAGAGCTCCAAGTTTGAGATTAGGTTATGGTATATTTGAGGAAGGAATGATTTCCAGTGACTACCTACAACAAGTTGAAGATGAAGAAATTTGGCACCTACAAAATTTTGAAGAAAAGGGATGCACATGAGGTGGAGTTGCTAGATGGGATTCACATTTCTCCTATTTTTAATATTGCAAACTTAACACAATATCATGATGATCATGTAGATGAGGAGTTGATGTTGGAGACTCGTGTCCAATAACTACTTCTATGAAGGAAGAGATTGAAGAAATTCTAAATAGTCGAGTGGGTCAGAGTACCAGAAATAGGCACTATGAAGAATACATTGTGAAGTGGAAAGGATTACCTATAGAAGATTCAACTTGGATATCCATAATGGAGGTTTCCCATTTGGGTTTTCTTCTATTAGCTATAAACTAATAGGGTCACTTTTCAATCTACCTTGGGTGTTTGATGTAGCAGCATCCAGTCGTGTACGGGCAATCTTGTATAACCCAAAAATATGCCTAGTGTTAGTTTCTATTTAATGTGTTTTCATTTCTAGATACCAATTTGGGTTAAATAAATATTCTAACTCTGATAGTTCTACTATGGGTTTTTTGGGTTAGAGTTTTCAAGCACCTTAGGATGTAGGCCAATGTAAAAAATATTTTATATTGTATTTGAGCCATAATTATGATGAATTAGAGGGTGTATGTTGGAGGGATGACTATAAATATAATTTAAAGAACTCCAGAAAAGGAATTAGGTCAAAAGGCTTTATGGTTTGAAAGTTATGGTAGTTTTAAGTTGTTTGGAGAACCCTTAAGAGCACTTCAAAGTTAGATTTGAGGCACTAAATGGCATTGTACAAGCTTGAGAAATGGGGGAAGCAAAGCTATTCCATAGTGCTTTAGAGAATTCGTAAATTTTTTTATAAATGTAAACAGTTTGTCAATCAAAGTCTTGGATCAAAAGTTATGCCTCTCGAAAGTTGGACTACCATTTCTGGATTCTTTTAAGTTTACACTAACTTCTGATGTGTTTTCTAGAACCTTCTATTTTGGAGATGAATTCCAAATGGCATATTCTAAAATTTATTCCTAACCCTAAACCTAATTGGGGGTTACTTAAGGACATTGCTAGCATTATAAATATAGTTTTTGGTGGAGTTTGGGTGAAGGTACTAGAGGAGGGAGTTTCTCCATAATTAGACTACATTGTAAGCCCATAGGGTACATCTTTGAGTCTATCCTCATTGTACTAAATGTAATAGCCTATTACTTCTGATAATAGTGTTCCTCTTTTCCTGCTGTGTTAATTTTGGTCTTTGATCATGCCCTCTTTATAATTATGATAGAAAATGACCCAGAAAATAAAACCCTAGTAAAATACCTTTAAAAAACTACTTACACCTCTAGAAGACAAAAAAAAAATGGGACACCTTGCTCACCTGAAAGGTGCACTAGGTGCACCTTTCCCTACACAAAACTCTCAACACTAAGGGTGTGCACCTAGTGCACCTCATGGGGTGTGCTATGTGCACACTGTTACTATACATGGGGGAATTCTTAGCCTTAGTAAAGGTGTGCACTAGTGAACCTTTATCTTGGGTGAAGCCTTGAGAGCTTAGGTTTTAGTTAATTTTTTAATTTATTAGGTTAGTGCAAAAAGGTGTGCATCTTGCACACCTTTTTCTTAGTCAATTTAGCATGTTTGTATGTTGATGTGTACAGGTGATGAAGATCTAGTGTATTTGGTAGACCTTATGGGGTTTGAGGGTATAGAATAACTTTTTGTAGAACGAAGAATGAGAAGTGAGGAAAGGGGGTGGGCTCTCAGGATTTGTAGGGCTACGATTAAGTGCAACTCTTGGAGGTGCACACTTTCAAGAGGGATGTGCTCTTCCCACATGCAACTAGCACACTCGTACACCTTTAGGTGTGCGCTAGGTACACTAGTGCACCCCTAAACATAAAAGTTTTATTTTTCCTCCTCATAAACATAGTTTTCAAATAATGGGTTCTTAGATAGAGACACAAACTAGGTAAAAACACCAGGAAAAACCTTTAAAAAAATTTAGACTTGAGACTAGGGATCTGAAAAACTAAATAATAGACTAGGGGGTCTCCATTTCTAGGAAAAATGGGGCATGCACTATGAAACTACAACAAATAGCCTCAAAAAAAGAAGAAGAAATGAGAAAGACATTTCTTCATAAACAAATATTCCTCTAATATGATAGTGGACAACTTATTTGGAATGCATATCCCTTAGTCAGATTACCTCTATTAGACTTTGTAGAATTCTTTGTTCTTAGCAAAAAAATTCTTTCTTTTATTTTCTTTATGTGCCCTAACCATGCTTGGACTATGTGGCCAAGACACTAGTGTTGTTTATCAAATTCAATCTTAAAGTTGATATTTCTTGCGTTCCTCTTTTAGGAATGTTTTGGAAACTCTCACACCAAACAATAATCTTAGCAATTCCCTCGAAAAGAACCTTTTGTTTGAACTGGTAGGGTTTGGACCATCCCTTGCTATCATCAACCTTGGTTTGAAATCACATAAGATAATCAATATTTAAATTTGTAAAGAGTTGAAAACTTGTTGATCTGCAATCCTGAATTTAATATTGAAAGTCTTTAAAGATGATCAACATATTACAAACTTGATCTACCTTCTAATATTAAAGTGGCCATTACACATGATAAATTTGAGTATATGTTGATCATCTTGATCACACTTTTTCAACTCTTACTTCTATTTTATCCAATTGTATCACTATTTAATTAGAAGGCTAAGGAGTGACTTCCAACCTTTGTTCTATTGAAAGTGGCATAACATTACAAAAAGCTCCTGAATCGATTAGGGAATTGTGAAGATTCTTCTCATATATTCTAATGCTAAGAAAAAATGGAGGTACCTCAACATTATCCTTAAACATAGTTGGCATTAGCTCTGAAGCATTGACTTGTTAAGATACTGTCTTTTGGGGAATAATATTTGAATTGTGTGTTGCCATTGTATGTTCAAGATTTTTCATTAGTCCTTCTTATTGATTAGAAAAATTTTGCAGCATGTCAAACATAGACATGTTGGCCTTTGTTCATTTCAAATCTTCCACTGCACTATACTTTTTAATAGACCAAGCAAGATTTTTTCAAATTGTAGGAACATTTCATTGATTTAGTTTTTCCTATCCTCTATATAGTGGCCTAATTGGTACTAGTTTGTTACACACTCTTGGATTAGGAGGAGTGGGTTGTAATACTGGGGGAATTCCATCTATCATAGGTTCTTTTTTACTCCACAGATTGTAAGTATTTTGATTGTCATTTTAAAAAAAAAAAGCATCTCTTCTAGTTGTGTATCTAATTCTTGACTGAATGGAAAAGTGAATTCTTCATTGGTTGGTTGTTCTACTTGTGTTTTCTATGGAGAATCATAGAATTCTAGTAGCATAGAATTAAATTGCACAGGAAGAAAATTATCATTTTCTTGTGAATTCTGATTCAATTCTTGATTTATGTTATAATATGAACCATCATTATTAGGTTTGATTTGGACATCATCCTATTGATTGATATCCACATACTGAACATTATTATTATTGATATCTATAGGAATGCTTCCATTATTTGGATAAGTGTTCCATTATCAATTATATCTCTAGAAATTGTTGTTGCAATTAGGAGGATTGAAGGTGTTTCCTCCATTTTTGTTTCCTACATTATTGTTCCCACCATTGTTGTTTCCACTAAAATATCTATTGTAATTCTAACTGTAATTGTTGTTATTGTAAGGACTAGTATTGTTTCTCTAAAAAAAATTATTTTATCCTTGTGACAACCTCAAGAAAATCATTTCATTATTTATTTGAGACATGGTCTTCTTCATTTGACCAAACTTAGAGGCAAAACTATTGTTTGCTTTAGCAGAAGCTACTGCCCTTTGTTCAAAGAAAGAAACTTTTGGAGGTTCATATCCTAGATATGTTATAGCTAGGATTTATGAAGTTGGTGACTACTATAATGGAACTAGATTCATGGGTATGGATTGGCTAGGATTGTAGGTTTTGCAACAGGATATGTTGGCATCATTGTAATAGCTTGAGCTAGAAGCATCAATCCTCCTCCATTAGGATTGGCCTACTTTGTAAAGGTAATTTCTTCTAAGAAGACTTTGTTCAATGTGTCAATATTTTTTGTAGGAAGTCTTCCTAGGAAAATAGTAGTAAGATGGTCCATAGCATTCAAATAAATCTAAATTGTGGCTTCAAATGGTATAGTGTATGGCATGCCTAGCTTGTGCTATTCCATATTAAAGTGATGGGTGAAGTGTGAAACTATCTTAGCTAGGTCTCTGTTGATTGATATGAATTTTTGATGTGTCACAGCTAGGTAGATAAAAGTTTTGAATTGTTCTAAGACCAATTTTTTGAAAGTATCCTAGTCTCCAATACATCTAGGCAAAAAATTGGCATAACAATTAAAAGAAACTTCCCCCAACGAGTAGGGGAATAAGAGAAGAACAACATTCTCATTAGCAATCTGCTTCTAGTTGCAAATTTCCTTGAACATCTTAACATGATCTTTGACTATTATTGTCTCTCCATAAATGAACCTTAGGAAAAACTTCTTAGGATTCTTAGGAAATTCATTGAGTACTCCTATCAAGTTGATTGATGAATCTACAACATTTGCAGAAAAGGCCATTGGAGGATTTGGTGGAATAATAGGCGGTTGTTTTGGAGGTGGAACTAAAGAAGATGATGAAATGTTGAATGGAACTGGTAGAATTTGAGGGAATCCTTTATCACTGTGAGGCTTACAAAAATAACTAAGTTTGAGGAATTTGTGTGTACCAGGTAAAGATCTTAAGGCTCGCAAAAAATGGAGATGATAGATCATGATCTTCTAGCTTGCATCAATTCTAGGAAAAGTACACCTCTATAGAAGCACACTTTCTCAAAAATATTGCGTACCTTGGAACCTTGTGCACCTCAAAACCTCAATAGTTCAAAAAAAAAATCTAAACTTGTAAAAAAAATGCAAAATTTTGAAATTTCAAGTTATTTTCTTTTATTCCAAATGGTTTGGGCTCTCCTTCTAGCATCATTCTATTGAGCTATCATTTTGCAGGATGCTTAATGTTAGAAATCCTTTTGAACTCCTCTCTTCAAAAACTAATCTAGGATCAATCTTGAAAAACTAATCTGGGATCAACTCCAAGGTTCTAGGCAATCTTGCGACCTACTAGAATTTTCTCAGTAGAAGATAAATATATTTATTTAGGTCTTTGCTAGCTTTGACCAATTTCAAATAAGATGTTGAATTTTCTTGCTATCTCAAAAAGTAACCACACAAAAAGAAATATATTTTAGCATTTTCCTATTTTTATAATCAATGTAGTTTTAACTATGCAACTATATGAATTCCTAATTTAACCAAGTGTTTGTAAAACAAAATAACAAAGATAGGGTTACAAGATTTTTAAGAAAATGACTTGAAAAGTAAATCCCTAATGAGCATAAGACACAGAAACAATGCATCTACAAGTTAAGTCTTTGAAAATATTAGTAGGTAACCAATGTAAATAGGGGCAGCACTTCCTCAATTCCACTAATGCAATTGTTGATTGGAATTTAGTATTTGTAAGATATTTCACTTTGCATTGGATGGCAAGGCCATAGAAAGCATGCTCATGTGAGACAAAAATCTATGCAAGAACAATATGGTGATATCTTCTCTAACTAAGTATGTCAATGGAATTCATAAACACGTGGCAAACACCAGAACTAAAAGATACATCAATCAAAATGATATAATAAAACTATTGGCTCATTTACACTCCATGAACATACATTCACAAAATATAACACAATTAGGCAAGAATAACTACACTTCAAATGTGAGCACCAATAGCATATATTATTGCATCAAAATAATGGCCTAGAAAACATATTACATTCCTGAATTTATAAGAAATTCTATCTCTAATTTGTGTTGAGAGTAAGAGATCTCTTTATGCAAACATATGCTTCTAAAATAATAAAACAAATCTATTTATTTACAAATTGACTCTTTAATTGATGCTAAGTAGGACTTCACCATTGTTCATATCATTTAATGGGTGGATGAGCCTTTACATGACTTAAAACAAAGAAATAATGAGAAAATAAGAAGAAGAAAGCCATTAGATGATGTAGGAGTATCTAGAGATGCCAAAAATAGAAGCTTGTTCTTCACTAGGTGTTTGTAGGAGTTAAACTGTCATCGGAATGCATTTCCAATGGATGGAAAGCTCTAAAATTGGAATTGGTAGTTAACTGTCGATGCGCCTCTGAACTCTTCAAAAAAAATTGTCGTACCTCTGGAGAAGAACACCTCAAAAGTAGTGCACCTTGCACACCTAGTGCACCTCAGAAGCTTGCACACCTCAGAACCTCATCAAGTCAAAAAATGCAAAATTTTGCCAAGTGTCAAAATTAAAATTCTAGCTTTTGGGCTTTATTCCCCTTCATACCAAAGCTATGTGTTGACTTTTTCCCTTGACTTTCTTTGTAATCTTTGTCACTTGGGTTGTATCCAGAAAATCTAAAGCTTAATATTTATCCTTCACCTTTTGTTGATAATTGCCTACCTCTATGTGAGTCTTTGCAAATCTTCCAATTTCACATCTAATTCTGGCAATGCCTCTTCGGTCTTAAATGCTTGTCTAATATCCTCATTAGTGGAAGCTTCTTCAAAAGTCTTCCAAAATTTTTCTATAACTACTTGTATAGTCATAAGTCTATCCCTTGAATCATTTTTAAAAATATCAAGGCAAGCATCATTGTAATGTCTCTCTACTTCAAAAAGTTTCTCTTGGGTTTGATCCTTGAGCTTATGAATATCCACATGTAATGTTTCCATTACTCTATTGCCATCACTAATCTTATCTATCCATTTATCTATCTTATGTAACTCATCTACCCTATATACATCCATCAACATTTGATACCTCTAACCTTTTATTGAATTCAATGCTTGAAGGTCATTTCTCCTAGTATGTACTTCATCCATTAACACAAAATCCTTGTTCAATATAGCAACCAACTTATCTAAATTACTTTGAATGTGCTATAGCAATTTAAGATTTCCTTGTATAATCTATACACTTTTCTCTTCAAATCTTTCCTACCATTCCTGACAAGCCTTCAAGAATGGATCTAACTATACAGTTTCCTTAGCCCTCTTATTAAGTCCCTCTTGTAAAGTATCCTCATGTTTTTCTAGATCCAATGGACCAACTACTTCATTTAGATATTCTCTTAAGATTTCATTCTACTTTTAGAGGTTTAACAACTCAGACTCATACTATTCTTAGTGCCTAAACACTTCTTTGATCCCCATAGTAACCATCAATTTGGCAATATCCATAGTGGGTTTTCCAAGAAAGACCTCCTTGATTTGATAATCTTTTGAGGTCAAAACCTCAATATTTGTATGTAAAGGAGGGATAGCAACATGGGCAAACAAGTCCTGATTTTGATCACTCATAACAAAGGCCAATGTTCATACATCACCAATGAGTGGCTCAAGTTTCTTGAGAGCTTCAACTAATTCTCTTATTCCCTCTTCCTGAGTACAATACAATTTCCTTTTGTGTCTAATTATCACCTCTTTTCTCAACCATCTTGGAGTATCTTCCATCAGAGATTTATCTTTAGATGAAGAGGGAGTCCATATTGTTATGTTTTTTTCCCTTATCACTCCTCTTTGGAGTCTTCTCCTTTTGTGAGAGATCCAAAAAAGAAATCTATTTATCTGTTCATTCCAAAGTCCTCACCTCTATATCTCGGCAAGTCTTTAGAGGTTCCTCATATATTTTTCCCTCTTCTAACACTTCATTGATGGGTATTTATTGTGGCTCTTTTTCCTACTTTGTTCATACCTATTCTTCCTTAATTGGAAGGAGAGGAGTGACTGAACCTTCATCCATGCAAGATAAATCTTTATTTTTTAATGGTGGATCAATTAAATATCCTTGTAGCTAGGTCATCAATTGACTCTAATCCTCTTGTGGAGGTTGATTAGTTAGGGTATCCCTTATCTTATCACCTACTAGCTCGGTACCTACAGGCATGAAATCTGAATTTGACATCTGAAATACATTAGCCCCTTGGTCTTCTTGCTCATCAATCCATTATTGTAACTCATCCTCCAAAGTTGTAGCATAAATAAGATGTGTAGGAATGGATAGTGGTGTTATAATGGATCTTCTTCTCTGTTCTTCATTTGTAGCCCTAGAAACATGAGTCCTTTGACTTAGGGGAAGGTTATCATCCTCATCTTCATCATCATCTTTTTCCTCTTCTAGAATAACTTCTAGGACTGATGGAAAAGGAATAACCTTTCTTATCACCTTTTTTCTCCTTTTCCTTCTAATCTTCATTTTCATCTTCCTTTACTTGGGAGTCAATGGAGAGGCTTCTTTATCTTGCACATGCAGAGAAACTTCCTATCCTTCTTCTTTAGCTTCTTGCCCTTATTTGGATAGTGGCCTTAGTGAGTTATCCTAAGTTTGCATGACTTCTACATTCTTTGGCCCTTGTACATTCTCTACCCCTTAGTGGCCTAATGCTTGAGTTTCCTCTTCTTTAGGCTTAGCTTGTTGAGGGGAAGTCCTTTTCCTTTGACCTTTACCCTTTTGTACCCTAAAGTATCCAACTTGTCTATAAAGATGATGCACTATTTTCAATCTTAATGGAGACTGAGTTGTGAATGTTGAAATTTTTACTTTCACTCCTCGACCTTTTACTAGGCAAGTTGTATCTTAGAAAACTACAATTTGTGGAATCAAATCTAGTTGGAATGGTCTTTTGATCCAATCCTTTGTTAACTAGATGACATGCCTCACGCTATGATTGATATCTAAGTTTTAATCTCTATAAATCTCTGCATTCATAATAGGCCAATCATTTATCTTATCTTTTTTATATAAGGGATCTAAAACCTCTTCATTATCTTGCTACACAATCTTTAATGGGATCTTTGTTTTCAACCTACTGCCTACCAAATAGAGAGTCATCGTACAATAGTTCCTTATTAAAATTTTGTAGTCATCCACTACATTCATCCAATGATCCTCTATGTCATCCTAATGTTGGAGTTGTTTTACCACTAAGTACTAAACTATGCCAATATTATCAAAATAGGAATGAGGAGAGTTCTATTCCTCCAAGGGATATTGATCCCACTTAGACTCAAAAGTCACAATATCCTAGTTCTAGCTAACACTAAATGGAATTATAGTGATGTTCCATACCCAAGTCTTCTTATATTCCTTCTTCATTCTCTCATATGCAAACAATATTTTTCATGCAATGTCTAGCAATATGAGTCTATCACACAAATACCTAGGGAGCTTCTTTGGATTAACAATCATACCTGCTACCCTTAAATAGTCGAATATTTTAAATTGGATGTAATAAGTGTTGACTTCAACAATCTTTGTCACTGCCTCATCTGGCATCCTCTTCACATAATCTCCCTTAATGAACCAAATGATTACAAAAATGAAGGCATCATTCACTATTCTATATTCCTTATTGTGTTCTAAAATCTTTATTCTAACCAATTGGGCATATACCACATAAGTCCATGCATTTGTATATTGCAATTTTCCCCTTTTGGACATTCTCGGATAATCCATTGCTCTTGTAGCTAATAGGTGCACCAAATAGGATGTCATATAGAACCTTTAGTTGTTATTGACTGCCACCAGTTGCTTATCTAAATTCTCACTGAGAATTGAGGCCCAATTAATTAGCATCTTCATTATTTTGATGGTCTCAATAAAGTGTACTATCGATATATTCAGATGTCCTATTGTTGGTAATCCCATGACTCTACTCAAGACCACTATAGAATGTCCAATGTCATCTTTCATATAGCCCCTCGGCATGTCTACTTTGCCTGCCTTTTTCTCAAGAGGAGCCTTATCAATAAGATGTGAAGATTGGATAATTTCTAATGCTTCCTCTCCATTCTCTCTATACTACCTTTTTGCTTGATGGTATGTTAACCTAATGTACTAATTTTCTCTTGGAAGATGAAAAAATTTCTCCGTGATTTTAGGCCCCAAATCTAAGATGATCTCTCTAGTTATGTGTTTTACAACCCTTTCCTCTAAAATATAGTTTCTTTCCAACATCATGATCAACTCAGAATACTATATTGAAACTAGGTGTAATGTTATGTTAACTAGCCTTGATATGATATATGCAGATAGCATTGTAGACCTCTTGGTTGGTTTGTTACATAGGACTAGGAATATTTTCTAGTCAATATGGCCCAGTTCAGTGTCTCAGATCTTTGAATATTCATCCTAGAAGGGTGACTTTGATGGAACACCTTGGAATTGTAAGACCAAAAGATGAGGAGGAAGCAATTTAATCTACCCAAAGAAAACATCCATTAGTCTAGAAGGTGAAAAAATTAATTAAAACGAACCCTAATTATGACAAAAAATTACCCAAAATGTAAAACCCTAGTAAAACACCTAAAAAAACCTAATCATGCCCCTAGAAGAAAAATAAATGGAATGGGGCACCTTGCACACCTCAGAGGTGTGCTAGGTGCACCTTCTCGTACACAAAACTCTCAACACTAAGTGTGCGCACCTAGCACACCTTATGGGGTGCACTATGTGCACACCCTTACTAAACTTGGGGGAATGCTTTACCTTAGTAAATGTGTGCATGTGCGCAACTTGGATAGGTGTGCACCTATGCACCTTTATCTTGGATGAAGGCTTGTTAGCTTAGGTTTTAGTTAAGTGGTTTATTTGACAGGTTAGTGGGAAAAGAAGGTGCACAAGATGCACACCATTTTCTTATTCAATTTAACATGCTTTTATGTTGATGTGTGCAAGTGATGAAGATCTGGTAGATTTGGTGCACCTTATGGGTTGTGGGGTTGTGCAACAAGTTTCTGTAGGATGAAGAATGAGAAGTGAGGAAAGGGGGAGGTGTATGGCGCTTTATAGGCCTAGGATTGAGTGCACCTCTTCAAGGTGCAGACCTATGTATGTGCATAGGTGCACACTTTGAAGATGGATGTGCTCTTCTTGCATGTGACTAGCATACTAACACAACTTTAGGGTTGGGCAAGATGCATTAGTGCACCCCTAAATATAAAAACTTGATTTTTCCTCCTTAGAAACATAATTTCTAGAAAAATGGGTTCTCAAGCAGAGACCTAGACTAAATAAAAACACCAAGAAAAACCTTTAAAAAAACTTAGACCCTAAACTAGGGATCTGAAAAAGCTAAAATATATACTATGGGGTCCCCATTTCTAGAGAAAATGGGGAGTGCATTGTGAAACCACAACAAGGTGCACAACATGGGGAAGTGCACCAAGTTGTGGTGCCAAAAGCGGTGTATAAGTGGACACCTTTTTCCTGAAATCAGCAATTTCTGAACTTCAACAAGAATTTGAAGATAGTTACAATCAAAATTTTAAGATATGACAAAAAAAAAAGTCATAGTCCTTTGAATCTAGTTTCTAAAATACTAATTTTTTTCAAAATGGTTTAGCTTTAGGTCCTCAAAAAATGAGGCCATAGAAAGTGGTAATATCTATTCCAAAAAAACATAAAATAGTACAAAGTGTGGCCCCCCTAAAATTTTAACTTTTTTTTTTGAAATTCTTTAATCGCTCTAGTCAAAAGTTACTTAACACTATGTAGTTTATCCCAAATTTTTCAAGTAATTTTATAATGTGTATTTTTTTAATGAATTTTTTAACTAGAAACATCCCAAAATTTTGAAATATCTATGTGCTTCCACTAGAAATAATTGAAAACTAATCTAAAATCAAAACTTTTTTTTTTCAAAGTGTGTAGAATGGAGTCTAATTTCTAAAAAACTAAGTTGTTGCAAAATTTGATGAACAAGCTAAAATCTACAACACAATTAGTACTTGGTGGTTTTTGACAAAAAATGAGCATACATTCAAAAGAAATTATAGATGAAAGGCTTGACATAGTTCAAATTAAAAATAAATTATATGGTTATATAGCTAACACAAAGAACAAAAATGTCATGTAACTTGATATTATTGATGCCCAACCATGAGGAGTCTTGAAGGAGAGCACACAAGAAAAAATAATCATTTTTTGTATGTTTGGAAAAAAACATGTCTTAGACCTATTTATAAACTCTAGAACTTTGGGTTGGATCTCCAAGGCAAAACCAAGCCTTAGGCTTGGTTTTAATGCAAAGCTTTGAATAGTGTGTATGCCCTATAGTGCGTGTGCACTATAGCATGCATCTGCTATTTAAAGCATTTGAATTTTGGTCTCAATAGTGCATGCGCACTATAGTGCATACGCACTATTGAGACCTAAATAGTGCATAGAGAAGGAAGAAGAGATGCAAAGTAAGAGCATGATAGAGCAGGGGGGGTGGGGGGGATGGTTGTGTGTGTGAGAGAGAGAGAGAAAGTAGGGGATGGGAGAGAGAGGAAGTGAGAAAGAGTAGGGGTGGCATAGAGAGTATGGGATGGGAGAGAGAGGAAGTGAGAAAGAGTAGGGGTGGTAGAGAGAGTAGGGGTGGCAAAGAGAGAGTACAGGATGGGGGAGAGAGATTGAAAGTAGGGTATGGGAGAGAGTGGAAGTGTGAGAGAGAGTAGGGGTGGTAGAGAGAGAGTACAAGGTGGGAGAGAGAGATTCAGAGTAGGGGATGAGGAGAGAGATTAAGAGTAGGGGATGGGGGAGAGAAAGTAGGTAGTGGGAGATGGAGTGGAGGAGGGAGAGTGAGAGAGAGGAGGATGGGAGTGATGTGTGTGAAAGAGAGAGAGTACAGAATGGGAGAAGGGGGAGAGAGAGTAGCTCAAGAGAGAGTAGGGGATAGGAGAGAGTGTGAAAATGTGAGAGAGAGTAGGGGGTAGTAGAGAGAGAGTAGAGAGGGATAGAGTGAGAGTGAGGGTGAGAGAGAGTGAGAGATAAAGTGGGGGATGGGAGAGGAGAGAGGGGGGATGGGTGTGTGTGTTAAAGAGAGAGAGTAAGGAATGAGAGGGGAGAGAGATAGAGAGAGAGTAGGGTATGAGAGAGAAAGAGAGTAGGAAATGGGAGAGGGAGAGAGAGGGGGGATGGTAGTGTGTGTAAGAGAGAGAATAGGGGATGGGAGAGAGTGTGAGAGTGTGTGAGAGAGTAGCGATGACAAAGAGAGTGATATTAGGGGATGGGAGAGAGAGAGAGTAGAGAGGGAGAGAGTGAGAGAGAGAGATAGTAGGTGGTGGGAGAGGTAGTGGGAGGGAGAGAGAGGGGGAATGGGAGTGTGTGTAAGAGAGACAGAGTAGGGGATGGGAGAGAGTAGGCAGTGGGAGAGGGAGTGCAAGAGAGAGAGAGGGGGGGAATGGGAATGTGTGTAAGAAAGATAGAGTAGGGAATGGGAGAGAGTGTGAGAGAGAGAGTATGGGGTGGTAGAGAGAGCTCATACAAGATTGGGGAGAGAGAGAGAGAGCAATGGGAGAGAGTGTGAAAGAGAGTATGGGATGGGAGAGAGAAAGTAGAGAGGGAGAGAGTACTTGAGAGAGAGAAATAGTAGGTGGTGCAAGAGGTAGTGGGAGAGGGAGAGAGAGAGGGGGGAATGGGAGTGTGTGTGACAAATCTAGAGAGTAGGGGATGGGAGAGGAGAGAGAGAGGGGGGATGGGAGTGTGTATGTCTCTGAAAGAGAGAGAACGAGATGGGAGAGGGGAGAGAGAGTAGGGGATGGGGGAGAGAGAGTAGGCGGTGGGAGAGGGAGTGGGAGAGGGAGAGAGAGGGGGAATGAGAATGTGTGTAAGAGAGAGAGTACGGGATGGGAGAGAGTGTGAGAGTGTGAGAGAGAGTAGGTGGTGGTAAAGAGAGCTAGTATGAGATGGGAGAGACAGAGTGAGAGTAGGGGATGGGAGAGTGTGAGAGAGAGTAGGGGATGGGAGAGAGAGAGTGAGAGTAAGGGATGGGAGAGAGAGAGTAGAGAGGGAGAGAGAGAGAGAGATGGTAGGTAGTACGAGAGGGAGTGGGAGAGGGAGAGGGAGAGAGATGGGGGGATGAGAGTGTGTGTGACAGATCTAGAGAGTAGGGGATGGGAGAGAAGAGAGTGGGGGGATAGGAGTGTGCATGTGTCTATTAAAGAGAGAGAGTAGGGGATGGAGGGTAGAGAGTAGGAAGTAGGAGAGGCAGAGAGTGAGAGTAAAGGATGGGAGAGAGTGTGAGAGAGAGTAGGGGATGGGAGAGAGTGTGAGAGAGAGTAGGGAGAGGGATATAGAGAGAGGGGGATGGGAGTGTGTGTGACAGATCTAGAGAGTAGGGGATGGGAGAGAAGAGAGGGGGGATGGGAGTGTGTGTGTGTGTGTTTGTGAAAGAGAGAGAGAGTAGGGGATGGGAGAGAGTGTGAGAGTGTGAGATAGAGTAGGTGGTGATAGAGAGAGAGTATAAGATGGGAGAGATAGAGTGAAAGAATGGGAGAGAGAGAGAGAGAGAGAGTAGGGGGTGGCAGAGAGAGAGAGTACAGGATGCAGGAGACATAGTGAAAGGATGGGAGAGAGTGTGAGAGAGAGTAGGGTATGGGAGAGAGTATGAGAGAGAGTTGGGGATGGGAGAGAGAGTAAGAGTAAGGGATGGGAGTGAGAGTAGAGAGGGAGAGAGAGAACTTGAGAGAGAGAGATAGTAGGTGGTGGGAGAGGGAGTGGGAGAGGAAGAGAGAGGGGGGATGGGAGTGTGTGTGAGAGATCTAGAGAGTAGGGGAAGGGAGAGGAGAGAGAGAGAGGGGGATGGGAGTGTGTATCTATAAAAGTGAGAGTTTAGGGGATCGTAGATAGGAGAGAGAGTAGCCTGAGAGAGAGAGAGAGAGCAGTAGATGGGAGAGAGAGACTAGGTGGTGGGAGAGGAAGTGGAAGAGGGAGAGAGAAGGGGGGATGGGAGTGTGTGTAAGAGAGAGTAGGGGATCAGAGAGAGTATGAGAGAGAATAGGAGGTTGCAAAGAGAGAGAATGGGATGGGAGAGAGAGAGTGAGAGTAGGGGATCAGAGAGAGTGTGCGAGAGAGTAGGGGAGGGAAAGAGTGTGAGAGAGAGTAGGGAGAGTAAGATAGAGAGAGGGGGATGAGAGTGTGTGCGATAGATCTAGAGAGTAGGGGATGGGAGAGAAGAGAGAGGGGGGATGGGAGTGTTTGTGTGTATCTATGAAAGAGAGAGAGTAGGGGATGGGAGAGAGTGTTAGAGTCTGAGAGAGAGTAGGGGATGGTAGAGAGAGAGTACAAGATGGGAGAGACAAAGTGAAAGGATGGGAGAGAGCAAGAGAGAGAGTAGGGGGTGGCATAGAGAGAGTATGGGATGGGAGAAAGTGTGAGAGAGCATAGGCGATGGGAGAGAGTGTGGGAGAGAGTTGGGGATAGGAGGGAGGGAGAGAGAGAGAGAGAGAGAGAGAGCGAGAGAGAGAGAGAGAGAGAGAGAGAGAGAGAGAGAGAGTAAGAGTAGGGGATGGGAGAGAGAGAGAAGAGAGGGAGAGAGATAACTTGAGAGAGAGATAGTAGGTGGTGGGATAGGAGGAGAGAGAGGGGGGATGAAAGTGTGTGAGAGATCTAGAGAGTAGGGGATGAGAGAGGAGAGAGAGAGAGGGGGGATGGGAGTGTGTATCTATAAAAGAGAGTTTAGGGGATGGGAGAGGGGAGAGAGATTACCCCAAGAGAGAGATTAGAGGATGGGAGAGAGAGACTAAGTGGTGGGAGAGGTAGTGGGAGAGGGAGAGAGAAGGGGGGATGAGAGTGTGTGTAAGAGAGAGTAGGGGATGGGAGAGAGAGTAGGAGGTTGTAGAGAGAGAACGAGATGGGAGAGAGAGAGTAGGGGATGGGAGAGGGGGGAGAGAGATTAGGGGACGGGAGAGGGGAGAGAGAGAGAGTGGGGGATGGGAGAGGGGAAAGAGAGTAGGGGATGGGAGAGGAGAGAGAGAGAGTAGAGAGAGAGAGTTGGTGGGATAGAGAGGAATATGTTTTGACATAGTGCATATGCACTATAGTGCATACGCGCTTTATAGTGTGGACGTGCTAAAGTGTGCACACACTATGTGAAATCACCCAAAAATGGTCAAAAAGAAACTTTGGGGCCCATTTCATCCATTCTTTGCTTTTGGTTTGTTGTGCATTCTGTTATTCTGATAGAAATTATGAGTTTCAACATAGCAAACACTACTTGAAGAGTTTTTGAATATTCCTTGTATAGAAAAGGTTAGTGCAATCCTTTTTAAATATTGTTTGTTGGTATATAGATACAAATTTGATTATAATTTGACATGTTTAATATATAGTGAACTCATTGAAATTTTTATGTTTGAATGAAATGTTATTTCAAAATGGTTAGAAATTTGACAAATTTTTTGATATATATTGTGTATTCATTCTAATAATTGTAGTTTTTATATGTATTTGAATAATTTGTAATTTATACATTGTAAGTAATTCAGATATTTGAATAATTTGACATGTATAAATCATTATCATGCCAAGGAAGAAACCAAAAACTCAAACAAATGAAGATAGGGAGAGAGATTTGGAAATTAAAAGAGATAAAATGAAACTACTACGTGAACAAAGAAAATTGCAAAGCAATAATGAAGAATTGACTTTTGAAGAGGATCAAGAACCACTAGTACAAAGAAACAAAGAGGAAGAATTGGAAAGAAAAAGAGAAGAAATGAGACTGTTACACTCAAGAGGACAATTGAATTGTGAAGCTACACCATTTTAGAATGTTGGAATCATATCATCCTCTCATGTTGAAGAGACACTAATTTGTAGATGTGACGATGTACATACTCCATCATGTCACATTGAAGGAACAACATCAATACATCAGTAGGCGATATTCCATCTTTTGCATCCTATTGCCAAGGCACATCATCTTTGGTTCAAGGTATGCAATACACTCAACCTTATGTTGATGTTCTATTGAGGGAATGGAAGAGATTATAACACCTTCTAGAATTCATTTTAGAAGACCAAAATATTTGATTGATATTGATACTAACATTTTGAAATCAATGCCTGACAAGATTAGCAAGGATACTTGTTAAAGAAAATTTAATTATATGTGGAGATTATTTTTTTAAGAATTAAATATTAAAGGTCAATGCCAATTATTTGTTGAAATGATGAGGAATTTGAAATGTAGGCCTATCATGAAGATTCTTGGGCTAAGAATGATGGACAGTTCAAATGAGAAAAACATTATAAAGAATGTAATGAGTGCTTATGACAAAGTGGGTTCTAAATCATGAACCAAAGATAGTAATATCACAAGACGAGTACTTACATCGACTATAGTAAGTAGCCAAATGAAGAAAGCTCGACTCATAAGAAAGAAAAGAAAAAAATTAAAAATTGGTAGAGGTACTCTAAGGAGAGCCATGCTAAAGCATGAGAGATTGAAAGATCCAACGAAAAATGAGTTATGGACATTTAGAGGTAGACTACCACAAAAGGATAAAGAAATTAGTGAAGCTTTGAAATCATTGATCAAAGATTTTTGAAAAATTAACACATGTGTTTCCCCTAATCAAAGAGATTTAAGAAGGAGGATTGGTAGCCAAAATCATGACCCACATGCAAAACATTTTTTGGACAACTCAAACACAATTTTTTGCAAAATTTATTGGTATGTATCCTCAAATTCGAATAAGTCAAAATTTTTTTGAGATGGGTAAACTTTTTTCTGTTAAGATAAATCACACATGCACAACGTGTTGTTGTAGGATACATATTGAATTTTCTAACCATTTTGATATTTTTAGGCATATATGTGTGTTTTTGCATTCTAAGTTTGTTTTGTAGGATTGAGACATGAATGAGCCACCAAGATCTTCAAGGGAATTCATATCCAACATTTTATGTGAAATAGGGGATGGCCAACAATTTTAAAAGACATCATTCTTGGATGGTACATGCTTATTTTGTGGTTCTTTGCAACTTTTATCAACTTGTCAACATTTGGATAGTACACATGCAATTGGAAATGAAATAGTAGATTACGAAAAAATTTAAGACAGTGGCATATGCTCTAAAAGATGGGAAACAGGGTAAAAGATGTGATTTAATCATTGAAAAGATTCCATTGTATGAGTTCATGAAAATTTTTGTGAAAATATTATCTACGAGTATGCAAGGCATACACATAGAGCTCGATGGTTGGATTTGCAATTCAAGTTGTGCAAGGATACATTTCCATTGGATACCATTGTTTCAATTGTAGACTTCACAAAGAAGTACACACTACAACCACAAAATGAGGTGCAAGAAAAGTATTATAGTTCTCAATAGGTTTCCATATTTGTTCACATAACATTAATACATTTACCTACAAGTATAGAGGATGACAGGAAGATTTTGAGGGAGTACCATTTTTACATCAGTGATGATTGATCACATTCTATGGAGTTTGTATACGGTTTTTTTCAACTATTTTATGGAGATTTTGCTAACAGGGGCATCACATATTGTTAGCACATTATTTGGTCATACAATTGCAGATCTCAATTCAACAATGTACAAATGTTCTATTGGCTAAGTAGGATGCACAAGTTGTGTAGAATTCAATATATGTGGAATAACATAGAGGCCGGTCATGGAAAGGGAGAGCATGATGGTGCAAGCACATGCACAAAAATAGCCTTAGCTCATGAAGAACTAAAGTACAAAGATGGAGGAATATTGACAAATGAAAAATCCATCATCTAGTGGTGTAACACTACAATGGGTCTAGGTAAGGAAGGTGAGTCTATGGTTCATAGATTTTTTCGGTTAATAGATAATACTAACATTGCACCATATCAAGAATTTTGCATGCTAACAAGATCCAATGAGTTGCATTCTTTTAGAAGCTTTGATGCAGGTTCATGGAGTATCCACACATGAAAAATGGTATGCTATTTTCCATCATGTGCAAAGGAAAATTGGGATGATTGTGAGTCGACTGAATGGGTCAACAAATGGGATATATAGGTTTTGGACCCAATTGACACCTATCATCCCCCACAAGAACTAGAAATGGTACAAGTAGATTTGTCTATTGACTTTGACCGCTTGTCTAATCTAGTGCAACCTAGTAATATATATATATATATATATATATCTTTGTAATTTCAATATGTAACTTTATAAAATTTACCTAAGTATTTTTTGAATTAATGACTGCATTTTTTGTCACTACAGGCCATGTTTTTGTTGTTATTGCACTTGAAGACAATGAAGAAGGGATAGATTATTATTTGTCTCATTGTTCCAAGCTAAAAGAAAATTGGTTCACTTAGTTATAGATGGTGAAGGTTTAGAGTACCATGTTGGTGTGGTGGTTCTAACTAGCACATGGCTTAGATGATATTATATGAAGAACCCTAAATTGTGGTTATTCGAGGATTGGCAAACAGAGAGGAAGATTTTTCATTATTCAAACCTTGTTGTCACATCAAATGTCCACTTGATAAAATTTGGTGGAAAACCACCACATAATAAGATTCTTTGAAAAGTTCATGAGTCAGGCCATGAGGCAATACTTGAGACATTAAAATGTAGAATAGATCTAGTTGGCTCATTAGATTGAATAGGGAGAGAGGGAGAGAGAAAGAGTGATCAATTCTAGGATCCAAATACAATGTTGGAACCTCTGCCCCAAGACTATCCACATGACAAGGTGGGTATTGTTATTATGTGTAAGTGATGAGATAAGTTTAAATCACAGATTTTATATTTTTATTTGTTTAGGATCTAGATACATTATTTGAATTTATATTAGATTCTTTAATAGGACCCATTTTTAGATTAGTCATTTCAATAAGTGAAAGTTTAGAATTTGTTGTTTAGATCAAAATTTAATGAAAGAACATGAAAAATTTTAGAATGTGAATGCTTTGTGATGCAAAGTCATGATTGTGAGGATGTAACCAAAAACTTCAAACTGGTGAAAGCAAGGATACAATAGGAGAAGTTTTCAATACTCATCAAGCAAGGTTATTATACAACTTAGAAAGCAAGGATTTGTACAAATGGATAATTCTTAATGACAAGCCAGATTCAATTTTTGTCATTCTCTAATTTTAGTGGATTAATCTTATCTTTGATTTTTTACTATGCTAATTCTTCATTTGCAAGTCACTAAAGAAGAGGGCTAATAAAGTTGAAGCACTAGTGATAAAGGGTGAGACACCAAAATCATCTACAAAATGATATTATCAATTCACATCCTCAATGTTTATTAGTGCTTTTTGTTCAAGTACTATTGTGTGTTAATCATCTTATGCCTAGGATTCTAGAGGATCACAATCATTGAAAAGTAAGAAGGAAAATAGGTCACGATCTAATGATAATGGGGCAGTGAGAGATATAGTTCTCTCTAAGGATAATGTTGATCAGTGGATGTATAAGTTGAGAGAACCAAAAGACTTTTGATATTTGATATTTTTTGGATGTTGTTTGCAATAATGTCAACACTTGATGAAACCAAATATTATGAGTGGAACTTAGTAGTTTTGTTTAAGCATGTCTAGATCCCTAAAAATAGTCAATGAAAAATACATTTAAAGAGGTTTCTTAGATTGTGCACATTAAATATCTCCATGTAAAATTTTTTAAAATTATTCCATACTATGACTTTGAGGTGACCATTCAGTTAAGAAATAAAATGATATTAAAAAAGAGGTGCAAAATAGAGATTCAAATTCCAAATCTTCTCATAGAAAAAACAAGAACTATGAGTTGTAGATATATTGACCATAGTAGACATGTAGTTGTGTAGTCAAGAGAAAACTTCAAGAGTCTACTAAATGAGATTAGTAACTTGGGGGTGGGGGGGGGGAGATGTGGGTGGATGTAGCAATACTTACATTCAAAAGCTAACACATTTGTAGAAGAGATAGTAGATCAACCTCCAACCACATGAGAAATGGTAGCAGAGGTGACCATAGTAGGAACAACATTAGATCTAGTAGCAACCCTAATAGAGGAAGCCATTTTTCCAAGTCATTAATGACTAACTCCTAAGTTGATTTAGCCTTAATATGTACATTTTTGGATCAAAGGGAGGGATTTCTCATGTTTTTCTTCTCTTGTGTGCATGTGGAATAGTTTTACTTTTGTTTCTTGTGTGCTAGACTGGTTCTTTCTTATTGATGACACAACCACTTATAATAATGATGCATACAAAATATTGTAGTCATTGATACTTGTATAAATACATTAGCTATAGTAAAATGTAGAAACTCAACCTTCATAATGATTGGTTATTAACGATTACACCATTTGTAACAACTATGTATGACCTCTCCTTATTGTGATTAAGGTGTTAAATAGTTAAAGTATCCATAATCTAACATATTGATGTAGGATGATTCATTTATTATTTTATAACCCTAGATATTCCTCCCAACATCATAAACTACCATCTAATAAAGAGGTATTATTTCTTAAAAACATAAGCAAGAGGATAAATGGGCTAGATCAACCCATTTGATATGCAATTCTACTTGACCAAACTATGAATTCCAAAGATTCAAACATAGTGTTATGTCCATCCATATACTTAATACAATGGAGAACTATCATTTTTCTTCATTTCCAAAGATGATTATGGGTTCATCTAGAGAATTCTAATAGCATTTGAAAGATCATACATATCCACTTTAATATTTTCCATATAGTAATCTATACTCATCTATCCTAGTCAAACACTTCCTAAATAAAAACACAAAACCATCAGTACTAATGGACTTATTTTAATAGTTGAAATAAAATAAAAGTTCTTTACATTAATATATTACAATTTTGAGAACAAAAAATTGATATTGTTGTAAAAGAAAGGACAAATAGCATTTATATTCTTTCTTAAAACCTTAGTCCTCACTTTAAACAACACATAATATATTCCATTGGAAAAGCCATTGTGAATACGTATTTATAAACCCATACGGTTGAAGTTAATCTATTTTTCAAACCTACATAAATCTTTATTTTAAAATCAACAAATGAAAACGGTGGCCATAAAGCTGAATAAAATATTGTCATAGTTGAGAAACGCAACAAATTTCATTTAAAAGAACATTATGAATGCATATTCTTGAACCGTATTGAGAGAAGTTTAATTTTGGGATCAAGCAATTTATAGACCCAAAGTAATCTCAATTTTAATAAAACCTAACAAAAATGGAAGCCTTATAGCTTGTACATAAATTAATAAATTAATGGCTTAGAAACATATTAGCTTGTACTTTGAGAGTCAAGACCACTTGTAAGGTCAAATGAATCCTTGGTGCCATTATAAGCCAAGATGCCATTTGAGCCAAAGGTCATTTTTGGTCAATCTAGGTTGTTTTAGGAGGGAATAGGGATTTTATAGTTTCCTATGAGGTTTTAGATGCCTTATTAGTCATTTGAAATTATTTAGAAGCATAGGTTTTCAATTGGAAAAGAAATTGTCAAAAGAGCAAAAAATTGCGAAAATGCAAGAAAAGTTGCTAAACAACAATTTTTGCAAAATAAGTTATCAAACTATTTGGTAGTTGTACAGTCATCACAACCATTCAAAAATTGGTTGTGACAATTGGAGGACATCTATTTAAGGTTTCCACAAGTGGAGAAACTTATTGTACGGACAAGTGAACAAAAAACATTGAATAAAACTCAAAATTTTTGAATTTTTCTCTATTGTTCCAATTCTATATAGCCTATATGGATTGGTAGTAGTGAAAGTTTCATATTTTTGGATAGAGGATTGAGTTAGTGTTCCATTGAATTTTTTTTGAAGTCTTTATCTTAGATACAACCAAAGTTAAATTAGTTTTGGTAGAGGTTGGTCAAATTTACCCTAAATTTGAGGGTTTCTTCAAGATGGCCTCCTAACATTCAAATCCTCTATGCGATATCAATGCCACTTTGGAGAATTAAAGTTAGGAGAGGTTAATTTAAGATGGTAGAGATTTAGAACTATAGGAGTTGGGTAGCTATTTTTACCAACAAGCCCTAGACTAAACATGGTCATATGTCTACTCTAGATTTGAAGAAGAAAGAAGGTTCAGGCTTCCAAACTAATTGATTTGACCTAGGTGAAGGGTGTAGGAGTATTAATTGGATTTTAAGAAGAGTTCCAAAGCATAGAGCCAGGTTTGCAAGCCCATTTTTTCATACTTACTTTGTAACCTAGCCTAATCTGGCCAATTAGGTTTGTGACTCAAAGTGGGTGTAAGTTGGTGTTGGAACATAGTCTGAGTTTGATCTTTTGGAATAACTAAGAGGTTGTTGAAGGGTGTCTAAAGAAGTGAAAAGATAGTGTGGTCCTTTGCAAGGTTTTGGATTTTGACCAAGAAAGCTAGGATTAGCCCTATTAGGAATGTTGGTAACAATGATGCAAATCAGTTGTTGGGTGTTGGAGAACTTCAAATTTTGGAGTTTCTTGTTGGATTAGGTCCATAGAAACCTTTTATATCAAGAAAGTTGAGTTCTAAACCCATTTAGGAAGAATTTTCCTTTTAGGCCTATTGGTAAGTGGAAAGAGGGCACAATTTGGGGCTTTGGTACCTAGAAACCTCTTGGAGTCAAATTAACTTCATATTGTGAAAGAAACTTTAGATTTTACTATGAAGAGATCTACTCATGTGATTAGTTCAATATTTATTAAGAGAGAGAGGAGGATTGATGAAGGAACTTCATAAAATTCTTCAAAGATTTGGGTCAATAACCCTTACAAGTTATACTTTTATTATTATTTAATGTATTGTGGTGGTTCGGGGGGGGGGGGCGGGGGCGGTGATGTGGAGGTTAGGTAGGAATAAGAAAAATGTTGGTTTCAATCCACAAGGATAGACCATACACCCA
Source organism: Cupressus sempervirens (assembly GCA_028749045.1). Taxonomy (NCBI): domain Eukaryota; kingdom Viridiplantae; phylum Streptophyta; class Pinopsida; order Cupressales; family Cupressaceae; genus Cupressus; species Cupressus sempervirens. The sequence continues at coordinate 1,029,497,550 of CM053785.1, forward strand.
ACTTCTACACTATGATACAATGACAATGCTAATGGATCAGCATTAATTCATACAACTAGACACTTACCAACTTGAACCAACAATTATGGATGATGGATTTTCACAAACTAGGACTCTTAGCATGTTAAGGGGGTTCAATATAACACCAAAACCCAGTAATCAAGGCCCAAGAATAACCAAAACTTAGATTTCATAGTTTTGTCCAAATAATGCAGCACTCAACATTAATCTATACAAATTAAAACTTGACTCATCTCCCCAAAAATGGTGGAACCTCACAACAGAGTTGAAGAACATGATTATAGATTCAATATGTCAGTAAAACCCAAGAATTAAAATCAAACAACATGTTAAACACAAGTTTCATGGCACTATTGAGAATTCAACAATTAAGGCTACTAGCCTGTCCCAAGACAAAATGTGCAATAATTATAAAAACTTCCAAAGGACCTCCCAAAACAATTGGCATTCTAAATACCTTTTATGGATTTTGTCAAACCTTCAAAAGGACAAGTGCTAGAACCAATTAGAAGCCTATCAAAACTAAATTGTTCTACATGCCTAATTCCTTCAATTAGGTCACATTTATGAAGGAAGTACCAAAAATCAGGTTAGAGGACCCAAACCAATGCATCCAAAAATTAGATGAAGACAAGGGAAGGTAGATTCCAAATTTTTACTTACTGGTTCAAACCCTAATGCATGCAAATCCATGAACTTCATAATGTAGCAGAGTTGTCACATGAAGATGCGAACTCATTTGTGCATATTTGGTATAGCCACCATCATCTCCAGCCTAGAAACCACCAAAATCTTAAAGTACATTGGAAAACCTCCCACTCCACCAAAAATTAGAATTTTCTAATGGTGGAAATGGGAGAAATCAACATTTTTGTACAAAAACCTAGGTACTGAGGGTTTGCAAACAATTTTCACAAAAAACCTTATAACTTCAGCCTCCCAATGTTTCAAGAGTTTAGAGTAAACTCATTTTAAAGGTGATTCGGTAACCTACAATAAAATCCACCTTTCTAGGCCCTCTAATCTATACAATCCATAAAATGTACAAAAAAATAGTCTTTTTCCAAGAAAATGAGAGTTTTCTTTATTGATTTCAAAGCCAAATGTACATCTATATCTTCCACCCACTTGTAAGGGCTTATGAAGACCTTCCTCCAACTAGTGCAACCAATTTTCAAAGGTTGTGACCATTGGGGGAACCTTTACAAAAAAAAACCATAATTATTGCATAAAAGTTGCATTATTGCTCTAGTTATGCAACTTATTTGCATTTTATGACTTTATTAAGACTTATAAGGATTATAACGCTCCTCTGACTTCTAATAAGACCCTAGGAGACTAATAGACCCCTATGACCTCATGAATCAACCTATTTATAGGAATACCAAAGTTTTCAAGGGTTTACATAATAGGGTCTGATTGCAAGAAATAAGCAAAAATGCTAAAATTAAGTTTGAAAAAGGTCTAGAAGACCTTAGAACCATTATTTTTCCTAGGATAAGACCTTATGACTCCTTGGTTTGATGGGGGTGCTCCTGTACCAGGGGGGAATTTTTTAAATTAATAGATTAATTTTAAGGAAAAATAAACAAAATATCAGTTAGGAAGTTATTATAGCAAGTTGATTATATTGTTGAAAATAAATCTTTAAAGGGCCATTACATGGCAATTTATATCATTAAATAAAATTGGAAACATGTATATTATGGATTTTCTTCTTTCTCCCACCCCACCCCCTCACTCATTCAAGAGACAATCATAATGCCAAGCCTCATCTTCTTTTAACAACAAATAATATATCAATTTCCCTCTTTTCTTTTGGGACAAAGATACCAAACCCTAACTAAATAGATATACAAATAGATATCTTCTAAATAAAAATGCAATCCTTAATTAATAAGTTCAATTCGGATGATGGATCATCAATGACACTTAATGGATCATCATAAATCCATACACCTTTACACTTGGCAACTTGACTCCACACCTAATAATGGTGGATTTTCACAAACTAGGATTCTCAAAATGATAAGGGTTTCAATATGACAGTAAAACCAAAGCATCAAGGCCAAATAACATACTAAAAAATGGGTTTCTTGGTACTGTTCTGATAATGTAGCAATTAAGGCTACTAGCACGTCCCAAGGAAAAATGTGCAATAAGCATGAAACCTTCCAAAGGACCTCCAAACCAATTAGCATTATAAATACCATTTATTGATTTTTTTAAATTCTCAAAGGGACAAGTGCTGAAACAATTTTTAAGCCTCCCAAAACTAGACTGTTCTGTAGGCCTAATTCCTTCAATTAGGTCACCTTAATGAATGAAGTACCAAAAATATAATGGAAAGGACCAAATGAAAGCATTAAGAAGTTACATTAGGAAAAGAGAAGGTAGATTCTTGAGTTTCACTTACTGGTTCAAACCCTAATGCATGCAAATCACTGAGTTTCATAATGCAACAGAGTTGTCACATGAAGATGCCAACTCATTTGTGCATATGTCGTACAACCACCATTTTTGCATATTCTGTATAGCCACCATTTGTGCATATTTTTCATTTCGAATTTTTTTAAATCATTAGTGGGAAATTGAGTTTAAAATTATCAAAAAGAAAAAAAAGTTGCAAAAAGTGCAAGAAAGTTGTAAAATGCAAAAAAATTGCTAAACAACAATTTTTGCAATATTGGTTTTCAAACTAAAAAAGAAGTTGTACAGTCTTCCAACCATTCAAATATCAGTTGTAACCATTGGAAGACATTTATTTAAGGTCTCCACAAGTGGAGAAATTCATTGTATGGATGCGTGAACAACATTTAGTGAATAAAACTTAGAAATTTTTTCCTTTTTCTCTATTTTTTCAATTTTGTATGACCTGTATGGATTGGTAGTTGTAAAAGTTTCATATGGTTGGATAGAGGATTGAGTTAGTATTCTATTGCAATTGGTTTTAAGACTTCATCTTATTTAGAACAAAAGTTATATCAATTCTTTTGAAGGTTACTCAGATTTAACCTAAATTTGAGGGTTTCAACAAGATGGCCTTCTAACTTGCAAATCCATTATGGGATTTAAATTCCAATTTGTGGAATGAAATTTAGGATAGGATTCTATGAGATGGAAAATTTTTAGGTTTGTAGGAGCAGGGAACCTATTTTTACCAGCAAGCCCTAGACTGAACATAGTCTTATGTCTAGTCTAGTTTTGAAGGAAAAAGAAAGATCAGGCTCCCAAGTTGATTGATTTGACCTAGGTGAAGGGTGTAGAAGAAATCAAAGGGATTGAACCAATTTTTTTAACCCATTTACTCATGTTTTCCTTGTAACCTAGCCTAATCTGGCCAATTAGTACTGTGACACAAAGTGGGCATAAGTTGGTGCTGGAGCAGAGTCTATACTTGATCTTCTGGAATTTCTTAGGAGTGATTAAAGGGTATTTAAAGGTGTAAAAACATTATGTGGTCCTTTGTATGGTTTTTTATTTTGACTGAGTAACCTAGGATTTGTCCTAGTAGAAGTGTTGGTAACAGTTTTGCAAATTTGATTCTTGGGCATTGGGAAACTTCAAAGTTTGGAGTTTCTTATTGCGCTGAGTCTATAGAAACCATTTTCTAATAGAAACGTTGAGTCTTAATCAATCTAATATAAAATTTCCATATTAGGCCTACTGGTGATAGGGAGTCCCTAAGGGTGTGATTGATCTAAGTTTTTTGAGTACCTTAGGTTTGAGGGTTGGGCTTGTAGAGTGGAGTCCACTTGCCAGGTAGAGTCTACCTATGTTAAGAGCCCATTGGATCAGTCAGTTATATTGAAAGGAAGTCAAGTTTCTATTTGGAGATTGGAAGAGCATTTTGTGATTTTGTTGGATGCTGTGCACTAGTTAGCCTACTTAAGGTGAAAATAGAGGGCTCTACATCATAGGTCCTAGTGCACCTTGTATTTTTGTGTGTCCACTTCATGCCCCTGCACTAAACATCAACAAGAAGCATTGAAATCAAATGAAAAATGTAAAAATTGCACTTTTTGTGCAAAGTTGCAATGTTAAAGGTTGTAAAAGTTGCTCAAATTTGTAACTTAGTGGAAAAAGGGTTGTGGGATCAAACTATCTACTCTGCTAGCTCTAAGTGGTTGGGTAAACCCTATCCCCAACCTTGTCCTATCCCCTTCAACACTCGAACATTCTCGAGCATGTCAAACAAGAACATCCCTAAGGGTCACTAAATGCCATAGGGCTGCGATCTTTGACAGGGCATATCTCGGAGCTCATGCAAGGTATGGTTGTGATTCTAGTTCCTATAGGACCGTGTTGTAGAAACCTACAATAACCTCTCTCACTTTTTGGAGATCACACTTTGATTTTATTTTGCAATGCCATCTTAGGTGATGCTAAAACTTGTAGTGTTGGCCAGTACAAAGTTGCCAACTACCAAATCTCTCTCACTTTTCATCGTGCAATCAAACTATCCACTCTATTAGCTCTAGGTGGCCGGGTAAACCCTATCCCCAACCTTGTCTCATCTCATTCAGCACTTGAAAGTTCTTAGGCATGCCCAACTAGAATGTCCCTAAGGGTCACTAAATGCCATGGGGCTGCGATCTTTGATGAGGCATATTTTAGAGCTTGTGCAAGGTATGGATGCAATTCTAGTTCCTATAGGACCATGTTACCAAGACCTACAATAACCTATCTCACTTTTTATAGATCACACTCCATTTTGATTTTGTGATGCCATTTGGGGTGATACTGAAACTTGTAGTGTTGGCCAGTACAAAGTTGCTAACTACCAAATCTCTCTCACCTTTCATCATGGGATTGAACTATCTACTCTATTAGCTTTGAGTGATTGGGTAAATCTCAGAGCTCGTGTGAGCTATGGATGTGATTCTAGTTCCTTTAGCACCATGTAGTGAAGATCTACAATAAATCTACAATAACCTCTCTCACCTTTTGGAGATCTTACTTATTTTTTATTTTACGACGCCATCTCGGGTGATGCTAAAACTTGTAGTGTTGGCCAGTATAAAGTTGCCAAATACCAAATCTCTCTCACCTTTCATCATGGGATCAAACCATTTGCTTTGTTAGCTCTAGGTGGATAGGTAAACCCTATCCCCAACCTTATCCCATCCTGTTCAATGCTCAAACATTCTCGAGCATGCCCAACTAGAATGTCCCTAAGCACCACTAAATGCCATAGGGCTGTGATATTTGATGGGGCATATCTCAGAGCTCGTGCAAGGTATGGATGCAATTTTGGTTCCTATAGGAATGTGTTTCTAAGACCTATAGTAACCTCTCTCACTTTTTGGAGATCTTACTCCATTTTTATTTTGCGATGCCATCTCATGTGATGCTAAAACTTGTAGTGTTGGCCAGTACAAAGTTGTCAACTAGCAAATCTCTCTCACCTTTCATCATGGGATTGAACTATCTGCTTTGTTAGCTTCAGGTGGCTAGGTAAACCCTATCCCCAAACTCATCCCATTCTGTTTAGCACTCGAATGTTCTCAGGCATGCCCAATTGGAATGTCCCTAAGGGTCACTAAATGCCATAGGGTTGCAATCTTTGACACGAAATATCTCAAAGCTCGTGGAAGGTATGAATGTGAATTTAGTTCTTATAGGACCACGTTGTAGAGACCTACAGTAACCTCTCTCACTTTTTGGAGATCTTACTCCATTTTTTTTTTGTGATGCCATCTCGGGTGATGCTAAAACTTGTATTGTTGGCTAGTACAAAGTTGCCAACTACCAAATCTCTCTCACCTTTCCTCCTGGGATCAAACTATCTATTATATTAGCTCTAGGTGGCTAGGTAAACACTAGCCCCAATCTCTTCCCATCTCGTTGACCACTCAAATGTTATGAAGTACTGAGGATCCCAAGTATCTACTACTATTATTAATCTGGGCATCACTATATGATCCAAAATGTTATAAAGTATTGAAGCATATAGTAACTTCTCCTATGTCTCTAGAAAATGTAGGATAGGTTCAAGGTCCCTTGGATCCCAAGAATTTGTAGCAGCTATTCTCAGTACTATAAGATTAACTTCAATGAAGAGTTGAGTGTAAGTTGTGTAAATGCAAAAATCATGAGGGTCATTCCCTTGCATAATCCTTTGCCACAATGACATTACATCTAAAGTATGCAAAGGATATTGAAGTGGTTCCCAACCTTGAAACACTCTTATAAACAATGCTAGAGCTAAAAATTATGCATAATAGAGAACATATTATCTAGTGTACTACAAGATTGAGTAATTTTACCTATAAAATTCTACCTTCTATAAGGTACAACATTGACCAATTGTGCATATAAGGAAATATATGCACTGGAATACATGTGAGTGCCCATTACAATTGGTATTCTATGATGACAGATCTAACATATGGAATTAATGAAACCTTAAGAATCCTATTAGGCTCTACATCATAACTAAACCTTGAGAATCCTATTCCAGCTCTACATCATAACTAAACCTTAGAATTAATGTAATGTATTGTTTTTAGTTTCAGATTTGTTATATGTTTTTAGTAATAATTTATTATATATTTTTAGATGCATAACATAGAAGGAAGGCTTTAAACATGAACAAGAATATCATAAATCAATATGACAATGACATAAATTGAAAATGATAAATTTTTAGCTCTATGTGATAATTTATGTTTTGAATTAAAAAAAAAATTTGACTCTTGAAGTATGATTATTTCTAATATATATATTCACCAACAATCTCCTTAAAGAATCACCAAGAGTTCTAACACTTAGAGGCATTTTCTAGGGCTTCTCCCAACCTCTAGGAACTCAAACCAATCCTTTCAACACAACCTATAGTTTAGAATGGTGACTGTTGTCACTTAGGTTTGCACCCTTGTCCAAAGCCTATGCATGAGGACAACCTAGTGAAACATGGAAACAACCTCCAAGCTGTGGGACTTGAACTATGAGGTTGAGTCTCCAGAGAATGCCGAATTCCTCTTACTATCAGGATGCACATAGCTACTCTTGGAGAGGAAAAGGGAAAAGGAGAGCATGAAATAAAATCTACCTAATCTAATCTAAAGAGGTGATGCACCAAAATAGAGTGTTCAGACCAATCTCTACCCATATATGCACTATTGAACCAAAATGAAACCAAGGATATACACATTCAGACTTGCTTTAATCTAATAATCACATGTAGATCAGAAGACCAAGATGAATGACGCAAGGAAAGAGACAGTCACTTATATTATCATTCATAGATCTAAGGAGATACAGTCATGCAGATCATAGACCTCTACAAAACACCAGTGGAGGCAAAGAGTTCTTTCACTTCACACCAATGGCTAAAGGAGATAAGGCAGAAATCATGCAGTTCAAAGGCACGGGGATATTTACAATGAAAATTTGCTAAGCAATAATAGAGAAAAATAGAAAAAGGTTGACCTAAACAAAATCTACAAAAAATGTCTTTATAGTTCAGGCATAATTGAGATCTTTTCCAGCTGAAATTACTTTGCAACTACCTGCCATTAAGTCCTGCAGAGAACAATCATGGGGATCTAAAGAAAATCTTATCTTTAATGTCAAATAATGCCTTGAGAAGACAAAAATGGTGCCATAACTATGCCCTGACCAGGTAGATAGATTGGATCGGAGGGGTGGAGTGTTTTCCCGCATTTAGCATTCATTTCCTGGTGGTTGGAATCGATCATGAAGATCAGATTCGTGTAAAATCTTGGGTTTCCCCTATTCTTGCCTCGTGAATCAGCATGATCAGTAGGTCAACATAACCCTGGCACCGAGATGAGCCATGTCGACCAATCAATTTACCTTATTTTTCCACCTCACAGGTCTCCCCATAGCTGACCATATTTCCTCACTAATCATGTTGGCTCCTCAAACTCTAACTGCGATGTTATACTAACCGTCGGTTGCTAACCATCAATGTTTCTGGAGCCATTGGACACGTGTCCTCTACTAACTTTCTCACATTTTTAAATTTCCTCACACCTTGATAATGTGGGAAAGTGACGATCGTTGATCTCCATAAGATCAATGATCGTGGAAGATCCTCATAATACTGCGCTTGCCTCCTCAAAATTCTAGGCTCACGAACACTTGGCATCTAACTCAACAACCCATATCACACTAGACAAAACTTGGCATCTAATGACCCATGGAACCAGTCTGGCCCCATAGTGATACGTGGCTTCTGCCCGCTTTCTCACATTTTTTAACTTCCTTGCACTTCCATAATGCGAGAAAGCACCAGCCTTTGATCTGCCTTAGATCTATGGTACGATCTCTTTGTACATCATCCTATGAGATAGGCAGGCCCATGACATCACTTGAGACACGTTTCACCAAACCGCTTCCTCGAAATATTTAATTTCCTTGCATCATGATAATGCGGGGAAGCGGGGAACCGTAGATCATGAAAGATCTAATGGTGCGAAAAGTTGCAGGCTGATGGAAATAAAACATAAGGTTTCATCGTTCTAATTTTTTGATATTTCCATGCCATTTAAAATAATATTAAATCTGGGAACTAGTGGTTGGGTGGGGTTGAGCATTTGAATTCAATTCTTTGGCGGGGGGGCAAAAATGGGTAACATTTCTAGTGACTCACAAGGGATGTTAGCTTGCTATACATAAGACCAGTGGCCTAAAGCATCCATTGGGCTACAGAGTCATAAAAATAAAAATGTAGATTCTAAGCACTATAAAACCCTAACCCTACCTCTGATAGGAAAACCCTGGAACCCTTGTCTCTACAACTGGAACCAGAGAACAAAAACCTTCTACAACCTTCAAAAATTATCAAAACTTTATGTTTCACAGAGAGGAAACCCTATGCTCATGCACTTCTTGGAAAATAGGAAACCAATAGAAAGAAAAACTACTCTAATATGTACAATTATTTACAAAGAGAGGGGATCAAACAAACCCATTGACTAGTTTGCTGAAATAGCTGCCCTTTCTTATCAACTGGTTTCTTGTTCCATGCATAATGTCAGTTGGGTGAATCAGTAGGTATGACAAGCACACTGCTGGATGGAAAACCCTCCTCCTAATGCTAAAATAGTGAAGCTTTCCAACACTAGGGGGGTTCTCTTTGGAGCAAAACATACATGCTCCTCCTTGTGACAATCTTCCTCATGCTTTGGAGTGAACATGACTGGGGGCAACTTGCTAATTTGTTGCAGAGTTAGATACCTTATAGGGTATCCTCTTGATGGTATAGGGCCATAGGAATCATCCTTGACCACTTGACTATGCTCTGCAATGGTAGTCTTCAACTAGTTTGGAAGTGGCTCCTCCTTTTAATTTTTTTCCACATCTTGTTCATGCTGCCCATGAACCACTTCCTTTGGATCTACTGGTATGGTGTAACCTTCCACTTGTTGCTATTGTGGAAGATGCTCCTCATATATAGGAGATACTAATGTGATATCCATGGAAGAGCAAAGAGCATCCAACTCATCCAAAACATCATCCTCATCATTGATCTCCTCCATTGCAATTTCAAAGATATGCATAGGTTGGGGTAAAACCTCATGCAGGTTAGCATCTTCCTCCTCAAGGACAAAGCTATCCTTGAGGCCCTCTTGTCTATCTTCCACATCATAGAGGGTTGTCTACTGTAGCAAATGATCCTCTTCTTTCCCTACCAGCAGATCCTCATTCACTGGTAAGGGCTCAAAAGCCATGACTTGTTCTTGAAGAAGAGGAATAGACTTATTATCTTCTTCTTCTTCCTCAACAAAAGAGGGAAGCCCTTCAGATAAGAGGATTGGGTCCTCTTCCTTTGGTTCAGCAACCTCCTCTTTGTTCTCCTTAGCAGGCTACAACTCCTCACATGGAATCTTTGTGGGTTTGGATTCACTCTCCCAAAACTCTATATTTGAACCATCAGAAGTCCATACAACCGGCCCACCTGGAAATAACCTAATAGTGATAGGCCCGGGAGGTTCATGATTAGTCCAACTCTCTCATATAGGGGATGGAGGGGCTACAATAGTAGGCTCTTGTAAGGGAGGGGGCTTCCTAAAGCTTGGGATGACATATTTTGGCGAGGGGGGGGTATCTACCTCCTTGGCTTGAAAATGAGCTAAATGGAGCCTCATTTCCTGCCCTCTTATTGCAACAACTTGCCTTGCAAGGTTCTCTTCAAAATGTCTCTATTTCTCCCTCTCTGCTTCCTCATGTTGAAGGTAGGCCATCTCCTCCTGTTGTCTCTCAAGTTCTCGTTGCCTTGCAACCTCATCAAGCCACCTATCAAGGTCTAGCAATAGCTCACCTTGCTCAAGTTGTCTATCCTAGGCCAATAACTGCTCATCTTGTTCATCTATCTTCCTATCCCATGAATCCATCTTTCTTTGGAATCCCAACAACATATCTTTAAGCTCTTCAATTAAGGATGTTGGGACTAATGGACTAGGAGCAGGCAGAGTGTCAAAATTTTGAGTAGCTTGGCTATAAATAGCTTGGGGTGGAGATTGAAATTGGCAATATGAGGGATGAGGAATACAATTTTCATGATATGGGGGGGAATAATGACTATTTCTATGAAATGAATCCATAAAAAAGTTTTCATAAAAGTTGCAATTTCATAGAAAACTTGAAAATCACAAAAAGATCAAAGGTGATCTTTACATACTAGCACTGTTTCTGCTTGAAACTAGTAGATTTGCACTAGAGTCACCATGGTGTTTGATTGGATGCCTCCAAAGGCTAATGGCGCTAAGAATAACACCCAAATTCTTAGTGTATTAGGATCAACTGGGTAACCAACAAACTTATATAGTCAAGACTTCTTTGTCGTCCCACTACGCGTGCCAAAAACTGTTATCACTTAGGTTTGCACCCTTTTCCAAAGCCTATGCATGAGGACAACCTAGTGAAACATGGAAACAACCTCCAAGTTGTGGGACTTGAAAAATGAGGTTGAGTCTCTGGAGAAGGCCAGCTTCCTCTTACTATCAAGATGCACCTAACTACTCTTGGAGAGGAAAAGGGAGAAGGAGAGCATGAAAGCAAATCTACCTAATCTAATCTAAAGAGGTGATGCACCAAAATAGAGTGTTCAGACCAATCTCTGCCCATATATGCACTATTGAACCAGAATGAAACCAAGGATATACACATTTAGACTTGCTTTAATCTAATAATCACATGCAGATCAGAAGACCAAGATGAATTATGCAAGGAAAGAGATATTCACTTATATTATCATTCATAGATCTAAGGAGATACAGTCATGCAGATCATAGACCTCTACAAAACACTAGTGGAGCAAAGAGTTCTTGCACTTCACACCAATGGCTAAAGGAGATAAGGCAAAAATCATCCAGTTCAGAGGCATAAGGGAATTTACACTAAAAATTTGTAGAGCAATAACAGAGAAAAATAGAGAAAGGTCAACTTGAACAAAATCTACAAAAATTGCCTTTATAGTTCAGGCATACCTGAGATCTTTTCCAGCTGAAATCACTTCTCAACTACCTGCCATTAAGTCTTGCAGAGAACAATCATGGGGATCTGAAGAAAATATGATCTTTGTTGTCAAATAATGCCTTGAGAAGACAGAAATGGTGCCATAACTATGCCTTGACCAGGTAGAGAGATTCGATCGGAGGGGTGGAGTATTTTCTCGCGTTTAGCATTCATTTCTTGGTGGTTGTAATCGATCATGAAGATCAGATTCGTGTAATATCCTAGCTTTCCCCTTTTCCTGGCTCGTGAATCAGCATGATTAGTAGGTCAACATAACCCTGGCACCAGGATGAGCCATGTGGACCAATCAATTTACCTCATTTTGCCACCTCACAGGTCTCCCCACGTTTGACCATATTTCCTCACTAGTCGCGCTAGCTCCTCAAACTCTAACAACGATGTTATACTAACCACCAGTCATTAACTATCAATGTTGCTTGAGCCACTGGGACACATGTCCTCTACCCACTTTCTCACATTTTTAAATTTCCTCGCACCTTGATAATGCGGCAAAGCACTGATCGTTGATCTCCACGAGATCAATGATCGTGGAAGATCCTCATAATACTACGCTTGCCTCCTCAAAATTTTGGGCCCGTGAACACTTGGCATCTGACTCAGTAACCCATATCACACCAGACTACACCTGGCATCTAACAACCCATGGAACCAGTCTGGCCCCACAGGGAGACGTGCATTCTACCTACTTTCTCACATTTTTTAACTTCCTTCCACTTCCATAATGCGAGAAAGTGCCAGCCTTTGATCTGCCTTAGATTTACGATGGGATCTCTTTGTACATCATCCTATGAGATAGGAAAGCCATGAAATCCCTTGAGACACATGTCACCAAACTGCTTCCCTAGAATATTTAATTTCCTCACATCATGATAATTCGGGGAAGTAGGGAAGCGTAGATCATGAAAGATCTAATGACGCGGAAAGTTGCAGGCTGATGGAAATAAAACATAAGGTTTCATCATTCAATTTTTTTGATATTTCCATGCCATTTAAAAAAATATTAAATCTAGGAACTAGCCATTGGGTGGGGTTGAGCATTTGAATTCAATTCTTTGGCGGGGGGGTAAAAATGGGTAATAGTGACCAAACAACAACTTTGCAAAAACAAGGCTACTAGGAAAAACATGAAATTTTAAGGTTTTAACTTGAATAGTCTATGTAATCACTGAAGATATAGTGGATTTTTGTGAGGTTTAACATGTCTAACAATATATCCCAAGACCAAAACTTTATCCACTCTAGCACTCCAAGGATCCACCAAAGTACACAGACCTAATACGATACTTAAAGGCTTGGTGTTCAAAGGAGGAACATACGAATGGGTTCATGAATAAGGTGAAATACTTAGGATCTCTTCTAGAGATATTTTAAACACAAAATCCACCTTTACTTAGTTGATTTCCTTCAGCTACAACTCTAACAACTAAAATTCCTACGATTTAGGACCAAATACATGCAAATATTTGGCCAAGGGCTTGCAAGTGAAATTACCTTCCCTTAGTTTTTCAACTTCAACTTTTTGAATCTATAAGAACACTCCCAATTCTTTCATTTCCATTGGGTTTTGTACCATTTGAACCATAAAGTTTAAAGCTATAGGTCTATTTGCAAAAAACCCTCCTGAACCTAGGGTTTTTTTACTGATTTTAGATAAAATGCTCTAACTTTGTTTAGAAATCACCAATAAACATCAAATAAATTGCATAGAATAGAGGACTCAATAAATTTTCTCCTCTAACCATTCAACCTCGTATAGCATTTGTGGAAGCAAGAATGCAGCAATTCTGAGCCAAAAAACCAGTAAATTTTATTAAAACTTTCAAAAATCTGTACATTAGATCAACCTATTCTTTTGAGAAGGTTGGGTGTTACATTTATATGCTTTATTGATCAATTAACTTCCATATAAATATTTGGAATTGGTTCAAACTTCTTCCTCCCTAATTAGCAACTTTTGACAAAAAATTGCTTAGCAACTTTTGTTACATTTTTGCCATTTTCAAACCAAGAAGTCCTAAGACTTTCAAACCTATCTAAGACTTATCTAAACCTACTCTAAGGTCTTTTCAACCTTATTTGGAGTATATTCCTTATTCTAAACCTATTTTTTCCCTTATAGGTCTCTAAGGATTCATGGTTTATATGAACACCAAATGAACCTTGAGCCTTTACAAATGGGCTTGTTATGACATGATCTTATTCCTAATACCTAAAAACCTTATCGACTTGTTGAAGAGACACCTAGAAAGGTGGTATGATGCAGAGTCCTTGAAAATTCTTCATGAAGACCTTGAGTGCCTTGAGTACCCTGCACCACACACACACACACACACACACACACACACACACAGATATATAGGTTATTTAAAAAGTAAAATAGACTAGTAATAAATTTAACTTGTTTATAATTTTTGTGGCCTATCTACACCTAAAGAATCAAAGGCATCTCAAGTCTCAATTTCAGTAACCACAATATTACAAGAAACCCACCTAGTAATCTAAGAAATCTAGAGAGTAATTCTTCCTTGTATCTCCTTGGCAGGGAACCTAAGAGATCATGTAACTAATAAGGATAACATTGGAATAAATTTTATTCTATTTTAAACACAAAATTGAAGCACATATATTTCATTTTCAATTCTTCTAACATTAATTATTTTGATATATCTCATTGATTAAATATATGAATATTCTATATTAACTTAATAACCAAGTTCTTATAGGTTCCCAAACATCACTACTAGAAATGTAGACATAAGTTCCCATAAGTAAAAACCATCATAAATATATGAAAAATATTTCATTATAAATAATTGAATCCATTATTACAATTAGATAGCATAAAAACCACATAAGCATAACAAGGACAATCATCTTGATATACCCATTCTTCTTTATTGCAACTAAGCATGTGCACATATACATATTACAAGGAGCAAGTAATCATTATATATCATGTTTTCATATACTTCTAACATTTTTATCCTCCAACATGATCTCTATACAAAATGGATACATAAGTATTATATCATAGTCATGATACAAAAATATGATGTTGCAACATCTAGTCACACACAAAAAAGGATGCAAAATTGGAATGTGTGAAGAAATATCATCCAGGGATCTTGAAAAACTTTGGAAAAATACTCAATGAATAAAAGACTTTCCACCCAACCATGGAACCTTACTACCGCAATCCCCTAAGCTAGGAGATAATGCAAGGCCCCACACCAAGTTCAAACATAAGAAAGCGGATAAAATAACTATTTTAACATCGATAAAGTTTATTGTTGATCAATATTGTATCAAAAATTCAAACTAATTAGGTATTCAATTAAAATTGATAAAAAAATGAAAAAGAAGGAAAAATTTAAACATGAGCAAGATCATAAATCATATGACGATGACATATTGGAAATGATAAACTTATGCTTAAATAGTGATAAAGTTTATTATCAATCAATATTCTATCAAAGTTTCAAACTGATTAGGTATTGAGTTTAATGTCATACATGAACATATCTAATTTAATGTCATACATGAACAAACATATAATATAAAATGATAACCAATAATGTCATGTACATTAACAAACACATAATATATTATGATAACCAATAATGTCGTACATGTCAAACAAACATATAATATATTAACCAATAATGTCATAAGTCTTATAATGTCATGCATCAAATAAATGTCATCTATCAAATATAAAATGTCATATATAAATCAAATGTATATCGAATATGTCCACTGACATAAAATCCAACATATATGTATGCTGATGCCTATACATGTACATGTTTATCAACTATATCTTCTCCTTCCCATGAGGGGAAGGAAAAAAATCTCTAGAAGCCTTCGATCATTATGTGTAGGGAGATGGTGGTGATGATAGGGTCCTCCTCACATGCTTGCTTGTCCTCTTGTTGAGGCTCTTCTCTAACTCAAGCTAATACAAAAAAAGTATAAATGAATGAATAATTATTATATATTGAAATAAAATATATGTACACACAAAATTAATTATTTTCTTACCACCATCGTATAGTCACTCTGCAAGTCCACCTCGAATGCTCATGGATGATCAGGTGTGACAAGACCCTACAAAAATTGAATCAATATAGTCACTTATAAATAACATTAGAAACTTCAATACTAACTATTATAAACAACAACTAAAACCAAACAAATTCTTTCATACCTCAATCAATGGCTATGAGCTAGCCATAGTTCCAGCCACTCCATGATAGACGAACTGCTAGAGATGAGGAGGAGTGTTTGATGTCGTGAGCTACATGTCATACAATACATGTTACATGTAACATGAAACATGAAACAAATATAATCAAGTTAATTAAATTAATATGAAATAAATGTACCTCTATGAATCTCGTATGATGTTTATGCTCTAACTTCATAGTAAATGTCGATGGTCCTATAGAGAACTGATGCACATGCATAATTTTTTTTGTCAATCCTTAATATGATTACTTAATAAATTGTATATGTATCAACTTAAATGATTAAATTGATACATACCTCTAGACTTATGGATGGGGCAAAAAATGGGGTTGGGGGATCACTACTAGGCCCGCCAACACTTTGATCCTGAATTTTGAACAATGTCAATAGATGCTAATTAATTAATCATTCACTATACATATGAAACGTGATCAAATTAGTAAATTATAATTGTAATTTACCTTTGTGTCAATGCCAAATGTGTCATTCAGGAACTAATCATTGATGAGCCCATCATCCACACCATCTCCTGCATGAGTGCCAAAAGTGCACAAGGATCGACATGATGTCAACATGTGACTGCGACACATAGAAGTCTCCCCCTCAACTAATGGACTCATGCAATGGATGAGGGTCTACGTCAAAGAATTAATTTTCCCTAAAGTGTTGGCCTCTACATCTTCCTTCACAACTGAAGGAATAGTCACATGCTCATCTTGTGGCTTGACCACAAGTGTCCTAACTACATTAGGGTCATGACATGCCCTCAGCCTCTCAAATGATGACCCCCAACCTCTACCCTCGAAGTCTAATATATCAAAATAATTATGGATCTCCCCAAGGACAAACTCACAATAAAATTTCTTTCAAAAATACATTGGGACCTCATGATTGTTGCAAGGAGGGGCATCAAAAACCATCCATCATCTATCCCAAAAATTATTTATAATAGCATTGTGTATGCACCAATGGATGGGGAACCGTTTAGCACCCTCTCTAATAGTATTTTGTTCACCGAGTTTTCTAAATAATACACATATTGTACCTTTTGGTATTTCTATTTTTTTAACATCTTGATATGATAATTTATTTGCATAAAATCATTTTTGTTCATCCCTCTTAACCCGCCAAACATCTAATTGACCACTAATAGAAGCTATCTAGGTCTTAACAGATTTGAAGAACGATGCCAACTAAGCTCTCATTGGATTGGTTTGTCCACATTCTTTCAACCAACCAATGAGTCCTTCTAATTCAATTTTGCCTCTTCTTATTTCATTTATAATATTTTCTTGTGTGCCGGGTGGAGGTCTTGCAATTGGTTCAAGCTGTGAAATTTTTTGTTCTTCCTATGGAGGCTTTTGGTTTTGATTTTCTTGAGGGTTTTGAGCTTCTTGGGGATTTAATAGTTCGTTATTGATATTTCTTGATAAGAAATCAATTGAAATCTAAATAAATAAATAAATCTAAAGAAAAAATTGTGAAAACCCTACAAAACAATATAAAATACCTACAAAACAATATAAAAAACATATCAAACAATGCAAAAAGAAATTTACATAACATACGGTGTGCTCATGATCTCAAACTTCACTGGTGAGGAGCCATATTGGCAAGGTGGTTGGTGAAATTTTTGATTTCTTACAATTTGTGTATGCACTGCTATGAGGAGAGGAAATAAAAAGAAGTGAAAATGAATGTGTTGAGATAATGGGTGTTGCATACATTGCATAATATTGTTATTTTATTATTTTACTTTATTATGTAATGTTGTGTCTAGATGGACATGCAACATGTAAAGATTTCCATGGAATATTCTTGATAAGTTGTATTGTAACATTGTGAAAATATTTCATGTAATTATTTAATATTGGGGAAAAGAATTAAATGCCCAATATTAAATATGGGGTCAGTGGGTTAGGTAGCACATGGTTTTAGCACATGGTTTATGTAATACCACTTGGTGGTTTTGTGGGACTTGCTACTATATAAGTAGCCACAAGGGTAGTTGTTGTAGAGAGAGAGTGACAAGGAGAAGACAAAAGGCAAGAGTCGAGCGGGACAAGGCTTGACAGGTTAGCCAAGGGAGCATTTGTGAACGTTGAAAGCATGGCATGGGATGTGTGGATTCATGCTTGTTCACATAGTTTTCTCGGTTGTGGCTATGGCCATGAAGGCTTCCATGGTTGTATGGCAATGGTATTTTTGCTGAATAATACATGATGATGGATGCTTTTAGAGGCTGAGAGTTTTTTCCCCTCGATGAGGGTTTTTTAGGGTATATCTTGTGTCACAATTTTGTGGGTATGTTGTCTATTCTCTTGCATGTGGATTTTAATTCTGTGTTTATTTCAGATCTATTATGGGTTATGTGGAAACGGTTATATTCTTTGTTGCCAAGTTTTCTTACAAGTGGTATCAGAGCTATGGTTTTATTATTGTAACCCTAGATTGAATCCATGGGAATGCATGAGAGGATAAAAGAAAAGGCCAAGATATATGAATGATTTATTGCAAATCTGAGGGTTTTGGGTTTGCTATTATGATGGGATGTTAAAAGATTTGGGCATGTGAAATTGTTGGACAAAAAGAGTTTTTCGGATGTTTCATTTAAATGAGGGTTTTGGGGGGTAGCTTGCAAAAATGACCTCCTGGGTAAAAACATACCTCACCATTAGATCCGGGTCGACATTTTGGAAAGCTAATTCAGAGCACTACAAGATGGTGTAGATTTGGTTTTGTGATTTTGAAATTTTGTCAAGTTTTAAGAACCCTAAAGTCAGATGTTGTTTATTTTGAGCACGGATTAGGGCATAACTTTGGCATACGGAGTCGGATTTTGGACTTCGAGTAGTCAAAGGAAAGCTCTTGGAGAGCTCTACACATTGGTTCAAATTTGGTGCAGGTTTGGCATGATTTATTTGGTGATATATTTATCTGAATAGTTTATAGATATATTTTGACTATGGTAACATTGTGAGTTTATGGCATTGGAGATTTGAGATTTGATGTCATTGTATACTTAGTTCATATTGGTCTCATGATGATATGGTTATCAGTGTTTGGCTTGAATATGTATGATGACTTGTTGGATCTACAAGTTGTGCAATGTTGTAAGTGGTCTATACTTACAGGTTGCATTTATAGCTTGGTTATGGGTTGTCTTTGCCCATTGATCTTTCATTATTGATGCATATTCAGATTGGTGGCTTGGATTTGAGTTGTCTATGCCCTAAGTCACATGATTTTATCTTCATGTAGAAGGGATGAGATGTTGTTACTGGGTACAGTTATGGCAGAGGATTGTGGTTGACTATGCTGACAGGTTGGACATATTGAGAGACAGATGCTCGGTTCATGGATGTGATCATGGTGTCATGGATTTTGGCATGACATGATTGGTTATATAGGTACATCCTTGATGTTCATTAGCTTAGATTTCTAATTTGGTTATGGTGGTATATCTTCTTGGTTGAGGATCATGGTTATTTGGTTTTCTTTTGAGGAGCTCATGATGTGCACTTTGAGGTTTTTGATAGTTTTATGCCTTGGTTGATTCTCATGGTTAGAGGATGGTTATTTTTTCATCATGATGTCATGGATAGCTTGGATACACGGTTTAGTGGGAGCTTGTAACAGTGATGGGGTGACAATGCAGGATTATTTCCTGATTTAGTTTGGATCTTCATGTAGAAGATGGATTTTATGATGTCATAGGTGACTTGGTACCATGGTTGAGTGAGAGTTTTTGGCATTGATATATCTATTGAGTGTTTGCAGATGTTGGAGGTTTGTCTTAGATCCTGTTGCTGTAGAAGCGTCTTTGACATTTGCATGGTGCACTTGTTATCTTCATGGTGTGTGAAGATGGTTAGATCTTGAGGACTCATGGAGTTCTTGGTTATCTTCATGGTGTGTCGAGATGGTTCTTCATGGTGTGTGGAGATGGTTTTCTTCATGGTATATGGAGATGGTTGCATCTTGATGACTCATAGAGTTCTTGGCAAAGGTGTGGTTTATGCTTTTATTTGGCATGTTATCCTTGGTGTGAGGATGGTTTCATTATTATGTCATGGTATACTCTTGATACGCGTTTAGAGTTATGACAAGTTATGGTGTGTTCATATAGAGCATGTTATCTCTTTGGTTGAGATGGTAAGATCATGTTGTCATGTTTATGTTCCTGAGGCCATGGTTGGAACTTTGACATTGATCTTGGTTTAGTTTCTTGGTATTGAGTACACTGATCATAATCTAGATACTTCATGATATTGCTATGTTGCATTTGGAGTTGGCATGGATTGATTGGTTACAGGTGCTCATGGATACTTAGAGATGGTGGTGACACTGATTTCTCTTGGATTAGAGAAGTATTTGTTGGGATGGTTGATGGTTTCAGCAGGAAGTTCGAGGGGCAGTCACCTGATATGGACTTGAGAGGAGATTGTTCTTAGATGAGTCTTGGTTGGAGACTTGGGTATCTTGATGAGAATTCGCATTCCCCACTCTTGGTCTACTCGACGGTTTGATACTTGAGAGGTATAGCCCATTATTTTCTCTTAGTTGCATTATATTTATGCTTGTCTTTCATGGATATGGATCTTGAGCTATGGTACATGAGTTAGTTCTGGAGGGTTCATTTGAGAGATGGTTTAGCATTGGTTATCTCCATGTGCATATGTTGTTATGTTGGTTTAGTTTGGGAGATGGTTTTATATTGGGCATATTCCTTGGATTAGGAATGGTTTTATGAGTTTGATCTTCTTGTGAGAGGCTTACACCCATGATGAGTTATATGGTATGGTTTTGGGTGTTGTTGAGGC
Source organism: Cupressus sempervirens (assembly GCA_028749045.1). Classification (NCBI taxonomy): domain Eukaryota; kingdom Viridiplantae; phylum Streptophyta; class Pinopsida; order Cupressales; family Cupressaceae; genus Cupressus; species Cupressus sempervirens. The sequence continues at coordinate 1,029,518,150 of CM053785.1, forward strand.
TTCTTGTTGGGGTTTTATAGAGGAGATCATACTTGCACAATTTACATCTAGAGGTGTGTGTAGAAGGACATGATACAAGTTGTGATTTGCATGGTTTCTTTGGTCTTGGTTATCTTCTTGGATGTTCAGTTTTGCCTACATTGGATTTGAGATTGGTTAGAGATTGTGATCACTAGTTTGTGCTCATATATGTCATGTCAGAGATGACATGGTTATTACTTTATCTCTTTTCTCTGTTAGTTGTGGAGAATTTGGGAGAGCATTGGAGACTTGTTATGAGAGTTGTTCTTGCAGGATATCAATTTATGTGTTGTGGATGTCCTTGATACTACATGGATTCACTTCTTTGAGATGTTGTGAGTGGATTGGTTATAGATTTGACATTATCTTTTGCAGTGGGAGCTTTTTGGTATATATGTGGTAGGTATTGCTCTTGAAGCTTGTGATTGTAGGTTATAGATTGGATATGTCGGTGATATGAGATTCACTTGTTATACCTTTGAGGTATGGATAGTTGGATGGGTTTGGCAATTGCTATGGGTGCTATTTCAGCTATGGATATTTTGACAACTACGGATACATGTGATTACCTTTGGATCAGGTTTTTGTAATTAGAATTTTTCAACTGGTAGAGGATTTTATGATCTTCTAATGCGATAGGTTGGGTGGCTTTCTCTTTGGATGGCTTCTATGTATGTCTAGTGGTAGTAGCATAATAGGAGGTGAGATCATTCATGTTCGAGATGCTGGATACTTTGATTTTTTTTGCGGGTACTAGGATGGAGCACTTGGTGTATTTTGATCCATGAAGGTGGATGTGTTGGGAGGGATTGTTCCCTTGTTCATTTATGTGACTACAAATTTACCCTATGCAATGTATACAACAAGTGGGAGATTGTTGAGATAATGGGTATTGCACACATTGCATAATATTGTTATTTTATTATTTTATTTTATTATGTAATGTTGTGTCTAGATGGACGTGCAACATGTAAAGATTCCCATGGAATATTCTTGATAAGTTGTATTGTAACATTGTGATAATATTTCATGTAATTATTTAATATTGGGGGAAAAGAATTAAATGCCCAATATTAAATGTGGGGTCAGTGGGTTAGGTAGCACATGGTTTTAGCACATGGTTTATGTAATACCACTTAGTGGTTTTGTGGGACTTGTTACTATATAAGCAGCCACAAGGGTAGTTGTTGTAGAGAGAGAGTGACAAGGAGAAGACAAAAGGCAAGAGTCGAGCGGGACAAGGCTTGACAGGTTAGCCAAGGGAGCATTTGTGAAGGTTGAAAGCATGGCATGGGATGTGTAGATTCATACTTGTTCACATAGTTTGCTCAGTTGTGGCTATGGCCATGAAGGCTTCCATGGTTGTATGGCAATGGTATTTTTGCTGAATAATACATGATGATGGATGCTTTTGGAGGCTAGGTTTTTTTCCCTCGATGAGGGTTTTTCAGGGTATATCTTGTGTCACAATTTTTTGGGTATGTTGTCTATTCTCTTGCATGTGGATTTTAATTCTCTGTTTATTTCAGATCTATTATGGGTTATGTGGAAACAGTTATATTCTTTGTTGCCAAGTTTCCTTACAGAATGGGCTATGAGTATGCAGCCCATTTATAATATTTTTCTTTTTTAAAAACATGTACACGCTATTGAAAATTGAAAAAAAAAGGTTTCACCTTTTTGGCACCAAAACTTGGTGCACATACCCACATCTAAATTGGGAATACAAATATAATAGGAATACATATTCCAATTTTTACCCAATAATGAGCATTCACTATTCCACCTAAATAGTTGGAATTGGAAAAGGTATTCATATTCCAATTTTTTAAATTTTGGAAAACATGAATTTTGGGGCTTGTGATTCCACATCAAATTCTAGTTAAACCAAATAGAAAATAGGAATATGTATACCTATTTTCTATTCTAGAATAACAATTCCTATTCCCATATTTGTATTCCAATTATAGATTAATGGAAAACCTATCAAGATATTCTTCATGGCACTTCATCTTTTTCTTACCCACTATTGATCTCATCTTCTATGCGACGATTGGAATTAATTCATCTTTTCATTTTCTTGTTGATCTTGAAAGATGAGCATGCAAAGTCTTATTCTAACAATTGGATGTACTATAGACATATAGGGAATCTATTCAGTTGGATGCAAATAAGGCATTCTATTTGAGCGTTGAAATGTATGAGGGAGGTAATGTCCACCCTTTCTCCCACTATCATTGCCTAAATATATCCAACACCTACTTTAGGAGGAATTATTGTCTCAGAGTTTTGATTCAAAAGAAATCTTACCATCTTTGTTTCTTATCACTACTCTTTTCTAGGTAGCACTAATCCCCCTGTAGTCTTCAACATTATCATTGGAAGTATTTTATAGGTTGCATCAGGAATCCATGTAATGCCTTGCGAAGGGATCCAAAGAATTTTACTAAGTTTGCCAAACAATTTTTTTTTTTTTTAAACATGAAAGATAAAACCATTCATAATATTTGCGAAAGCAATAGCAACAATTCAAATGAAAATAAAAATAACATATATACATAATAGGCTATATTCTTTAAAGATCCCTTAATGTTGTATCACATCTAAATTAACTATTCATCTAACATCCCATCCTTATGAAATAACAATGATACATCCAATGTACTTAAACAATATACAAGTGTCCTTTTGTAATTATGTTTTCGTTTTAGCTCAATCATCCACTGTACATATCATAGGGTATGAAAAGCTTACAAGAATAAACATCCAAGTAAATAAAGTACATCATCATCATCTGATATTAATCCATGATGCAATAACATAAATGAAAATCATATATCATACATGATACATCATCAAAAAAATGTAAACATCCATCACAAAAGATAACCATATATCACAAACATAAATAACTAAGTGCACGGTTCCTCCCAACCGTAAATAGCACCATTAGACCATCGTGGATCCTAGCCATCCTTCCGTGCGTAACATTCCAAAGCACCAAAGAGATCATTGGTATTAACATAGTAGGAATGTCACTCCTAAAACATCCTACTAACATGCAAAGTAAAGCATAATAAATAATCAACTAACATATACAAAGTAAAGAAAAACATCAATATAAGAAACATACCAGTAAATACATCCATCATAAGGTATACTCTCTATCATAATGCTCCAAGAACATAATGAAGAATAAATACCAACCAAGGATACTCCAGCCACGGTGTCTCAAACAGATCTCAAATGATAAGAGTAAAAATACACTACCACCCGACTGCGTAGAACCTAAGTGGTCCACTCCCACTGTGCTAAGGAGATAATCTCAAGTCCCAAATAGGATATCAATTCACGAAGCACAAATTTATATAAGTCCAAAAATCCTAAAAGTATAATAACTCAAAGGTTCCATCACACAAAATCGACATCTAATTCTTAGAGACCCACACAATGACATGTAGGAAATCTACTCTGCAAGCGAGAAAGTGCCATCGCATTTATCACGTACAACTTACTTTGGCAGTTAGCTAAACTCCACGGGTCTATACTGATCTCATGTGGCCACTAGTATCCTCTCATACTGACAAGGCATACTACGGAATGCACGGTCGCAACCATGCATTCTCACTACTCCCATCCTAGCCTGTACAAGCACTCAAGGCATGGGCCTGAACATCAAAACAATTATCTTTTTAAGTTTATTTAATCCCCATTTAGTGTGTAAATGATATCACTTATTAACCAAACTTACAATGAGTTACCCTGGCAGCCACTTAGGGCCTCAGCCCCCATTGCAAGCCACTTCTCGACACTACAAGTAGATTACCTACCCTAAGCTCATGGAATCATAAATCTCAAAATCATAAAAGATAATCCATAATAAAATCATCAAATATTCATGATAAAAGCATCAAATATCAACAATAAGAATCATCAAATCTCCAAGATAAGAATCATCAAATCTCCATGAGCATCTGAAAAACATCCATAGAAAATCATGACCACAACAGTTCTCTATTGGCAACTGAAGGCATCACTGATAATCATAAGTATCCATTGGTTCTCAATAACCAAAATATATCTCAAGATAAATGGTTCTCAACAAGCAACCAAGAATATCTCAAAATCATACTGATCGAAGACTCCAAAATGGTTGAGTCAAACATGTCACAACATGACATCATCAAGAAATAAATCCACATTTCAGTCCCATCATTGCTTCTAGAAAGTAATCCAATGATAACTGATTGATAACTCAAAAATGATTAGCTCAAGCATCTCAGATATATATACATCTCAGCTTCACACATGAAGGCTCAAGAACAAATACAAATATTTCATAGAGCATACGATCACATAACCATGGTTGGGCTTATAAAGATCGAGACCAAATAAAATCAACATGTCATCACATCTCATAACCCTCAAGCCTCTGGTAACAACCTAGGACTGGTCAACTATATTAAAATCTCTTTTCTTTTAATTTTCTCTCATCCATTTACTTAGATTGACTCATAATTAATTACACTTTTTCTACTATTAATTAATCTTAATTAAATTTGATTTAATTAGATTAGATAATAAACCATATAAAACTAATGCATATTTATAAGATTCTAATAAGGGAAGATTTCAATAATATCTTAATTCATTCCATGCTTTGATATATTATTTTTGTGAAGTTTAAGCATAAAGAACTCTTGGTGATGGGAAATGGAGAAATATTTGTCCTTGAATAAAACAGTCTCAGTACGACAGCCATATCTCCCTAATGAACTGTTGGATCGAGCTGAAATTGAAATATGTTGGAGAGGGCCGAGTTGCGCCAATTCTGACTAGAGCGATCGAATAAATTTGATCTCGATAAAAAGTTATGAATAACTACGTTCGGGTCTATCCAAGGGCAGCGACAGGACAATAAAAAAAATTTTCTTAAAAGATAATTGTTCTCTAAATTTATCTAATAATTTGACTAATGGATTTGGCCATAAATCTTGAAACCATTTTCAAATCTATTTCAATTTGATTCTAATTCGAATCCAAACCCGTTTTCTTTTTTTTTTAAATCCATGCATATAAAATTCTCAAATAAATTTAATTGCCCAAATTGAAAATGCATACAATAAAAATATGAAATTCTTTAGAAGACATATGGAAGACACGAAGAAGACAGAAATGCATGATGTGAAAATAACATATGAAAAATCACAAGAATCTACCCAGATTCCGATGCTAATTCGCTTTTCCTTAGAAAACCCCCAGAGCAAGCTCCCTTCTTCAGAGTTCTTGAGTCCTCCAATGCTCCAATTGCTCTCCACCCCCTCTCTAAGCTTCTATGAATGTCTGAATATAAAGAACTCTCAAGAAACCTTTGGATTGCTTCTTGAAACCGCTGACAGTTGTCACCAACTAAGCATGGGTCTTTTCCAATTCTTTTTGATGAGTCATAGAATTGTAGACACCTTGTGCTTAATTGATGCAGTAACCCCCGTGTTGTTGACACATGTTAATTCCCATGCAAGCTTATAACTCCAATTTACTTTTAAAATAATTTTTATTTAAATTTTATAATTTTCATTTTAATTTTTATAACTTTTATTATTATTATTTTATTTATTACTTTATTATTATTTTATAATTATTATTAATTTTAATTTCTAGTTTGCTTTTATTTAATTCCTTTGCTCCAATAATACATATTTAATTAATTACAATCAAAATATCAAAGATCATGATATTTTATTAATTTTCTCAAATAAATAATTTATTAATTAAATCTATTTATTAAGACTTAATTAATAGAAAATTCACCATAGACCTCCAAGATAAAATATGAAAACCCATCATAGAACAAATCATACAAAATAAATTTAAAGAGTTAAAAATCACGAAATATGTCATCCAACACATTCGGTGGGTATTCAACTTAGATACTTGTCCTAATTTTCCAATTAGTACAAATGGCTCAAAGGGTTGAAATTTGGACTTGAGAATTTATCTGCCCTTTCTTATCATTGAGATAATGTGATAGGGTATGCTCATCCTGGCAATTCAGGGAAGTCGATATCCGGTACCTGCAACCTACATAAAAACCATGCATGTACAAACACAATATATACTAAACTAAACAGACAATGGTAGAAAGTGGTGCATCGTGTAGATCCCGACTAGCAGGTGACTACGACTCCCTTCTTTAACCACATCAGACACGTCATACAAAAGCAAACACGTACACCATACACATGCAAGTATGGGGTAAGTATCCATAAGAAAGCACATATGATAATAAATCATCTTATTAATTATCATTAATAATTGAAAGTAATGTAATAATCATCATCAATAATTGTGAACACTAAAAATAATCATCATACATACATGAAATGTAGAGTCTAAGTAGTCTCATCACATAATAAACTGAATCCATAGCACAATATCTGATAATCTCAAAAGAATGTTGTTAACAAACAACATAAAACTAGTTCTAAAAGAGTTTAGCAACGATAACAAAATGTGAACCAGGGGCAGGCACTACATCCACCCCCCATGGGATTAGGCTTACTCCTTAAAGCCTACAAGAATGAAAAACTAAGATACTCACTATGTGGGTCCCATTGAACCCTTTCTCTCTGTGGGGAAACATGTTTCTATTGAAGATATTACAACACCCTTAGAGCAATATGGTTCTGGTTTAATGGTAAACTGAAAACCATATCGATCCAACATTCATTCTTTTAACAACTACTAAAATAGATGCCTTAATTCATTCTAAACAAGAGCAACTTAACGATTGCAAAGATAAACAAAGGTTTACTACCTTATAACATAAATAAAAGATACATTTTTTGCAGCTAGAATGAATTTCAATTTTTAGTTTTACCTTCGTTTAGATTTTTAGTAAAATTTTTAGTTTTGAAAGCTAAGTGTTGAAATATTAAAAAAAAATGCAAGTAACAGTTTTAAGCTCTGTTTTAGTTCACCTAGTTTCAAGTTTTCAGTTTGAAAAAGATACACATGATAGTTTTAAGTTTTCATTTTATTCAACTAGTTAATAACTAGTAGCATTCCAATATACCCAAAGCTCCCAATGTTGAAACTCGGGCTCTGATACCAAATGTAATGCCCCGCCAAGGGATCCAAAGAATTTTACTAAGTTTGCCAAACAATTTTTTTTTTTTTTTAAACATGAAAGATAAAACTATTCATAACATTTGCGGAAGCAATAGCAACAATTCAAATAAAAATAAACATAACATATATACATAACAGGCTACATTCTTTAAAGATCTCTTAACGTTGTATCACATCTAAATTAACTATTCATCTAACATCCCATCCTTATGAAATAACAATGATACATCCAATGTACTTCAACAATATACAAGTGTCCTTTTGTAATTATGTTTTAGTTTTAGCTCAATCATCCACTATACATATCACAGGGTATGAAAAGCTTAAAAGAATAAACATCCAATTAAATAAAGTACATCATCATCATCTGATATTAATTCATGATGCAATAACATAAATGAAAATCACATATCATACATGATACATCATCACAAAAGATGTAAACATCCATCACAAAAGATAACCATATATCACAAACATAAATAACTAAATGCACAGTTCCTCCCAACCATAAATAGCATCATTAGACCATCGTGGATCTTAGCCATCCCTCCATGCATAACATTCCAAAGCACCGAAGAGATCATCGGTATTAACATAGTAGGAATGTCACTCCTAAAACATCCTACTAACATGTAAAGTAAAGCATAATAAATCATCAAATAATATATGCAAAGTAAAGTAAATAATCAATATAAGAAACATACCAGTAAATACATCCATCATAAGGTATATTATCTATCATAATGCTCCAAGAACATAATGAAAAATAAATACCAACCAAGGATACTCCAGCCACGGTGTCTCGGACGGATCTCAAATGATAAGAGTGAAAATACACTACCACCTAACCACGTGGAACCTAAGTGGTCCACTCCCACCGTGCCGAGGAGATAATCTCAAGTCCCAAACAGGATATCAATTCACGAAGCACAAATCTCTATAAGTCCAGAAATCCTAAAAGTATCTAACTCAAAGGTTCCATCACACAAATTCGACATCTAATTTCCGGAGGCACACAATGACATGTAGGAAACTTACTCTGCAAGCGGAAAAGTTTCATCACATTTATCACGTACAAGTTACCCTGGTAGTTAGTTAAACTCCACGGGTCCATACTGATCTCATGCGGCCATTAGTATCCTCTCATACTGACAAGGCATACTACGGAATGCACGATCGCAACCATGCATTCTCACTACTCCCATCCTAGCCTGTACAAGCACTCAAGGTATGAGCGTAAACATCAAAACAATTATCTTTTTAGGTTCATTTAATCTCTATTTAGTGTGTAAATATTATCACTTATTAACCAAACTTACAATGAGTTACCCTGGCAGCCACTTATAGCCCCAGCCCCCATTACAAGCCACTTCCTGACACTACAAGTAGATTACCTACCCTAAGCTCATGAAATCATAAATCTCAAAATCATAAAAGATAATCCATAATAAAATCATCAAATATTCATGATAAAAGTATCAAATATCAACAATAAGAATCATGAAATCTTCAAGATAAGAATCATCAAATCTTCATGAGCATCCAAAAAGCATCCATAAAAAATCATGATCACAACAGTTCTCTATTGGCAACTGAAGGCATCACTGATAATCATAAGTATCCATTGGTTCTCAATAACCAAAATATATCTCAAGATAAATGGTTCTCAACAACCAACCAAGAATATCTCAAAATCATACTGATCGAAAACTCTAAAATGGTTGAGTCAAACATGTCACAATATGACATCATCAAGAAATAAATATACATTTCAGTCCCATCATGGTGACTAGAAAGTAATCTAAGGGTAACTCATCGATGACTCAAAAATGATTAGCTCAAGCATCTCAGATTCACACATGAAGGCTGAAAAATAAATACAAACATTTCATAGAGCATACGGTCACATAACCATGGTTGGGCTTATAAAGATCAAGACCAAATAAAATCAACATGTCATCACATCTTATAACCCTCAAGCCTCTGGTAACAACCTAGGACTGGTCAACACTAGTCAACCCAAAACCCAAAACAAGAAGCATATAGAATATACGATGCAAACACATGTTTTGGTTTACTAAATTCACATAGTTGAATAATGTGTAGGGATTTCCAGTTTTCTATTTGTAAGTATACTTCAAGTGTTTTAAGTTTTATCATTTGACCTACAAGTCAACCCAATTGTTCCCCGATAGCATTACCCTTCCATTGTTAAGAATTACATTCTAAGAATAACTTAAGGATAAATATTCACTAAACCGATCATCATTGACCTTAATTAAATTATCTTTTATATTTATCCATGATCCATATTCTAATTGATTAACCTTTCAACTTTTTAAGGATCATTATTCGTTATATTATAAGAGGGCCAATTATCATTCTTTGAATAAGAGATTATAACTTTATTAAAATGATCAATTACATCAATCAATTAACATAGGTCCATATTCTATTAGTCCTCAATTAAATATTACTAAGTCCTCACCATCAAATATCTAAGGTCATCATGCAAGTCATAAGAATAAGATCTATCAACTTGATAGCAATATTTCTACAATCTTATTAAAAGAATTATATCAATTAAATCTTCATTACTTAACTTAATTGTTAATTAAATCTAATTAACTCTCATTGATTGATTTAATTAATAATTACGTAATCATAGCAACGTTCTAATTAATATCAGTTGACTAATAACTAACTATAATTCTGTATGATAAAAGTCAACTATAATTCAATACTCAAAAGATCATATTAATAATTCAATAATAATTATTGAAAATCTTAAATGACCATATTTGTGATCTTTCAAAGAATACCAACATTCCCTTAACAAATTCGTGTTATCATTAATCTTTTCAAATAAGACTCTATCGCACAACTTAATTATTAATATCATAGTTATAATATCAACTCAATGAATATCAATTGATTAAAAATCAATTATAATCCAACTCCAAAATTTATTATCTTTTACCAAACTTCAATAAATAAATAATCTCCACTAGATTAACTCTAATCAAATTTGTTGATATCTATTTAAACCATTATTTATTAATAGTTTGCTAATCCTTACAAACATTAATAAATAATAAACTCCTCAAACTATACATACTCGATCTATAGAATCCTTCCATAAACTCATTAAGTAATATTTGGCTAACTCTTAACTTCATTAAGGTATTCAAACATATTAACCAATAACATAATAATTCAGTCTTAATCCAATATCATTCAGAGTTTTTAAATTTAAATCAACATAATATAAATTATTATCTTACAATTATTTAATCAATATTAAAATCAACCATTAGACTCTATTTTCTAATTTTTCTAATAATATTTTGTCTATATAAACGTTGTTTGAAAGAGATCCCTATCACAAACCAATAAGACTCATTGTAGATTTTAACATGAATAATCTCCAAATTCTTAACATTATCATCTTCATTAAACAACTCTAAAATTGTTTAATATATATTTAATAGTATTCAATATACATTATAAAAAGTCCACTATATAAACTATATTAAAATCTCTTTTCTTTTAATTTTCTCTCATCCATTTACTTAGATTGACTCATAATTAATTACACTTTTTCTACTATTAATTAATCTTAATTAAATTTGATTTAATTAGATTTGATAATAAACCATATAAAACTAATGCATATTAATAAGATTCTAATAAGGGAAGATTTCAATAATATCTTAATTCATTCTATGCTTTGATATATTATTTTTGTGAAGTTTAAACATAAAGAACTCTTGGTTATGAGAAATGGAGAAATATCCATCCTTGAATAAAACAGTCTCAGTACGACGGCCATATCTCCCTAATGAACTGTTAGATCAAGCTGAAATTGAAATATGTTGGAGAGGGCGAAGTTGCACCAATTTTTCTTCGAGCGATTGAATAAATTTGATCCCGATAAAAAGTTATGAATAACTGAGTTCAGGTCTATCTAAGGGCAGCGACAGGACAATTAAAAATTTCTTCTAAAAAGGTAATTGCTCTCTAAATTTATCCAATAATTTCACTAATGGATTTGGCCATAAATCTTGAAACCATTTTCAAATCTATTTCAATTTGATTCTAATTCGAACCCAAACCCGTTTTCTCTCTTTTTCAAATCTATGCATATAAAATTCTCAAATAAATTTAATTGCCCAAATTGAAAATGCATACAATAAAAATATGAAATTCCTCATAAGACATATGGAAGACACGAAGAAGACAGGAATGCATGATGCAGAAATAGCATAAGAAAAATCATAAGAATCTACCCGGATTCTGATGCTAATTCACTCTTCCTCAGAAAACCCCCAGAGCAAGCTCCCTTCTTCAGAGTTCTTGAGTCCTCCAATGCTCCAATTGCTCTCCACCCCCTCTCTAAGCTTCTATGAATGTCTGAATATAAAAAACTCTCAAGAAACCTTTGGATTGCTTCTTGAAACCGCTGAAAGGTGTCACCAACTAAGCATGGGTTTTTCCCAATTCTTTTTGACGAGTCATAGAATTGTAGACACCTTGTGCTTAATTGATGCATTAATCCCCGTGTTGTTGACACATGTTAATTCCCATGCAAGCTTATAACTCCAATTTACTTTTTAAATAATTTCTATTTAAATTTAATAACTTTCATTTTAATTTTTATAACTTTTATTATTATTTTATTTATTACTTTATTATTATTTTATAATTATTATTAATTTTAATTTCTAATTTTTTTTAATTTAATTTCTTTTTCTCAATAATTCACATTTAATTAATTACAATCAAAATATTAAACATCATGATATTTTATTAATTTTTTCAAATAAATAATTTATTAATTAAATCTATCTATTAAGACTTAATTAATAGAAAATTCACCATAGACCTCCAAGATAAAATATGAAAACCCATCATAGAACAAATCATAGAAAATAAATCTAAAAGGTTAAAAATCACAAAATATGTCGTCCGACACATTCGGTGGGTATTCAACTCAGATACTTGTCCTAATTTTTCAATTAGGACAAATGGCTCAAAGGGTTGGGATTTGGACTTGAGAATTTATCTCCCCTCTCTTATCATTGAGATAATGTGATAGGGTACGCTCATCTTGGCAATTCAGAGAAGTTGATACCCAGTACCTGGAACCTGCATAAAAACCATGCATCTACAAACACAATATATACTAAACTAAACAGACAATGGTAGGAAGTGGTGCATCGTGTAGATCCCGACTAGCAGGTGACTACGACTCCCTTCCTTAACCACATTAGACACGTCATACAAAAACAAACACGCAAGACAAACACGCACACCATACACATGCAAGTATGAGGTAATTATCTATAAGAAAGCACATATGATAATAAATCATCTTACTAATCATCATTAATAATTGAAAGCAATGTAATAATCATCATCAATAATTGTGAACACTAAAAATAATCATCATACATACATGAAATGTAGAGTCTAAGTAATCTCATCACATAATAAACTAAATCCATAGCAGCATATCTGATAATCTCAAAAGAATACTACTAACCAACAACATAAAACTAGTTCTAAAAGAGTTCAGCAACGATAACAATATGTGAACCAGGGGCAGGCACTACAATCCATCCTTCATAGTTGATTTGGCATTAGATTGTTATACTACATAGATTGAGAGTATTTATTAATAGTTATAGATAATGATTAGTGGCTATTCAAATGTGTGTTTTGAAAAAAAAAAATGTGAATTTATTTAATTTTTTTATTTTTAGATTATATAATGTTGATAGATGTGATAAAAATTAAAAATTAATTGTTAAAGTCAAATTTAATTTAAATTATGTTATTTCATTTTCATGAGCATTATTTGGATGTAATTCAAGTGTTAAGTATTTCCAGCTTACCTCATGAAAATTTAGATGAAAATCAAATTTCTAACAGAGGTAAAAGTTTTGTTGAAGTTCAGTGGCCCAGGGTCATTGTTGGTACAGTTTAGGAGTAGATTCCCTTGCTTTCAATAAACTATTCGAGAGAAGCTTTTTCTATCAAGTGTGTGGTTTGCTTCTTCCAAAGATCTAAATCCTTGACATGCTTACAAGGGACATGCATTCCTAGATAGAGCCATTGTTGGGACTCAAAATTGCCATCTTGATTTGAGTACCATTCCAAGATTTTGAGCCCTTTAAAGCACATTTAATGCATGCATACTCTGCTATCTGTTTAAGGCCTAAAATGCATTTAATGTTTATAACACCTTGTATTTAGATTTCAAGCCATTTCAATATGTTTTGACTACATTTTGAATCCCTCAAAGTCAGTTGTTTAGTGTTGTCATGTTGATGTAAATTATTTAGAAATCTAGGAGGCCCTATTTGATTAGTCATAACTTTGGCCCAGTTTGCCAAAATTACAAAATTCCTACTGCATTAAATTCTAGAGGTCAGAGACATGCTATGTTTCAAATTTGAGCTTATGATGAATATGTTTGGTCAATTTTCGAATGCAATTTCAAATGTAATTTGTAAAGTTTTGCTAGTCTCAAAAGGTGCAAATTGGTCGGTACCCTTCTTTGGGATGCCATAACTCTGAATCTATTATAGGTGAGATTGAATGGATTGTACTATTACATTCTACTCTAAAAATTCTTTAACTATGTCAGTTTGCAAGTCTTGATGAATCTGTCTGCACACTTTCACAAGTCCATTCCATTTGCAAAAACCACTTTTATGCCAATGTTTCTAGTCCACAAATTTGAGGAGCCCAATTTGACCATTTGCCAAATATGCCTAGTTATTTATCATGAGACCAAATCCCAAATTTATACTCTCCTCATGACAGTGAACCGATGCTCTAATTTTTTTTTCCCAAGTGTCAGTTTGACCTGATTTTGAAGCCAAATCCAAACACATTTTTACAGTTTTTTGACTTTTTTTTGCAGGCATTTCTAAGAAGGAAACTTTGATAAGAAAATCTAAGGAGTTTTATAATTGGGAGAGGAAGTTCTAAAGTGGGATATTTAGTAAAATGGCATTGTATATGAATAAATCATCCAACCTTATTTGTTTTTAATTACATCATACACTGTAGGGATTGTCTGACATTGGTTACAATTGTTTGAAGATGCAAAAAGTTTTCATTATCATAGATAAGGGCCTGAAAGTTAAAATCAATGAAGTGTTGATTAAGAATTACTAAAAAAGAAAAATTAAATGCTCACATCAGAGAAGAAAGCAACTTCAGAGGTAGTCACCATGGTAGCTTGAAGTCACAAAATTAGAAATTGTTCAAGCTCCTCTGTATGAGCTAAAAGGGAAATGCCATTGGATCATGTGCCTCTTTCCTTATGTTCTCCAACTTGTACGTGAGATGAGGAAGAGGATACCTCATGGATGAAAACATGGGATAGAAAGGGGAGAAAGAGTATTTGACCTTGTGGATAGGAGTAGCAACATCTCATAGAAGGGGTGATGATAAGAGAGGAGCTTCCATGGCTATGAAGGCATTGACATGCAGATCTAGTGACAATTTTAGAAAAATTTAATGCAAAGTTAGACAACATTTTCTTTATTCTTTTTAGCATCCCCTCTAGTGCATACATCTAAGAACCAAACATTACCATGGGAGGAAATAAGAGGAGGAACTCCATAGTAGAAGTGAAAGGTGACAATACAATAAAGTAGGAAGAGCTCCATGTAGGTCAAGAGTCTGCAGAAAAGGCATCCCATGACATTGAGGAGAAATCAACATAGAATAAATGCCACAAGTCGAAGAGTCCAATCAAGGTTAGAATTATGAAGAGAAGAAAAGGCAAGGTCTCCATACAAAAATAATTAATGGTATGAAGACGTAGAGGAAAGGGAAGTGCTTTCAAAATTTTAATCCCACATTGGGTGGGTAAAGAAAACTTAAGTTATTTAAATAGAAGAGTGTTCACTCATGAGGGGCCCACTCATACATATACAACAACTGGAGGTGAAGACCTTTGGATTTTGAATGAAACCATTAAGAGATGACCATGCATGTTTGGTAGTGATAAATGTCAAGTTTGATATGAAGTCTCGACCATGCAAAAATGAGCATTTCATGATTTTGATGAAGTTAACTATAGAAAAGGTGAGGTGCCTGACCACTGAGGTTAAGATGTAATCCTAGGTTAAGGCTGTGAAGCCACCTGAAGATGACATATGGTAGAGCTGGCCAATTAGAAGCTAACACATGGTGGTCAACTAGAGGTTGGCCCAGATTGGCAAAAAGGGGAAAATACATGAAAGTGAACAAAAAAAAAATTTATTATTTTTTCAAAAAATTTGAATGCTCAAAGTCTCATTTGAAAAATGTAAAAGAATTTTAAGTTTTCTATAGTTTTAACTATAGAGATTTTATTTTATTTTATTTTAATGCTCTAAACTTGCAATAAGGGCCTAACTTTCAAATGCATGCCAAAGGGACAATGCAGTATACTATTGGAATCGAAAGAAGGTGAGGTATCCAAATCTATAGTTAGAATTTGCACAAGAATTTAGTGGTAAGATGATTTTTTTTTTTTGGGGCATTCTTGATAGAATGGGTAGAATTCATCATTGAGCATCAAAATTAGTTGGAAGGAAGATATGAAAGTTTTTTGAAGCCATAATTTAGGGAAAGTGATTCTAAAAACTTTATCTTACCTCCAGAGGTCATTTGAAAGGTGTTTTGGCCCTAGCTTTGATCTCAGATCTAACATTAAAATTAGTTACACATTTCCACCATTCTAGAGATTTTTTCAAGGCATTCTCAACCAGCAATGAAAATATTTGATGTGTAGTTATAGAGAGAGTGTAGAGAGATTTGTAGCATTTTTAGATGGAGGTTTTCCATGTGGACAAAGGGAAGCATCTAATCTAATCTGAGACTTCTTCCTTTCTATTTCGTCTCTTCTTTCTTCTTTCTTAGTGGTTGGTAGTATTCACTAAGTTACTAGGGGCTCCAGTTTTGATGAGTTTTCATCACTATGATATCATATTCTTTAGCATATGAATCTTGTATGAGTAGGAGTAGTTAACCTAATATAGATAGTTTTGATCTATTTAGTAGTTTCATGAGTTGTTTACGTGCATCTTGAATGTATAGTTCCAAAGAAATGAATGCGAATGAGTAAGAATATTCTTCGTTTCATTCTAATTCTTGTCTCATATCTTAGTAATCTATAATGTTATGTGGTTTAGGGAAAAAGAATCAAGACCCATTTGCATCCCCTTAAGGTTGTATGTTTGATATATTTTGTTGTTGGAAGAAAGGGCCAAGTAAATACTTTATATAGTTGACAGGGTTGTTGGTTATTTAAGAAGGATACTTTGTGGGAAAGAGGTCTTTATGAACATCGATGTATGATTCACAAAGTGATAAGATAGATCTAATATTTTGATGTATGGAATATGTCACTGGTATCATAGATGTATGTGTAATTTGTGAAATTTTCCAATAGATAGGGCACTGATTAGCTACAGGATCAACTTGTTCTTCTTGTTGTATATTTTGGGTTTTGGTAAAATCAATTTTAATCAATCATCCATTTCCTTTTCCATTACAGAGCTGAAATGTGATACCATCACTTAGCTTATCAATTTCTTAGTTCATGTCATTATCTATTTTATGTCTTGGATATTTGCATAAGTGATAGAAGATTAAAGGTTTTATCTTCTTTGTTAGATTCAAGTGTATGTTTAAGAATTGGTACCCTAAAAGTGAATCTGAGGTCCACCCGCCTAGGTTCTGTAAAGCCTAAAGTAGAAGAAGGGTCTATCCTTATAGTTGGCTTGGTGTCTAAAAGGGTATGTTGAAGATGGGAAGTAGCTACCCCTAGATGTGTCATGTTCTCATTGGGGTAATTTGAAACTGTAATTTTTCAAAAGACCAACAAAATGGCTAATCTGACAAGGATCTATGAAGAAATTCAATGTTAAAAATATAAGAATCTCTAGTATAAATAGCATTTTTAGAATTTGTATGATAGAAAAACCTTGAGAATTTGAAAAAGATTCAATATAGTAGGAAGAATTTTCTACAGTAGCAAGGTTGTGAGGTGTTTTCCATTTCTCTGCTGAAGATTCATGTCTCCCAGTTATGCCTTATTCTTGATAATAGTAGTTTTGAAAGAATTGCAATAATTGTTAGATTAAGGTCATTTAAAATCTTTGCAAAGTTTCTATCAGAATTCATAGTTAATGTTAAGTTCTTTCACTTTATCAAGAGTGTCAAATTTCAAAGTTGTTGTATAAGTTTTTCAAATACCTATTGTAAATTTTGGACTAGCTTGTTATGTTCTGCAAGTTAGGAAAATCTTTTCTCACTAAGTGTGTGGTGACTCGAACTTATGTCTCTGTACTAGTGCATTGCAAAGTTGAAGGTATTGTGAAGGATACAATAGTTGGAATGTAGATTTGAAAAAGTAATCTCAAGTTCTTGAAAATGGGTGAAAGAATTATGTGAGTTGCAGTGCAAAAGTTACTAAATCCATATGAGATCTGAATCTACAATTATTTACAGCATTGAATTAGTTTGTAGGTATCAACGCTCAAGGTATTTTCCACTCTCATGAATTTTCCTCTCCATGAAAGCAAGTTCCACAAAAGATTCTCTGTCAAGTGGTCTTTTTAGCACTAAATAGGAGAGCAATTTGATACATCTCAACATACTTTGTGAAAGATAAATTCAAAAAATAGTTTTATATTTTGAAGTATGTTTTGAGTTTAAATTGGTAGAAGAATTTCTAGATCTGCTACAAGTAATAAATTGTGAAAGTGAATTTGGTGAATGAGTTGTAAGTTGGGTAGAAATGGAAAATTTCTCTTCACTAAGTATGCAGCCCATGAATAAAAATTGTAGATATATTTTTGCCAAGAGATACATGCCATTAGTTTTTGATGGCATTTATGTTTGCCAAACAGTATGCCATATGATCTTAGAAACCATTTGCCTGAGTTTGGTGGGAACCATGAAAATTCAGCTAGTCATCATGTTTAGAAATTCAATTATTTGATTGGTTATTTTGAGATTGTTCAGGAAGATGTGCATAGGAAGTTGTTTGTTCAAACTTTAGAAGGTGATGGTAGAGATTGGTTTTTCTTTTTGCTAGCATGTTCTATTTCATCTTGGGATCAATTAAATTCAGCCTTCATGAAGTAATTCAGGGAAAGAATAAGCATCTTTGATTCTTTCAAGAATTTCTTGAAGATCCAAATCAGGAATGATAAATTAGTTCTTGGATTTAATATTAGATTTACAAGAGTTTTAAATGAGATTCCTAAAATTTGTAGGCCAGATGATGAAATGTGTCTAGTGGTTTATCTTGCTGTAGTTGATAAAAAGATGAGTTATCTATTAAGAGATAAAGAACTCAAGACATTGCATTAAGCATTCATGAAATCAATAAAGGTTGAAAATAATATAAAGTATGGACTAACTAAAAGTCATTTCTTTAGAAATATTTGTCGACAAGATGAGGTACAAAGATGAAATCAATATCATGGGGAGTATTCAATTTCAAACCAGTATACTGCACATGTTTATAGTATCATAGAAACATATGATAGAATTAATTCACTTGATTAGTTATGCGTACATGAAGAAATTTTAGTCACTCCTTTGATTGATGGATTACATTATGTTGAGAGTGTTACTAATCATGAAGTTGAAAGGTGTTCATCTCAATATGAGGACAAGAAGGTAAAAGTTATGTTTCAAGTGATGAAAGCAAAGCTATTGATTTGATATGTTCTGAAGAAGCATCATGTGAAGACAATGATAAGAGTGTTTACTTAAGTCAAGAGGGGGACAATTATAGCACCTATTCATCTTCATATTATGGAAGCAAGCACTCTTATGTGAGTAAAGGTATGAGTTATTTTTCTAAATCTAAAAATGAAATTCCACCTCAGAATTATAGAAATCAGCTTGAGGTTGAAAGTTTTGAAGAAGAGTTGTCTACACAATATGAGGATAAGGAGATCATTTATAAGGAAGAATTCTTAGTTGTGTAGATGAATGTCATAAGGTTGCATGTAGTGGTAATTAGCAACATATAAGTGATCCTAAGATTAATGCATCAAAACCTATTGGTAAGATAAATGATGATTGGTTTGCAAGACATTTGAATTGTCGTAATTAACTCAATGAAAGTAATATTGATTTATATTCTACATGCTTTGTTGATGGAGTGGATTGTGTGTCTTCGCGTGATGATTCTGATTTCTCTTCATATGTTGAAACTGTTCATGACAGTGATGTTAGAAATGGTTTCAAGGTTTTCACTACTTTTTTGTATGGTGAAGAGTTTGATGTTGATCAACACACCACTAGTTATAACATCTACAAAATAAATTTGCATGGACTTATCAAGCCTCTTTTTGAAAAGCAAATCAAATATTTAGATTTAGTAAGATGAGTTTGATTGTGATACAATATCTTACTACTATAAGAGGTTAGATTGTTCTTCTTCTAGGTGTGACAGTGATTATGATGATGAGGTTACATCTCATGATGTTGATAGCAAGGTTTTTGATGAAGTTGTTATTGAAAATCAGCATGCACCTTGCAATGAGTTCTATGGTGAATACTTGAATGTGACAACCAATCCATTTGCTGATTTCAAAGAACCATTTGAGGACTCCAAATTAGTCTTAGATTTTGACATGGATGATAGTTGTGAGTATAAATCTAGTTTTTCATTCAAGTACCGTCTGGTTATGCATAAGGATAGATAATTTCAAGATATGTGTGACCTTTTTCCCCAAGTTGAATATGAAGCTTTTATATTCAAGATTGATAGCATGCATATTTCATTCATTGAAAAGGATTTTTAGTTTGAGTCTAATATTTTTGAGCATGTTGATCAGTAATATCATAACGAGGAAGTTTTTGAAAGTGATTATAGTTTTTATACGCATTAGGAAAGTGAAGGTGTAGATTTTGTTTTTCTAAGTGAGTTATTTCAAGATGCTAATCTGATTAGTGAAACTGATAGAATAATTATTTCCAACTTACCTCATGAAAATTTAGATGAAAATTAGATCTATGACAAAGCTAAAAATTTTCTTGAAGGTCGGTGGCTCAGGGCCATTATTTGTATGGTTTAGGAGTAGATTTCCTTGCTTTCAATAAGTTGTTTGAGAGAAGTTTTTTGCTAGCTCCAAAACTTCTTCAGAATGATAGTCCTTACTTTTGAAACTTGTCTTTCCTATCTTACCAATTTGACAATTTTTGCATAGACCCATATCAATTTTTCTTAGACTAGGAATACCTTTTACTCTTTTCTTGTTGATTATCTTGAGTAGATTATCAAAGTTCACATGACATAACCTTTTATGCCACAACTAACTTTCTTCTATTTGAGTAATAAAACATGAACTTTTGCTAAGATCTAGGTAGAATAGGTTACATTTTGATTGTTTGCTAGACCCAACCAAATTTCCTTTTCCATCCAACAATTTTTTCTTCTCATTCATGAATTCTACCTTGAATCCAATGTTATTCAACTATATCACAGTCAATAGATTATGTTTTAGTCTTCTAACCCAATAAGCATTATCAATCTAAATTCATTGGTTAGTGAGATAGAACCTTTGCCCATTATGCAACATGGTTCATTATCTCCAAATTTCACACTTCCACCATCATAATGTTCCATATGTTTAAAATTTTTTTTATCACCAATCATATGATGTGAGCAACCACTATCAACAATCCATGCATCAGTTTCACTAACATGAGACATAAGTTCCATTTTATATCCTTCATCACCAGAATCATCTTTTACAACAATATATACCATTTCATCATCTTCACTATATCTAAATATTTAGCCATAAAACAAGATTCATTACCTTTGAATTTGTAGTCCTTGAAGTTCTTAAAATCCTTCTTGCCTTTGTACTTGTTGTGCTTCTTTTCATCTTTGTCTTGTTTATTTGGACATCTTGCAACAATGTGTCTAACTTCTTCACAAGAGAAATAGATTAAAGGGATTTTACCTTTCTATTTTACTTTTCCTTTGGGATACCTTCTTGCAAGTAATTCTTCAATAACTTCATGATCAATATAAGAACTGTCTTTGTCTTCACTTTTAGATTGTCTACTTTTAGATCTTTTCTTCTTGAGTGATACCTTAACTTCAAATGTAGACTCAAGATTGCTAGAACTAGGAGTATAATTATCATAGTTATCTAGTTCAAATTTATTCAATCTCCCAACTAAAGCATCCAAAGTTATCATTTTATTTGGATCACATCTCATCTCTTGAATAGAAGACACTCTAATTGGATAGATATGAAGAAGGGTTTTGACAATTTTTCTTCTAGAGGCTTTGATAGCACTGACACTATCTTTGGTTCTCTCAACATATTTTGTAATGTTTTCATCCTCTCTCATTTTCATCTAATCAAACTAGCCTCTTAAGCTTTCTTCCCTTCCTCTTCTTACATTATCATCACCTCCATAGATATCCTTTAGTTTGATCCACAGGTCGTGAGTAGTAGCACATCGTTTAACCTTATCAAACCCAACATAGTTGAGAGTTGATGCAATGTCAATCATCATGATGTTATGATTTTTCTTTTTAGCAATCCTTTCTATAGACAATGTTCTAGTAGGAGCCTTATAAGTATTTTGCATGTATTTCAAACTTGAATCACTAATGGTTCCCTAGTGCAACTTCATAAGTTTCTGCCCTACCTGGAAGTTATCTTTGTTTAGCTTGGGAATCTCTCTCCTGTAAGACATCTTGATCTTTAGCTTAGGTCCTTGAAACCTTTCTCTGCAAGCACCAAGACACTATGATACCAATTGTTGGAAATATATGAGGAGTAACTAAGAAGGGAGGGGTGAATTAGTTACCACTAAAATAAATCCAGATCCCTTAGATGCCAATACATAACATAAACTTCACTCAAAATATTAATGCTCAGTTAATACATAGCCACTTGGTTTACACTAGTAATTTATGTTGTAACTCAGAAAACACTAAAATAAAAAAACTAACTCGGAAAATGCAAATCTTAAGATATTTTTTGTAATTAGCCTTATTTAACTTAGTTTCATTAAAAAAAATTAGCATGAACACAAGTGCCACCAAGATTTAACATGGAAACCCAATTTGGGAAAAACAACCAATTGCAACTAGTTACTGATTTTCACTCTTCTAAAGTGAGCCCTATTAGGAGCCAACCTATTAAAGGTTAGAAAATACATTGTTAGGTGTCACCTTGTTAGAGGATTTAATCACCCTGTTAGTAGTGGCCTACTTCAATCTAGAAATATCACCTTGTTAGAGGATTTACAAATATCTATTTAGCCAACTTTGGGAAGAGATTTAGATCATTGCTACAATGGTTAGAGAGTAACAATGAGATGACCTAATTTTTGATGTAACTAGATTGGTGATTACAGATCTCAATTTTGGTTTGTATATTTGATTCTTTTTGATCAAATGTATCTTTGTAACTCAACAAGGATATTCTGGTTATCCTTCTAATTTTCTTCCTCTAAGAATCTTCAAATATTCTATTACTTGCACACATACAATCCTCAACTTGACCTTATATTTATATCATACATATAGTAAGTTAGCTTGAATACAACTTAGAATACTTAACATTCATCTCCCTAGTTGGCTAAAACCAATAGACAAATCAATTGAACTCAATATGACAAAATAAGAAAATCCTTCATTAGTCGACCTGCTTGGAGGCATTACTCAAGAACAATATTCCTATGCTAGCCAAGTGAACTCGATTAACACTACATATTTAAAAAGTTCCTTCGGTAACCAAGTGATCTCAATTAAGACTAGTTCCATCCAAAATTTCTTTCATTAACCGAGTGAGCTCGATTAACACTCAATTTATGTGAACTTTACTTTGTCACTCGAGTGAACTCAATAGACACTATGTTTTGAACTTGGAAAACTTTAGAATTCTCAAAAAACACAAGAAACTATCTTCATCTCTTGAGTGAGCTTGGTATGTACTAATTAGAAATGACATTTTGTGTAACATCAAAGACAATACACAATTAACCAATTATTTTCAATAAAGCAACACAAAAATTATTATAGAGAGGAGTTGAAGAAGAAAAATGAAGAGGAGGAGGAAGAGAATAAGTAGAAGATGTGGATGAGGTGGTTGATGTAAAGGAGAAGAAAAAAGGAAAAACCAAAAAAGGGTAAGAGAAGAAGAAAATATTAAAGAAGAAGATGAAGTGAATGTCATAGAACAAGGTGTATCTTCTACTGGCATAACCATTGCACTTCTGTTAGGTGCAAGTGCATTTTATCAAGCCGTGCAGTCTTTCTTCTAAATATTTAAGAAATGAAAGTGATGATCAACTATCATTTGATATTGAAGTGTCTCCAATATTAGAATTAACTCTTTCTTATTATTAAAGACATTGGTAGAATTAGACTTACTCAAACTCCTAATCTCCCCTTTGGTGGCTTCAAACTTCTTTTCAACCCAAAACATAATAGAACTTCTAAAACATGTAGACCGTATCCTACTAATAACACCCATCAAGTTAGGGTGGGAAAGCCAGATTATCTCATAACTAAAAAGAGTGGGAATCCCACATTTCAATTTTGTTTTACTCCATCTTATCCTATTAACAATCCATATTCGCCTAATCCTAAAAAACTAATGAGTACAAATGCAATTATAGTACAAAATAAAATGGCATGAAATTACTTTCCCTTTATTATAAAAGTTTCTTAATTGTTAGCTTGCATTATACTATAGACATCTTTATTCTTAATTTCAACCCTTTTTTACTCTAGGATTTTGTATAGATTGCATATGATTTAAACCTAAGATACACAGATGTTTGTTTTTCCTTCAAATATTTCTTTGTAGATAGTTTAAAGAAGAAAATGAGTAAAATTAATCAATCTCTTCAAATATGGGTTATTAGTTTTTTGGGTATTTATTATTATTATTATATTTATATATTATAACAAGTAAGCTATTTTGAACTTAAGATATTATTTAGACTTTTCACATGATTAAAAAAAAGATATTTTTGAATAATAAACTTAAAATAAAAGTTTATCTATGAATGGTTTCAATTTGGTTACGAATCCATAATTTAAAAATTGAAAATTAGTCTTAATTTTATTATAACAAATATCAATTTATAAAATACAAAATTAATTAAAGAAATTCAAAATATTAAGGTAGAGAATAAATATAAAAAAGAATTCAATATTCATGACAACCAGTAATAATTATTAATCCCCACTATTTAGTAATGAGTCATAAGTTCATGTTTACTTTTACAAGTTCCCATAGTGTAAAATGTCTATCTCCTTTAATATTAATAAAATATCTAAATAAAATATGAACAAAATAATTTAACATAAAGGAATAAATAATATTTTATAAGATAAGAATTTCACTGTTTACATTTAAAGTTTATATCACTTTAAATTTTTTTAAAGAAAAACTTAATTAATATTTATAAAATATATATCTAATTATATATCATACATATAATTGTTTTAAAAAAATCATGGAAAATGGGATATGTATGTATGTATGTATGCAATCTTAAATTTCAACAAAAAAGTTTATATCAGATTAATTTCTATTAACAACAAAGATATTGAATTAATATTTTAAAAATAAATCTAATAATATAGTCATACATAGAAACATAAATTTTATAAAACTGTACTGATTATATTGAATATCATATACAAATTGTGAGACTACATAACTTTATAATCAAACATTGAAAATAATTCTCACAAAGAAAAGCATTTATTTATAGAGTACTTCATACATAGAAAGCTGAAGTTCTATATACCTTTACTCTTCACAAGAGGGGAAAGCACACATTGAAGAGCATTAATGTAAGGGGAAGACAACCAACATCTATGTGATCACCTGCTCTCTGAATACATCAACATAACATCTACAGAATCTCTACTTTAATGCAATCTTATCAAGGAAAGCAAACTTCTCAAACTTGACACAAAACATCACACGCATGAATGCTAAATGTTGAAAGGACAAGTAAAACTCATCAAGTCAGTGTGGAGACTCATCGACTTTAATTGTGCACTGCTCTGTGTTGCTCATTGTCTGATCTCCTTGTGTTGGCTGCTCCTCCACTGTTCGACATAATATGCACATTTTAAAACGTTGGTATAACGTTTTATGCTGTTTTGTGCTCACTTTCAGCTTCCTTTCTTGACCCCAAAATTCCATCGTTCCCCTGCATTTTCCTGCCAGCTGAATTGCTTCCCATAACTTGTCTTCTTCAAACTCTTGTGCCCATATCCAACATTGCTGTACAATCATATCTGGTAACTTTGACATGGAAGAAGCAATAACATTTCTTAAAGATTCTTCGGTCCAAACCACATAATCTTCAATATATTTATCCTGCATCAACTTGCATAGTTTGTAGAGGTTGTAGCTTGCTGATATTTTTGTCCAGTTCTTAGAATCACGTAGGTCTTTAGGAAACTTGTTTTTGCCTTCTAAAATATTCTCCCTCCTTAGCACCTCTTCACACTTCTCTAATATATCCTCGAGAAAAGCATGCACACTGTCAGCGTCTAGAACACAATCTTCACACTTTGAAGGAAGTTTTTCGTATTTCATTTGCAACTCATAGAACTCCATGTTTGCAGCCATGCAGACTTGATCATTGTCTTTGTTGAGATCCTCCATGAGGTTTATGTTATCGGCCTCTACATCAATATCACACTCTTCTGCAAAGCTTACCAAGTCCCACGCTTGACGACAAGCTTTCACAACTTTTGTCGACTGATCTGACTTGGCCTTGTGTAATCCAATGAAGATAGTGATGATTCACACTATTGTCATCTTTAGATACAGTTTCCCAACTGTGATATTCCCATTTTAGTATATAAATTAGTTATACATAAAAAAGTATAATATTAGTAATCGATAATTTATATAGAATAAATTATAATTATTTGAAGTTACAAATATAAATCATTATATATTATATAATTATAAATATTAATTATATATATGAATATTATTATCTATATGTATAATTAGATATTTAATTGTCATTCTATAAATAATTAATATATATACATATATATTAGCTATTTTATGTACTATAGTATATGGAAATTATATCTATATTAAATAATCATAAATAATTAAAATGATTAATATAAACTAAATATATAAATTATTATATATACATATTATCATACGCATATTATATATATATATATATATATATATATATATATATATATATATATTAGATATTTAAATAATATACTATTGAATATAAATAATATATACCTATATATGTACTATGATATATAAGATTAATGAATAAATAATATTTATAACAAGTAATACTATTAATAATGACCAATATAATATATATTATTAAACTTATATAACTAATATATAATATTATTATATAATTAATATAATTATAATTCTCAATATAATTATTATATTGTGAATAGACATGTCTCTATGTAATACCAAATATATATATAGAATTTCAAACATTAAAGAGGATATCATAGGAATTATTATCAGATTGGAGGATTAATAAGTCCATCCAGAAAGAAAAAGGGAAAATATATGCATACTCGGAATTAGAACCCTAATGTCCCAAAAAGAAGACATTACAAGTGGTAGCAGAACAGGTTTTCCTGCCAGCCTGTGTACAAAAATAATATTTACATATCAAATATTTTATCAGATGATATTAGTGGGCAGATTTGCATAAGTGCTTTGAGAAATATTTCATTATTGTCAGCATTGTCGTGAATAAAGATAGAAATGACTTTAGAATTATTTAAATATTGTGATCCAAAGGTAAAGGTGCCCTATCAATATATGCTTGAAAATATTGATAAACTTTCATATCATCCCGTGAAGTTTGGTGTCATGGATATATCTCGTGAAGCATTAACTGATTTTTTTAACATAGCCCAATTTTATAGCAGAACCCGATAGAGTATGGTTAGGAATGACAATCAAAGAGTAGGGACAAAGAACAGTCATTGTTGATGGGAGAGCGAACGTCACCGTACTTATAGCAGTCAAATGTTGTTTAGAGAAGGCAACATAATGGTTGAGATGGAGTAATAGCTCTTGGATTTTTGGAGTGAAATGAGGAAGAATACCTCATTGATCACTGTGTGCGATACATGGAAAAAAAGGAGGGTCCCGTCAATCACCAACAAAGAGCTTGGGAAATTCCAAGCACAAATCCCTAATTGCTGCAACTATTCTCTCATTCACGCAAATGGGCCACTGCTCACCCCATTCTTCGCTATTAGCTCCTGAGTACTTTGATGTGTTCATAACCAGTGGTTGTAAGTTAATAAGTATAATGACTACATGTGCATATTCTCCTGCAGATAACGAGTTTGATGCCTGTAATCCATACAAAACATGGTGAAGATGAATAAATACACGGATTTCATATCATGGATCTCCAAAACTTTTGAACCACTAATGCTACAAATTGAGCATAATGATAGCTACAATCAGCACATGATCAGAAATATATTTAATAAAATAAATGGGATAGATATGAGTAAAAACGGTTTATATTGTAGAAGGATGAAATTGTGAATTTTGAGACATTACCATGTAATTTTAAATTGGACAATTGAGAACCAATAACTATTGAAGAAAAGTGAATGTATATTTGGGATGCACAAATGTATCATAAATAGATGTGTACACATCTCTAGAAGTTCAATATTGATAGTCAATACATTATATTCATCGTCAATGGTACATATGGAGGGCGTGGATCATCGAATCAATAGGTATCAACCCTTTGGAAACTAAGATCTTGGTTGGGAGGAGTCGTCTTGCCCTCAAATTTGAAAGATGACAAGATCCAATCTTAAGGCATTTGATTCTCTGAAATAGTTGAAAAAGGAAAAGAAAAAAAAGGAAGAATCATTGAAGATTTAGCAATGTTGAAAGTACTCCTATGCCTATGGGTTGGGGAAGGTGACATTGACTTAAAAGATACCTTTGAAGAGACTACCATATATTGCATATTCCAAGGATTATACAAGAGGAAGATCTTAAGTGAATATGAAGATTACTTCATACTCATAAATTGTCACTTCAATCATACAAGGTAATGAGGTAAATTATATATTTTCTTCATATATTATGAAATAATTGTTAGTATCTTTGTTATTATGGACACATTTTCTTATTGTGGTGAATATCGAATAGTTTAAATACTTACTATCAATGATTTTAATCAAATAGTTACAAGGAAATGACATTGATTTTTAAGTTGATAATAATCAAAGAATGTTATTAATAAAATTAAATCATCATCTTCCAAGATAAGATAAGGCCTGCGGTGGAATGGGTTGGGTGACATCACTCGGGGTACCGGATAAAGCCTACAGGTACTAGGTAAGGCCTCGATGACGGGATATCTCAAGGTACATCATACAAGTGCGCTATCTTGGAGATGATGGTCGGAGAGAGATAACAATAATGAGGGAGAATGGTGAGGCCCACTGATTGGATAATAGGGCACCCCATCATGGTTTCTCCTCCTATAATTGAATGATAAGTATATGATATTTCAAAGATTATGCTTTAAAAGACTTCTTATTGGAAAATAGTTGATTAAATCACCTTAAGATCATGATTCTCCAAGTCAAGATAAGGCCTGCGGTGGAATGGACTGGGGGACATCACATGAGGTACCGGATAAAGCCTACGGGTACCGGGTATGGCCTTGATGATGGGACATCTCAAGGTACATCATACAAGGCACCTTCTTGGAAATAATGGTCGGAGAGAGGTAATGATAATGAGGGAAAATGGTGAGGTCCACTAGTTGGGTAACAAGGAACCCTATTATGGTTTCCCCTCCCATATTTAGAAAATGATGAGTTAGTAAATGGATTGAGACTATAAACACCTTGTAACGAGATTGAATTATAATGTGTACTCATGATCTTTTGGTTGCAGGTTCACAATTAAGGAAATGCATGATGTGTGTCTTATGTGTTTGCATCGTGTTTTCATTCAATGTATATTTCATAAATCTTTTTGGTCTTTTGAATGCAAATATGTTTTATGTCTATAACAAAGATTGCGTATGAATGATTTGCTTAAGGACAAGCAAATTCGAGAGAGGATGGCTATGATATCCCCATTTTAGTATATAAATTAGTTATATATAAAAAAGTATAATATTAGTAATCGATAATTTATATAGAATAAATTATAATTATTTGAAGTTACAAATATAAATCATTATGTATTATATAATTATAAATATTAATTATATATATGAATATTATTATCTATATGTATAATTAGATATTTAATTGTCATTCTATAAATAATTAATATATGTAAATATATATTAGCTATTTTATGTACTATAGTATATGGAAATTATATCTATATTAAGTAATCATTAATTATTAAAATGATTAATATAAATTAAATATATAAATTATTATATATATATATATATATATATATTATCATACACATATACTATATATACATATATATCAGATATTTAAATAATATACTATTGACTATAAATAATATATATCTATATATGTACTATGATATATAAGATTAATGAATAAATAATATTTATAACAAGTAATACTATTAATAATGATCAATGTAATATATATTATTAAACTTATATAACTAATATATAATATTATTATATAATTAATATTATTATATAATTAATATAATTATAATTCTTAATATAATTATTATATTATGAATAGACATGTCTCTATGTAATATATATATATATATATATATATATATATATAGAATTTCAAACATTAAAGACGATATCATAAGAATTATTATCAGATTGGAAGATTAATAAGTCCATCCAGAAAGGAAAAAGGGAAATATATGTGTAGTCAGAATTAAAACCCTAATGTCCCAAAAAAGGAACATTACATTAACACTTGGAAAATGGCTCAAAACCGAAGGAATTCCTTTTTTTGGAGCACCTCTAGAAGTTGTGTCCCTTCTTCTGCCCATTTCATAGAATATTGGCGAAACATTGAATTTATTTCCTCACTTGAACTACCTTCCTCAAAACCATTTTTCATCAGACTCTTTGCTTTATTGAAAGACATTTTATTGGCTTCCCACATAGCAGATGGATCTTCTGCCGGCATGCATAAACACTGCAAATTTTTGGTATAGACTTCATGTGATATAACTGACTCTTCTTCCTTTGTGATGCGCTTACGACACAAACATACAAATCTGCGACACCAATATACAAACTCACCCACAATAACCGCTGAAAGAAGTCCACACAGCTTGCTGAAGAAAACCACACATACTTGTATCACAAACACAAGATATAACAACTTGTGCAACCTGATTTTAGTAAATATCCTCGTAGGTGGGCTCTGCAACTAGTTCAACCATGGCATCTTTGAGTTTGATTTTTGGAAATTTTGCCGGTTTCCTTTTAAATCATACATGTCAATCAACTGAACTGTATGACTTGTCCAGAAATGTTCCCAACAAAGCCACCTTTTCCAACTGTGTGTGGCTGACCAATAAAATTGAGCAGCCAACCATCTCCAGCAAATAACAAGCCGTCCTACCACGATGAAACAAACGAGCGGATAGGTAGGTGGGATGTAATGTCTAGAATGTTTATGTGACCTGTAGTAACGTTTATAATGTCCATGTGACCTGTAGTAGAACACTATGACACATATGGTGACTATTACCCAAACAGCTGAACTCAAGACGGACCTACATATCACATAATCAACAAGGCAAACACGAGAAACAAACCATGACCTCAACACCTCGACCTCAAAATCATCCCAAGTTACCTTCGTCTTCTCATTTAAGGACTGAATTTCCTTCCCGTCAATGATGGGTGAAACTGACTTCATCTTCTCATTTGAAAATTGAAACTTACTCTCTTCTGCGATGGCAGAATTCCTTTGCTTCAAGAGGCCATGAATGGTTTTACTCGCTAAAATCGTGCAACATAATATTAGACCGAGGACTATGATAGATATGATTAAAACCAGATCTGCAAATTTAGTCCTAGTTACATTTCCTTTACTACCTTTTAGATACTCGGTTACCAGCTCCGAGTGGTACTTCTTGATGCATTCTCTAACATTATATGCAGAGATGCACTTCTTGAACAATTCTGAGTAAATATAATCCCTTCCAGGTTCTATATCAGCTGGATTGTACAGAAGGAGGAGTTCAGAGACAATCTGAGCAGAAATAGTTATTGCTAAAGCCCATAAGCTCTTACACTAGGACCAGCCATTCCAGGCAGCAAATAGCCTATAAATACACACACGGCAACTCTTCCACTAACAACCATGTAATGGTAATGGAAGAGAGCCCCAACATCCTTTTCATATGCAGTTTGAATATTACTTAAACTTGTCCACCAAACAATTATCTGCACTGTTACGCCGCTGAGGGCAAAGGCCTTACCAGGCAGCCAAGTGGCTCGTTTTTTAAATGCCCGCCAGACATCAAACCCTATTAGAAAAGCGAAAACAGCAAAACAAACTAAAGTAAGAATATCGGCAGCCACTGTAGAATTATCTGCAAGTTCCTCAAATGATATCTTAGGCCCTTCCTGATCTTCAGGAGGAGGCATAAAAGAGAACGCAGGTGGAGGTGGAGGTAGAGGAAATGAAGCATATGGAGGACGCGCCATAATGTGCAACATGCGGAGATGAGATACGAAGCTGAATGAAGAAAACATGAAACTCTAATGGGGTTTATTTTGCATTGCTGAAACAGTGGTCAGCGCACGACTCTCAAATATCCTAAAAATTTCACAGGCATCTTAGAAAAGTGAACTCTATTGTGGGGCCTTGTTCTTTATTTTCGCTGTCAAATCTTACCAATAGACTTTTTTCATTTTGTCGTCACTTCGCTTTCGCATCAAGAATCAAACCAAAATTTAAAAAAAATAAATCGAATTTTCGAACTGCTGTGAAATATTAAATTCATACCGATTGCATTTGATAATATTTGAGATGAATACTGAAGTAATACAAGCTCCAAGAAGGTGTAGGTCAACTTTTAAAAACTATGTTTTTAATTGACAAATTTAAAGAATATTTTATTTTATTTTTCAAAATTATATATATTTGAATACTTTTTGTAGACTGTAATTTATGATATTGTTCTTTCACTTAAATTGTGGTTTTTAAACTTTTTTAAAATATCTAAAATAATGTTAATGATATTTTCTTTTCAATAATTTTATAAAAGCTATTTTGAAAATTATCTAATTACTTTTATTAAAACACTAGCTCTCATAATTCAATTAATATTAATACATACTTTTAAATACAAAGTAATATTAAAATTATAAAATTCAATCTATTTTATAGATAATTTTTTTAAATTATTTTTTTAGAAAAGAAATAGACATAAAATTTAAATACCATAAATCAAAATAAAATGAAAAAAAACATTTGAAAAAAAAACATTAATCTTATATAATTAATAATTAATTGAAATGAATGAATGTCGTGACAAATTTGGAAATGTGTATGGTGCTGATGTAGTAAAGAGTGCTGAGTGCGTTGTGTACAACATTTTGAAAAGAAAAATTCAGAAAAATAGTTAGGCAATGGGAAAAGAAAGGGGTTTCACTTCATCTTCTCCTTTCCATTGACTACGTTCGCTAATGTTCTAAAAAGAGCAGCATGGAGAATTTTAATAATTGTGGGATGCAACAAAAATTAGGGCTTTCCCAGCTTTCCGAGAAAAAGATTCATCCAGTTTGTGGGGCGCCCAAATTATTTGGATGCGATAAATGTCTTGAAGTGTTGCGTTTCATTCGCTCGGTTGCCAAACATCACGGAATAATCCTAGTCTGCTCATCCCATCCAAAGCTTTGTGGAAAGGAATTCAGTTGGATGTAAAACTTCGAACTTAGCAACACTTTAGTTTAGTTCATAGTTTTGTTTTCCTTCAATGAAACTTCTCATTCCATATTTCTTCATTTAATAGAATCAGCCATTTTAAAATTCGACCATTCTTAAATATCATACATTAAGAAAAAAATTAAGCTTTAGAAAACAAGTCAATTTTCACTATATAACACTTTAGCCTAGAAATCAAACCTTAATGTGTAAATTTAAGTCGTCAAGAATAGAACTCCTTTCAATTTACACTAAACTATTATCTCATTTTTAAACATAAAGACATCTAAACGCGCTGCGTT
Source organism: Cupressus sempervirens (assembly GCA_028749045.1). NCBI lineage: Eukaryota > Viridiplantae > Streptophyta > Pinopsida > Cupressales > Cupressaceae > Cupressus > Cupressus sempervirens. Next base: position 1,029,551,546 of record CM053785.1, read on the forward strand.
CCTCATTATCATTTCTTACTTTTTTAGCTAGGGCTACTAGTCATCCATGAGATTGTAATCCATGTTTTAATTGAGGAAAATCTATTATAAAATTTATATAACTAGATATTTAAAATCATTATAATATAAATTATGATGCTATTAAGATAGTTAATTATAATTATTTATTATACAAGATTATTTCTAATTTTTAATTATTTCTATTAATTAAATTTCAATTTTTTTAGATTTTTAAACTTTTGAAAACATTATCGAGGAAATTTTTATTTTATAAATATTTTAAATAAGATTTCAATGATTATTTTCACTTTTTTTTTTTACTTATGTTGAATATGAGAGTTTTCTATTAAATTTTTTATTTCTATCTTTTATGTTTTGTTTTAATGTTTGAAGCGTGAAGCATATTTTGAGTTAATATGAGAAAACTAAGTAGAATTATCTCAAATAGTAGTCCAAAATGCACACACATTAATAGAAGAATCTAACATCCTAAAAAAATGAGATTTAAAGGTGTAATTTCTAAGTGTTTGTTTGTAAAATGAAAAAATGATGATTCCTTCCTCTTACTTATTTATGCAAACAAAATATAGTCTTTTACCCTTTTAAAGAAATATTTACAATTTTCTTATGCAAGCCTCTAAAATTTCTATAAAAAGGTTCTCAACTGAATGCATTTCCAATTATTGAAGTGATGTTTTTAGCCATTTCAGCAAAAAAATTTCTTCTATTTAGTATATAAAACTTTCCAAAAGAAATGATGTTGATCATTGTGACTATTATTCTCATTATCCTGTTGCATTATTTTATTTTAATATTTATCTCTTTTATATATATTTATCTCTTATTTATATATATATATATATATTTATCTCTTATTTATTTATTTATCTCTTTTATTTATATATATATATATATATATAATTGTGATAACTTCTTTTTCCATTCTCCTTTGTCTTTTATGCACTTAGGATTCGATCAGAATGTATTTGATCAATCATTTCCCTTTATGATTAACTGGACTGGAAAATTAAAATAAAGACTTAACTGAACAAAACCCTTAATCAGATGACTATTAACATTATTTTAGTATCTAAAAAAGAAGCTATGAGAAAAAATCCTTGTATCCGTCTTTATGTTCAAATCATAAAATAAAAATAATAACGCAAATGTTACTAGAGCTAGTAGAAAGTGAAGCTCAACATTCAGAATAAAGTAGACGATATTATAATGGATGGAAGCAGTGAAACATCAGTTTTATGAAATCAATCAGTGATGTTTAAATATGGAGTGGTAGGGTACGCTTCGTGATGATCAGCCCACTAACACTGAATGCTAATGCTCCCAAATGATAGGTAAATATTTCAACGTCCATGTGAATGGTTTGCACTCACAAGGCTGGCTGATTGATGTTGATGATCGAGAAAAAGTTGGAATATTTATAATATAATCGAATGCTCATAATGAAACTTGGAATGTTCAACATGGATTGTTCGTAATATAAATTGGAATGGTCCAAAAGCAGGTAGACCACTTTATTGTAAAGAGATAGTGCATGGCTCTTCATCATCTGCTTTTAAGTGCAAAATTCTCACGAGTCACACCTGTCCAAGCCTTCTTCTGTCTTGATTGAACTTTATTATCAATCAAATCTTGAAATAGTTTATAGGCTTCTTAGAGATTAAAATCAATTAAAATCCCTTTTATCTATGTGAAAGTGTTACGTATAGTAAGGCTTTTGGTCAAGAGGCTCTAAAGGACCTAAAAGTTATGAAGGTCACCCTGCCAAAGTTCAAATGGCAGAATCTAATGCTATTTTTTTAATATGTAATTCTAATATTTAATTAATAGAAAAGAGACCATTCGTCTAAAAAATCTATTAAGGATGAGAAACCATGTAATATGGAAAATCTGTGAAACTTAAGAAATAAAAAATAATGAAATTATTTAGAACATATGGAATCAGTTGTAAATTTATTTCAACTAGATGCTAATATAGTTTCCTAACTATTTTTAAAATATTGTCTCGAGTCATTACACATTTCTTTTTCTTTGCACTAAGATATTTGAGGCACACACAATCCCTCTCAATAAGTTTTCACCTTTGGGAGACTATGGTGAAGATCTAATTCCTTTAATTGTCATTGACGTATTTAGACTATGTGTTATGTGAAATTTGAAGTTCCATTTTGTGTTTTACAATTATAATTTAATGGATGCATGTTTCAAAAATGAACATTTCAGGGTTTGATTGAGCATAATTTTTGAAGGAAGACAGGTCAACTATTCATGATAAATGATGCTATGAGATTTTCATTTTAAAATGGATAATTTTGTCAAAGTTAGTTTTAGGTATAATAGATATTTTGATTAAAATTTCAAAATGTTAATATATGTGTTAATAATGAGGAATTTATATATAAGTGGGAAACTCCCCCCATAAATGGTCAAAACTAAATTTTGATGGAGCATTGAGGCAATCCTAGAAAAGTGAGTAAGGCTTCTTTATTTCGACCCATACTTCCTAGTCCTTGAAATGAGAATAATCAGTATATATAATATCCAAAATTTTAGACAAACTAGAAGCCCTTAGAGAGGGCCTTGAACTTATCCTAAAGTAGGGAATCAAGAACCTAATTTTTGAAGGAGAGTCTTAGATAATCTTGAATGCATTAAGGAAGAGAAGCACTACAATCTGGATTTTGAACTCTAACTTAGAAGATGTAATAAAGCTAATAGATAAGTTTGAGGGCATCAAAATACAACATATCTATAGGGAAGAAAACATAGAAGCAACTCATCTAGCTAATCTACGAGTAGATGGGAAAAACTTTTCCCACCAAAACATAGAATCATCTATAGCTAGAGTTCCCCTTGTAATAGAAGAAGGAAAGTCATAAAGTGTTGATTGGGATGAGTTAATAAATAATAAATCCTTTAAAATTAAAACCTCATGTATAAGGAAAAATCAATCTAATTAAAACACCTTGTCAATATAGACCCCACCTTCACTAAAAAACACTAGATGTTGCCAATGCATTGAGTTTGCACAAAGGAGAGCACAAACTTTAGTTTTCCTTAAAGCATACCTATGCAAGATCTTTTCTATTCATTATTGTATAAAATGGACAATAAGAAATAGATTCCTAAACTGATTAGAATGGAAAACTAAAACCCACTAGATGAAGGAAAAGAAAATAAGAAGAGGTAAATTGAACCATAAACTTAACCACAACAAAAGAGGAAAGATAGTTGTCAGCCCAAAGTTTCCCTCTAACCAAAAAATCAAATTCAAATAATGATCTATTTTAATGGTCACCTAGGGTTCTCATGAAATGATTTAGCATTGGACATCTTCCTTATTTCATGTTATGCCTTGTAATATTTTAAGTCCCAATCATGTGAATTGCATGGTCATGGTTGGTTAAGTGCTAACTAAGGTCAAGATGGTGAAGTGTGCTTTGTTTTGATTTTCTTGATCACATGGTTATATTGACATGCTATGGTTTAAGTTGTGATGGCACAAAAAAGGCAAACCTTCAATGTTTCAAGACATATCCTACACTATTAAATCATCCAGATCTATGACTGACACATCATCTTCATGAAAGAACAAATTTTTAAGGTTTGAGTTGCAAAGTAGTAGTTTCCTTGTTTTGCTCAATCACAAAGGTCAGATAGGAACATTAGCTTTAAGCTGTGATGATGTAGATATGGTCTAACCTCAACATTCATAAGGTCATGAGGGTTACTAAAGGATGCCAAATTTAGGTTGTGAGGTAGTGATGAAAAGTGGGTCATAGTTTCACAAGGAATAATATTTATTAAGGAAAGGTGATGGAAAGGTTGCGATCATTAGTGATTGAACAAAAGGTATAGGGATTGGACCATTCGTAGGGTGGCATAATGGTGAGAAATGTTTGGTACACATAGAAGGGCTTAATGGATAAACCTCAATTGACAAAGGGTCATGATTGAGTTGGAAGTTGATGGTAGTGGGAACAGTTCCTCAAATGATGAATCTAATCTTTTCAATCCCTTATAACCACTTTCGTTGAACCCTAGGCTTAATAAGTGCAAAGAAATACTCCACAATCATTTGATGATCCATTCGTTTAGTCAAAGACTAAATGACCATCACTCCTAACCTCTCAGAGATCTATTTGGTGAGGAAGTGATTCTTTCATGTATAGATTTATATGATATTTAGATCTTCCTAGTTTTGTAGTGATTATTCTCTAGAGATTTGATTGTAGTGGTTGATTTTTTGTCTTACGAGGGATGTTGTCCAAGTTATGCTGGCACTATAAAGGTAAATATTGTACTCTTTCTTAGGGTTGGATCTTCTCTATTTCTCTAGTACTACCTTGGCATGCTACTTTAAATTCCCTTTTTGCGTCTAAGTTATATGAGTTTCTGCCTTATCTCTTTACACCATTGCTGTATTGTGTAAGCTTGTTTTCCTTTCTTTGATGTACTATGAATATCTATAATCTACATTCTCCATATCTCTTTAGCCCATGAATGATAAGAAGTGAAGCATTTCTTTATGTTATTTATGTAGTTGTCTAATCTTTGTGTAGTTTACAAATTAAAGAAAAGTTGAATCCATATATCTTCAGACTATCATAATAATAGTATTGTGCATGTATGGGTAGAGATTGGTCTGGACACCCTATTTTGGTGCATCACCTCTTTAGAATAGATTACCTAGGTAGTTACTTTCATGTACTTCTCCCTTTCCTCTTCAAGAATAGTTTAAGTGCATCCTAATAGTAGAGGAAGTTGGCCTTCTCTAAAGACTCAACCTCATAGTTCAATTCCCATAGCTTAGAGGTTGTTTCTATAATTCATGAGGCTATCCCTAGGTAAGACTTTGGACAAGGGTGCAAGCTTTTGTGATGACAGTTTTTGGCATGCCCAGTGTGACATCATATATTTTAATATTTCAAAGTTTACTGGCATTAGGAAAAGATTCTTGTTCATGTTGAGAAGATAGTACTGCCTTCAATATAAAACCTTAGAGAGGCTCACTATTCAAAAGTACTTGGCGACTCTAAGCTTCAAGCACATTTGGTTTCAAGATAGAAGTTGATATAATTCATGCCCAAGAGACACACAAGGGCATCTTCTAGAGGTAAGTTCTCATATCAAGAACTTTCTCTTTATAATTCAAGAAGAAATGCTAGAGTATCCTTATGACCAGTTAGGAGTGTGATAGTAGCACCTACCTCTATAAGTTCTATCTTCACTCCTCCCATTGTTAGGTCTCAACCTAGAATACCATTTGATCATATCAGTAGAACACTTACTTATATGGCTAGAGCTCACACTTTTGTTATCTTTAATGGTTATAGCCCCCTCCTATTAGCCCAAAGGCATGACATACTAGTATCAAATCTCAAAAATGTACTTGAGTTTACTGGTGAAACCTCCACATCCTATATTGAACATATTCAAGAAGTGTCTAATGTTTGTAATATTCATGGCATCTTTGAGGATGATGTAGCAATTAGACTTCTAGCCTCATCTTTGAAAGGGAAGACACTACAATGGCATAGAGGTTTTCCTCATAACTCTTTTACTAATTGGGATGGGTTAGGGGCAGCCCTATGCAAGCATTTTGAGGACAAAAGTGACCACCTATCACTTTTAGAGCAATTGACAACTATCAAGAGCCCCCCTATGAATGTATGATTGATTTCAATTATAGATTTCAAAAAATGTGAGATAGAATACCTACTATAGTGAAGCCCTCTCTTGGTAATGCATTCTTGTATTATCTCAGAGCCTTCAATAGTGATATTGCTACCACCTTACAATCTATGGCAGGAGACACTTTACAAAATTCTTATGAGGTTGCCATAAGAGCTGAAAATATTTTGATATAGGGAGGAAAGTTAGCTTCAAGACACCCAATGCCTTTGTTCCCTGACATGCCTAATCATCATCCCACTACAGCTCCTATTCATGTCTCCTCTATAGGTTAGCCTCTTGTTATAGTCCCCATAGCCTCTACATCCTCTAATGGAGTTGATTAAATTTAGGCTATGACGCAAACATTGATGTAGAATGTTGAGAGAAGAATGTTGGATCAAGAATAGAAGATGGAAGAAAATAGTGTAGGAGTGCAAAATATGGGAAACGAGTTGGTAACCATGAAAAGGAAAAAAACTCAAAATAATAAGCCTCTCCAAATCTAGAGTCAAGGTCTCACTCATGGTAGGCCTCTTAACTAAAGTCATGTCCCCTAATATCAGAATAGACCTATCGACCACCCCTAGTCTTCAAACACTAACCTAAATAGGACCTTAGTCCCTCAAAACAACCTTTCCCAAGATCAAGGTTTCTAACCTTCTTGTAACTACTCCTATGGATACTACATGTGTCAAATGGTAGAATCTTACTTGGCTTTAACTATAGTGGAGCAAGCAGTGGCCTAGTAACACAATGCTAATCAACCTGTTGACACTTTTCAATAGGATGATTGGCCTTCTATGAACTACCTAGTGGAAGGCTATGGTAATGTAAACCAAGATTCTTGTGCTTACAATACTAGGAGCAAGAGAAGGGCTATGGAAGAGATTGCACCTCAAGCTCCTAATTGGCCTTCCACATCAAGTGTAGTGCCATGTGCACAAGATGTTTTCTAGCAACACAATGTAGATTATCCTACCAATGCTTCTTAGCAGCAAAGGCAAGGTGAAAGTAGAGATAATGTGAATACCCTAAAAACTATCCCATCTCAAGCTTCTACTTCCAAGGTTCCTACTAGAGCAACTAATGTTTTTTTTAGTGTGGTAGAGTAGATGAGGAAGAATAATGCGAACATCTCTATGTGGGAAAGCATTGAACTCATAGATTAGCCACCTAGTATGGAGAATGCCACAAGTATGATACAACCATCAAGGGAGGTGGAAATAAGAAAAAAGGTTAGACCTCCTCCATTTTACATTTCTCTACTTATAGGAGATAAGCTAGTTCACAACTATATGATTGATTTAGGGGCCTCTAATTTAGTAATGCCCAAGTGTGTTGTTGATACTTTAGAAATGAAATATGAACCTATTGTTAAGGAGATATTGTAGTTAGATGGTAGTACTATCAAGATTGTGGGAATCCTTAGGAATTTTGAAATGGCCTTACATCCCTATCCAAGTTGCATTGTAGTTCAAGATATATAAATTGTTGAAGCCAAGCCACATTTTGGCATTTGTCTATCAAGAGACTTCACTACTCAAATATGTAGTTATATATGTTTTAATTGGTCATGTGTGTTTTTTAGAACTATATATGGAACCAAGGCCTCAATGAAAGTGGAACCATTATCCCTCCATCATATTGAGCCCTATACTCCTAATCTCATCAACATGAATTGTACCATCCTAGAGATAGATGAAAATGATGTAGGAAATGAGCCTACCACTTCCTTATTTAATACACCTAATTTCTTCTAGGATGAATGGGAAAATGCTTATCAGTTTGATCCTATATTAGAAACCTTAGAGACCTACCTAGGCACATATTGTATATCATAAATGGATTGTTTTATCTCCTCCATAGATCTTCTATAGTTTATCTCACATCTTCTTTGTAGACTCACATCCTTTGATGTCATCAAAATCTAGGTATCTTAGGATAGATGCAATCTACAACATTATTTGAATGTGTTCCTTCTTCTATTCCAAGTGATCAGTAGTTGGGGCTCTAGCTAGATCAACATGCTTAGTGGTGATAGTTGACTATGCATAATCTCCAAGACCTCCTAGATGTAACTTCATAAAACTTTTCCATGCAAGAAAGTTTTCTTTATTTTACTTTGGCATCTCCTTTCTATACATCTTGATCTTTAGCTTTAAGTACCTTCAAAATTTCTCTTCACAAGCACTTGGTGCTCCAATACCAATTTTTGGGATACTTTAGAATAATTTAGAAAGGGGGTGAATCGATTATCCAAGATCCAAATGTACAAATAAAACTTTTCAGTACTACAACTTATACTTATGGATGCCTTGATCAGTCCATATCTTAAACATATGAATATTGTTGTCCTATGTCAAAATAACTTTGTAGAGATGTAAACATGCAATAAAACAAAATAGGATTTTATGTGGAAACCCAATTTGGGAAAAACTACTAGCTTATCATAATAATCCTTCACATACTTCACACAATTCAAGACATAAACTTTGTTGGTTCAGATTTTTTAAATCATTGATCTAACTCATTTTACTGGCACTCAACAATAACACTTTATTTTCTCAACAAACACTTTTATCTAATGCTCAGACAACATTAGGTTGCTTGGCATCCACTAGGTCTTTAATACTGCTCTATACATACTAACTTTCCTCACTTGGTACCAACTAGATTTCACTTGCTTGACTCATACTAACTTTCTTCACTCAGCTTCCACTATTTTCTACTTATCTTGCACTAACTTTACTAGTCTTGCACTATGTGCTTAGTCAGGCTTGGTAGACACTTTCCTTTACTCAAGCTACTTCTATTCTTTTCTCAAGTATCATTTCATTATAGCTTGGTCTTAGTCCTCCTTTTATACACCAAAGAGCTCAAACTTTCTTTAGATTCTCTTTTTATCCTTTCTTGTCAAACCATCTTCATCAATCAAATAAATGATAGCATTCAGACCAAAGTAAACAATTGTCTCACTAGCAAGTAGTAGGTTTGACATCAGTTACAAAAATAATGATTGTTCCATGATAGGTTTCATTGATCTTCTTCACTTCAACACTAGCATCTTTCCTATTTCTTCTTTGACCAATAAGGTGAGCTTAGGATGCATCTTTTGGAGTTTATACTTGACTGGCTTGACCATTGGATCCACTACTAGGTGGTGTAAAATTAATTTAGGTTCCAATCCTAGCATGTCTTGGTATGAACATTCAATTAGACCAATATTTTCTTGCACGACCTCTATGAGATGGTTTTCTTTGTCTTGTATCAAAGATGTTGCAATGCATGTGATCTTGGGAGTCTCTGTTACACTATTTTTGACCAATCTTTTTTCTTCATCTAGGATAGACAATACTATTAGAAATAAATAATACTAAGAGGCAGGTGGTGAATTAGTATTCTACAAACTCTTGCCCACAATTGAATATGTTAATTACTTTATAAATTCCATATGAAAGTAAACAAACAATGTTGAATAGTAAATATAGTCATACACATAGAGAACTCATAAGGCCATTATTTTTTAACTAGGGAAACCTGGCCAAGAGAAAACCCTAGTGGGGATGATACCCACAAGATGATTCACTAAATAAAAGGATCTTGTTAAGGATATTGACCCTAGTAGGAGTCTATGAAGTACATAGAGTGTCTCAAATCCTTGTTAGAGGACTAGGCCTTGTAAGAATCCTCAATCTATTAGGAGTTGGTAGTTCAAATACAATGTATGCAAGAAGAGCCCACTTCCCTATTATGCATTCATACAATAAAGTTCTTCACAAGAATGGATATACATGCAATACTTTCTCACTTCTATAATTCACACATGCTCTAATCATACATTAGATCTTGCATCATATAAGGCTCATATATCTTTCAACTTGTCTATACATTACTAAATGCATATCATATAACTTGCACATCTAGCACACATATCACCCTCTTATTTGCACAAGATAAGATCTTTACTTATACTTCCCAAATTAGTAATTCTCTGCTTAATTGACCTTTATGTGTTCACACACTTGATATGATATAAAACAACTTATGGAATAATATCCATAAAGTTGGATCATCATGAATTAGTAATTATTTTGATACTGAAATAATTCTTGAAGTCGTAAAACTCAATCCTCTCATATGCTCTATTCTACTCTATCAAATACCCGTACTGGTATTTCAACTGTAACTTGCACCATATTGTCCGTACACATCTACACCCTTAACCACATAATCATAACATTTTCATAAAGCTATTATCAACTATGCATAAGCTAATTTTGAGTGTGTTATCTATATGCATCATATCTATCTCCGTGCTACTGCAAACTGTCTATACTTAGGCAACTTTCTAACTCTAAATGTATTATTGAAATGCTGAATATATGTTTCCATAAATAAAAACACTCAAGACATATTACTGACCATATTACCAACAATCTCCCCCTTTGGTATTGATGGAAACATTTGGGAAAATTAGCTAAGTCCCAAAATGATGTCACACATAACAAAACAAATAAAAGTAACTACATAGAAATTGCCTTCAAAACATAACAATTTTATTCATGTTTTGATCAATCATTACATTCCTTCTCACTCCTTACATTGATACATAATTTTACTCCCCCTTACATATACAATCATACAATTTACATATTAATACTCTTTTTTATACATAAAATTTTCCTTTCATATTACTCCCCCTTTGACATTAATGGATAAGGTGTCGAAAACTATATACAAAATCTTGTGGCCTGTTGTTGATTAACTTGATATCCTAGAGAAAAAATTGACATATATAAGTTTTAGTCTTTCCACTTCCTTCTGCTAGTTCTCCTTCACTATATCAAAGATACTGATTAGTGCGCATAAGATGCTACTTTAGCTGTGCTCAAGTTAGTATAGAAAAACTTATCATAGGAAGTCTTTGTTGCAAGACATTCCTCTAGTTGCCTCTACAAAATGTTGATCCTTGATGAGAGTAGAGAATCCATTTTCTACCTTTTCCTTATTAGAATCCAAACCTCTGATCACATTATGGATCTTCTCCACTTTTGTTCCACAATCCTCAATGCTGGTCTTAGGGAGCTGCAATTTTGTAGTGAGTGTGTCAAGATCACTTAACTTACACTTTATGGGACTCTCAAAGTTTGTTAGGTACTTGTATGACAACACGCAATAGCCATAAAACTTCTTACCTTTATAAATGTGTTATCTTAACTCCTTGATGCTTACATCAAGTGCCTTCAATTTATTTCTTACATTTGTGCACACTATATCATATAGTGCCACATCATTCTTGGTGTATGCTTGTGCTAAAGCTACCTTAGCTAAAGTTGTGACTTTCTCACCAAATTTCTTCACCAATTCCTTAGCTTTCAACTATAAGACTAGATTAGCTATAGTTGTGGTAACTATCTTTTTTATTCTATCCAAGGGTTTAGTTAGTGTCTTCTCCAAAGACTATATAGATTTGTTCTTTTGGAGAAACTTTCTCAAAGAAATCATTAGTCACTTCTAATCATCATCATCATTAGATGGAACTGCTACTGCTATTGCTACTAGAGTTACTACTGGGATGAGTGTTACTACTTTTAATTCAAAACTCTTCGTCTCTTCCTTAGTCTTCTTCCTCTCTTCTTCTAGTTTCTTAGCTTCTCTCTTTGACCTCTCTTTAGCTTTCTTCCTTTTCTCTTCTCGTTTCTTTTTCTTTTCCTCTTCTTCTTTCCTTTTCTTTTCTTCTTCTTCTTTCTTTTTCTTTGGCTCTTCTATCCTCTTTTTCTCTCTAACCTCTTTATTTCTTTCTTCTTCTCTTCTTCTTGCTTCTTCTTTACCTTTTTCCTTTCTTCTTCTCTCCTCTTTACCTCTTCTTTTCTCTTCTCCTTAGCCTATTTCTTCATTTTGTCTTCTTCATCATCATTAGAGATTGAATAAGCTATGATATTTCCAATAATGGATTGGCCAAATGTTGCAAAATTATTCTTCTTTTCATCCATAGTTATGGGTGTGCTATCCATTTACATTGATTCAAATTGTCACCCCACATAACAATATGTGGTGGTGACAATTCTTGCAATGACTATACTACTTCTTCCGCAAAACTAGAAGGTTTTCTTGCACGTATATAAATAGGACTCTTAGGTTTAAACTACACACTCACATTGGACCCACTTACAGTTCCAAACACATGTCATGTTCTCACTATGTCGCCAAGGGTAAAAGTCAAGCATCTCCCATTGGTGACATGGCAACCATCATTGATGATCTTTGCATTGGATAGTAGAATTTTATGATTATTTCATTGTACATGATGTGGGCCTACCATATTTCCTTTTGGTCACTATGTCACTATGAATAAAGTTCTTGCATCTCTTAGTAGTGACAAAGTGACCACCATCGATCTTGGGGAGATATGATGGTGTAGACCTACATTTCATTTCCATTAAAGTGAACCCAAATGACATCTAACATCCTAACATGTTGAAAAGGATGTTAATGACATAGAAATCATGATATCATCTTCAAAATTTGGTCCTGCCACATATCCACGTGGAAGGTAGTCGCTATGTCACCAAGGATAGAAACCTTGCAGTTTCCCATGGCGATAAAGCAACCACCATGAATTTAGATGATCTAACAGTGTGGAATTTATGCTTTAAAACTTTGTTCCTTTATTTACTAGGTCCCATGAGCGAATATTGCTTGGTCTCTATATCACCAAGAATAAATGGCACATGATTTTTTATGGTGAAACATAGACAACCCTTAATCTTAAGGAAGATCAAGGGTTATGGTTGTTCAATTGATTTTTCAAAGAATCTGGCAGAATATTAAAGTGAAGGCTTAGGTTAAGGAATTATTTCAGAGACATGGTAAATATTTAGATGATGCAAGAAACTTTTAAAAGGTACCCAAGAAGTAATAGAAGGGGTATTTTAAAATATTTTTCCCACGCACTCTTTTTTTTGAAAAGGCATGCTATGCAAACATAAACCCAAGGCTTTATAGGGCAACACTTAGTAAAATAGAAATTAGAATTCTTCTAGGGTTAACACAAATTAAAAACACCAAACACTAATTCTCACAAAACGAACCTAAAACATTCACTTAGAGATATATTCAAGTAAAACTGAAGTGAAAACAAGACTAGCACATAGTACAAGAGTTTATCAAGTTATCTTGTTCTTATGTGATGCATTTTTAGTATAAAATTGAGCATATGCATCATGTCCAATAAAACAACATTAATAGGGTAAAATTGGTTGATGAATAGTAGAAGAAACATTACTAGACAATATATCAAAGAAGTTCATGTAAGTAATTTTAGTGTAAGGTCAAATGGTTGATAAGAGTTACTTTAAGTTGACCAATGCTTAATTGTTGCATTAGTATAAACATTTTTGATATGGTTCATTGGAATAGTATAATGTTGGAATTATGATATATTTGTCATTAGTCACAACACTTATTCGATTTTGAATGCTTACCGAGCTCATCACCTAGTCTACAATTCACACCGAGCATTCAACGGTTACCTTATAAAATCCGTAGGTAAACAGTTGATACTGAGTAGATAGTGATTACTGAGCAAAACAGTGTTCTCCGAGTAGATAGTGATTACCGAGAAGAACAATGTTCTCCAAGTAGTTAGTGGTTACTGAGCAGAATAGTGTTCTCCGAGCAGTTAGTGATTACCAAGCAGAATAGTTGATACCGAGCAGTCAGTGTTTACCAAGTAAAACAAGGTAAATGAAGGAATCAATTTTTATCGAGTAAACAAGGGAATTAGTGTTTACCAAGTAAAGAAGGTTATCAATGGATTCAGTTTCTACCGAGTGACACAACATTCACCGAGTCACCAATGGTTATCAAGTTTCAAGCTACTCAGAATGATTAGTATGGACCGTGCCTCTACTCTTACCGAGTGCATGATGTTGCAGAGTATTGAAGTGGATGCCAAGTATCAGAAGGTCACCGAGTCAGTTTGTGGAACCAATGTTTTCTACCACCTGGCCGACTCAGTAATGTTTGTTCACTTGTGTTTTGGCCGACCTTGCCAGTGTAAATATTGGAATGGTATATATCATTTGAAACAATGAGATGCAAAAAGAGAAAGAAGAATAATAGTTGAGTGTGATATGTTGCAGCAATTTGAGAAGAGGGAAAGCGAATCACCAATAGAACAGAGGAATACAACAAGGTCAAAATTCATGCAAAAAAGATATATTTGTCACATTAGGTGATTAGAGCACAAGGATCTTATCAACAATCAGTTGCAATCAGATTCACTGCTTCATCCTAATAGGTGAATCAATTTTCTAAATCCTTTAACCAGGTAGACTTAACAGTCTTTTGTAAATCTCCTAACAGAGTGCATACTTCATTGTATGTTTGCAAATCCTTTAACAAGGTGGATCTAGCAATCCTATTTGCTCCTAACAAGGAAGATCATTAGAAGTGATCATTGTAAGCCTTAAACAACCAACTTTATACTGCAGTATTGAAGTTTTTTGGGTATCATCCCCACCCCAGTTTTACTTTCTAATTGGAAGGTTTCTGGGTCACCAAAATCTGTGTGTTCATGTGTTATAGATGTTTATCTTTTCATGCATATAGTAGATTAGATGGATGAATGGTAAAAATATTATTATGCAGAAATTGAATTAAAAGTTTTAGAGTTACTGATTCACCCCTCCCCTCTCAGTAACCTTGTTAGTCTTGATTATTTCCAACAATTGGTATCAGAGCTTTGAGGTTCTTAGGATAAAAGTTTGACAGCTTCAACAAAGATCAAGGACAATGGAGATATTCATACTTGACAAATCTATTGAGAATGAAAAACTAGATCTGAAAATGGCCATGAATCAATTCAATGAAGCAAAAGAGCATCTTTCTCAATCCCTGAAAAGAAGGAAGGAACTTGCAAGACAAATGAATGATTATCAGTATGTTGAAGAAAGGATTGAAGACCTTTTTCCATCATACAATTCAAATGAAGCTAATGAAGCAATCAAGGAACTCCTAGCAAAGAATGGTTCTCTACAAGAAGAAGTAAGAAAGTTCAAAAGAGAACAAGAAGTCCAATCCATCAGGTTATGTGAAGTTTTGGAACAGAGAAACAAGGCAAATGAAGACTTAGAAGTAAGAAATAATCTATCCCTTCAGCATGAAGATATTATAGGACAACTATCTAATGAAAATGAAGAAATTATGATTCTAAGATCTAAGAATGAAAGTTTGAGAAATGATTTAATCACTGAAAGACAAATCAATGTAAGTTTACAAAGTGATCTGAGATCTGAAAGACAAAAAAATGAAAGTTTGAAAAATGACTTAAATGTTGAAAAACAAGTCAATGAAAGGATGATAAAATCTCAAGCAGATATGGATCAATTGAATTTGCAAAATGAGCAGAATCTTCATAGACAAAAAGGTAAAGTAGGCCTTGGATACAATGAAGAAGGTGAATCTTCAAAACAGGGTACTCAAAAGAATCAAAAGCCTAGTTGCAATCACTGTGGAAATTTAGGTCATACATCTAATAGATGTTGGAGCAATGGTAAAAGAAAATTCAATGGTCAATGCTACAATTGCAATCAACATGGTCACAAAGCAAATGAATGCAAGGAAAAACCAAAGTTTGAGGGTAAATGTCACAAATGCAAGAAACAAGGTCACAAGGCATCTGAATTTAGATCAAAATCATTCAATCCAGTAGAATAGGTTATCAAAGCATTATTTGGTTGGGACTACAATACTTGGTGCATATGTCACTATTATGGAGAATATGGACACATTGGAATAAACTGTGCAAGGCATCACCTAAGGAAGAAAGATACTACTATAAGATGTTATACATGTACCAAACTTGGTCATATATCCAATAATTGCATGAATATAGGAAGAATTGAAGATGAAAAGGAAGCCAGAGCTGACAACATTCGAAAATAGATGAGACAACAATGGATTCCAAAATCTACCGAGCCAGAAAATTCAAATAATGGCTATGTCACTCAAGAAGTGGGTGACTCCACCATTTCTAATTAGACTCATCAAGAAGGACCAGGGACTGCATCTTCAAGCAATATCCTAAGTAGTTTCAGAATATAGAAGTGCAAAAGACAAATCAATATTTCAGATATTAGACATATTTCACTATGATGCATCTACCGAGCAAGGTTGATTTCAGACTTAATCGAGCTAGGTTAGTAATGTGAAAGGTTTTAGTTTGTTTACCAAGTTGCAAGGTTTACCGAGTAAGTCGATGACTATCTAACAAACCCTAGGTCATCTCAGCTACCTTCTTACCCAAAATTTGATCTCATTTTTCACCGCAAATTCAAAATATACAGAGCGAAGAGTTTCCAAGAGTGCAAAAGAGATTTCAAGCAATTTGAAGTGATTTTTCAGCAAAAAATTTGTCAAACGAAATCATTCACTCACCAAACAGAAATGGCATCTGCAAGCACCAGCAGTAGCAAGGCAAAAAGAGGTTATGAAATGCTTGTGAAGGGAGTAGAATGGAAAGCACCCAGATTCAAGCTTGTTCCCGCCATAGCTAAATCATTCAAACCTCATGGAGCTCAATCAAAAATTCCACCAAAGGTACTACTTATAAACAACATTCATACTCAATTTAAATGCACTGTTCAAGAAATAGGGACACTAGACATGGATAATGGCCTAGCCGAGTTGTGTGTGAACGGAACCCTAAAACCCAAATTCAAACATTTGGAAACCAAAGGTTTGACCCATATCTCGCATCTTCAAAGGAACTTCCAAATGAAATGGATAAGATAAATTTTAAAGCATGTGCATAATGGTCAGTTGTGGTTAGAGCAACCCATCTTGATAACGAAGAAAATGATTCATAGGATCACGGGTTTGCCAATGGTAAGCAAATCAAAAACCACTAAAACCCTAAGTCAAGATGAACTTCAGAGGTTAACCCTAGCTGAATGGGATAGTAGAGGATTGAAACCTAAAAATGTATCTAATGTAGAGTTAAGATTTGGACTCTATTTAATTGCATATAAGATGTATAGTTCCAGCAGATTGAACAACGTGCCCTATGAGGTTGTAGATTTAGCCTATAAGGTTGTGAAGAAAAATATGGAGTTTGACCTAGCAGATGTGTTGCTTAAACAATTTAATAAAAACATGGATAGTATAAGGACCTGAAAAATGAACTCTTGTAAATTTGGTTCCTTGTTGGTTTGTTTATTTTTCTATGTACAAAAATTTTTCGCTTCAAAAGGTACAGCTGTATGGAGGAAAGATATTCCAGTTTTGTGTCAAATAAATGAGTTTGTAGCAGAGATGGGTGGAAATTTTGATAGTATTATGGATAATTATTTTGAAGACTTCAAGGAGAGGATGAATAACAGGTTCAAAATTCCTCCTAAGCTTGTTGAGGATTACAGAGATGATGTATGTTTCATGGTGGACTGTGACAAGGTGTACATCTAGGTAGTTAAACCCCGAGTTGCATGGGTAAAACCTCTTCCTTATGAGGTAAATATTGATGAAACTAGAGACATCATAGAGGCACTAGTAAATGAGCCAGTAGACCCAAGGCAACCAATTTTTGGAACCTATGAAGAAGCTAAGGCCAGAATTGAGCTTGAAATCAAGCTACCATAGGCCATAAGCAAGGGCAAGAGGAAAATAGCAAAATTGAAAACCTCTACCGCTCCTCTTATGCTCACCAAGGGAAAAGGTGAAGATGAAGAAGGTGAAGAAGAAGAAGGAGGAGAAGAAGAAGAAGGTGAAGAAGAAGGAGAAAAAGAATCTGCAGAGGAACAACCAAAGAAGAAAGGTAAGGTAATCATTACCAAACCCAAAAAGAAGCCTACTGTAGTATTCACCAGAAGAACCAAGAAAGGTAAGTAGGAACCTATACTAGTTAGGCCTACACCCACATTTAAGCAAAGGCTCAAATAGTTGGAGGAAGGAGCTGGCATCACAAATTTCAAAGCATTGAAATTTGAAATTAGAACTGATGCAGAGAAAATGCAGATTGAGGAACTAGTACTCAGCAAGATGGGTAAATGGAAATACTCCCCAGACTAGATTGCCCCTCAAATCTAAAAATAACTACTGGAGAGATTACAACCAAGATGGGAGTTAGCCACCCAAATGGTAAAAGATATTTATGAGCAATCTCTAAGGAATCTTCGACCAAGTCTCACTGGAGCAGAAGTAAAAACTAAAATGAAAAACCATGAAGGTAAAATGATGATCAGATTCCACACTTGTTTGATTTTGATCAAAGACATTGAACATGTTGTAATGATGCTACAAACATGTTGAAAAATATCTATCATCTACATAAGCCTAGTGTAGACCCAGTAGAAATCAAGGATGATGACAATGATAGTGATGATGAGCTTGATAACACTCCATCTGTCATAGTCTCGCCAGGAGAGCCGCATGCACTGATGGAAGATAAAGAGGAAGAAGACAAGGAAAAAGAAGCTGAAGAGGCAGATAAGGAGGAAGACAATCCAGTGAAAATTGCAGTAGCAGTTATTGCATCACTTCCTCACTCTCCACCTAAAACTATAGCATCATCAAGGTTGGAGTTAGCTTCAGTAGGTTTGGTCACATCTACATTAGATATATCATCAGCACCTGCCACATCTCAACTCTAGGTATCATCAGTGGAAGTGTCTACCATTTCATCTACCGAGCTGCATTCTTTTTCTTCAGTTACCGAGCAAGCCTTCTCAACTCCATCATCACCAACCGGAATAACAGTAAGTTTCGCAATTTTGTCAATTCCAATTTGTTCTACAATTTTGTCAGCAATATCTGTATATACTTCAAACCCAGTTAGTTCAAATACTGCACCACTGAGTGTATCACCATTTGCAGCAAGTACTTCAATTTTTGACCTGGCATATACTCCTATTGGCACTCCACCATCAAGTATCCCAATTTTTGCTGCTAGTCCTTCCATCTCTACCATTGTGTCTATTCCCAAGGTCAAACTAGTCATCATAGAAGTCAAACAAAAGCAACCATTAAGAATTATGATCACTGGAAAGGAAATTGCTAAAAACATTGACCTAGACACTGAGATAGTAATTCCAAAGATTGACTATGAAAATGCTACCATTGAAGAAATGAGGTATGCTAGTCAACTAATTGAGATGAAGGCTATGCAGAAGCAGCTAAGGTCTACAAGGGATCAGGAATATAAAATAATTGAGAATGCCTGGAATATAATTACAGAGGCTATAGGTGTTGATGTAGATTCTACTCAACACATTTTGATCCAGTTGGAAGAGGCAGTCAATAAATTCAATGAGGATACCTCTAGTCAAGAAAAATTGATGGAGAAGGCAGAGAAGAAATTTGATAATAAGGTGCTTGAGCACATTGCTGAGCACATAGCAATGAAACAGGTTGAATTAACCTCAGTTTTGGCTAATATTGAAAATTCTTTTAATAGTGTAACATCTCTTTTTGCTAAGCTTTGTGATGTTACCGAGTATACTAAGGAGATAAGAGAGAAATTAAATAAGATAGATGAGGATTTGAAGGCAAGCGCACAAAATCTGAAGCTTGACCCTAGTTCAACGTCATCTCATCACCTCAGAATCAAATTTTTGTTAGAAAAGCAAGTAGAATTGCTAAGAGAAGAGTCAAGGATCCGATCTACATTGTTAGATATTCAGGCTATGATCCTTCCCATCATGGACACAATGCAAAAGCACATTGCCCATTTAAAAAAATTGATCTATGACAACAATTTCTCCATTGTAGATCATGTGATTGAACTTTTTGTAGAAGTTCAAATAGCTCTATCCACATGCAAAATCCCGCACGAGAATTGGGACAAGACTTTGTAACTCATTCTTTAGGTACATTCAAAATTTATCTCACATTTTGGTGTTTCCATGTAAATACATTCTTTTTATTCTTTCGCATTATTGTCAAAAAGGGGGAGAAAGAGATACTCAAAACAAGTTATTAGTGAGATAAATGTACAAAATGGATAAAAGTGAGATACTGTTAATAAAAGTCATATAGCTCATGCAAATACCTTGTATATATTGTATGGGGGAGTCATATGTAAGGAAACCATGTATATTCAGTAGAATCAGGTGTTAGTATGTTAGATTTTGTATATAAGTTTTGGCCCATAAGTATTTTTGTCACTACTGCCAAAGGGGGAGATTGTTGAAATTATGATATATTTGTCATTAGTCACAACACTTATTCGATTCTGAATGCTTACCGAGCTCATCACCTAGTCTACAATTCACACTGGGCATTCAGCAGTTACCTTATAAGATCCACAAGTAAACAGTTGATACCAAGCAGATAGCGATTACCGAGCAGAACAGTGTTCTTCGAGTAGATAGTGATTACCGAGTAGAATAGTGTTCTCTGAGTAGTTATTGGTTACCGAGCATAATAGTGTTCTCTGAGCAGTTAGTGATTATCGAGCAGAATAGTTAATACTGAGTAGTCAGTGTTTACCGAGTAAAACAAGGTAAATGAAGGAGTCAGTGTTTACTGAGTAAACAAGGTAAATGAAGGAATTAGTGTTTACCGAGTAAACAAGGGAATTAGTATTTACCAAGTAAAGAAGGTTATCAATGGATTTAGTTTCTACCGAGTGACACAACATTCACTGAGTCACCAATGGTGATCGAGTTCCAAGCTACTCAGAATGATTAGTATGGACCGTGCCTCTACTCTTTCTGAGTGCATGATGATGCAGAGTATTGAAGTGGATGCTGAGTATCAGAAGGTCACCGAGTCAGTTTGTGGAACCAAAGTTTTCTACCACTTGGCCGACTCAGTAATGTTTGTTCACTTGTGTGTTTGGCCGACCTTGCTAGTGTAAATATTGGAATGGTATATATCATTTGAAACAATGAGATGCAAAAAAAAAAAAAAGAATAATAGTTGAGTGTGATATGTTGCAGCAATTTGAGAAGAGGGAAAGCGAATCACCAGCAGAACAAAGGAATGCAACAAGGTCAACATTGATGCAGAAAAGATATATTTGTTACATCAAGTGATCAGACCACAAGGATCTTATTAGCAATCAGTTGCAATTAGATTCACTACTTCATCCTAATAGGTGAATCAGTTTTCTAAATCCTTTAACAAGGTAGACTTAACAATCTTTTGTAAATCTCCTAACAGAGTGCATACTTCATTGTATGTTTGCAAATCCTTTAACAAGGTGGATCTAGCAATCCTATTTGCTCCTAACAGGGTAGATCATCAGAAGTGATCATTATAAGCCTTAAACGACCAACTTTATACTGCAGTATTGAAGTTTTGTGGGTATCATCCCCACCCCAGTTTTACTTTCTAATTGGAAGGTTTCTGGGTCACCAAAATCTGTGTGTTCATGTGTTATAGATGTTTATCTTTTCATGCATACAGTAGATTAGATGGATGAATGGTAAAAATATTATTAGCAGAAATTGAATTAAAAGTTTTAGAGTTGCTGATTCACCCCTCCCCTCTCAGTAACCTTGTTAGTCTTTATTATTTCCAACATATAATACATCAGGCAAGAGGATTATGAGTTAGACTACTTTGTAATAAAGGTATCGATATAACATATGATGGTGAAGTATCAAACCAAAATAACCAAATAAATTGGGGTAGACTGGATTTTTTTATGCCAATCAATAATGAAGAGATCAAAGTATCCTATAATGATCATCAGGATAACAAGACTTACCTACCAAAGGGTTATCAAGTTATTCCAATACCCAATATACCTATGATATTAGCAACATAAGGAGTGATCAAGATATTATATGCCAATGGTGTAAACTATGTTCATGATAAGGAGATTTCAATAGGATGTATACTAATGGATATTTTATCAATATAAAAAAGAATGATCAACACAAATGTGAAATAGCCATTATGGAACCCAATAGATGTGTCATTATCACCTATATTGGTAATGGATAACATAAATGCATTCTTGGGGTAAGATGGATAGGGTTACACTAATGGCACCAAATCAAAATTTCATCAAAATGACTTACAATGACATGAGTCCATTTTGTCAAATCAATTCAAATTCTAAGGTAGATTTATTGAAAATAATTGATCAATTGTACATTGTCTTTGATGCTACAGAAAATGACTTATCTTTACCAGTCAATGTATATTGAGATCACTTAGCTGATGAAGACAATTTCTTGTATCTTCCAAGCTTTTTAGTGTTGGCCAAGTTTAGAAGATAGTGTATGTCAAGCTTACTTGAGCATCAAAGAGAAATTAGTAGAAGTGGAGTGTTAACCAAGCTCACTAGTTAACAAAGGAAAGCTAGAAGGAACTAGTGCTAACCAAACTCATTTTTCTACCAAAGTAAGTTTGTGAAGATATAATGTTAACCAAGTTTACTTGGTTAACACAAGGAAATCATTTTTGAGTTAGTGTCTACTGAGTTGGGTCAGCTAACAAAGGATTTTCTTGTTTTGGGATGTTGAGTTTAATTGTTTTGTTTGTTGATTCTAGCCAACTGGGAAGATGAATATTAATTATTCTAATGTGTATTAAAGATGACTTGACATTGGATTAAGTATAAATATAAGGTCAAGTTGAGCAATGAATGTGTACAAGTAGATGGAAGAGCAAGATATGCTTAGAGGAAGCGAATTAGAAGGATAAGCAAAATATCCTTGAGGAGCTACAAAGATTCATTAGATTGGGAAGAATCAAGTATTCAAACCTAAATTGAGATCTAAAATCAGCAATACAATTATATCAAAAATTAGGTCATATTATTGTTACTCTCTAATCATTGTAGAAATGAACTAAATATTTAAATAGAGTTGGCTTAACAACTATTTTTAAATCATCTAACAAGGTGAAATTTCTAGATTGAAGTGTCTAAAGATCTCTAACAAGGCGACTCATAATAGGGTGATTAAATCCTCTTGCAGTGTCACACCTAATAGTGTGTTTTGTAACTTTCTTAGGAGCCACTTCAAAAGAACGAAAAATAGTAACTAGTTGCAATTGGTGTTTTTTCCCAAATTGAGTTTCCACATTAAATCTTGTTGTCACATGTGTTTATGGTATTTATTTTATGTGTATGAAACTAAGTTAATTAAGGTTAATCACATATAACATCTTAAGTTTTGCATGTTTAGCATTTTCCAAGTAAAATTTGTTATTTTAGTGGTTATTGAGTTACAACATATTGTTAGTGTTAACTGAGTGCCTTTGTTGTAATCAAGTTACAACATTTTTTTCAAAGTTCATTTTTTATATGGACATCTAAGGCATCTAGGATTTCTTTTTGTGGTAATTGATTCACCCCTTCCCTCTTAATTACTCCTCATATATTTCCAATAATTGGTATCAAAGCTTTTGGTGCTTGTAGAGAAGGTTTCAAGGACCTAAGATAAAGATCAGGATGACTTATAGAACGGAGATCCCCAAGTTGAATAGAGATAACCTTAATAAATGGTAGGAAATTATGAAGTTACATTTGGAAAACATCAGTTATTCAAGTTTGAAAAATCTTAATGCCAAGTATGTGGCACCTACTGGAACTATGATTGTTGAAGAAATTGTAGAGAAGAAGAATTGTAACATTATGATGATTAATATTGCTTCAACTCTCAACAATGCTAAATTTGATGAAGTCAAAGACTATGGTACTAATTATGAGGTGTGGATCAAGCTAAAAGCCATTTATGGAGGAGATGATAATGTATGAAGAGCCAAAGCTGAAAGTTTTAGAGAAAGATTTGATTGAATAAGGATGACAAAAGATGAGAACATTGCAAAGTACAATGATAGAATCAAAGCCAGTGTTTTTACAATCAAATTCATAGGAGGAAAGATTGAATATGAGACAGTGGTAATTAAGTTTCTCAAAACACTTCTTCCTATATATATGCAATTGGAGTTTTAGCAATTCAAAATATGAGATGCAATCCAAAGAATGATATAACATTGGATGCAATATTTGGAACATTGACTGAATTTGAGCTAGATAACTATGATAATTATGTTCCTAGTTCTAGCAATCTTGAGTTTGCATTTGAAGCCAATTTTTCACCCATGAAGAAATCTATAAAGTCTAAAGGAAAAAAATCACAAAGTAAAGAAGAAGACAATTTTGACAATGATCTTGAAGTCATTGAAGCATTACTTGCAAGAAGGTGTTGGTGTTTAAAAACTATTGAGCAACAAAATGCTTAATATCACAGTGAAATGACTTACACAATCTAAGAATTAGCCAATTCCTAGTAGCAACTATATGAATGAATCACTATGACCCAACTTCAACAAAACCAAAGGATGGTTTCCTACTATTTTGGCTCTGCTACACCAAGGCAGGTATATCTAGGGATGATTTTAATGCAAACTACTATGTAAAGATTCTTTTAGTTTCATTCATTTTCTCATCTATTACCCACTAACACATGCATAGTTTACTTCACTTCTTTTAATGTTCTCAAACTTGTATGCATCCCTTATCAGCAAATCTGGTCGTCATTCTCCTTGAATTTACAAATATTCCTGACAATAGTAGCTACCTAAGACTCAGAGAATAGATATAAACGAGTATTGACCATCATTTATAACTTTGAACAAAATTGAATAAAAATGATTTTGATTTTAGAATTGGTTTGATATGTAGCATCAGAATTCATCCTTGTTCACTTCTGATTTATGTGACCAGTGCCTTATCCATTGGAAAAGAAATTTGCTATTGGTGGGAGATCTTATTCAAATATCTTGTAAATGAATAAATCAATTGTAATCACTCATTCCCATTCTTATGAAATATCCTTTTCATGAATTCATAAGCCCTACCGATTTACTAAAGCATTTCTATAATTCCTTGAATTAAAAGCAACAATGAAATCAGTATACAACCCATCCAGATTGCATTTAGTCAATTTAAAACTTATTTAAATGACCTCAAACCAGATAAACACATAAAATGGAGACAGAAATTGATGACATAGATATAGTGTAAATACCCTTTTGTATTATCCTTTTTAGATGACTAATACAATGATCAATAGAAATAAAAGCCCAAAATAACTTGTTGGTTCTGTCATTTCAATATATCTTTAGAAAGTACAACTAGAGAATAAACTCAGAATAGCTACACACTATTGGACCGACTGTATTCTCTCAAAAGACTAAAATTGTACAAAATTCAGACCCTCACATTGCCTTGAAAACTCATTTATATAGACATGAATTGCAATAAGCAAAGGGAAAATGTGATTGACATGTGTCCTTTTACAACAATGAGTATACTACCCCTTTACAAAAATATCTAGACACCTCAACTCAAAAAGAAACAATAAAAACAATCATAGATGACAGTTGGAGCATAAAATCTTCAACTTTGTATTTTTCTTCAACTACTCCCTATTGGTAAAGCTTTAATTTCTGTGATTGCTTCCCAGAAAAATATTTCTCTTTTGGTGGGCCATTCACATTCCTTGATTGTTGTTAATTCATTAACAATTTTCTGTCACCTGGCATCAGTAATCACTTTCTCTTCTATGATAAACCTATTCATTTCAGTTTCAACCTTGAATAGGGTATCAATTAGTTTGTTGAAAGCACACTCATCAATATCACTCAAGAAAATAGATGCCACCTATGGCAAGTCTACAATATGATCAAAAGAGCTAGACCATTCATTGAAATCTTTTAGCTTGTTATCAGGATTAATAACAGAAAGAATTAAAGAATAAAAACCACTTGTTAATATTTTCATTTTACTTTGAATTATTGCCAGCTTCTCTGTGAAAATTTGCAATAAATCTTTCACCTTATCCATACCCTCCTTCACAGTAATAACTTTATCTAGGAGATCTTGCTTCTTGGCTAATAAAGGTATCAGTCTATTAAAGAATTGCATGTATAGCCCCCATTGTTGAAAAATTGGCTCAAGCCACCCAATTGCATACTTGCATACCTATTCTAAAGACTGTAGATTTATGAATGCATTATAAGCATCTTGAGATATCCTTTTCAAAGTTCTTATTCTATGGTTTAATACATTCATCAAAACATCTTTCTTAGTAGCACTATCAGATTGAGAAACTCCTAATTCCATACTGACCACAGGCACTGTCATTGTCACCGCTATAGGTATTTCTTCTATTTGGGCCTCTGCTTCTATAGTGTGCCTTCTTTCTTCCTCTTGCCTTGGTGCATGTTCTTCCTCTACTACTACCTTGAGTTATTCTTTGAGGGATATTAATTCTGTTACCAGATTTTTAATTTTCTCCTCCAACTCTTCTATTCTTTTCTTCTGTACATGGCTCATTTTGAGCTCTTCTTCATATATTTTTCTAATGTCAAGGCATTCATTGCACAGTGCAGCTAGCTTATCCTCAATTTCATCAACCTTTTCCTCATTCATGAGAACAAAGTGTTTAACCAAACTAGAAATCTCTTTTCCAGTAGTGCTCTCCAATGTCCACACAATCATATTGCCCTACGCAGTCTCCTCTATATCCATCATTTTGGGCTTCTTAGTGTCAGGGGCTACACTCCATACTACTAAGGTTTTTGTGTCTACATTAAAACCTGATCCTCTTTTAAAACCTTCACTACTAGTGGCTTCATAACTGATGGCCTTGTCTTGTCTTCTCATTTGATCTAGAACAAAGGCCTTCTCAATATACCAATGTGGTATTAGAATCATACCACTCCTATGTACCAACTCCCTGGCTTCTATAGTGGTCATTGTTTCACTCTCATAATCATAGGCCAATAATTTTTCAACTAATTCCTTATTCTTCTCTGGATCTTCTCCTGGCATGAGACTCAATGTGACCTCATTTTGTTTGATTTTATAAACAAAACTTTTAAACTCTAATGATTTAATGAAATCATCATCTTCCACAAACTTTTCAGATTGAATGAGCCTGTCATCCAATCTTGATGCTGCAACTTTAAGATTAGTAGAAGCCTTCCTTAATTCTATAACTCTTTGGTGAAAATAATATTGCCTAATATCAGCAAAATATTCACTACTCCCTGAAATTACTCGTAGGGCTCTTCTTACCACCTTTTCAAGGATGTGCATTGTCTTTTGTCTCTTATTTCCTTATGGCACCCAAGTTGAAGCTGATGGTTTCTCCTCTTCTAACTCAATCTCCAATTGTGTATCTGGCTCAGGGGATTCTTTATTTACAATGGCTTCCTCTCCCTCTAGCTCATGCAACATTTGTGACGTGATATCATCAAAATTATCCACCATCCTTCTCAAGTTACTAGGATATGGAATCTCTGTATAGAAAACCTTAAAATCAGGGTTAGTCCTCTTCAAAGCCTCCTCAATAACTCATTAGCCTCCCCTAGTGCTACTATGTTAGCAATTAGGTCCTCTATAGGGATTGTCTTACTTGGAGACAAAATGTATCCCCTAATGGTCTTTACCTCACTAGTAATGTAATTCTCACGGTCATACATCCTATAGCGCCTAGTAGCAAATTTGTACTAGCCTAAATACTCACTTAATTCCTCAAAGGCATTCTTACCTATTTCAAAATATCCTACTTTAAAGGTCCTACAAACAAAAGTAGGCTTGTATAGAGATGGAGGGATCATTTCTTTATTCATCAATAAAATTTTCCAAAAGAATTCAATAATGGCCAATCTAGGGGGTAAATATTTAGGTAAAAGATGAGGAGGTTGTGGGCATGCAAACACTCTGATTAAAGTGCACTCCTTAAACAAAAAGATACTTCCCCAGTTATGATCTAGTTTGGTTTTCTCATTTAAGAGTGAGGGCCTAAGAAAAGTCTTCAAAACATTTGGTGCCCTAAAGAAAGTATGATCTAATTGCCTCATGATAGAAAAACTAAACAAATTAAAGAACACAAGGGCATTTGAATAATAGAAATCCTAATGCCAAATACGATTCCAGAGTTGAATAGGTAACTCACCAAATTCATTAGAAGTTTGGTAAATGAAGTCCCCGCTTATGTATCCAATATTTTTATATAGGATAAGGTGCATCAACAATGAATAATGGTGGAACTTGAAATCTTTCATCTCTCTCTTCCTTGCATCACAAAATTGCATGTGCATACTGTCAATGATGAAGGCCACATAATCATACTCCTTATGGTGGAATGGGTCCTGTATAACACATGCCATCAAAAAAAGAGAACCATACACACAATCCTCTGCACCATCACTTCCCAATACTTTGTGCAACCCATACACTATGTTTTTGAAATAATTCTTAAACCTACTCAAAGGTAGAAAATCTCCCACCTTTTTTGGAATTAACCCTGCCTTTTTTACCCTATAATAAATATGTGGCAGCATAACATTGTTCACAAAATAGGTTTATTCTTGTCAAACTTTCCCTGTAAATCTGCAATGTCAATAGGTACATCCATTTGTCCCATTAATCTAAAAGCCTCAACAAAAGAAGTTTTATCCAATGTGCATAATACACTCCCATTATGCCTATGGAAGGTCCTAGTTATGGGATTGTAGGAATTTTTTAGGGCCTTCCACAAATCAACATCAATGAATACTTCTATAAATATCAATTTTGCCATGTTTCTGTTCCATGGGTTACACACTGGCACATTTTCTGTTCTATTCTGATAAAAGTACATGAAAAGATCATAGCCAGTCACTCTAGGGCATTCAACATCTTGAACAAAAACATATGGGTCTCAAAAAAATGGTCATTTGCAAAAATTGCATTTGATGATCCTGGGAGAATTTTCAGCCAATCCTCAGCATGCTTATTTGGTTTCCTAACCCTTGTCTTCTTTTCAGTCTTAGGAGTATATTTTTTCCTTTTCCCTTCTGGTGTGACCTCTACAACATTGTCACCCTTGTCTTTGACTTCGACTTCTTCTTCATGTATCTCTTCAACTTCTTTGTTAGCCATATTCTCTTCAAATTATATTTTGGATTCTTTCATAGTAGCATAGAACGCACAAAGCTTTACAACTTTCAAATTTCAGAATGGACCAGAAAACAAGCTTCTTCACAGTGGCAAATACGTTGACATTCAATTAGAACTTTGATATTTTAATCATACAACTACCAACCCTTTTAATAAATTTAGCATGCACAAGCTTTAAAACCATTCATGCAAGTTGTCATCAAGGTATATTAGATACGAAATTTGATTCTGATGTACTTTTCAAAGCTCTATTTTACTTGGCTATGGCAATTTTATCTTTCCTACTTACCTAACATGACACATCAGCTACTTTCTTTCAAATGACTATCTCCCATTCTTACGCTGAGTCAAACCTTCAATCTTCATAATACTGGAAATGCCCTTGATGGGTTTCTACGTTCACTCGGAGATGCTTCAGCATATGCTAATCGTAAGAACATAATGATGCTTTAGCACTGTATTGAAAATCTCTTTTACATTCTTACGACACTCTTTACCCCATATGACCTCAAACCTTATCACTTGATACTTCTATTTTTACAATTTAAGCTTTTTTTGTAGAGGCGTAAAACCCTTATCTTAGCCTTCTTCACCTTTTACACCTATACACAACCCTTCACACCACAACCTCAGAAACCTTTCTACTGACATCTTCATTCTCATGATTCAACCATTCCTCCTATGAGTGTAAAACCCTTGCCAAGGCTTTCCTTCTACCCTTTATGCTCACATGTGCACGTATCTACAAAAACCTTGGAAATTTCTTCTACGTTACTCTGCTTACTTCATTACCCGGGACACCATAAGATTTCAAAATTTATCTTCAACTCATATGCTCTTAGCTTCACCCATAGCATCAAAATACCTTTCGAATTTCTTTTATTAATCCCTTACAACTTTACGGGTCACCTTTACCACGTATGCTCAGAGAAACGTCTCAATTGACACCCCACTCTTACATTTACCCTTTCTCATAAAGTGTAAAGCTCTTTCCTTTATCTTCCTTTATTTATCATTTTATTCTTATACATAGAGATTGAACTCATAACTAGAGAGAAAGGATAAAACAACCCTTCGTTCATATGTTTACCTTGCCAGTGTAAGGGCATAATGAAAAAACTACCCTTTTCAAATATTAATGACCCAAATTTGATCTCAAAAAATTAATAATAAGATCACCGTTCATTTTGTGCACATGCAAAATTTATACCTTAAGTTATATGCCACACGGGCTAGGCCCATCTGACATGGATGTCATCTCTTGATCGGATTCACTTGTACTAGGGCCCACTTGACACTTCAACAAGTCCCACTCGATGCTTTACTGCTAGAATAGGGCTTTACAGTTGTTCGCGCACTTAAAAATGTATGCACGTAAGCACATTTGAACCTTACTCTCATTCTTTCAGAATCCTCTTATTTGTAGAACCATAAAACCTTTCATGCACCCTTTCAGACCAAGATTTATGCCATGCCAGGGTATTATGCCCTTACGCTCTTGATTGGAACATATATGCATAAATCATAACTCAATACCTTTCCACCCTTTTGCTCAAATTGCCTACTCATAAACCCGTAATAAGGTCTTTCAAAGCGCAATAGATCTTTATGCTTCTTTTCTTTAAGACCATTCTTATGATTGGGAGGCTTCTAGCTGAACCATTCTGCTAATATGAAAAACAAAAGCGTATCCCCATAGAACATGAAATCCTTTATGCTTCTTCGCTGCATTATGAAACACAACCATGGGAAAGAAAAGAATCAAGTACTCCGCTCTTACGTGAGACCCTACACAATAAGACCATAAAGGGTGAATTTTAAGCACTTTACAAATCCTTTTCAAAAATTCGAAGGGAGACCTAGGGTTTTCAGACTTGGGGTATTTTCATGGCTGCGTTAAGAGACAAATCTTGAGAATTTAATAGAGCATGATAGCACATGGAATAGGGCACGACTAGGGAAAACTAAAATTTTAAAACAAATGAGGAATGAAGACCCTAATCTGGTTAATTTAAAGACCTAAATGATTTTTCACCAAAATTTCAAAGTTTTTCTACATTGTGAAAAATTAGACCAATAGAAGGTATCCCAAAGGCAAATGAAAGTACAAGGTAAAAGTCCTTTAATCTAGCTTTCTTGGAAAGAAATTTTTTAAATTGCTACAAAGTGTCCAAATAGAGAAGACAAAGATGAAAAGAAGAATAACAAATACAAAGGCTATTCTCAAGAAGAAGGTATTGACTATGGTAAAATTGTTGCTCTTGTTGTAAGATTAGAAGCTCTTAGGACCTTACTTTCTTATGCTACACATAAAGGATTTAAATTTTATTAGATGGATGTGAAATTTTCATTCTTGGAGAGGAATTATCCATATAAAAACTTAAAGGTTTTTTAGATCTGACTCAAAAGGATATGGTTTGCAAGCTACACAAAACATTGTACAATCTCAAGCAAGCTACCAAAACTTGGTATGAAAGACTTCATAATTATTTGATGAAGATTGGTTTTCAAAGAACAAATGATAAAAACAATGTATTCATTAAAAATGGGCCAAACAAGAAGATTGTATTGGCAAAAATATTTGTGGATGATACATTCTTTATAGGAAATGATGATTTATGTAAAGCTTTTTAAGAGGAAATGTGTAAGGAATTTGAAATGTCTATGTTCATATAGATAAAATTCTTTGTTCGATTACAAATTCAATAGAAGAAAGATGGTATCTACATTACTCAATCTAAATATATCAAGAAGATATTGAAGAAATTTGTAATGGAGGATTCAAGACTAGTTGGAGCACCTATTTCTATTGGACATAAGATTTCCAAAAATGATGATTCCAAGGAGGTAGATCAGACCACATATAGATCAATAATTGGAAAACTACAATATGTAGTGCATACAAGGCTTGATATTGCATTAGCAATTGGTATGTTGGCAATATTTTCAGCCAATCCTAAAGAAAATCACATGATGACAATCAAGAGAATCATGAGGCATTTGAAGGGTACTGAAGACTATAGATAATGGTACAAGAAAGGGTACAATTTAGATTTGAAATCCTTCAATGATGCTTATTTTTTAGGAAGTGTTGATGATAGAAAGAGAACCAATGGTGGAGCATTCTTTTTTGGTAAAAGACTAGCATCTTGGACAAATAAGAACCAAAACTATATATCTCAATCGACAGCAGAGGCATAGTATGTTGCCACAAAAATTAATTGTGGCAATGTAGTTTGGTTCAAGCAACTTTTAGAAGGTATGAATGTAGAGATAAATCAAAGAATCTTGGTAAGCACATTGCCATAAAATATCATTTTCTGAGAGAATTGGTGCAAGACAAAGAGGTGAGATTGGAATATATGAATATTAAAGAATAATTTGCAAACATATTCACAAAGTGATTACCTAAGGATGAATTTTTATAGCTAAGAGCTAAATTAGGGTTATTCTAGTATCTAAAGATCACTAAATGAAGTTTAGTGATGCATCAGCCAAAGCATGATCAAGATCAGTCAAGTTGATGTAGTATTGAAAGGGTGGATTGCATATGAATCTCTGCATAAGGTATATTGGAATTCATTGAATATTATCTTTGGCATAAGATTTCAAAGAGGGAGAGTTCATTCATATATTAATGAAACTTTATAAAGAGGGAGAGATTACTACCATAATCATACATTAGAGAAATTTTGTCTGAAGATGTCAAAGAGGAAGAACTTGGTCTACTATCAAAAGGAAAGAGTTTGTTGATAGAGGGAGAGATTGAGGTCAGAGGAAGTTCACACTGATAGAGGGAGTTCTCATAGATGAGAATCATAATGAAACTAAAGATATTATCATTACTATTATTTTTCTCTAAAATTTCATTGTATTATGACATGTTGTGTTGCCATCAATGCCAAAGAGGGAGATTGTTGAAAACAATTGATTAATTGGATATTGTCTTTAATATTACACAAAATGTCATATACTTACCAATCAATGTATGCCAAGATCACTTGGGTGATGAAGAAAGTTTCTTGTGTTTGCAGAGCATTCCACTATTTATGAATTTTAGAAGACAATGTATGTCAAGTTCACATGGGCATCAGAGAGAAGTTAGTAGAAGTTTAGTGTTAACCATGTTCACTCTTTTAACAAAGGAAAGTTGGATAGGAACCAATCCTAATTGATCTTACTTGGTTACCAAAGGAAGTTTTTGAAGATGCAATGTTAACCAAGTTCACTTGATTAATAGAGGAAAATCATTTCTAAGTTAGTGTCTACTGAGTCAGGTCAACTAACTCAAGCTTTTACTATTTTGGCATATTGAGTTCAATTGATTTTTTTGTTGGTTATAGCTAATTGGGAAGATGAATATTAATTATTCTAAAATGTATTCAACCTAATTTGACATTGGATAAAGTAAAAATATAAGGTCAAGTTGAGGATTGAATGTGTACAAGTGGATTGACAAACAAGAGATGGTTAGTGGAAGTGAATTAGAAGGATAAGAAAAATATCCTCGAGGAGCTACAAAGATACAATTGATCAAGAAGAATTAGGTATTTGATCTAGAATTGAGATCTTAAATCAGAAATATAGTTGCATCATAAATCAAGTCATATCATTGTTACTCTCTAACCATTGTAGAAGTGAACTAAATCTCTTAACAAATTTGGCTTAACAACTATTTTTAAATCCTTTAACAAGGTAGCTTTTCTAGATTGAAGTGTCTAAAGGCCTCTAACAAGGAAACTCCTAACATGGTGTTTAAATCCTCTAACAAGGTCACATCTAATAGTGTTTTTTGTAACCTTTAACAAGGTTGGCTCCTAATAGGGCTCACTTCAAAACAATTCAAAAAATAGTAACTAGTTACAATTGGTGTTTTTTTTCTAAATTGGGTTCGCACATTAAATCTTGGTGTCACTTGTGTTCATATTATTTCTTTCATGTGTATGAAACTAAGTTCATTAAGGTTAATCATAGAAAATATCTTAAGTTTTGCATTTTCATCATTTTCTAACTAACATTTGTTATTTTAGTGTTTATTGAGTTACATCATATTGTTAACTTGTTAATTGAGTGCCTGTGTTTTAAATGAGTTACAATAGTTTCATCAGAGTTTAGGTTTTTTATTGA
Organism: Cupressus sempervirens; assembly: GCA_028749045.1. NCBI lineage: Eukaryota > Viridiplantae > Streptophyta > Pinopsida > Cupressales > Cupressaceae > Cupressus > Cupressus sempervirens. Next base: position 1,029,585,279 of record CM053785.1, read on the forward strand.
AATTTAAGGGATTTTTTATTTATTTTTGTGGTAATTGATTTACCCTTCTCTCTCAGTTACTGCTCTTATATTTCAAACAAGATCATCATTTAATATTTGTAGCTAATAAAATTTTAAGAGCACACAAAAGATATAATTCAAAGGCATAGGATCTTAATTAAGAGATACAAAGAATTTTTTGAGGAGATTTTAGACCCTTTAGTTAGAGTGAAAAGAGATGTGAATTAGAAAGATAATGGACCTAACTACTTCATCTAGCAAGAGGAAGAACAAAAAAGGCACAAAATCAAAAGGAAAGAATGTGATGATGAATAATGAGCCTCCTCCTAGGAAATTGAACCAGAATTTGATCTATCAAATGTATTTTCTAAGACCAAGATCAAGATGATCAAAGATAAATTTTCCTAACAAAAATAAACCACAAGACAAGCACGAGGCTATAGTTGATGTTTTGACTAGGATAAGAGGCTAAGTTATTTCTATTTCATTATCTTAGTAGAGATATTAAGATCCCTTTGATAAACCCTTTATGAGATTAATTTGGTGAAATTAATTACTCAAAAAGTATTCTTTAACATCAAAGTGTTGTGGTTACTAATAGAAAAATATAAATTGTAGGAATGGTGTATCTATGATAAGGATGGAGAAATATTCAGGAAGTTTTTTATAGAGGCTATTGAGGAAATTTTCAATCTAAATTTGGGGTTTACTAAGAGGATCTCTCTTGAACTGAGCTAAAATCTTAATATCTATAAGTTGATACTGCATAAAAGGTGTGGAAATTGGAAATTCTTAAGAAAATTCCTAGTGTCATGATTGAGGAAGATGGGCCTTTGTTCAATGTCAGTTTATTTAGACCTTATTTTGAGATTACATATATGTCATGTGGATAATTGAGGGATTGAGGTCCTAGACTTGATGAAAGAGGGCTCCATGGTAGTTTTGTATATGTAGAGATGTATGAGACAAGGCCCTATGATTATGCCACATATCATGTAGAATTCCTTCACAATAGTTTCATAGACTTCAAGAATAGTGAAATCCCAACTTTCAAGCACTAGTCACTACTAATACACATGGTTCTTTTCTATTTATAGAGGAAAGACATTTTGGTGGAGCAATTGAAACTATATTTTCAAAAAATATATAGAGAAGATCAATTAGTGCAACTATCGACTTCTATGTGGGATTTAAGATATGAATTTTAATACTATCTGAGATTCAAAGAGTTGATTACCAAGCTTGTTTATTAGATGTTTAGTTTTCCATATGCCTAATCTATTTCAATGGAGAGTAAAATATTTTTAAGACTTAAATATTTTTATCCAAGGGCAAGTTTTGACCATAATTGCGGTGATTGGTAGGTATATAGTGAGTTCATATGTTTTAGAGTTTATGGTATTGAAGAAGTATACTTAGAGATTGTTAGAGAGATCAGTATTTATAGAAATAAAACATATTAGTGCTCAACACAAGAATAATTTTCTACCTAGGAGGCACATTTTTGTGGATTTTACTATTGTAGCAATAAAATCCTATGACATGTTTGATAGAAAATTGCAAGATGAGTTTCATATGTTGCATCATAATACAAGAAATAATTATGATCATGAGGGATGTATTCATGCATGTAATAAAAACAAACATTTGGGAGATTATCTCCATGATGTCATTGAGGTAGATGAATTATTCTGAAACATGGAGGACGATCAAGATCAATAACTACTTGATGAGTAGAAAAAGAAATTAATGGAGAAGAGACAAGAATTGGCATAACTTGTTGTAGGAGATCATGATTTAGAGGAGGAAAGTGTTGATGATGCAATTTCAAGATACTATGTAGTTGAATAACAAGAAGACCCTAATGAGTATAAAATGATTACCACTAAATTGGGTATTCATAAGGATGTTAGGTTGGATGAGTACAATGAATTTGTTTCTGATAATGAACTTACATTAAAATAAAATGAATTTTATAGATTTTTGTATAATTTTGGAAGTAAGAGGCTTAAAAGTTCAATTCCAGTGATAAATCCTAAGAATGAGACTCAACTACTATTTAAAATCAAGGAGGATATTAAAGTATAAATATATGTGATGACTACTGAAAGAGGTAGACAACTATGGTTAGAAACAAGTGTTATTATTTTCTAGGGTGGGATTTTAAGTGCTTCAAGTTCATCTTTGATAGTATTCTTAGGTAAGAAAGTAATGATTTGAAGTTAGATGTACAAAGGGTAAAAGATGTATTTATTCGACGAAGATTTGTTGAGGAGAAGAAAACTACATTGTTGTGGCCTTTGCATCCTCCACATAAGAGACCAAAAATTATTGATGTTGAGAAAACATTAGGTTACATGATGAAACTAAAAGTTGGGGGGACAGGTCTCATTTCCACTACAAACATTGGTGTAGATGTTTAACAATTGAATAAGGGTATGTGTAGGATCATTATAGGTCAAAAATTTATAAAATAAAAAAATAAAAAATCATCTTAATTTGATGACATAAAAAGAATTTCTGAAGGATATTCTCACCTTTCATTGATATAGTTACTGTCAAATTATGAGTTGAGTAAGAAATTATTACTCATTTTCTAAGGGAGTTACCTAAAGTGATGATTAACATGTTGGTGAAAAAAAGTTATAAACTTTCAAATGGTTTAACATTTTCAAAATCCAAAAGATGTGTCACATTCTATGCTTGCCTTTTGTACTACATGGTGAAAAAATAATAATTTAAATATGTATAGTTTACATTTTTTTTAATTCTAAAACATATTGTAGAGGAAATTTTGAAATTAATTATTTACTTGAAATAAAATTACAAAAAAAAATGCATCACATATGGGTTGAGTCGACTTCTTATATATAGAATCTTATTTAAAAGATTAAGGCGGACATACATGTACACCTACTTCTTACTCTTTTTTTGAAATTTTCATACTTTTGTATGAAAAAAATAAAAAATAACCAAATCACATTCCTTCTTTTTATCAGAAATGGGCTAGCAATTCAGAAACTAGCTTCAATTTCATCTAGATTCTAACCATGCAAATTTTTGATATATTATTAATAAATAGTTCAAAATTTCACATCAGGTTGACTAACATTGATACATCTTAATTTTTCATTTCCAACTAAGGCTATAATTTGGCACCTCGTGATATTACACATACCCATAAAGCACAAATTAAGATATTAGAAGGGGAAATATAATAGAATATGACTATGTATGAAGACCATTTTAAAACAATCACTCAACTAGTTCCCATATTACCTAGATTTGATAACAACAAATGGAAAAAGAGGATTGATGAACTCAAAACGGAGAATGAAAGGTTGTTAAAGAAATTGTAGACAACTAGAAAGGATGTTGTTTCATTTCTACTAAATGAAAGGTTTGAAAAAGTAAAGGTTCATTTGGATGCATAGTAGGAATCTTACATGAAAAATTATGACAATACGATATCCCATGATCGAATAGATCACACATTGGAGGGATTGCTTGCTAAGGAAGAAGATGAAAGCATTAATACAATAAAGGATAGGATATAGAATCATTAGCATCTTGGTGAATATTTAAAGAATGAGTTTAGTAATTTATAAGGACCAATCAAGAAAGGGGTACCACCACTATAGAAAGGACAAGGATGTTATTGTCAAGGAAAAATAGATTATAGAATGCCAATGACTACTTGAAAACACCCTTGCCACTGCCTAGAATGACTAGTTTGAGTTAAAGGAGATAACAAGACATTTGGAATATTTTGTGGCTTTAAAGATTCTAATAAAGAATGTCACTAAGGGTGCAAATACATATGCTTCATTACAATACTTGCAACACATTGACATGTGTAGGAGATTATTGGAAGACTAAAATCTACTTTGACTTTTTTGTCTTTGGTTTATTACTGATCAGTTGAAATTTATTATAAAAATACCAATTAGTTAATACAACAATCATGTTGGTTATATTTTTGAACCTCATTTATAAATGAGGATCATTGGTGAATATGGGACATATATTTTGTGGGAGATACCATGTTTTCAATAGACAATTTTAGATATACATTTGGTTTTATTTTTTTTGATATGTCAAACTATGAACAAATTTATGGGTATGTGCATGATCATGGTGTGCCAAAAAGTGGCACTCTAAAAATTCTATAGCTCTAAAATATCTCAAACCATTTCAAAATCTATTCCAACATTTTACCCACCCGCTCTGATACTAAATGAAAACAATTAATATCTTTATAAGGTCTACTATATTTTTTGATACCAAACGTATATGGTCAACTTTACAAATATCCTTAAAATGTGCTTTTGGCCTTTTTTTTATGTGACTTTTACTTCAAACATGTAGCCAATGACTTTTTTTTCACCAAAATTTGATGAAATGAAAAGGGTTTCTTAAGAATGTTCTTATCTTTCCATAAATATAAGGTTTGTCAAATTATGAGTTTAGTAAGTAATTATTACTTATTTTCTAATGGAGTTATGTATAAAGTGCTGACTGACACAATACTTGAAAAACAACAATAACTTTCAAATAGTACAACATTGTTTAAATCCAAAAGATGCATCGCATTCTATGTTTCTTCTACTATAAGGAAAAAAATGAAAATTTGAATTTTACAGAGTTTTGGATTAGTAAAGGTGGTCAATCATGAGAGTTTTTTTATTCCATAAATAATAAAGTCAAAAATTAATTAGTAATTGTTTATTTAGAATAAAAATACCCAAAAAATATGTGTCACATCTAGGCATGAGTCTACTACTTATATCTAGAATATTATTAAGAAATATTATCATTTGATTTTGATTAAGGTGGTCAAACATACATCTACTTCTTGCTTTTGTTTTGAAATTTTTGTAATATTGCATTAAAATTCCAAATTTTTACCAATCATTTTTTTTTTTTGAGATAAGTCCTAGTAGTTTAGAAACTAGATTCAATTTGCTAGAGATTTTTTTCTCTCAAATTTTTGATATAAAGTTAATAACAAGTAGAAAATTGCACGTCAGGTTGACATAACCCTGATTTTCTAATTTTTTATTGCCACTTAAGGGCATATTTTGGTTGACCATGATCTTGCACATACCCTTATTTCAATGTAATCAATTGATTATTTTATTTTAAAACAATACAAAGATCAGAGTTTTGCATTCCTAGTGATATCTATCTTTCAAGTTTTTTGAATAAGTTCTCTATGATAAATCTATTTGGTGGATCTGATTCAATGTCCTTATCTAATGTTGTCATTGTTTAAGTGAAATTTTAGTTTAAAAAATGAATTTGGAGGATTAATTATCAAGCTTTATTTTGTCTTATTGGGGTCTAATAAATTTTTTTAATTTAGTAAGACTAATTGTGAATTCATACTCAAATTATAACTCATTTGGATTCCTTTGAAGTGATAGTTTTAATATCAAGTTGGTAAAGTTGTCTGCAAAATTATACATATAATGATTTAAATTGAATTGATAGTAAGTCATTCAAAAGTTAAGACATTGGTCTAGGTTTTTATTTAAGATAATTTAATCAATCCCTACAACAATTCCATTTCATAATATATAATCCTCAAAATTTACTCAATTTTTTTATAAAGCACTCCTTATAAAGTAGTTTTTAGCATTCAAGCACTACATAATTGTGATATTTACAATTTGGCTAATCTCAATAAATTGAACTTTTCAACTTGAGAGATTAGTCAAGTCTTGTATATAAATATCATTTTATAAAAAAATCCTCAAACCAATAGATTAGGACTAAGGAATAGGTGCACTCACCTAGGTACTGTAGAGCCTAAAGTGTAGGGGAATAGGATATTCATTGATTATTCCTGTCATTTCTAGAACTCTAGATGAAGATCCTAAAATTTAGAGGGAAAGCTCATAAGATATCCAATTTGTTGATTTGGTCACTGATAGGTTCTTTTATTAGTTATCTTGTTCATAGTTTCACAAGTTAACATGAAATTAATGAATACATGTTAGATTTGGTACTGGTTAATGGTTTTTCTAAAGTTTTGGTTAAGGTTAGTAATTTTGGACCTTAATTATGCTACACAATGAATATTATCACGAGCTAGATCAACCTTGGATTTGATGGAAAATGACAAAAGGAGGTTAGTTGAGAAGTGGAAATGTAGTATGTAGTACACTTGGAAGAATTCAAATTAAATTTAAGGCACTCTTGGAATAATTCTAAAATTATATCATGATTACAAAAAAATATTGACATGTTAACATGGTAGCATTGATTTCAAACTATTTCAATAAAAAAAAACTAGTCATGGATGGAAACTGGTCCAACACTTTTATATTGTTTGTATTCCTAGTTGTATTGTCTTAGAATGAATGTCATATAATGATCTCTAACTATAGTTTCTATGTATCAATTTAAAAATATATTTATACTAGGAGTGTCATTAGTACATTTTTTAATCTTGTGTACTCATTATATGTTTTTAATATTATTTGTTGATCCTCTAACTCTCTCCAACATTTCTTATTTATTGTAGTGGGGCTACCCCTTAAAATTTCCTATAGTGATAAGACGTCCATATGAGAGTTGTACTTTAGTCGTGTTCTGAATAGTTGAATAAGTAGACCATTTTTGTATGATATAAAATAATATTGTTGTCTAGATATAAATTATATTTGCTATTGAAATAAGAAGAATTAATTTGGTGTTGACAAATATATTTAAAATATGTATATAATATTTAACATGGATGCTTCAAAAAATCTTAGATACTTAAGTTTTACATTTCAACCAAGCGAGTAAATCATTCCAAAAATAATGGAAAAATACAATAAACATCCCAACTCTTTTAAAAGTATCACTAAATACAAAAAAAAAAAAAAAAAAAAAATTTACTTATCTAAAACTATTTAGAAAACAAATCTCAAAAGATATAAATTAATAATCTTTAAAAAATAGTATCTAATTCTTAAGAGGTTATTTAATAAGGATATATGTGAAGGGTAATAGTTTACTTATTTAGATTGAATTACACGTGTATATAATTTCTATCACAGAGGACAATATTTTCATAGTAGAGTAGCCTAACAGGGAAGATACATTATTAAACTAATAATCACTAACTTTTGTCTAAAAATACTATTTATTTTTACTAGAAATAAGTTTACATGTAAAAATATGTTTATAACTTTCTAAATATTTGTTAAAAAAAAATTGTTAAATTAAAGATAAATAGCTTATCTTGACTTCACAAATCCTTTTTATAATTGATTACCTTCTAACAACATTTTAAATATTTGGAAAAAGGAAATCCAACATATATCTAAAATGGCCATGAGATGATTTCAAATGTATATGACATTTGAAATGGACAAAAAAACTTTGTTATAATAGCTTGAGACTTGTGTAATGCTCAAAACAATAAATTTACATAACTAAATTTAGAAAAATAGACTCATTAAAAGATTCACAACAATTATCTAGACTTCAAAGGATTTGCAAATTATTTAGAACACAAATTATATATATTACTTATTCCCATATTCCCCTTATAAAACTATCAATAATTTCTAGAATGGTAGAACAACCATTTTCCTTGTTCAAAATTTCCTCTATAACAATTGTTTGAAAGTGAAATGAATGAATTTTCAATAGAGCCTAATGACTCTAGGCAAAATTATCAACATCTTGGTTAGCTCAAAAATATTGCTTGTTAAATTTAATGATCGAACTATCAATTCTAATTAGAGTAAGGTAGATTTTAAATTAAATTAAATTATTTTTCTTTATGTAAATAATGCATATTAGTCTTTGTTGATAATGTAGACACTAAATTAAATATATAAATAATTGTATGTAAGAAAAAAAATTAAATTTAGAAACTTTAAATATAAAATATTCTTATAATAATTTACATTAAATTTAAATATGAAAATTTATTATATTTCAAATAAAACATTATAAAAAATCCTTTTTAGTTAAAGACGGTTGATTTGGTGGTTGAAAATGGAAAGTTGTTGAGAAGACTAATCTATCAATAAAGGATTATGAAATTTAGTGTTAAGAAAGGTTAAATGATTATGAATTCACAATTATGGGAAAATATAGACATTCCCATGAATCTATGTTGGGATGCTGCATGCCTTCCTAAGGAAGGCATCCTCCTCTGGCAGAGCACTTTCTATATCAATATCCCTTTTCTAATAAGTGTTGGAAATGGTTATGTAAGCCACTTAATTGTCAAACAACATTTCCCAATAGTCTATAGAATTTGCTAAAAACTAGCCCAAACATATGTTCTCTAAGAATTCTAACAATTAATAGAAAATATCTCATCCAAATTATGGAAAGACAAAAATTGAATTATTTTCAGATTAAAAAAATGGACATATCATCTTTTTTTAATAAAGTGGAGGCAAATATAATAGAAGTAGAAAATAATAACTTAAGAAATACCTACAAAGAGGAGGGGTCCTTCTCATATTGGGATACTTAAATGCAAAAAAAAATGATTCAATTTAATAAATACACCCTTAATTTATACTAAAGAAAGTAAATAAGCATGAGCGGAGTGCAGATGGGCACCTCCTCCAACATGATAGGAAAAGATAAACTTTGATGGAATCTCAAGAGATAACCCTAGACCTACAAGATTAGGTGAATTATCCATTTATTCTAATGCTCTTATTTAATAAAAAGAGTTAAACCCTTAGGGACGGTGTCCAAATTTAAAGCTATGTCTGGAGATAGCCATTAACAATTTGATGATTGAAGAAAACTCACAAATTATTCATAATGCACTAAAGGTTAATAGAACCAAACTGAAAATTAAACTCCAAATTGAAAGGCACATTGAAACTAGTTGATAGTTTTCAAGATATTAGGAAGAATCATATATACCTTCTAAAACAAGAACTAGAAGTGTTTCTAAAATTTATAATACATAGCTAAGTAGGTATATAGTGCAATTTAGAATGTATGTTTATAGAAATTTAGTTAACTAGCATTATCTTTTTCATTATCTTTACCCACATATAGGTAGTAGGCTACCATCTTTATACAATTAGTTGTGTATAGATCGTGACCTAGTGGGATGATTAGGATCTATCTATCATTGCTCCCTAACTCTTTGCAACCTTAGTTTTTCCCTTATTCATTCCTTCTCATGTCATATCCATTAAATTTGTTAATATGTTGTCAATCATCCTAATAGAAGAATCTCAAAGCATTGAATCCCTTCCAGGTGTTTTTGGAGTAACCTCAAATAGCCTGAGATCCTTTGTTTTCATGCTTGCACTTTACTTAGTATTTCTACAGGTTAGTATTATGGAGTCAGCCATTATTCCATTTCATGCATTTGAAGATAGAATAATGGCTTTTAAGGGTACAACTAAGCCTAAGCAATGGAACCATATGTTAAGGTAGGTTGATGACATGACTCGATTAGCCATCATTAGGATTTTAAAGCTCTTCAATTTTGAATACACTTGGAGGAATTAAATCTCTCTCATAAAGTCTTTGATAGAAGGCATGGTCAAATAAAGGGTTACCCATTGGGACATCACCTACTTATGGGAAAACTTATTTGATGAAACCTTGCCAAAAGGTTTATACAATAATATTTTTAGTAGCACTTACAGACTTGAGATTCTGTAGCCTAAATTTTACATGTACACTTCAATGGAAACCCTTCTTTATGCAAGAGTGAATCAAAGTCCTATTAATCAAATTCCCATTACTCATATTAGGGATCAATCTCTATTTGACCATATTTGGATCGAGAGGGAAGCCAACATACTTTTTCTCCTTTACGAGCAAGGAATCAAGCAAGGTTTCAACCATGAATGTTTATTCAATTACATGAGGGATTTAGGATACCATCCTTCTCAACTTATGGATTACAATAGTTTAAAAACATGAGAGTTTTTTCACTTGAAAATCTGAAATCAAGAAGAATATTTTTCATTCTTATATTCATGTAAAACTATACAAGTACATATATAGTTGTGCACCATATGCATGTAGCTACAGGAAAGGAAAGAATCAATTTAGGAAAGAATTAATCCAACATTAGAAACAATCCAATATTGTAACACTCCCCCTCAAGTTGGTGCATAGATATCCCACATGCCAACTTGCCCAAAAACTTTGAAAGCACTCGACTTGAAACTACTTTGGTAAGAATATTGGCTAGCATATGCTCTGATCGAATCTTAGGTAGCTCCACAATCTTCTCATGCAACTTCTCCTTAATAAAGAATCTATCTACCTCCACATGCTTTCTACAATGGATTATGAGTAGTATTGCATGCTACTTTATTGTCACAATATAGTTGAATTGGCTACCTAGACGAGCAACCCAAATCTCTCAACAGAAGTCTTAGCTACAATGCTTCAGATACTAGAAGTGCCATACCTCTAAATTTTTCCTTTGCACTTGATCGTGCAACAACATTCTATTTTTTTCTTCTCCATGTAATGAGATTACCTCCTACAAAGATGAAATAACATGAACTAGAATCCCTGCCATCTACTACTCTAGCCCAGTTAACATCAATATATACATCCACAATTTGATAATCCTCATTTTTAGTGTATAAAATTCTTTTTCCATGAGCAAGCTTTAGATACCTCAAAATGTGCATAAGTGCATTCATATATTTCTCTCCAGTCTTATGCATAAATTTGCTAACAATACTTAACGCATGTGTAAGGTATAGCCTTGTGTGTGCTAAGTACATCAATCTTCTTATGAGTCTTTAGTATCTTCCTTTATCAAGTGGTACCTGATTAGACTCAATACATAATTTCAATCTTTTTTCCACATGCATATTAATGGTTTGACATGCTAATATACCAGTTTCCCCTAACAAGTCTAAGGCATATTTTCTTTGAGACAGAAAGATCCCTTTATCAGATCAAGACACTTCAATCCCAAGAAAATATTTCAAGGGACTGAGGCATTTCATTTTGAATTCTCTAAAAAATATCATGTAGAGCCCTCCTTTCTTCAAGATCATTTCCTACTACTATCATGTCATCCACATACACAATAAGTGTACTGATCTTACACTATTCATTCTTTATGAATAAAGTGTGGTCTGAATTGCTTTGATAGTTACTAGAGGCTTTCATTGACTTTGTGAATCTTTCAAACCATGCCCTCAGAGATTGTTTCAACCCATATAGTGACTTCTTTAATCTACACACATTCAAACTATGTATTTCTAATATCATGCAACCAGGTGGGAGTTCCATGTAGCCTTCTTTGGACCACTCTCCATGTAGAAAGGCATTCTTTACATCAAACTGTTGTAATGGCCAACCCAAGTTCATAGCTAGAGACAATAAGACTCATATTGTATTGATTTTAGCTACAGGTGTAAATGTCTCTATATAATTGACCCCATAGGTTTGGGTGTACCCTTTTGCCACCAGTCTCTCCTTAAAGCATTCAATTGTACCATCTACTTTCTACTTAATAGTATAAACCTATCAACATCCTACTAGTTTCTTTCCTAGTGGATGGTCAACAAGTTCTCAGGTATTATTTTCCTATAATGATTTCATCTCCTCATTCATAGAAACTTTCCACCTTGGATTAGTTCAGGATTCCTTGTTAGGAATAGATATAGTAGATAATTGATTTACAAGTAACTGATTTGATTCTAACAAACAATGGTTAGACACATAATGACTCATAGGATATTTAACTTTACTAGAAGGTTCAGGTTCATATGTGGATTTAGGGATATGAAATATCAACTTTCTAATTTTATATGATATTTAAAGCCTCTGATCAGATTTTTTAAAATCAAACAACCAATATTTCAAAGATCCACCAATTTCTCAAATAAACTCAAATCGGGTATGCCCGAAATAGTGCCAAAAGCATCACAGCTTCACATATTATTAATAAATCTGAAAGTTGAATTTTTTACAAAATTTTTACCAGAATAATGGCATACAAAATGAAAATTTAAGATCTGTATAGAGTTTACACAATAGCTCCAAAATGGAGGATAAAAACAATGCTCATTGGGCTCCTGAAAATAACACAAAATAACCTGAAAAGACCACAAAAACACTAATAATATATCACAGAAGTATAACCATGACCCAATACATATATTCAGCTCTATTTTAACATCTAAATTTCTGAAATATAGTAGCAACCCAAACTAATAAGAAATACTCCACCGGCAACACCAAACTCTTACAAAAAACACACTCGAAAACCCACAAATTTGCACTGTTCAGCACAAGGGAAAAATCTACATGAGCTTGCACATGGAATGGTTTTAAACTTCTATCCTTAGTCTTCCTAGAAACTTGCAAACTCCCATCCTTGAGTCTCCTTCTCCATAGGTTTGGTAGCCTCTAAAGAACAACAAAGCAATGAGCAAAAATCAAGTTCTGGAATGAGCCCAAAATGCCTCCAAATCTCTTTAAAAGAGGGCATAACCCTAACTCACAACCAAGAGGGTTTAATAAAAAATATTTTAATAATAATTTTCATTTATTAGTCCATTGGTTTCCAAAGATTAGCCCCTTTTGTCAAACCTTCACCTTTCTGAGCCTACCTGCCCTAGCAAAGATTATTATTTTTAATTATTTGAAAAGGGGACATCACAAGTCCTCCCCTCCCAAATATTTCTTGTCCTCAAGAAATTAAGGTTGGAATGCTCAAGAATATTTTCTCCTTCCCAAGTTGCATCCTCCAATGGTAATCCTTTCCATTTGACCAAATGCTCTATGATGCCCTTATTGCTCAATCTTTTCTCTCTTGTATCCAAAATCTCTTCTGGTATCAAAACTAGTTTCCCTTCATCATAAAGAGGTGGTAATTTTGTAGATACAATGGTTTTCTGGCCTAGAACCTTCTTTAGGCAAGGTACATGGAAAACATTATGTATTTTGCTGTTTGGTGGGAACTCCAACTCATAAGCTACCTCTCCTACCTTCTTGATGATCTTATAAGGCCCATAGAACCTTGGCTTGAGCTTCTTTGCCCCACTCCTCTTCAAGGTGCTTTGATTATATGGTTGCAACCTAAAAAATACCAAATCTTCCACCTCACAAAATCTTTAAGTCCTTTTCCTATCAGCATACAACTTCTGTTAGTTCTATGCATGTTGTAGATTATCCTTGAGGGACCTTATTATGTCTTGGCTTTGCTTGATGAAATCACTTGCTACAAGTACTCTACTATCTGAAAGTACTAGATCAACAAAGGAAAGGGCATCACAACCATAAAGAGCACAAAAAGGAGGCATACCAATAGACATGTGATGAGATGTATTGTAACAATACTCCCCAAGGTGCAACCATTTCACCCAAGCATGTTGTTGATTTGAAAAATAGTTTCTCAAATAAACCTCTATCCATTTATTAACTATCTTTGTTTGTCCATCTGTTTGAGGGTGATGGCTAATACTAGGAGTGAGTTCAGTTACTGCCAAATGAAAGAGTTCCTTCCAAAAAGAGCTAAGGAATCTACTATCCTTGTCACTGACAATGTTTCTAGGCAAGCCATGTAATCTAAAAATTTCCTTGAAGATAATTCGGCCACTTGTGATGCCTTGAAATTAGATGTGATCGAAAAGAAATATGCATACTTAGTTAGTCTATCTACAACCATATATATGCAATCCTTACCTTGAACCTTGGGCAACCTAGTGATGAAGTCCATGGAAATACTTTCCCATTTTTGTTCAAGAATAGGAAGTGGTTGTAACAACCCTGCAGGAAAATTTTGCTCACTCTTGCTTTTTTGGCATACCATACATTCCTTAATGTGTTTAAGGACATCCTCCTTCATACCCTTCCATGAAAATTGCTCTCAAATTTTCTTGTATGTCTTGAATTATCCTTGATGACCAGCCAAAGGTGTGTCATGAAAGGCCCTCAATATCCTCTCCTTAGTTTTTGATCCTAGCACTAAGAAGATCCTGTTCTTGTAATAAATCAATTCATCATCAACCTTGTACCTATTATCATCCACTAACTTATCCAAAATCTTGGTGGCAAAGGAATCTTTAGCATACTCTGAAATTATGGAGACTTTCCAATCAGTAGAGATAGGTGTTAAGGAACACAAAGTGAGCTTTCTTAAGAGAGCATCATCAACCACATTATTCTTTCCTTTCATGTATTCAATATCAAAATCATAGGCTTGCAATTTTCTTACCCATTTTTGTTGACGATCATTCAAATCCCTTTGGTTCAAGAAGAACCTAAGGCTATTATGGTCTATCTTTACAATGAATCTCCCACATACCAAATATTGTCTAAACTTATGAAGTGCATGCATGATTGCCAACATTTCCTTATCATAGATGGAGTAGCCTTTCTTTGATTGATTTAATTTTATATTCTCAAATTCTATTGAATGTCACCTTTGAGTTAGGAAAGCCCCTATACCTTCTCTAGAAGCATCACATTTAATAACAAAAGGTAAAGAGAAATTTGGAATTGCAAGCACAGGGCATGAACTCATTACCTCCTTAAGCTTATCGAATGTTTTTTGTGCCTCTTCTATCTAAAAAAAAGCTCCTTTCTTTGTCAAATCAGTCAAGGGGGCAGCAAGCTGAGAAAATCCCTTGGCAAATCTCCTATACTAGCTACACAACCTGAAGAAACCTCTCAACTATGTAAGATTAGTGGGTGGAGGCCAATCCAAAATTGCCTAGAATTTTTGTTGATCAACTTGTACTCCTTTAGAACTTATACTATGTCCCAAATATAGGATCTCTATCAAACCAAACTCACATTTAGATAGCTTAGCATAGAAGGATTGCTGCTCCAAGATTCCCAAAATAGTGTATATGTGCTTTAGATGCTCTTCCCATATTTTACTGTAAATCAAGATATCATCAAAAAATACCAAAACTAATTTTTGAAGATGCTGGCTGAATACCTTATTCATACAAGATTCAAATTTTGTAGGTGCATTAGTGAGGCCAAATGGCATAACAAGAAATTCAAAGTGCCCATAGTGACATCTAAAACTAGTCTTTTCCACATCTTCACTCCTCATTCGGATTTGATGGTACCCTAATCTTAAGTCAAATTTTAAGAAGTATATAGCACCATGTAACTCATCAATGAGTTCATCTATGCATGGTATGGGATACCTATTTTTTATGGTCTTCTTGTTTAGAGCCCTATAGTCTATACACATTCTCATTGTACCATCCTTTTTCTTGACAAGTACCATAGATGATGCAAATGGACTAGAGCTAGGCCTTATAAATCCCATGTCCAAGAGTTCCTTAATAGTTTTTTCAATTTCTTCCTTATAACGTCTTCAATGGCAGTATGGGGTTGTTATAACTAGTTTGGCACCCTATTCTAACTCTATAACATGCTCAAAACCTCTATCTAGTCGTAATCCTAGAGGTAAGTCATTGAAAACTATACTATGCTTATCAAGAATATTTTGAATTTCAAAATGAAAATTACCTTGATTCTTTGGACAGCTTGTTGGATGGATTATGACTCTTGCTGCCCATGCTACTTGTCCTCTTCGAAAAGTCCTCTCCATCCTCTTTGCAGAGACCACCTTAGGTGCTCCATTCAATAAGCCTCTGAATAAGACTTCTTACCCATTGGAATGAAATTTAAACTCTATAGTTTGACGGTTCATGTAATAGCTTCCAATAGAGTGTAACCATTGAACACTCAATACAAGATCTGTCTCCCCAATGCCAACAACGTAGAATTCATCACATAACGCATAATCTCCTAAGGCCATCTTGAGTTATTTCACCACCCGTGTGCAAGGCATAGTGAATCCGTTAGCTACAGTAACATTGAATCCCTCAAAATCTTCTACTTTAAGCCCTCTTTTAATGACAAATCCCTCATCAATGCAATTGTGATTTGCCCCACTATCAAGAGGAACGGTCAACCTTTGCCTTGCTAGTACCCTTCAAATTTGAAAGGGATGGTATCTTGGGAATCCTAATAATGCTGCAAAAGTGCCATCCTCTTTGATTTCTTTCTCTTTGTCTTCTTCTTCCTCCTCCTTAGTGTCATGAAATTTCTCACGCTCATCTAAATCAGATTCTGAAGCAACTTCAATATAGTGCACTTGAACTTTCCCCAAACATCCGTGTCCTAGAACCCATGGTTCTCTACAAGTGAATCAAAGTTTTTTCCTTCATAATTCACTCCTAGTCTCTTCATCTACCTTCTTTTTTGTCACATTTATCACATCTTTTGGTGGTAGTGTTGGAAAAGTATTTTACTAAAAATTCCCCTTATGTTGCCAAAGATTTAGGGGTCTTTGATTAGTGACAAATCCATCATCAATAAAATTGTGACTTGCCCCACTATCAAGAAGAACTGCCAACCTTTGCCCTGCTAGTACCCCTCGAATTCGAAAGGGATGGTATCTTGGGACTCCTAATAATGCTGCTAAAGTGCCATCCTTGCTGATTTCTTTTTCTTTCTCTTCTTCTTCCTCCTCCTTAGTGTCATGAAATTACTCATGCTCATTTGAATTAGATTCTAAGGAAACTTCAATATACTGCACTTGACCTTTCCCGAAACATCTGTGTCTTGGAACCCAGGGTTCTCTACAAGTGAAACAAAAAATTTTCCTTCGTAATTCACTCCTAGTCTCTTCATCTACCTTCTTTTTTGCCACATTTATCAAATATTTTGGTCGTACTATTGGAAAAGTCTTTTACTAAAAATTCCCCTTATGTTTCCAAAGATTTGGGGGTTTTTTATTAGTGACTGGTTTCATAGGCACCCAAGTTTCAAGTTGCAAGCTTCTTTTGATAGCTTCCTATTGTAGACACCTAAAAACCTTTAGAAAATAAAGTATTTTTATTTTCTGAAAAATTCCTGATGACATCATCATTTATTAATTAATTAATTATTTAATTAATTAATACATTTTTATGCCATTAAATCCCTTTATCTTAATTAAAAATATTTAATTAAGGAATCCCTCCCAAAAATGGTTAAATCTTATTTAAACATTATTTTCTTATTTATTAATTATTTAATTAATAAATTGACCAAAAATTCTAAAATAAATAAAAAATTTATTTTTTGCCCAAAACTAGGCCAATTTCCTTATGACCAATAACCTCTTCCAAAATCTTCTAATCCTTCTTTAATTTCGATTAAAGGCTAATCTCATCATTTCCTACCCCTAACCCCAACTCAAAATATTTAATTAAAATTAAATATTAATCCTCATGTTTATTAAAAAAGTTTTAATAAATATCTCCTCAACCCAAACCCTTGAAATAAATAAAACTTTATTTATTTCCTAAAAATATAATTTATCCTCACCCTAAGAAGTTCTAGACTCTTCTAGAAAGTCTTCATCCTCATCCTAGGAAATTCTAGACTATTCTAGAAAGTCTTTATCCTCATCCAAAATCTAGACTCTTCTAGAAGATGTCTTTAAACCTAATCCTAATCCCCTCCTAACCTTGTCACATTCCCTAAACATGGGTTAAAACTTACTAACCCAAGCCAAAGTTAACAAATATCTCTTCCTTCACCCACCCTCATTAAATGCCATCCACTTGCCTATCCTTAAGCTAATCCTAAACCATCCTAATCCATCCTCTAATCATTTGCACAAGCCTAAGCAAGCTTAGAACCTTCCTAATCAAGCCCAAGTCAAAATTGCTCTCATCACCCTCAAAATATCTCAACCATAAAACTTTATGAAGTCCACTAGGTCATAAATGACTCTTGCAAGCCCTTTTATTGTTGTTACAAGTCATTATGAGGGTCTTTATGAAGATTTTATCTCTTGAGCCTCCTTTGTTGACTCATCCTTGCCCTTTCCTCCATCCTCTCACCATGTGACATGTGTCACTCCTTGATTGGCTATAAGAAAGCACAATCCATGTGCTCTCCTCTCATGCAATCTGAGCCTTCCATAAGCTTTTTCCCATCCTTGCATCTTAGCCCTCAATCCCTCAAGCCTCTTGCCTATAAATTGGATCCTTCCCCTTTACAAAATAACACAATCCATGAAGTAAAGTCATAATGCCATTTTGAGAAGCCATTTTACATCCAAACCATACACTCACATCCAAATTCCAACTCCATTTGAAGCCCTTTTTGAAGCATAAGCTTGAGCATACATCCTATCTATTTAGACAAAGCCACTCAACAAGAGAGCTTCTCATTGAGAGAGTCCATTAATGGCTCATATTCTCAATTGAGAGTTCATCTTAGTCTATCTTGAAGTTTATGAATTTTGTTTAGTTTGTAGAAGCTTTATTTAAATTTGGTTTCTATTAGCATACTAACATTGCTCATATACATTTTAGCACGCCCGGTGGGACCCCGCATGGGTCATCTTCATTAGCTTTTTTATTCAAAGTTTTGTATGTTATTTTCTGATTTTGGGTAATTTTTCTTGTTTTTGTGATTGTTAGGATTGTATAAATTGGTTTTGTAGGTCCACATGAGCATGAAGAAGACAAAGGAACTCATAATCTATCTCATAGTGTTTGCAGATTTTTCAAGCTTATAGGTGGACAAAGAACTTGAAATTATTCTTCCTCTTCTTGTCTATATTCTTCTTATTCCATCTACTTCTTCTTCTTCTTCTTGTGGGAGATCTTCGCCATTTTTTTTTAAGGAAGCAAAATCATACACACTTCTTTTTAGTGCTTAAAATGAACCCCCAAATCATACTTAAATCCATTGAAAAATTAAAAATTTGCAAGAAAGAAAAAATCTTTTAACAAGTGAAACTAAACCAATCTAATCATTTGCATCCTTGCAACATCAAGGTTTTAGATGCATTCATGCAAAATTAGGAACACTTCATTTTTGGGAATTTAAAAAGAACTTCAAGTTTTCATTTCAAAAGGTTCAAAATCAATACTAAGTGCACACTAAAGTTCTTTTAAAAAATCTCATGAAAACTAAGAGTCCTAAATGGTTGCCAAAAATTGTCCTAAAAGCTCTATTATTTGTTCCAAACAAATGTCTTATTGCAAAATCTTGAATGTTTCTTAGGATTTTCATGCATCAAAACAATCTAGGAATATCATTTTTGGGCTTAAAATATGCAAACTAGAACACAAAATCTTGAATGAAAACCAAAGTCCAAAGAGTCATTTTCACTTTTGAGTCCAAAACAATCTTGAATGATCTAAAGTTAAAACAAAGCACTTCAAAGTTCTTAAAACAACACACAAAATCTCAATCTTGAATGCTCAAAAGAAAACACTTGAATGTTTAACCACTTTTCTTTGAATGCATGTTGCTAAAATCACTCTTGAATGCCATGGATTAAAATCAAATTTTCCTTGAATGCATGATTAAAACAACAAATCCAATCTTGAATTCTAAGAATCAATTAACCATTGCAATATCAAACACTTCATTTGGAGCTTCTAAAAATTGAACAAAACAAATCTCTTTTCCACATGCAATCTAGGTAAAGTTTGATTTTTGGACATTTAAGAAACCTTGTTAAGTTAAAATACAAATTTGCAAAAATCAATTTGAGTAGTTCCTTGGACTCACCTCTTTTCTAATCACCCATCAAATATTAACCATTGGTTGCAATCTCAGCGCCATTTATGGGGATGGGTCTACTTGAAAAAGGTGTTAAATGTTCCACAATCTAACTCACTCACTTGGTCTTTGAATGTTTGCTTTAACTTTATCAAAGTTCTTAAATGATCAAAACTCTAGATTAAATCGATCACACTTCAAGTTTGGACACTAAAATTGAATAACAACTGACGTGGAGAGCCTCCGGGCACACGCTTGAAATCGAATCTCACACACTTTTGTTTTGGGCTTAAAACAAACTCACACTCAATCTTGAATGCCTTAAAAAAAATTAATCGATACTTGACGTGGAGGGCCTCTGGGCGCGTGAGTTTGCTTTTGTTGACCCTAACTCTTCTTATTGTTTGCATTCTTTGATCGATTTACTTTTGTTGGGGCTTCAAGTTGGAATTGAACATTGTCTCTTAAACATGAGTGCTTGCAAAGTCTAGATTAGCACACATAAGAGTCAGTTGGTAAAAGAACAAGCGTGTTTTTTAGCCCAAGGTCATCCAAGTCTTCTCTCCCCTTGTCGTCTTTCGAGGCCATCTTGGGTGCATAAGATTAGGATCCAAAACCTTGTTTCTTTTAAGGAGGCCTGCTTGGGGATTTCATCACCCCTTGGACGACCTCAACTCCAGCATTCTGGTGGAGTATAAGAATTGGGAGGTGAATCGAAAGACACCTCTCTTGGGATCAAGATTTTGTCACTCGGGCTAAGCCTCAAGGAACTTTATACCCTTGAGAAGTGAAAGAGGAGAAGTGGGTTACCGCTCCTCTCGGCTGTGTGACATCTTTTTGGTCTCATCTACGGATTTGGGCCTCACGTACCTTGGGTATATCGAGGACTCCTTAGCTA